>OZ014519.1:74771264-75971264 GCA_963966055.1 Lathyrus aphaca
CCTAATAATCCCATCAAGTATACGCCTGTGCCCCCCTTGGGGAAGAAACCAACCTCAATGCTTACCCGTCCAATCGTAACTATCTCACGGTGTTGAGGTAGCACATCTTGAGTGTGGTCCAATTGACATTTCTCCTCCTTTAATATCTCTAGATGAGCTGGTCTAGGAGGTGATCCCTCTGCAGTGGGCACCATGTAGAGATATGAGACAGTAAAGGACCATATGATGTAGTCATCGACGCAACTCTAGTCTCTATCAGATATGGTCGTTTGAGCCTCGTTCGGCAACAAGTGGTTCTGATAGTAAGCAAATAACTCGTATATTTGCCTACGGGTCAGGTCGAAAGGAGAGGAGGCAATAGCGTGCACAGGTATGGTCTGAGTATAACCGAACTGCCGCATGACGCGCTCGGGAAGATATGACACAATGATGGTTGAATTGCATGCCAACCATCCGCTGAATAGTGAGTTGTCATCAAACGGGCGCGTTTAACAGTGAGTTGCATATACGTCGTATCGGATGTCTTCAACAATCATGCAGTCGAGATAGACTTTGTATGGGTCAACCGCTTGGTTCCCTCAGTAGCATCCCGATGCCTCCGGGATGAAGAAGTGGATGATGTCGTGGGATGCGAGGTCGATGGAGTGTTCGAGCATGTGATGTAGATGGTTGTGCATCTGTCTGGGTCCGTGCACGTCGTACAAATGCATGTTGTGCAAGTCGTCCATGTATCAGTCGGGGGTCTGAATTAGTCATAAAGTCTGCAAGATATAACAAATAAATTCGAATTAGATACTAATAAATTGAAAAGAAAAAAGAAAAAAGATGTCATTTTCTTATTTTCGGATGTATACATACAGAAGGCTTTCGTTAATGCATCAACGGAAGCACCTAGAATTTACAAAGTCTGAGTTGTTCCGGAGCTGCATATATGGAACATTTTTAATGTTAATTTGTTTTGTAAATGCACATACGGAACCTTCTGCAACTTCAAAAAACACAGCAACACCATTAACGTCACCAACATGTAAAAATCGACATTTGATGCCCCGATTGTCCGCTTAAGCCAACAAACAATATATACATTGTCTCTAAACTATGTTTCTAAAATTATCTAACGATTTCTACACCTAAAAATCTATTATAAATCGATTACGGAGAAAATTAGAAAATAACTCAGAAATTCGTAAACTCGAAAACTTACCAATTATATTGAGCTATGGAAGATTAGGATTGTTTTAATCGTTGAAGATGATGCTCTATGTCAAACTCAAGTGAAAATGATGTCATTTGGTGGAAATGAAATTTTTTAAGTTGAGAGAATGATAGAAAATAATTTGAAGAAGATGAAAAGTGAGGAATGATGGAAGAGAAGGGTCTGACACAAAATATATAAAAATATGTTCCGGAGATACATAACTGGAATCATTTTGTAGATGTATCTCCGGAACAAACCAACATTAAATAAAAAATGGTATGTCCGAAAATACATCTCCAAAAATAGAGGGTAATTTTGAAAACGCACATGATGCATAAGAAACTCATGGCATCGAGTAAGAAATGAAACTCATGGCATTGAGTAAGAAATTCTCTTTTTATATTTGTGCTACAGAAATAGAAGATCTAGCAATTTTTTCTACGTAACTATCTGTAGTGCAAACTTGCAGTTACAACATGAGTTATTATGGTACAGAATCAATTTGTTATCTTTTATGTTGCCCCTTTCTCATCTGGAGCAGCTTCTGCTCTAAAGACGTTTTTTCTCAATTTATCCCATCATACTTTAGCATCTCTCGTACTCTTGGTATTAAACACAATTCAAAGAGCACAACTATAAGACACCAATTGCAGAATCTCATCAGTGAGGTTATTGATTTTCTATTTTTGAAAAATAAAATATCCATTTCACTTACGAATGATTCTGCAGTCCAGGATATTCTGTCTGGGAAAAAAATTATGTCCAATGATTTGGGAAAATGTATATATGTTCTTGCATTACATATTCTGATTACACCAGCAAGGACACTGCATAATAATAACATACAATGGGCGCATATGCCACCACAATAATGCAACCTAAACCAGCCAGGGAGTGAACATCTAGCCAGGGTGAAAACTCATTTCCATCAGGCCAATATATAGTCTGTTTCATTTAGAATGATGAGGCAACCCTGCGCATGTCTCGGTACCACTTGAGTTCACCTTGCGTTACTGGCCATCTGTAGTTTGATTAGTTTTCGAATCAGAATCATGGTCCTCGTCATGTGATGTCAAACCCAAACTCAAATCCAAACTCTCATTGAGATCTTGACGTACTACCTGATTTTTGTCTTGAGGCTGAAATATAAAGTCATAATTATACCTATTAAATTTAGTGAAAAGAAATTATAACAAATAGCTTTCTAGTTATTGCTGTGGACTTCAATTGAGTTGGTAACAAACACTACAAATTTGAGACGTAGATTACCATTTACAGATAATAATTCCAAACTACAGATTTTCAAGTTGCGTAATGCTTATTTGAACTCAACAAGTTGCCCATTTCATTTTTCTTTTTCTTTTAATCAAGTTGAAACAAGAACAAAGAGGGAAAAGAAAAACTAAGGTCTCAATCTAATGATCCCCAAGACATCGGACAGAACAGACATCGAGAAAGTTAAGGATTATCCCCCCAAAACTTCAAACAGTCATAAGAAAATATGTAGTGATTATTTACGACAAGTTTTCTTAAGAACCATTTAGTTTTAAAAAAACATGTGTTATCATTAATAATGACCAAAATATATTATCTTCAATTTATTTCTTATTTTAACTGTGCCTGAGAAATGGTGAAAGAAATATCTTCGAGGTCTTTTCATCGTTTTCCGCAGAAAATAACTTTAAAATGGAAACAGATGATTATAAATCATCAATGAAACGACAAAAAAAAAAACACAACACCTTTTCAAATTACACATATCCTAATGACAACAACAACTACCAAGGTTTATCCCACTAAATGGAGTTGGCTACCTAGACCAAACGATGCCATAATGTATTAATGTTATATCATATATCATTTTTCTATCCAACTCATTAATACATGTCCTAATTATAACTGCAAAAACATCTCCTTTCATCTATCCACGTGGGCATTGTATAGAATGTGAACTGCAGTGATTAAATTCTAGAAAAACACAATGGTATGCAGCAGATAAACATGAAGTGAAGATATGAGCAAGGGATTACCTCGCTTTCTTCCATTGGGACATCATTTATATCAGGTTTTTCATCCAAAATCTCATTCTTGCTAGTTGGTTCTGCTGCACTTGAATCGGCCTCTTCTACTGGATTAGATTCATCTTCTACCTTTTCAGCAACCTCGTCAATTTCTGTAGCCTCATTTTTCTGCTCCTCTAGTACAGCAACCTGCAATATCAGACAGTCCAGAATATTACCACAATGCCTTCCCAATCCCCATGCCATTTAACATAACTTATTAAATTATCATCATCCAGCGAGATAATTGGCATCAAAACAAGGAATACTGAAATGATTTATCATGGCAGAAATGTAAAAGTGTATCAAAGATGAATTCAAGTTCCAGGTCGGACTAAAACACGGGGAACAAAATTACTGAAGAGTAAAGGATGGTGAGACTCAGTCTCCTCGTCAGAGCTGGAATCAGCTCATCAGAGTTAGGATCACTCACCTTGTTGGCCCATTGATTCATTGCAAAAGCTGCAAGGTTGAGACTCAATACAACAATGTTCCTCTTGTTTATAAATGAGTTGACATTGAGATGCTAAATTCATCTATGGAGTCAAGTGCTATAACTCTGAGGTTACTACCGCAGCCCAGCCCCATTCAACTGTTGCTCTTATCTTCGGGTTTTTAAAAAAAAAAAAACACAGCCACTGCCATTGTATTGTACAATTTGTACTCATACTGGAGTGGTGACTCTATGTGCGTCTATCCAAGTCTACTACAAAAGCAACTTTTTGAGTTAACTCAACTCTGGTACCTACTATTGTAAAGTAATATGATACAGAAATTGATTACCATGGATGATTATAGCTCTAAGTAGTAGATTCCACCTGATGGCCAACAATGTGGGGAAATAAACACGATTGAAGGTTGCACAACCCAAGTGAATGCTAAAGTAGCATTTGATAAGTGTGAAGTTTAAAAGTGGTATATTTTAGTTCAACTAAATGGAATGGTGTGAACTGTGAAGTTTGGACCAAAGAGAACAAAACAAAATATTCTATTATTCAGTCTAGGTATATGCCAAGCACTATCTAAAAAAGTAAAAAAAAACCGCAGCAGTACTACAGAGAACAATTCCAAGGGTTAGGTCTAGGTATATGATCATCAACCAAATGTTATTTAGAAAACAAACTCATTTGACAGTGTAATTGTGTTAACAACTCACTTTTAACCCGATCAGCAATGCAGCATTGACAAACCACTGTTTTTAGAACTAACAAACTGAAGATGCATCAGCATAATTAAAAGTAGTTAGAATGTCATTCTGATCCTCAAGATTTACATTACATCCAATATTTCTCGATTAATATAACTCAAAAAATTATGACTTCATGTCATTAGAAGACTAAATTGATCTTGCTAATCTTTTAAGAACATTTTTTTCAAATACCGTTTAAGCCGTTTAAGAACTAAATTGAGGGTTTACAGTTGTGTGGACAACTATGTTTGTCTTATCACAAAAATATAATACTGCCTAATATAATAATAGATCAGACAAAAAACGCTTATCTGAGTTGATCAATCAATAATCATAAAAAATGTCTTTGGAAATGAAATGATAATATACAATATTCTGAAAATGTGATCAACACTCAAGCCCAAAGATGTATTAAAAAAAAAAAAACTATGGAATATACCAACACAATGGAGAGATCAGTATTGACATATAAAAATTTATTGAATAATAATTTGGCAAATATCAGTATCTTTGCTGAATAGATCGTCCTTTTCCATTAGACTGTCTAGGGCCACAAACTACTATGTAATGACATCTTTCCTTTTCATTTCCACCAAAATAATCTCTGTCTCTCTCCAACACTCTTTGATTCTCATTTTGTGGTACTTTTCATAGAATTCTTATTCCAATATCTGAATCATGCCACTTTCAGCAATAGAGTTGTTCTTTTATTCATCATACAAGGTACAAACTATCATTTATCATAAATTATTTTCCAAATCCTATCCTCGAAAAAAAACTAGCATCGCTTTTATAGGAATTCTCATCAGTTACCTTTATTTCGTCCCCACAACACCAACACCTTTCCCACAAAAGGCATCCATATGTCCATTTCCATCTTGGTACATTCATGGTAAAGTGAAATTCATTTCTTAAACAAAAAGTCATAAATCTCATTCCTGATTCTAGTTTCACTAAACCGTAGACCAACTTATAAGTTATAGCCCAAGCAACACTGCAAAGTTAACCGAATAACTAATTTGTTCCTGATACTTTCGTCATTCGTAAAGCATCCAAAAAGGCATTTTGGTATCATACCAAACATTGAAATAAAAAAATTATCAAAACAAATTTAAGATTGCTTGCACGGACACAAACACGAACACTAGACACAAGACAGATGTTGAAATGTCGACACTAGTAATAATTTGACAAAAAAAATGAATAAATTAAACGTAATCACAAATGTCAGTGTCGGACACCGACATGAACACGCCTTTTTTAGATGTATCGGTGCTAGAGTTTAAACTTCAAACTTCCTATCTTCCTTTTCTCCATTGTTTTTTAATCAATATTAGGAAAAAGAAAAACGGAAAAAAAGAGCATATTCTATGAGGTTAAGCTACACGAATCATAACTCAAAATCACCATGTACAACAATCTTGGTCAGTTAATTATCAATTCCATTAAAAAGCGCAACAATCAACAGAAACACAAAAAACAATCATCATCCATAAAACCCTGTCAATTCACCTTCATCAAATAAAACCCTAACCTAAACTCATAAGTGCATTGTAAAAACATACCGGAACATATTTAAATTTCCTCCGGGGAGTCTCTTCCACCGGTTCCAGCGGCGCGTCCTTAACACTCCCGTTACTGCCGTTATTGTTGGTGTTCTGGCTTTGAGTAATAGGGGTCCACTTATAAAGAAGAAGATGAGAACCGTTATTATTACCATTGTTAGAAGAACCGTGATTGTGATTGGTATTGTTGTTGGAATTAGAGGAAGCGGAAGAAGGTGAAACGTGAACCCATTTCTTCTTCCATTTTCTCACCGGTCCAGTGAAAACTGTTGCCGGTCCGTAACGGGTCGAGGACCGCCCTAGTCGGGCCCCAACTCCTTCCATGATAACTAACCAGATCTGCCTTCCTCCGACTCCGATCCACCTCTAACAATGATAAAAAATTTGTTTGTTTTCGATAAATTTTGGAAATTTGGTTTTTGAACTCTCTGTATTGCTCTTTACAAAAGCTTTTTGTTTCTCTCTCTAAAGAGAACTAGTTGTAGAGTGCAGGGTTTTTATAGTTTAGTTTCCAGGTTTTAGGATGAGTTATCCAATGGCTCACGTTTGCTGTTAATTGTGTTGCAGCCAATCAGAACCGTCCACGCCTTTTTTACTTAGGAAATAACTTATAAGTATGAACTTAGTTTTTAAGTTAGGCCAGTGTGAAAAATGATTTTTCTTTTTAAATAATCATGTTTTTTTTCTAAACAAATTCAAAATAACTATATTTTCAAAAAGAAAATATCAAAAGTAATTATCTTTCAAATTTTTTTTTATAATAAAAAGAGTAGCTAGAAGGAATGGCGCATGCACTCGATTTTTGAGCATAAGTGTCATTGACACATGCATTATTGTCATGTTATTGCATATGACACATGCATGCGTCCTGTAGGAGCATGTTCGTACTCGGTGGCTACTGTGTTGTTTAGGATTTTTATATATATTGCATTTTCTCCCTAATATTTTTCATTCATCTTTTAATTCTCTTCTTCGATTTTTCTTTAAAATATCGTGATATATTATCAAGAGAGATGTCAATTTGATTTATTCAATAGTAGAGCCTCCAATGAATATTTGACTCTGGAATACAAAGACTTTCGAGCATTTTCCAATGAGCTTGATATGTTGGTTAGATGGATACATTGCACACTGTGAAAATATCAGAAGAACTCAAAGGCTTGTTACGGTGTACAACAACAATGGAGAAAGTCGTTTATGAGATTCAGCTAGAATTGACACTGATTATCGTATTATGATGCATAGTTGTGAGGAAATTGTCCTGGTGGTTGTAATCGCATGAATATATTGTTTAGTCATTATACTTATTTGTCGTGTTGTTTAGTTGTTGTTTAAATTGTTGTTTAGATGTTGTTTAAATTGTTGTAACTAAATGTTGAGATCCTTATGAAATGAACGATGTTTTTAAAATCGAATAAAATGGTTACATAAAATGAATTACAAATAAAATGCATGACTAAAAGTAGATTATTGAGTTATATCGTGGAACTAGCTCTAACATGGGGACAATTTGTACCATTGTGTTCGGGCTGATGGAATGAACTACATAATCTCGCCATTTTGTTTGTCGTATCCATTTCGATTCAAATATGTGTGTTGTTAGGGCGATCCTTTTTCTTTCTTCGTATATTTTCATTGCTCCAAACTATTTCTCCTTGATATGCAGACCAATAATCCTCATTTGTTACCACTAGAAAGGTATTGTTGTACACATTGCTTAAATTTATGACTTTGTAAATGGCAGATAGTAAGTTGAAAAGTCATGTTGAGCCTTTGAACATGCCACTATGACATGGGAGTAAGGCATACGGAAGGCTTGGAACTTTCCGCAATCGCACCAACCTCTATCTAGTTCGACTTACTAGTATCTCAATGGCATACCCTCATCGTGGTTGTAGGTTCTGTGTTGACAACAATCTTATTTAAAACATATGTTATGCATGATATTGTGACATGTGAGTCAAAACATCCATGCAGGTTTTGTATTCAGAATATGCAGGTTTCAGTTCAAGATGTCAAGACAAATGTTCTAACATGTCTTTACACAACGAACATGTTTTAGACATATTTGATGTGATCTGTGTGTTGCTAATTTTAGCAATCTTTGTCAAATTTCTAGTTGACGCAAATCAAGGAGGAGTTTTTAGTAAATCAAAAGAGTACATGTTTCAAATATTTGATTTGATCTGATTGTGAATATTGCCCAAGTCCATGAAGAGTATTATATAAAGACTTTTTAATCATATTTTCAGGTGGAGACGTTAGTGTGTGAATGATATGTTATTGTGTTAAGGACAAGGGTTTTAAGTCTTTTGTGATTTGTTTCTTGTGAACAACTTTTGTATCATTCTAATACTGGGGTTTGACTGTTAGTTGAGTTGTAAGTTATCAATCATCAAGAAGCTCTTAAGCAATTGATGATTGCGTGTTTTTTATGTGTGTCTTATATTCTTTATACTTTTGATTCTTATCATTATGTGTTGTCAAAGGGAAGTGAGAGGGGTCTCATATTTAGGAGTGTCTTAGATATAAATTACACGGGTATATATTAGGTGAGAAGATTGTAAATCAGAGGTTGTTTGATGAGAATCTTCAAACTAATTATGTTTATTGAATTTCCTTCCTAGTTTGGTAGCCTTCATACGTAGGTGTGATTACATTGAATTGGGTTAACAATTATTTGTGTCTCTTTACTTTCTATTACTATGTTTATCGCCATGTTCCTAAGTTTATCATTGTTCAGATACTGGTGTTGTGACATCTCATTCGACATCTCATATCTGATACCATAATTTCAATTGGCATCAAGGGTAGACACCATGTTCTGTATTTGGGTGAGATATAGGAAATATACTTTCTGGTACTATGGACAGGGATGAAGGATTTGTAAACATGTCACCCATTCTGAATGGTACAAATTATGACTATTAGAAACCATGTATGGTGGCATTCTTGAAGCCTTTGGACAACAGGTCTTGGAAAGTTGTCATAAAAGGATGGGATCACCCTGTCACTCTAGACAAAGATGGAAAACAGACTTCTGAGCTAAAACCTGAAGAAGAATGGTCTAAAGAAGATGATGAATTAGTTCTAGGGAATTCTAAATCATTTAATGCTTTGTTCAATGGAGTTGATATGAACATTTTCCGATTAATTAACACTTGTTTGGTGGTCAAAGATGCTTGGAAAATTCTGAAGACTACTCATGAAGGCACATCTAAGGTGAAGATCTTTAGACTTCAGCTACTCACTACAAAGTTTAAAAACTTGATGATGAAAGCGTGCATGACTTTCATATGAACATTCTTGAAATAACCAATGCATTAAGTGCTCTAGGAGAAAGGATGTCAGAAGAAAAGCTTCTGAGAAAGATCCTTAAGTCTCTTGCCAAGACATTTGACATGAAGGTTACTTCCATATAAGAGGTTCAGGACATCAACAAGATGAGAGTGGATGAACTGGTTGGATCTCTCCAGACATTTGACTTAGGCATTAGTGACAAACTTGAAAAGAAAAAGAAGCATAGCCTTTGTCATGTCTTCTTCATCCAGGGTTAGAAATTTCATGTCACAACATTCCATGATTGCTACCAACAGTGAAGGGAAAAAGTGTGGATGCAAGGGTACCTTGATTTCATACATGTGCAAGAAGGGAAAGAACCAAGGGAAATTGTTTTGGAGATGCCCTTTTTGGAAGAACGAGGTTACTTACAATATGTTCGTTTGGGATGATGAGTTTACTTTAAGGAAGGAAGATGTTAAAGTGTTGGAATCAGAATGCAGCGAGGATGAGAGGGATATGTAATTTGTGGATAAATTTAAATAACTTTATGAAGTATCAATGAAGAAGAACAATAGGTTGAAGATGAAGTTAAAGACGTAGGAATTTTATGGAAAGTTGAAGACCGTATGTGTTGTAATTTCAACGTTGGTCAACATGTATTTTGTTGTTAGATACAGTTGAATTGATATGTTAATGTTGTTTTGTTTTAAACAAGTCCTTATGTAATATTTAGGTGTTATGAAATGTAATTTTCTATGAATCTGGTTAAGCTATGTTGATGTTGTTTTGTTATGAACTAGTCCTTTTGTTATGGACAATTGCTTTTGTAATATTTGTTTTGTTATAAACCATAAATTTAAGTTAAGTTGTTGTTGATTTGAAATATCCTATCAATTGATACCGTTTGTTGATACAAATTATGTTAAATTGTTCTATTCGTTACACTTATATCAAATACCAACGATGATGTGAACATAAAAAAGCCCATATTAATGGTCAGAAATTAGTAAGAAGACCAACATAGTTTTCATTTCTTTGCATACCAAAATGTAAGAACAATACATCAAAATATCATATTGTATATCAGTACATTACATCCAAAACAACACATCAGTACATTACACCAGAATTGTAACTAATTACATAAAAAAAACCAAAAAACAGTTGCTCATAAGATTGCAACTTCATTCAGTTTGACCCTTACTAGTCATCCTCTTGTATCACCAATGGATCATCAGGTTGTTTGCATGGGCCTGGTATGTTCTTGGACTTCAATGTCCTTAACCTCCCACAGTGTCTTTTTTCAGGTAAAACATGACCTGTGGATTTGTATCTGCTCTTTGTCCTATGCTTGATTGGTTCACCGCTGGTTGGCCTTGACAAAGCAACTCTTATTCCCGGTGGTTTGAAAGGAGTGGTTCTAAATAATTTTGGCTGCTTCCCAAAAAAGAATCTTTCTCCACTTGGCTTAGATGGTGATTTGAGAGATGACTTATCAACTCTCAGGGGTTGAATGCCCAATACATCACCGCAGTTTGTATAATAGCTAAGGTCTCATCCAAAGTTGTAGAGTTCTCTATGGCAATTTTCTCTGGCTCAATAGTTGTTTCATTCTCAGTGACAATTGGGGTTCCTTTCATAATGACAGTTTCTTTCACAATCAGGTTTTCATTCTCAATGACAGTTTCTTTCACAATTGGGGTTTCATTCTCAATGAACGTTTCCTTCACAATTGGTGTTTCCTTCATAATTACTGATGGTTTATCCTTGATTAGTCCATGCTTGACAGTTGATGGCTTTTTTGTTACTCCTTCATTGACAACTGTGAATCCTTCCATGTTTGGTGTTTTTTTGGACAAAAACTGTGTCTTTTTTGCCATTTGATGCTCCTTTGCTATTTGATCCCCCCTTAACAAATTCTTTTGACGCTCCTATGCTAGTTGGTGCTCCCTTGGCATTTAATATTTCAATAGTTTTTGCCTTATTTGGATCTTTGTTTGTGGAACCCTTAGGCCTCCCCTGCAACACATAAGTAAACAACATTATAAGAACACAAACATTAACATATGACTTATTAACACAAAAGTATTACCCTTTTTTTGGTTGCCACATTTGACTATACATTAGATTGACTTGTTTGTGTAGGTATGTCTTGAGTATCTTGTGTGTAGCTTTCTTGATTTAACTGACCAACAAGTGTCTTAGCTTCTACCTCTTGCTTCCATTTCCTGCATGTCCTCTTGTTATGGCCCAAATGAAAGCATAATTTGCATTTATGGTTTGTGTTTGTTCTTTGCCACTTAGTTTGGGAAACTTTATCAGGTTCCCTCCTTCTCAATTTCTTAGGTTTACCTGGCCCCGTTTAAACTTAGGTGGAAACATAATTTCATTCTCAGTTCTAGGCCACTTGTTTTATCCATTTATTGGAGTAATGACCTCACTGTACAAGCCTGATGCCCTTCTTAATTCATCACCATAAGACCATAGAAGACTAAATTGTTTGCTTGAGTCACCTTTAACAATGGCTTTTGTAATCTTTCTTGCCTTGAATGCCCTACATGTTGGGATCTCTGTTGCATACCTTTTTCCTTACATCAGCTACCACACTTGTGTTTTGCATACAAGGTTTTAATTATAATGTAGTGGATGTGAGTACCTTACTACATAACACAATATAGTCACATTTTTCTTGTCCTTACACATAATCCTACATCTGTTTGAGTCATTTTTTTCAAACTTAACCTCTCTTCCATTCAACACACTGTGTTCTAAAGTAACATCTCTGAACTGCCTTAGAGATGAAAACTCCATTTTAACTTTGAAAACATAACCCGTACACACCGTATCATCCTCATTATACCTTAAAACACAAGGCCTTTTATCACAACTATCATCATCACCACCACTATCAAACTCATCTATCATATATTCATCCTCAATCAAATGTTCCTTACCCGTCTCTTCAGTTATGAATACTTTCTTATCTTCTTTACTCTTGCCCTCTTCAGTTTCAACATTTTTAATTTTGTTTTCTACATCATCCCTATTGATAGTCACATCAACAGGTCCTTCTTCAAAACCTGCCATCCTCTCATCTTCACTATCCTTAAAGTGAACACCTTCCACAAAAATAATTATCACTAGAATCAATACTTGATTCAATCAAATTGTCAGCATTGTCTTCACATTTAACTCCCTTTCCTTTCTCTATATATACTTAGTCATAAAAGTATCCTCTCCTTGAACCTTAAGCTCACAATAAATCTCACGTGCATCTCCATCATCGCTAAATTTTTTTAAGTCTTCTTCAAACAATCCTCCATCGTGCTTCCGCCACATCTTAGCAGAAGTATAATCAAGCTCTGGTTCAAGCAAATTCACTAAGTCACATGCCTCAAAGAAACTCCAATAATCTGGATCTTGGCCACTAAAGGCAAATATATCCCCACCCTCGTATTTTAGGTTATTGTCTTTTACAAAACGACCATTTGTGTAAAAAACTATCTTGAACTTATCCATTACCCTGTAGACATAAATTAACCCAGATTTAATTACATTTACCATTTCAAGAACAAACACAACATTAACCCTAATTTTTTTACCAATTCAACAACAAAAGCCACAAAATGCATATTTGCCCTAATTTTTTACTCACAGTAACAAACACACATTAAGTTAAAGCTTTCTTACCAAATATATAACAAACACACTACTTCGATGCAACATGTTTGAGACCACGATTAAAGAATACAACAACGGTAGACAAAGTTACTAACCTGGGACCACCACTTCTACGATACGCACAATGATTCCTTGAGACCACTTCAACGGTTGCGTCTTCCTTGAATTAAGCGAGACCAAGTAGAAAAGGGAAAGACTTTGGTTCAGAGTTAGGGCACGAGTGAAAAAAGATGAAATGTCTCTTTGAATTATTATTGACTTTTAACGTATTGTTTTTTTTTACATATATTTCACTGTGACATAAGTAAAACACTAAATGATTTCTACACACCTGACGTGCCACATCACCCTCCGTTAAATTAACGGGAGAAACTACATTTCGAAACAGAAAACTTTAAGAAGACCAATATTTAAAAAACAAATTTAGAGGAACTAATTTTCAAAAATGAAATATTTATATGACCTAAAACTTATTTAATCCACAAAATAATTATTTACGATATTTCAAGGCCTCTAAGAAATATTTTCAAATGAAATAATAACATATCTACCGGTATGGCTCACGGTAGACCGGGTTATAAGTAACTAGAGCCTAAAATTATTCAATTTGATTAATTTTATTTGCACTAACCTCTTAATATCCATCGGATCAATCATATAGATGAATGGCCACGATCTTCCATCCGGACAGAGCTCGTTCTCCGATTATAAATACGCTCTATTTCTCCATAGTCATCTCATAAGTTAGGGTTACGGCTCGTAGTTAACATAGATCTGAAACTGCAGTCATAGTGCTTCAATTTCTTGCGTTTCAATTGTCAATTTTTTCAGCAGCTTAGTTTTATTTGAATCTTATCTTATATTTCTGTATTATGTTTTGATTTAATTTCTTCTGTTTTGATCCTATTTCGACTTGCAAAGCTACATTGTACCGAGAAAAGGGTGGTAACATAAACCAGTACCCTAGATCTTGAATTTGCCATTGCGGCTGTAGCTAAATAAAATCGAAGAAGCTTACTGGCCGGTTATTGTGAGATCCGTTTGGATTTCTGTCAATAAATCTGCTTACCGAGTTTCTCACATTTTCTGCAAGTGTTTTGCGGTTTTATCTTTGGATTTGTTTTGGATTTTAATTTGAGAAAGGGAGAAGAAGGAAAACAGCATGTGAATTAGCTTTTTTCGAAGACCTTTCTCTTACATTGAACCAATTTTGTTTTCAAAAAAGGGTAACTTTCCAAGCAAATTGATTTGATTTATAGCAGTTTGCGTCTAACGTTGCCTACAGATCAACAATTTTCTTTGTTGTTTATGTGTATAAGAAATGTGTTTTGCTAACTGGATTTACCAAATTATTCACTGAATGTTTCTATCCCGTCCTAGGGATGGTTATATCAATGGTCAGAATCTTATATTGGTAAACTGGGACAGAAATCATAATCATAGAATCTCATAATCATTGATTTGTCTTTCACGTTCAATTCTCTCTTAACTTTCAATATAGATTGACTGTACAATTCTCTCTTAACTTTCAATATAGATTGACTAACCAAGCCGCCTCCAATTATACTAATGGATCTGCCCGAGATCTACTCTCTTAACTTTGAATATAGATTGACAAACCAAGCCTCCAACCAAATAAAGAGTGCCAGCTGCTCAACATCACCAGTAATCTCCTGTGTTCTAAGGATCTCATCCCCTCTTCAGGAATTCAAATATAGCATGAACACCTTTTCCTCTGCCTCCCCGGCCCAAGATACTCAACCATCATTCTTGTCTGCCTCGTTTTTGGTAATCCTAGGAATCTTCCCATGATCGGAAGATATAATCTCACCATGCAGAGATGAAACATTCAGAGATAACATAAGTAAAAAATCATCTCAACACATCAAACCATTTTCAATACAAAAAGTCAAGTGAGAGTTTTAGGCTAAGCGTGACTAAACCAAAATCATTGAGTTATTTTCAGCCCAAGCGCGACTAAACTCATTTCGAAATTAAAATCAATCAACAAAAACACAGTTCTTTCAACAAAAACTACGTAGCCTTGAATTCCAAATCTCACACGAGGATACATATGTGCATGATTTTGAAATATTATCATACACATTAACAAAAAACCATAAGATTTTCCTTCATTTCTTTCATAAACTCGCAATAAGTAAAAAAAAAACAATAACATAAGCTAACATTCAATCGCAAATTTTAACTAAATGGTTCTCGTTGAGTACAGATTTTAACTAAATGGTTCTCGTTGAGTACAATAGACGTGAGAGGTGCTAATACATTATCCATGCGTAATCGACTTCTAATCCCGTATATGGTTGCCATGACCATCTTCTGTTTCTTTTAAGGGTTTTATCGATATTTTCTATTTCTTACTTTGGAATAAATAAAGTTTAGTGACGACTTTGTTTAATCATTTCTGCGAGCGTGCGAACATCTCACGAATGATCGTGTTTTTCGAGATGCGACATGACCCACATGCTCGCACCATTCCCCTTAGCCTCAACTAGAGACAATTATTTAAGATTAACTAAAACAGTCACACATTGTTTGTGAATTAAGTCTATGTATAGTTCATATATAACACCCAAACTCCTAAATTCAGCAAAGCATATTTTTTAAACGAAAAACGGTGAGAATTATCACACATAAAACAAACTATACCTCGTTGCTGCAGTGGCGCGAAACTTGAGTTCCACCCGAACACATGTTAAATAATTTTTTTGAATAGTAATTTGTCTGTTATTTTAATTGGTGTTAAATTTTCAACGATCCAATGTCATTATGTCTATTATTGTAATTGTACTTTTATTTCTTATTTATTTCTGATTTAGGTAGAAACTAATTAACTTAAAAAATAAAAATAAAAATATTTTCTTTTTGTTGTAGTTTATTTTCTTAGAATAAATGTATAGGTATAAATAAACCTGTAATTTATTTTCCGCATTTTAATTTCTGCACCCCCAGTTTAAATCATGTACCCCCTCCCCCATGATGTAATAACATATGATTTATTTTTCGCTTTTAAATTCTGCAAAACAATTAACTACGTGGTTAGTAACAATAGGGTGTGAAAAGAATGTATGTGAATAAAAATGAACTTAGTCCACTAATCCAAAGAAAATAATTGAATCAAACACACTTGCACACTCACACCTTTAGGGTAACCTCTCTTTGTTGCCTTATGATAAATGATCAAGTACCTCGAACGTAGGGATACCTTAACTTGTTGCCTAAAGAAATAAATCATCACAGCTACCTTTCGAATAAAAGATCACAGTCCCTCGATGACCCTTCGAGTTGCCTTCGAATAAATGATCTTGTCCATACGAAAAAGATCATAGTCCCTCGATGACCCTTCGAGTTGCCTTCGAATAAATGATCTTGTCCCTACGAAAATGATGATAGTCCATTCGAATTGCTAAGGTATCCTTACATGTTGCCTTCTATGACCATTCGATGACCCATACGATTGTCCCTCCAAATCCAAGGATAAGACTACTTACTAACTAATAGTAAGGACAGTTCTATCCCTAAGGAAACCAAAATGGCAAGAAAGAACTTACAACTTAGGATAAGTAACACTTAAACGCTTGCTCATGACTTTCAAAACAAATACTTTTTACACCCCCACACTATTTTTTTTCTTCAAAATACTTTCAAACAAGTAAACACTTTGTATACATTCATACGAGAATCATTACAAAGTTAAATCTTTACGAAAATATTTTAATCACACACTACACTTTTCAAACAAACAAATAAAAGTCGGTGGCGACTCTTGCTTACCGCAACATATCTTGCGACAAAAATTAAAAGTCAGTTCTCCCACCGTGTTACAAACTTAATAATACTATAATCTCACTAATTAACCAAATTACTAATGAGTCTAAAATAGAACCCCCCCCACCTTTACTACTCTCATACCACAAATCCACTTACTAATATTATTTCATTAATAATTCTATTATTACTTCGACTTAATTAACTCGACCAACCCAAACACGACTTAACCATCAACTTAATACCAACTTAAACAACTTAACGACATACTCGACAAAACAACACCTAACAACAATTAATCGGGAAAAATACGCGATAACATTTAATTAAATTAATTAAATCTGTGTGTTACAACTCTCCCCACTTTCCGAGAACATTTTCGTCCTCGGAAATCTTACCTTTCCCAAACAATTTAGGATAAGATTCCTGCATCTTGCTTTCCAACTCCCATGTCATACTTTCTTCGGCAGCGCCCAACCAAACAACCTTCACCAAAGCAATCTCTTTGCCTCTTAAAGTCTTCATTTCACGATCCTCAATTCGTACTGACATCGTCTCCACAGTGAGATTATCTCGTACTTTCACATCATCATACCAATCACATGAGAAGGATCTGAAATATGCTTCCAGAGTTACGACACATGTTACACATCATGCAAATTCGAAAAATTTGGCGGTAAAGCCACTCTGTAAGCAACATTCCTAACCTTGTCCGAAATCTAATACATAACAATAAAACGAGGAGTAAGCTTCTTAGACTTCAACGTTCTTCCGACACTAATTACATGCGTAACTCTTAAGAATACATGATCACCAGCTTGAAACTCTAAATCCTTCCTTCGCTTATCATGATAGCTCTTCTGCCTACTTTGAGAAGCATTCATCTTTTCTCGAATCAACTTCACCTTTTTGGTAGTCTCTCAGACTATCTCTGGTCCAAACACTACACTGTCTCTGAATTCATGCCAACACAATAAAGTCCTACATCTCCGACCATACAACGCCTCAAAAGGTGCCATTTTGATACTAGAATTGTAACTATTATTATACATGAACTCGATCAATGGAAGATAAGTATCCTACGAACCTCCCTCATCAAGAGGATGTTGAAGTTATCAACCTGGGGTTCGAGGACGTGAAAAAAGAGATCAAGATTGGGTCTGGGTTGTAAGCCGGTGTTCAAAGAAGAGATGATTGGTATGTTGCGAGAATATGTGGACATCTTTGCTTGGTCATATCAGGATATGCCAGGTTTAGATACATACATTGTGATGCATAATCTACCGTTGAAAGAGGACTGCCCTCTAGTCAACCAGAAGCTTTGAATAACTCGTCCTGACATGGCAATGAAAATAAAAAAGGAAGTTTAGAAGCAGTGGGACGCCGAGTTCCTTGCCGTAACTAGTTACCCACCCTGGGTAGCTAACATTGTACCAGTAACTAAGAAAGACGGCAAGGTCCGGATGTGTGTCGACTATCGAGAATTAAACTGAGCGAGCCCGAAAGATGATTTCCCATTACCTCACATTGACGTATTTCTTGACAACACGACTCAGTTCTCGGTATTTTCCTTCATGGATGGCTTCTCCGGTTATAATCAGATAAAAATGGCACCAGAAGATATGGAGAAAACAAAATTCATTACCCCTTGGAGTATGTTTTGCTACAAAGTGATGCCCTTCAGATTGAAGAATGTCGGGGCAACATATCAACGGGCTATGGTGACACTCTTCCACGATATGATTCACAAAGAGATAGAGTGCTACGTGGATGACATGATTGCCAAGTCTCGAACCAAGGAAAAACATCTGGTTAACCTCAAAAATCTTTTTGAGAGACTGAGGAAGTTTCGTCTGAGGTTAAATCCGAACAAGTGCACTTTTGGAGTGCGTTCCGGGAAACTGCTGGGTTTCATAGTGAGTCAAAGAGGATAGAGGTCGACCTTGCTAAGGTAAAATCTATTCAAGAGATGCCTGCACCGTAAACAGAAAAAGAAGTACATGGCTTCTTGGGTAGATTGAACTACATTGCACGGTTCATATCTCACCTCACAACCACCTGTGAACCAATTTTCAAGATGCTAAGAAAAGAACAGGTGGTCAGGTGGAATGACGATTGCCAGAGGGCTTTCGAGAAAATTAAAGAATATCTACAGGAACCTCTTATCTTAATGCCTCCGGTTCCGGGGAGGCCGCTCATCATGTACTTGACAGTGCTCGAAGGATCTATGGGGTGTGTTCTGGGCCAACATGACGAGTCTGGTCGAAAAAAGCATGCAATATACTACCTTAGCAAAAAGCTTACCGACTGTGAGTAAAGATATTCACTGCTCGAGAAAACTTATTGCGTTTTGGTATGGGCTGCTCGCCGACTAAGACAATATATGTTGACCCACACAACCATGCTCATTTCAAAGATTGATCCTGTCAAGTATATCTTTGAGAAACCAACATTGACTGGAAGGGTTGCATGTTGGCAGATGGTACTGGCCGAGTACGACATTCAATACACTTTGCAAAAAGCCATCAAAGGAAGCGTGCTCTCAGACTATCTTGCACATCAACCTCTTGAGGATGACTATTAACCCATGATATTTGACTTTCCTGATGAGGACATCATGTACCTCAAAGCCAAGGACTGCGAGGAACCACTCCTAGAGGAAGGGTCTGACCCTTAATCCAAATGGAGTTTGATGTTTGATGGGGCTATCAATATGAATAGGCGCAAATTTGGTGATGTACTCATTACTTCTGAAGGTGTACACTTCCCCTTCAATGCCAGAATAACTTTTTGTTGCACCAACAATGAAGCAGAATGCGAAGTTTGCATCATAGGAATAGAATAGGATATTAATCTCAGGATTAAGACCTTCGATATATTCAGAGATTCAACTCTCGTAATCAACCAGATTACCGGCGAGTGGTTTACACATCAACCTCACTTGATTCCATACCGGGATTATGCAAGAAGACTGTTGACATTCTTCACAACAGTAAAGCTCCAATATGTACCACGAACCGAGAATCAGTTTGCCGATGCGTTGGCCACACTCTCTTCAACTATCAAATTGTTGTGTTGGAACTATGTACCCAAGATTGACATATCAAGGCTTGATATACCAACATATATGTTTGTTGCCAACGCAATATCTGATGATAAGCCATGGTATCATGATATTAGATGTTTCCTGAAAGACAAGCAATACCCAGTTGGGGCATCTTCCAACAACAAGAAGACTTTGAGGCGACTTACTGCAAGTTTCTTCTTAAATGCCGACGGTGTGTTATATAAGAGAAACTTTGACATGGTCTTGCTCAGATGCATGGATAGACACGAAGCAGACATGTTAATGCAAGAAGTTCACGAGGGATCATTTGGTGCCCATGCTGGAGGACATGTAATGGCCAAGAAACTATTGAGATCGGGGTATTACTGGTTAACAATGGATGCAGATTGTTGTGCATACGTCCGGAAGTGTCATAAGTGCCAGATCTACAAAGACAAAGTGCATGTACCTCCAAGCCCGCTCAACATCATGACATCTCTTTGGCCCTTATCTATGTGGGGCATTGACATGATTGGGAAGAATGAGCCAACTGCTTCGAACGACCATCGTTTCGTATTGGTCGCAATTGATTACTTCACCAAGTGGGTCGAAGCAACATCTTATACCAATGTCACCAAGCCAGTGGTGGCCAGATTTCTGAAAAGAGATATTATCTACAGATATGGAGTGCCCGAAAGAATAATTACTGACAATGGTTCTAATATGAACAACTAAATGATGGCGGAGTTGTGTCAGGACTTCAAAATACAATATCACAATTCTTCTCCTTACTGGCCAAAGATGAATGGCACGATTGAGTAAGCTAACAAGAATATTAAGAAGATTGTACATAAAATTGTCGTCACCTATAAATATTGGCATGAGATGTTACCATTTGCCTTGCATAGGTACCGAACGTCAGTCAGGATGTCCACAGGGGCAACACCATTCTCACTTGTGTATGGTATGTAAGTTGTCCTACCTATTGAAGTTGAGATCCCCTCCTTGAGGGTAATGATGGAGGTCAAGCTTGACGAGGCTAAGTGGGTACGTTCCAGGTACAATCAATTGTGTCTGATCAAAGAGAAGAGGCTTGCAGTTGTTTTCCACGGTCAGTTATACCAGAGGCGAATGAAGAAGACATTTGATCAGAGAATACATACTTGGGAGTACCAAGTTGGTGAACTTGTACTCAAGAGAATCCTTCCTCCAGGTTCAGATCACAGGGCAAGTGGACTCTGAATTTATGAAGGTCCATTCGTGGTTAATAAAGTTTTCTCAGGCGGAGCTCTAATGCTTTCAACCATGGATGGTGAAAACTTCCAATCCCCTGTCAACTCAGACACAGTTAAAAAAATACTTCGCATAAAGAGACCCGGTGGACAAAAATAAAATAAAGAGTCCAGGAAAACATGTGGCATCCCGGTGAGCCAAAAACAGAATAAAAGGCTCGGTCAAAAGTTAGGGATATAAATAAAAAATGTACACCCGATGAGTTGAAAATCTACATTGGACAACTCAGGCAAAAAAAAGGGTATCCTGGTGGATTGAAAACCCGAAAGGGCGGTCCATGCAAAAGAGGGAATAAGAGAATGACTGCGATCTGAGTTATCTGTGCTACATCGTAGTCTCATTCAACCTGGAAATCTCCGAAGGATAGGAATCAGTCCAATCATCCTCTTCAGAAAGCAAGATCAGAAATGGAGAAGTCTTGAAGACATACTGGTCATAGCAAAATTGAAACTCAGTGGAATGTCGTTCACATTTCCATTAGGATATTTTCTTTTTTCTCAATTTATAGTGATCACCTCTTTCCAGGTGGTTGCTTCCTGATGTATCTTTGCCTATTCACAGGCTCATTAATAAAATAATATTCAGTTAAAAATCTTTGTCCTTGTTTTATCTTTTACATGTTCTGTTTGCAAAAATGTCCTGAATATTTGATAAAAGAACATTGCATCTGAACGAGGTGGCTTTATGAATAACATGCGAAAGGGTCAAACATTTAAAATCACTCCGAATATTACGTAACACCAGATGGTGCACTCGTATCACGTAATTCCCCGGGGCATACATATGCAACCTTTATTATTGCAGGTTTCACAGGCATGAAGAGACAAATGTCACTAGATGATATTCCCCAAGTAGAGTCTTCTCCCCAGCGAGAGACACCTTACAACTCTCATTTCCAGCAGAGGGTGATCCCCAACATCCCTATTAGAGTGTAAAAAGAAGCCTTCCCTAGCTGAGTCAGAGCATGTTGGTATATCCCCAGCAGAGCTTCAAGAGCATTTGAATAATTATCATCTCTAAACGGAGTTGTCACAGTGAAGTTTTCCTAGCAAGCAGTTGAAAGATTTATCTTCCCCACAGAGTCAGAATTGTCATAATTCTCTCCTCAGCAAGAGTTTGACTAAGGATCTCCCCATCCAAGTCTGAAGATGGTCATTCCCCACAAGAGTTTCATGATTGGGACACAACCATCATTGAAACATTCCCCAGTGAGGTCGCCAATTTATTTTTGGCCAGTGTAGCAAGTGAATGCAGACAGTTGTTCACATTTCTCAGCCATATCAGGTATTTTCAGAATGTCTTAATGTTAGTCAGAACGTTCTCGTCCCCCAACAGAGTTACAAATGATAGTCTCCCACTGCCGGAGTGTAACGCGGTGGGAGAACTGACTTTTTAGTCATGTTGCGGATAACAAGAGTCGCCACCGACTTTTATTTTATCCAAATGGAAAGGACATAAAAGAATAGGAAAGACCTATTTTAAAAGACTCGGGTTCGGGGGGTAGGTTATATAAAGGGAAGGTGTTAGCACCCTTTATATCCATGGTTATCCATTGGCTCTTAGTTACTTAGCTCACTTAAATTGTTTTTGAAGAGTGTAGTGTGTGATTAAAAATTTTCTAAGTACTTTGTAATGATCCTCGTATGGACGTATACAAAGCCTTGTTTGAAAATGTTTGAAAATAGTGAGGTGTGAAAAGTATTTTTTAAAGATGTGAGCAAGCAACTAAGAGGTACCTACCCTAGACTAAGTCTTTCATGTTCTCGTATGTTCTTTCAATGGTAAGACTATCCCTATTATTAAGGAATAGGTAGTCATTACCTAGGATGTGTTAAGGGACAAGTATAGGGTCATCGTATGGACATAGAAGGCAACAGGTAAGGGTGTCTTTAGCAATTCGTAGGGACTATCATCTTTTATTGGAAGGGACAAGATCATTATTTCCGTAGGCAACCTTGAAGGGACTTGATCTTTTAAACTGAAGGGACTTGATGATTTTTATGAAGGGACTTTGCTTAAGACACCCCTATATTCGAGAGACTTGACCATTTAAAGGCAACTGAGAGGGGTGAACTAGGAAGTGAAAGATGGCGATTAAAGATCGACTTACGTGTGTGAGTGTTTATATTCAGATATTTGTCTTTTTTAATTAATTTTCTAAGTTATTTTAATCACATATAGGTTATACACACCCTAAAATTATTAACCATAAAATAATTACAAAAATAAAGCAAAGATATAAAGTAAACCTATTACATGGCTTTAGCAATTACATAATAATAAAAATAATAAAAATAATAATGATAATAATAAATATAATAAGAATAATAAATAAACAATAATCACATATTAGGAATAATAAAATAATAAAAATAATGGTTAGAATAATAAATAAAGGAAATAAGAATTTAAAAAAGAAAAATTAATATTAGAAATTTTTTTAGAAGTTAATTAAGAAAATAAATTTAATAATAATAAACAAATAACAAATTATTTACATATTAATAAAAATTAAGATTAATAATTTAATTAGGGTTTAGAAAAAAATAAGTTAATTTTTAGGGTTAGGCTAATAATTAGGGTTGAGAATTTTAATTAAGAAAATTAGGGTTTTTAATTATAATCAAAATACATTATTTATTTATTTACAAAAAATATAATAACTATATATAAACATATTATAAAATTAATAAAAAATAAATAACATATAAGAAAATAATTTATGAGTTTTTTTAGAAAATACAAAGTTTTATGAAAATATTAGTAGTTATTATTTTAGAAATTATTTTAATTATATTAATTTAAATTAAAAATAAGAAAATAGCAAAAATAAGGAAAATATGGAAAAACCCCAAAAAGATAGGACCTGGGATTTGAACCCAGGTCCCTTACCTCAATCAACCACATACAAAACCAGCTGAGCCAGCATGCGCTATTGTAAGCTATGTACAATGCAATCCTTATATTGTAAACCTGCAAAAACAAATGAAATTAAAACCAAAATGGCCTGCGGCCAGATTCGAACCCATGACCATCACAACAACAACCAAACACTTCAACCAACTGAGCCGCATGGGGCACGTCTGCATACTGAACAACAAACAATCATAATATATTAAGTTAACTGAATAATTGAAAAATTGAACAAAATATGTTGTCACCAAGGATCGAACACAGGTCACAACCATAACACACGCACGCCAACACCACTGGGCCAAGCAGCATTTGTTAAAATAATACTGAAACAATTCAATAAAATATTAGTCTCAATTTTGAAATCCAGTTTTGGCGCCAGCTGACTTCATCTTCTTCCTCCTACCTGCGAATTTTCATGCAAATATACCTAAAACTATTCCTGCGAATTTTGAATTTCAAGAACCTGCGAAAATTGGATCTTTCATAATACACAAAATTTCATCAAATTAAACACACAAACATGATCCTTGCAATGTATACAGTCCACCCATGGTTTTATTATTCATTTATATTAGGTAAATCTGAATCCCTAATTTGAGAGCTCTAACCCTAACAATGGCAGTTTTCGATTCAGGTCATGGTTCTTCAATCTCATTGCCCAGAAACAATCTAAACATCATTGCTAACAAGAATATATGGTTAGAATTCATCAACAACACATAAACAATCAAAATCGGAAAAAAATAAAACATGAACAAGCTTGGTTTGGTTTATGCAAATAGTGATGATTTGGATGCTGCAAATGATTCAAATAGATTCAATGATCATCCAGGAATGTATTGCAACCTTCAAAACTTCTTGATATGGCCTGCAATCAAAAATCCGAATATGAGTTTTTGTATGAAATTTTGAAGTTGAATGATGTTCTTAGAGGCTCTCAATTTCGTCCCTTGAGCTTGTAATAGGTTTGTGAACTTATAGTGATGTGAATTAGGTCAAGACTTTGTGGATTTGTGGGCTTTTGATGGTTGCTTGATCATGAAGTTTCACCACTTTCAAATATTCTCATAAATCTTATAAAACCTTTCTAATTTGGTTGAGCACGAATTTGAATGATACCAATCGGTTTTGAATAACCTTTAAGAGCTTCTAGAATGAGAATCATATCAAATATTGAGTTTTTCATATTTTATTTTGATTTAAATTGATTTTTAATGTATAAAATCAAAATAAATAAAAATAAACTAATAAAATCTGAATAAATGATATTTGATTCGTGCATGATGTCATGGTAGAGATTGGGTCATAAAATTGCAAGCCCATGTGGAAAGAATTGGTTCTAAGACCCCTTTTGCTCAATAAACCTCTCAAACATTTCCCAACTTTGCAAAAGCACAAATACCTCAATTTTAAGGCTATGAAGGTGTTCCTGGACATTTTAGAAAGCTTAGAGAGTCCTCTAACCAACCTCTTTGGTATCATGTCCATATCCTTTACCATTTTCAAATTATGCCTTTTTGAAGATGTTGACTTTTTGTTGACTTTTCAAATGACCTATAATGTCTTAGCTCATACCTTACAAATGAAGCATTTTTGGGCTTGGCTTGTGAGACACAAAGTTGTAGAGAATTAAATTTCCTTCAAAATGAGATTTGGATAGAAAATATTTGATGAAGCATGTGAAAGTTATGGCTGGTCAAAGTTCAGTTGACTTTTCCTATGAAAACCCTAATTTAGAAACTCCTGATTCTTGATGATCTGAAATCTCCTTGATGAATCATGATCAACCCTTGGTAAAATAATGAATTTTACTTCATATACTTGATGTTGGCAAAAAATCATGAAGTTTGACTTTGGTTTGACCATAGTTGACCTTAGTTTGACTTTTTAACTGCTTTGACTGATTTTAGCCTATCTGATCATCTGACTGATCAAACCTTTTGGGAAAGTCTTGAAACTTGACATAGGGATTATTAAAGACATATAGGATACTATGAAGCTCACTTGAAGCCTTGGAAGTCCATTTAGCCTGATGAAATCCAAAACCCTAGTTTAGGGTGCATTGCTTAGGAGGATGCTTTGTCTGAGGGGATTGTCACACTTTCTGACAAATTGTGAACCTTGTGAACCTCTTGAGATACCTTGTGAACCTTGTGAGATGCCTTGGTACACAATGCCTTGACTAGGGGAGGGAAAATTTTGGGGTGCAACAACTGCCCCTGTTCAATTTTCTGAAACCTGAGGAGTTAGATTGGCCTGTGTGCCATTCGTGACTTGGAAGGTTGAAGGGGATTGAACACAAAAGCCCAAAAATTTGCACTCACCGGTGCGTAAAGTAACAATGCTGACTGGTTGTATATAGTGGAGTGGGCTTAAAGATGCCACTCAGAGGAACTGGAGATGGGCTTATAGATGCCATCCATAATATCAGAAGGTGATAGTATCTTCATGTTGTCACTGGATATCAGTACTACGTCTTCGTATAGGCCGTCTCTGGATCATTCCTGTAACATATTTTGATTTGAATGCTAGCACTATATCTTCGTATAGATCGTCTCTGCATTATCTCTGGGGAAAAAGAATATTCTTCATTAAGTGTCAGTACTTAGATCTTCGTGTAGATCGGCTCTGAACCATATTTAGGAACATACTTTAATTTAAGCATCAGAATCAAATCTTCGTGGCAATCATCTCTGAGTTGCTTTTGGTGATATCCTGGGCTAAGTACAAGATCTTCGTATCGATCACTTATGTACCATCCCACAGGTAAACTGTTGCATAGACCATTAGAAATAAATCTTCGTAGCGATTATCTCTTCTGGAAATATCCAGGATTAGGTAATAGATCTTCGTATAGACCATTTACATACCTTCCCAAAGACAAAAAGAATATCAGGATTAAATCTTCGTGGCGATTATCCCTGAACTTCTTCTGAAAGAATCTCTTGGATTAAGTTCTAGATCTTCGTATAGATCATTTACACACTATCCCAAAGATAGTTGACCATCATAAATAAATCTTCGTAACGATTATCTCCTCTGGAAATATCCTGGATTAAGCACTAGATCTTCGTATAGATCATTTACATACCCTTCCAAAGACAACTTGAGCATCATGATTAAATCTTCGTGGCGATTACTCCTGAATTGCTTCTGGTAATATCCTGGACTGAACACTAGGTCTTTGTATAGACCATTTATGTTCCATCTCAAGGACAACTTGTATTGATTATCAGAAATAAATCTTCGTAGCGATTATCTCTGAATTGTTTGATAGTGTTTATCTGCCTGCAATTATCCTGAAAAGAAAAGGTTAGTTTATGCAAGATTATTTGATGTATGCATGTATAACATGATGCTCTTAAGTAAGAATGTCATATGGATTATGGATGTGTATGC
Source organism: Lathyrus aphaca (assembly GCA_963966055.1). NCBI lineage: Eukaryota > Viridiplantae > Streptophyta > Magnoliopsida > Fabales > Fabaceae > Lathyrus > Lathyrus aphaca. Next base: position 74,798,680 of record OZ014519.1, read on the forward strand.
TGTGATATGATGTAAATGATGTATGTATGAATCATGTAGCTAGAAGCGTCTGGGTATCTTCGTATAACAACTGCTGGCTGGGGAAAATAAATCCCGGTTCGTTGCTGAGGAATATGAGGACTTCGTTCCCGTCTTGTTTAAGAATATCGTATTTAGAACCTCCCGTCTTTGTTCGTCGTGCTTTTTATTGAAGGAAAAAGTTCCTGAATATCCTGACTGAGGATAAAAGAGATGGACATAGATCCGGGAGACTTAATTCTTCGGAGGATATGAAACTGCTTAAAGATTTCGTCGAGTGGGAAGTATAAGATATTACTTGAAGAGTTTTGTATGGATATCTGTAAAGATTCCCTTGTGGGGATGGACCGGCAAAACTTCGTTGAATTCTTATCTCCGTTCGTCCTTAGTAAATACTATTACTGCATTTTATGCATTTCTGGTAAACATCAATCATATTCAAAAGCATACATACATTCAAACACAACCGATGGACGTTTTCGTTTAAGTAAACAAGGTAAAAGTAAATTTGAACTCAAAGACGAGACTTTATTTATTTTAGAAAGTGGCCTATACACAGGAAAGTTTGTACAAGGAGACATAAATCCTAGTAAGAGGAATTCGTCATAAAAGTTTTACAAAAAGAAAGAAAAACAGCTATGTGAAAAATAATCCTATTGAGTTTCAATTCTACTATTGCCATTATCTTCAAGTATCTCATCCTTTGTTGTCGAGATAGAAATGATTGGATTGATCTTTATCTGCTTGAACTTGATTCAGGTAGCACAACTGGTTGGAGTTACATGAGTGATCCAAACGAGACATAGTCATACGCTTTAATCCCTAACTTTTGCCTGGATTGCCTTTTCAGGTTTTCAATCCACCGGGATACCCTTTTTTGCCCAAGCCACCTTTTCAGGTTTTCGACTTGCCGGGTGTACATTTTTTTATATATATCCCTAATTTTTTCTCGAACCCTTTTGGTTCGCCAGGATGCCCTTATTTTTGCCTAGGCCAGTCAACCTAGCGGGTCTCTTTTTATGCGTAGTATTTTTTAACTATGTCTGCGTTTACGGGCTGTGGGAAATCTTCACCATCCATAGTAGTAAGCATCATGGCACCTCCTAAGAATACCCTCTTGACTACAAATGGTCCTTCATATGTAGGAGTCCACTTGCCCCTAGGATCACCCTGTGGTAATATGATACGCTTGATTACCAAGTCTCCAGTCTGATATACCTTTTGCTTAACCTTCTTGTTAAAAGCTTTGATCATCCGTTTCTGGCACATCTGACCGTGACAAATAGCTTCCAGCCTTTTCTCATCCATCAAATTTATCTGGTCAAATCGCGTCTGAATCCACTCATCTTCCTTCAAGCCTACATCCTTCATGATTCTTAAGGAGGGGATCTGCACTTCAATGGGTAGAACTGCTTTCATACCATAGACTAAGGAGAATGGGGTTGCCCCTGTTGAAGTACGTATCGTAGTACGATAACCATGAAGAGCAAATGGTAACATCTCGTGCCAATCCTTATACGTAACAGTCATCTTCTGTAGAATCTTCTTGATGTTCTTATTGGCAGCTTCTACTGCCCCATTCAACTTTGGACGATTGTGATGCTTAATTTTGAACTGCGTGCAGAGATCAGTAATCATAATGTTATTCAAATTAGAGCCATTGTCCGTGATAATCCTCTCAGGGATGCCATACCTACATATGAGATTATTCTTAATGAATCGAGCCACAACATTCTTAGTAACAGATGCAAATGAGGCTGCATCCACCCACTTTGTAAAGTAATCAATGGCAATAAGGATGAAACGATGTCCATTAGAAGCAGTAGGCTTGATCTCACCAATCATATCAATGCCTCACATGGCAAAAGGCCAAGGAGCAGTCAACACATTCAATGGAACTGGAGGTATATACACCTTATCAGCATAAATCTGACACTTGTGACATGTTTTGGAATGTTGATAGCAGTCAGCTTCCATGGTAGACCAATAATAACATGCTCTCAATATCTTCTTTGCCATGGTATGACCACTAGAATGAGTGCCAAAGATCCCATCATGCATATCTTCCATAATCTCTGTTGCTTCCTTCTTATCCACAGAACGAAGCAAAGTCGAATCATGACTGCGCTTGTATAAAATTCCATTACTCAAGAAGAACTTAGCAGACAACCTCCTCAGAAACTTCTTATCATTGACAGATGCCCCTTCAGGGAACTCCTGAGCTTCAAGATACCTTTTCACTTCATAAAACCAAGGCTTTCCCTCTACTCCTTCAGTGTCAATCTCATTGCAATATGCAGGCTTCTCAAATCTATCAATAGTGATCTTGGGAGCTTCATCATCCCAACTAATCTCAAACATAGATGCCATGGTGGCTAATGCGTCTGGCAACTGATTCTCTCCTCGTGGAATATGTCCAAAGGTAATCTCTTCAAAATATGGGATCAAAGACAACACATGCTCTCTGTAAGGAATGAGATTTGCATGCTTGGTATCCCAGTCTCCTTTAATCTGACTAACTACCAGGGCTGAATCTCCATATACTTCCAGAAACTGAATCTTCATCTCAATGGCAACTTTGATACCCATGATACATGCTTCATATTCAGCCATGTTATTGGTACAATAGAAACAAAGTCTAGCAGTGATTGGGGTATGACAACCTTCAGGAGAAATGATAACAACACCAACACCATTACCAAGCGCATTAGAAGCTCCATCAAAAACCATAGTCCATCGGGATCCTTGTTCAGGTCCGTCATATTGTCTAGGTTCTTTAGTAACAATCATAATGTCTTCATCCGGGAACTCAAAATTCAGAGACTGATAATCATCCACTTCCTGATGAGCTAAATGATCAGCTAACACACTACCCTTAATGGCATTCTGAGTGGTGTACTGTATATCATATTCTGTTAAAATCATTTGCCATCTTGCTATTCGTCCGGAGAGAGCAGGTTTCTCGAATATGTACTTGATTGGATCCATCTTTGAAATCAACAAGGTAGTATGAGTCAACATATACTATCTTAGTCGGCGAGCAGCCCATGCCAAAGCGCAACAAGTTTTCTCGAGCAGTGAGTATCTTGTTTCACAGTCGGTAAACTTTTTGCTAAGGTAGTATATTGCCTGCTCTTTTCAACCAGACTCGTCATGTTGCCCCAACACACACCCCATTGAGTTGTCTAATACTGTTAAGTACATAATCAAGGGTCTTCCATCAACTGGTGGCATCAAAATTGGAGGTTCTTGGAGGTATTTCTTGATCTCATCAAAGGCTACCTGGCACTCGTCATTCCACTCTATTACCTGATCTTTCTTCAACAACTTGAAGATTGGCTCACAGGTAGCAGTTAGCTGGGAAATAAATCTTGCAATGTAATTCAGTCGTCCCAAGAAACCTCTAACTTCCTTTTCAGTACGGGGAGCAGGCATCTCTTGTATAACTTTTACTTTTGCAGGATCTACTTCAATACCTTTTCCACTGACAATGAAACCCAGGAGTTTACCAGACCTAACTCCAAAAGTACATTTGTTTGGATTCAATATTAACTTGTATTTCTTCAACCTTTCAAACAACTTACGTAAGTGATCAAGGTGTTGTTCCTCATTCTGAGACCTGGCTATCATATCATCCACATATACCTCTATCTCATGATGAATCATATCGTGAAACAAAGCCACCATAGCACGCTGATATGTTGCCCCGACGTTCTTCAAACCAAATGGCATCACCTTATAACAGAAGGTGCCCTATTGTGTAACAAATGTAGTCTTTTCCATATCTTCAGGCGCCATCTTAATCTGATTGTAACCAGAGAAACCATCCATGAAAGAGAATACCTTATGCTGAGAAGTGTTGTCTACCAAAACATTAATATGTGGAAGTGGAAAGTCATCTTTAGGAATGGGCTTGTTCAAATCCCTGTAATCTACACACATGCGTACCTTACCATCCTTCTTAGGTACCGGTACCACGTTTGCAACCCATTGAGGATAAGAAGTCACCGCTAAGAACCCTGCATCAAACTGTTTCATTACCTCTGCTTTAATCTTTTCTGACATTTCAGGACGCATGCGACGAACCTTTTGCTTCTTTGGACGACAGTCTTCTTTTACCGGCAGACGGTGAACCACAATGTCAGTATCCAACCCTGGAATATCTTCATATGACCAAGCAAAGATCTCCACATAGTCACGTAACATCTGGATCAATCTTTTCTTAACACCATCCTCTAATTTAGCCCCTATCTTGACCTCTTTCCTGTTTTCCTCTGTTCCCAGATTCACAACTTCAATTGGCTCTTCATGTGGCTGTATAACTTTCTCTTCTTGTTGTAACAACCTAGCAAGCTCTACAGGTACTTCATAATCTTCCTCCTTTCCATCTTCAACTTGATAGATCGGATTCTTGAAATCATAATTGGCAATAGTAGAACTGTTATCAACAAGATCCAGAGTGAATGAGGATCTGCATTTTAGTGATGTGGGTGTGTGTAAGAACACATAGCTGATAAAATAGAAATAATAATAAAAGAAAGACAAGGAGCACAATATTTACAAAAACGAAACGTCCATTGATTTTATTGAATGAAGTATGCAAATGAAATGACATCTCGAAACAAGCATATCATTGTACCCCGGGTAAGACACAAGGCTTAAAAGGTTTTATTATTCGAAATTACAAACTTAAAACAAAACATAGTGATAGTATTTACTCCTGACTAAAGGAGATAGGAATAACGTCTTCAGCCTTCCAATTGTTGAGCCCATCACCCATGGTAGGAAAGATCCAATCATCCAGGTTGTAGTCTTCATTATGGTCACCCACAACATTGATTTGATCTCTTATGACCCCTTGATTAGTGATACGAACAACACGAGCGCGACGAACAGTCCTCTGAGATTCTGCAGTAAAACCCAAACCAAACTTGTCAGACTTGTAAGGGATGTTGGGAAGCTGACCCCAAATAACAGAACCACCTTTTGCAACCACAGCCTTAACATCTTTGAGGGAGGCCATTGCAGGAGGTATTCTAGTAACCACATGAATTCTTTCAGAAGCAGGGACAAACTGAGGAATATGAGTAGAGCAAGGAACAACTTCAAATGTTTGACACGGAGTTTTAACCATTTCACCCTCTATTTCTACATATTTGAAAGTATTCACATGGCTAACCATGTACTCTTCTTCACCATAGACAGTGACAATTTTGTTTTTCACCGGATATTTAAACTTCTTATGCAAGGTGGAAGTAACAGCACCTGCCCCATGGATCCAGGGGCGCCCAAGCAAACAAGAATACGTAGGACGGATGTCCATCACATAGAAAGTAGAGTTGAAGACTTGAGAGCCTACTTTGATTGGGAGGTCAACTTCTCCATGTACCACTCTTATTGAACCATCAAAGGCCCTTACCACTACATCACTTGGTCTTAACACAACATCTTCAGGACTGAGCTTGTCCAGAACCTCTTTAGGGAGCACATTTAATGAAGAACCATTGTCCACCAGTACATGAGACAGAGTAGTGCCCCTACATTCAATGGAGATATGCAGAGCTCTGTTATGGTTTCTCTTGGTAGGAGTCAGATCAGAATCAGAAAAACCCAGACCATTATCACTAGTCAGATGTGCAACACAATTCTCAAATTGATCCACAGAAATTTCATTTGGAACATGAGCAGCCTTTAAGAACTTGATTAAGGCTTTAGCATGAGCCTTGGAACACAACAACAAAGATAGCATGGAGATTTTGGAGGGAGTATGCCCCAACTGGTCAACAATATCATAATCACTTTTCCATCTGTTTAGAAATATTTTCAGCAATTGGTGCTTCAGCTTGCACAAATTCAATCACAGGACCCTTGCCCCGGGTATCAGTACTTGGCCCAGAATTGGAGGTATGGGTTGGAGTAACTGCAGTTTTAGAGGTATCTTGAGGGGAGAAGATTCTTCCACTTCTGGTGATCTTACTAGATCCAACAATGTTGTCCACATCAGTAGCAGGTGTATCAATCAAAGGCTCTTGTTTGACACTATGGATATAAACATCAGAACCATAATTCCAGGGTATAGCTTTATCAGAAGTATAAGGAACAGGGCCAGGAGTGGTAATGATCATAGGAGCCACTCTAGCTTCAGCAACAGTCTTCACAGGGCCTTCAGCAGTGATCCTGACAGGACCTTTAGAGGTGATCCTGACAGGACCTTTGGGGGTAATCTTTACTAGTACTTTATCAACTATAGCTACATCTTCAAGCTTCGTGCTTCGAGTCAGATGTTCACACATACTTTCAACAGAAGGAGTCCTCTCAAACAATATAGTGTAATTGTCCATAAGGCGTTGGATACCATCCTTCAACTTCCAGCAACTATCAGGTTTATAGGCACAGTAAAAACAGTCTTCATTGCAACCTGGAAAGAACCCAACCTGCACCAGCTTCTTCTTGATAATGGACAGAGGAATAGTCACATCTGCTACTGAGGAAACATAGGTAACCTCATCAACAACATTAACAACCTTCTCATGATTGGGCATTGGAGCAGTGATCACATTTGGGGTCACAGGAGGGTCAAATTCTATTTCCCCAGCTTCAATCATGTCTTGAATCTTGTTTTTCAACACCCAGCAGTTGTTGGTGTCATGTCCTGGACTATTAGAATGATATGCACATCTTGCATTAGGATTGTACCGAGGAAAGGATGTATTAGGATTCTGAGGGGGATCCCTTAAAGTAATTAGCTCCCCTTTCAACATGTGTTGCAAGGCTTGGGCCAGTGACATGTTGATCTTGGTGAACTGTCTTCTAGGCTTCTGTTGATTGTTTTGTTGTTGCTTTGGTGCTGTAGGGGCAGGATTGGAGATGTGAACTGCTCCCACAGATTGGTGACTCCTGTTACGACTATGTTGACCATACATAACATTAAACTCTTTCTTTCCACTAGGGGGCTTCTTAGCAGTGCTTGATGAAAAGGCACCCACCTGTATCTTACCACTTCTTATACCATTTTCCACACGTTCTCCAGTCATTATCAGCTCAGTGAAACCAGATGATGAGCTTCCAATGAGGTGACTATAAAAAGGACCACTCAGTGTACTCATAAACATATCCACCAGCTCCCTGTTAGTCAGAGGAGGTTGAACTCTGCCAGCCAGATCTCTCCATTTCTGGGCATACTCTTTGAAACTCTCCTTAGCACCCATAGACATGCTCTGGAGCTGTATGCGAGTTGGTGCTAAATCAACATTATATTGGTATTGCCTATAGAAGGCCTCGGCAAGATCATTCCAATCACGAATATTAACACTTTCTAGTTGATAATACCATTCCAATTGAGCTCCAGATAAACTCGCTTGGAAGAAATGAATCCACAGTTTCTTATCAGCAGTATGTTGTTGAATCCTCCGGACATAGGATCTCAAATGCAGTTTAGGACATGAAACACCATCATACACCACAAAAACAGGAACCTTGAAGCCAATAGGTATAACCACTCTAGAAACTAAACTCAAATCTTCAAAATCAAGCCCAAAAGATTTTTGTAGTTTCATAGCGTTCATTCTGTCCACCAACATCTTGTACTTCTCCTTACTAGCAGGATCATGATAATAGTTTGCCTCAGAATCAGAATCTTCCACAGTATCATGGAGACTACTTCCCTCTTTCTCGGAATTTTCAGACTCAAAATCTTCAACCTCTTTTTTTGTCTTGATAGGACCTTTGAATCCTCTACCCAGGTTGATGAGGCCCCCTAATTTTCTAGTCTTATTCTTCTTCTTAGCCAGCAGTGCCTTCAGCTCATCTTGTCCCTTGGACAAGTTCAGGATCAGTTCTTGGAACTGTGCATTCTGAGTCTGGAGATCCTTAACAGTCTGTTCAAGAGCCATTTCTGCTGAAATAAACAACGAGAAGATAAGATACCTGTTCATAAGAAACTTGTGATGCAATGATATGGTATGTAAATGCGTATGCAATGTTTTCAAGGACCGCAGGATTTAAATTTGTTTAAACAACCAGAAAGTAAACTTTTATTAGTGAGCAATAAACTTGTTTGCCCCTTGGGCTTACAACAAAATGAAATAAATACAAAGATGGGGTTTTAAGTCTCCCATGGACGTTTCCTCTTTGTGTTGAGGTATGTGTTGAGATTCCGCTCCTCGTGAAGTTGTCTGGTCAGCTCCAGGATTCTTTCTTGACTAGCTTTGAAATGAGTCTCAAAAGTATCCCTTTGTTCCTTCAACTGGATCCAGGATTTCTGCAACTCTTCCATGTCAGTGGGCATGTCTAGATGAAGGACGGTATAAGGAGTATCTCCTTCTGCAACAGGTTCCATAGTAACTGGTAGAATAGCAGGATATGGCATCATAAGAGTCTGAGCACGAGATCGCACCCATCTGAGGTAAGGTTCCATGGGAATGGAGTACTTTGGTTCCAGAGTCTTGCTGTCAACCTTGTTCACTTTACCCCATGCTCGTATGAACCTTTGACAGTAACCTTGCAGATCGTTGTCGTAGTCGAACATAATACCCTGAATAAGCATATCATGAGGACAATCACTCCGAGAATAACCAAACTGACGTAGAGCTAAAGAAGGGTTGTAAGTAATGCCCCCTCTTATGCCAAAGAGTGGCACATTAGGGAACTCCCCACAAAGGTCAATGATAGTAACATTCTCCATAGATCGAGAGCACCAATGAATATCTGAATGAGAAAGTGACATGATCCTTTTAGACCACCTTAACCCTTTTTCATTCTTCATCACTGATCGAGGAAGGTGAGAAATAAACCACCTAGACAATAGAGGTATGCAGCACATCAGAGTTCCTCGTGCCTTTGTAGTACGGGTATAAAGAGAGTGTAAAATGTCTCCAAGTAACGTAGGCACTGGATTGCGAGTCATAAATATGTTGATGACGTGTACGTCTATGAACTGGTCTGGATTAGGGGAAAAAACTAAGCCATAGATTAACAAGGCTAAGATCTCCTCAAAAGCATCATAGCTCATAGCCTTCAGGAACACTTGAGCTTTCTCCATCAATACCTTGGCAAGAATACCCTTAACTCCACTTCTTATTTCTAGGACAATGTTTGATTTCCTAAGATGTAGGGCTGCAACAATGGCTTCAGGTTTAGGCTCTTTTTCCAAGCCTGTGAAGGTATCTGATCAAGGATATGTATACCTAGTAGCTTGGAGAACTCTTCCATTGTAGGAACCAGTTGATAGTCGGGGAATGTGAAGCAATGCTGTTTAGGATCAAAGAACTGAAATAGGACACTCATCATGTCTTCATCAAATCCTGAGGTAACCAAATCAAGTAGGTGACCATGCTTCTTGATGAACTGGGAGTTTTCAGAAACTTGAGAGACCAATTCCTTAAGCTTAGGAGGTATCCCTACAAAGTTGATCCGGATAGTATTCCTACGAGCAGAAGCCATGACCTGCAACAAAGAACAAAGATAAATCATTTGGTCCTTGAAATAGTTTGTGAAAATGCTATGCTTATGATGCATGATGATGTTATGATGTTATGCTCAATCACAAACATGTGGCACACACAAACAAGTCACACAATAGCCTTAAGTTTGAAGGCTTGCATGAGGTTTAAAGGTAAGTACCCTCCCCTAAAGTTTAGATGGTTCATCCTGTCCTACAAAAGTAACCGGGTTCTAAGGGATCTCAATATCATTGATCCTTCCCAAGGGTGGTTGTTCAGTAGGCAACTTACTTGCCAACCAAAACCCTCCAAGTTTAGGATCTCAATGAGCATAGTATCGAGTATCAACCAACTTCAGTCTTCACCAAAGTCGATTATCTCACTACTTTCTAAAGGCCAAGATGGGATGACTAAGGTTCTAAAAGTCAGTTAGTGTATTGACAACATATGGCAGCCCCATATTATCCTTAACTTACTTAAGGAACATAAGCACCAACCAAGAAGTCACACTAACTATGGCCACCAGATCAACCATATCGGTATACGCCGTACATTTTCCTTGGTCTATTGCCATTTACCTAGGGTACACTAGATCCGGGTTAGGATCTTTCACACATAAGAGCCCCAACAAGTAAAGTAAAGCAAACAAGACAAACAATTTAAAGTGATCTAATTCCTAAGGGTACCCCTCTTTTATTAATTCCCCAGCAGAGTCGCCAGTTCTATAACACGATGGGAGAACTGACTTTTTAGTCATGTTGCGGATAGCAAGAGTCGCCACCGACTTTTATTTTATCCAAATGGAAAGGATATAAAAGAACAGGAAATACCTATTTTAAAAGACTTGGGTTCGGGGGGTAGGTTATATAAAGGGAAGGTGTTAGCACCCTTTATATCCATGTTTATCCATGGGCTCTTAGTTACTTAGCTCACTTAAATTGTTTTTGAAGAGTGTAGTGTGTGATTAGAAATTTTCTAAGTACTTTGTAATGATCCTCGTATGGATGTATACAAAGCCTTTTTTGAAAATGTTTGAAAATAGTGAGGTGTGAAAAGTATTTTTTAAAGATGTGAGCAAGCAACTAAGAGGTACCTACCCTAGACTAAGTCTTTCATGTTCTCGTATGTTCTTTCAATGGTAAGACTATCCCTATTATTAAGGAATAAGTAGTCATTACCTTAGATGTGTTAAGGGACAAGTATAGGGTCATCGTATGGTGTTGCACCCCAAAATTTGCCCTCATAATACAAGACTTTGTGTGCTAAGAAGGTTCACAAGGTTCACAAGATTCACAATACTTACAAGACCTTTCATGAGGTTCATGAAGTCTACAAGTCACTTTATGAGGTTCACAAGGTTCACAAGATTCACAATGCTTACAAGACCTACAAGATACTTTATGAGGTTCACAAGGTTCACAAGGTTCACAAGACCTCCCATGAGGTTTACAAGACATTTTATGATGGTTCACAAGGTTCACAAAGTTCACAATTGATCAGAAGAGTTGACAATTCCCTCAGACAATGCACCTCCTAAGCAGTGCATCCAAAACTAGGGTTTTGACTTTAATCAGACTAAATGAACTTACAAGACTTTAAGTGAGCTTCATAACATTTTATATGTGTGTAAGAACTCCCATGACAAGTTTCAAGACTTTTCTCAAAGGTTTGTTCAGTCAGATGATCAGATAAGTCAAAATCAGTCAAAGCAGTTAAAAAGTCAAACTGAGGTCAACTGTGGTCAAACCAAAGTCAAACTTCATGATTTTTTGCCAACATCAAGTATATGAAGTAAAATTCATCATTTGATCAAGGGTTGATCATGATTCATCAAGGAGATTTCAGATCATCAAGAATCAGGAGTTTCTAAATTAGGGTTTCCTTAGTAAAAGTCAACTGAACTTTGACCAGCCATAACTTTCACATGCTTTATCACCAAGTCTCCATCCAAAGCTCATTTTGAAGGAAATTGAATTCTCTACAACTTTGTGTCTCACAAGCCAAGCCCAAAAATGCTTCATTTGGAAGGTATGAGCTAAGACATTATAGGTCCTTTTGAAAGTCAACAAAAAGTCAACAACTTCAAAAGGGCATAACTTGAGAATGGTAAATGATATGGACATGAAACCAGTGGGGTTGGTTAGAGGACTCTTCAAGATTTCCAAAATGTCCAAGAACACCCTCATAGCATTAAAATTGAAGGGTTTGTGCCCTTGAAAAGTTGGGAAATTTTTGGTTGATTTATGAAGAAAAGGGAGGTCTAAAACCAATTTCTTCCAAATGGGCTTGCCATATGATGACCCAATCCATACTATGACCTCATGCACGACCCAAGTCAACAAAAATCAGATTTTTAATTATTTTATTTTTATTTATTTTGATTTAATTCATTTAAAATCATTTTAAATTAAAATAAAATATAAAAGTCTAAGATTTAATAAAGATCAAGCTTCTAGAAATTCATAAATATGATTGGAATTAAAGTGGAAAGAAGATCATGATGATTGGCCTAAAATAGCAAGTGTTTATGCAAAAATATTTGATTTTTAAAGCCTATCTTTTTGAATCTTTTTGGATCAAACTTCTCACACAATAATCAATCTTTTCTGACCTAATGCATTGCTCTATAAGTACATAATGGAACCCTAATCACAAGCCACGATTTTCCAGCCCCAAGTGTAAGTTTCACAATTTCAAAAACCTCAAAAAAGCTTCAATTCGGATTCTTCCTTAGAGACTATTTCAAAGCATTCTAAAGGTTTCAACAGATTCCCTAATGATCACTGAATGCATAGCCATGCTTATCATCATCTGAAACCCCATGAATCGCATGAACCGAATGGCTTTTTACCTTACATTTGATTTTTTCGATTCAATGAATTTACTGCATTTCAATTGATTTTGATTGTGTAATCTTGTTTGTTTCATTGTGTTGAAGGTTTTTGGACCAGTTAATTGAAGTTTCACTGCCTAGAATGAATTCGGCCATAGCTAGGGTTTACTAACCTCAATTAGGGTTCTGTGATTCATCACATATAAATAAATTTGAAGAACGTGGTTGTGTTGTATGGACCTCCAGGAACTCATTACACTCATCAATTTAAAGAAATTTTGCTGTTTGCTTGGTGTTTGTTAATTCGCAGGTTTATGCACGCAGGAAAAGTTGAAGGAAATTTCGCAGGAAAACCTGCGAAATCTCAAGGAAGAAGAAGACTCAGCGCGCGCGTTTTTTTAAATTTAAAATTTGTTTTAATATTATAATGTATTTGTTTCTATTTTGTATCACCAATGTGTGGTTGGCCTGATGGTAAGATGCGCGTATATGTTGCTTGCGAACCTGGGTTCGAGTCCTGGTTCCCCCAACTTTTGCTTGTTTTTTCAGTTTAATTACTAGGTATTATATATTATGTATTATAGTCAATACTTCAACAGGTTCGCTCTCCCAGCTGGAATGGTAACGTGTTTGTGTGATTGCTTGCAAGGTTCTGGGTTCGATTCCCCCAGGCCTTTTGTTTTTTTCTTTCTTTTTTCTGATTTTCAGGAGTAACACAACAAAACCAATTCAACTCCCCCCTTTACTGCTTGCGCGCATGATGGCCTGGTGGTAGAGATTGTTGGCCTGAGTATTTGCAATCAAAGTGTGCTGGGTTCAATTCCCAGCCAGGTAAGTTCCAATTTTTTTTTTGTTTTATTTAATTTGTTTTGTTAATTATATTAATATTAATTAAATATAATCATGTTTAGTGTATGTTTAAATAATTCTAAAAAAAATAATATGTAAATATTTTGTAATTTGTTTTTTTAATTCTAAACCTAGTTTTTATTATTATATATTTAAAATTAAAAATATGTATATATTATAATAATTAGATTAATATTTAACATTTTTGTATATAAAACTTAATTTATTTTTATAAACCCTAAAAATATATTTTTCTAAAACCCTAATTTCTTTTTTCTTCTATTTTTGTTTAATATTATTATTTATATTTATTCTAATACATAAATTGTTTATAATTTAAAATTTTGTACATAAATAGGTGTAGAAATTAAAATGCTCAATTTTTTTTATGAAAATATTCACTAATTGTTTATAATTAATTATGCATGTAAATAATTTCTAAAAATTGCTAATTTAATCATTATAATTTATTTCTCATAATATGTTCATAATTGATTTAATTTTTATAATTTACATATAACTTCAAATTTTATAATAATTAATTACAATTGTTCATATTCTCTTATTAACCTTTAAAATTTTTATTATAATATTTTTGTTTATTATTATTAATCATGTTTATTACTAACCCCATCTATTTTTTAAATTTGTTACTATTATTATTTCTACTAACCCTATTATAATTATTTATTTATTTTGCTTACTTATTTATTTTGCTTATTTATTTTGCTTATTTATTTTTTTGCTTATTTATTTAAATTGCTTTTATTATTATTTTTGTAATTGTTCCTGGATGTAATATTTTATAATGTTTAAATTATTTATGCCATGGTTAGTAAATAGGGAGTGTAAACATGTTTTGTATATTTAAAATTAATTTAGATCACTTAATTCAAAAGATAAATATTAAATTGAACACTCACACACGTAAGTCGATCTTTGATCGCCATCTCACTTCCTTAGGGATACCTCTCATTGTTGCCTAGTCAAAAGGTCAAGTAGGGTGTATAAAGCAAAAAGTCCCTCAAAGTAAAGTCATCTAGTCCCTTAACAATAAAAGATCAAGTCCCTTTCGAATGTTGCCTTCGTAATGATCTTGTCCCTTTCGAATAAAGATGACAGTCCCTCCAAAATTGCTTAATACACCCCACAGTTGCCTATATTAAACAGATGACCCTTACTTGTCCCACACATCCAAGGTAATGACTACCTATTCCTTAATAATAGGGATAGTCTTACCATTTAAAGGATTCAAGAACAGAAAGACTTAAACTTTAGGGTAGGTTCCTCATAGTTACTTGCTCACTATTCAAAAAAAAAAACTTTTCAAACACTTTACAATTTCAAACAATTTTCAAACACAAGTTTTTTACGCATCCGTACATGGATCATTATCAAACTCTTATGAAAATTTCTATTCACACACTTCATATTTAAAAAACATTTTAAAGTGAGCTAAGTAACTAAGAGCCCATGGATAACCATGGATGTAAAGGGTGCTAACACCTTCCCTTTACATAACCTACCCCCCGGACCCAAAAATCTTTTAAAGTTCTTTCCTGTTCTTTTATGCCTTTCCTTTGGATAAAATAAAAGTCGGTGGCGACTCTTGCTATCCGCAACATTTCACTAAAGTCAGTTCTCCCACCGTGTTACAGAACTGGCGACTCTGCTGGGGATTTAAATTAAAGAGGGGTACCCTTAGGAATTAGATCACTTTTAAATTGTTTGCCTTGTTTGCTTTATACTTATCTGTTGGGGTGCTCTTATGTGTGAAAGATCCTAACCCAGATCTAGTGTACCTTAGGTAAATGGCAATAGACCAAGGAAACTGTACGGCGTATACCGATATGGTTGATCTGGTGGCCATAGTTAGTGTGACTTCTTGGTTGGTGCTTATGTTCCTTAAGTCAAGTTGAGGATAATATGAGGCTGCCATATGTTGTCAATGCACTAACTAACTTTTAGAACCCTAGTTATCCCATCTTGGCCTTTAGAAAAGTAGTGAGATAACCGGCTTTGGTGCAGACTGAAGTTGGTTGATACTCGATGCTACGCTCATTGAGATTCTAAACTTGGAGGGTTTTGGTTGGCAAGTAAGTTGCCTACTGAACAACCACCCTTGTGAAGGATCAATGATATTGAGATCCCTTAGAACATGGTTACTTTTGTAGGACAGGATGAACCAACTAACTTCAGGGGAGGGTACTTACCTTTGAACCTCATGCAAGCCTTTAAACCTAGGGCTATGGTGTGACTTGTTTGTGTGTGCCACATGTTTGTGATTGAGCATAACATCATGACATCATCATGCATCATAAGCATAGCATTTTCCCTAACTATTTCAAGGACCAAGGGATTTATCTTTGTTCTTTGTTGCAGGTCATGGCTTCTGCTCGTAGAAACACCATCAGGATCAACTTTGTGAGCATACCTGCTAAGCTTAAAGAGTTGGTTTCTCAGGTGTCTGATCATTCCCAGTTCATCAAGAGGCATGGTTACCTATTGAATCTAGTCACCTCAGGGTTCAATGAAGACATGATGAGTGTTCTGTTTCAGTTCTTTGATCCTAAGCACCATTGCTTCACATTCCCCGACTACCAGCTGGTTCCAACCATGGAAGAGTTCTCTAAACTTCTGGGTATACTTGTTCTTGATCAAAGACCATTCACAGGCTTGGAGAAGGAGCCTAAACCTGAGGTTATTGCTGCAGCTCTACATCTGAAGAAGGCTGACATTGTTCTAGAAACGAGAAGCGGAGTTAAGGGTATTCTTGCTAAGATGTTGATAGAGAAGGCTCAAATGTTCTTGAAGGCTATGAGTTATGATGCTTTTGAGGATATCTTAGCCTTGCTGATTTATGGCTCAGTGTTGTTCCCCAATCCAGATCAGTTCATAGATGTTCATGCCATCAACATATTCCTGAGTCACAATCCAGTGCCTACATTGCTTGGAGACATCCTACATTCTCTTCATACTCGTACTACAAAGGCACGAGGAACTCTGATGTGTTGTATACCTTTGCTTTCTAGGTGGTTTATTTCTCACCTTCCTCGCTCAGTGATGAAGAATGAGCAAGGGTTCAGATGGTCCAAGAGGATCATGTCACTCTCGCATTCAGATATTCATTGGTGCTCCCGATCTATGGAGAATGTCACTATCATTGATCGTTGTGGGGAATTTCCTAATGTGCCACTTCTGGGCATAAGAGGAGGCATCACCTACAACCCCTCTCTAGCTCTACGACAGTTTGATTACGCTCGGAGTGATGGTCCACATGACATGTTGATTCAAGGCATTGTGTTTGACTACGACAATGATCTTCAAGGTTACCGTCAGAGATTTATACGAGCATGGGGAAAAGTGAACAAGGTTGATAGCAAGACTCTGGAGCCTAAGTACACTATTCCTATGGAGGCTTATCTCAGATGGGTGCAATCTCGTGCTCAGACTCTCATGATGCCATATCCTGCTATCCTGCCAGTTACCATGGAACCTGTTGCTGAAGGAGATACTGCTTATACCATCCTTCACCCAGACATGCCTACTGACATGGAAGACTTGCAGAGATCTTGGATCCAACTGAAGGAGCAAAGGGATACTTTCGAGGCTCATTACAAGGCAAGCCAAGAAAGAATCCTGGAGCTAACAAAACAACTTCACGAGGAGCAGAATCTCAACTCATACCTCAACACAAAGAGGAAACGTCCATGGGAGACTTAAAACCCCATCTCTTGTATTTATTGCATTTCATTTTCTGTAAGCCTAAGAGGCAAAACAAATTTATTACTAATAAAAGTTTACTTTCTTGTTTATTTAAGCAAATTTAAATCCTGCGGTCCTTGAAAACATTGCATACGCATTAACATTCCATATCACTACATCACAGGTTTATTTGTGCACAGGTTTCTTATCTTCTCGCTGTTTATTTCAGCAATGGCTCTTGAGCAAACAGTTAAGGATCTCCAGGCACAGAATGCACAGTTCCAAGAGCTGATCCTGAACCTGTCCAAGGGGCAGGATGAATTGAAGACACTGCCGGCCAAGAAGACTAAAAGGTCAGGTGGCCTGATCAACATGGGAAGAAGGTTCAGAGGTCCTGTCAAGACCAAAGAACAAGTTGAAGACTATGAGTCTGAGGAGTCTGAGAAAGAGGGAGGCAGTCTCCATAACACTGTGGGGGACTCTGATTCTGAGGCTAATTACTACCGTGATCCTAATGAAGACAAATTCAAGATGCTGGTAGATAGAATGGATGCTATGGAGTTGCAGAAGTCTTCTGGGTTGGATTTTGAAGATTTGAGTCTGATATCTGGGGTAGTCATACCCATTGGTTTCAAGGTTCCTACCTTTGTTGTTTATGATGGGGTCTCTTGTCCCAAGCTGCATCTGAGGTCTTATGTCAGAAGAATTCAACCCCACACTGCTGATAAGAAGTTGTGGATCCATTTCTTCCAAGAGAGCTTATCTGGAGCTCAGTTGGAGTGGTATTATCAATTGGAAAGTGTCAACATCAGGGATTGGAATGATCTTGCTGAAGCTTTCTATAAGCAGTATCAATACAATGCTGACTTAGCTCCCACTCGCATGCAGCTGCAAAGCATGTCTATGGGTGCCAAAGAAAGTTTCAAGGAGTATGCTCAGAAGTGGAGAGATTTAGCTGGAAGAGTTCAACCCCCTTTAACTGACAGGGAATTGGTTGATATGTTCATGTGTACGCTGAATGGTCCGTTTTACAGTCATCTCATTGGAAGCTCATCATCTGGCTTCACTGAGTTGATAATGACAGGGGAGCGCGTGGAAAATGGTATCAAGAGTGGCAAGATCCAAGTGAGTGCTTCTTCATCGGGTGCTGCAAAGAAACCTCCCACTGGGAAGAAAGAGTCAAATGCTGTTTATGGTCAACCTGATCGTAATAGAAGGCATCAGTCTGTGAGTGTAGTTCATATTTCAAATCCAACTCCTACAACACCAGAGCAGCCACAGGGCAACCAACAGAGGGCTAGAAGGCAGTTCACTAAGATCAACATGTCAATGGCTCAGGCATTGCAACACTTGTTGAAGGCTGAACTTATTACTCTGAAAGAGGCTCCTCAGAATCCCAATGTTACCTCTCCCATGTATAATCCCAATGCACGATGTGCATATCATTCAAACTGTCAGGGACATGATACTAATAGCTGCTGGGTCTTGAAGAACAAAATTCAAGATATGATTGAGGCTGGAGAGATTGAGTTTGACCCTCCGGGTACTCCAAATGTGATTACTGCTCCCATGCCAAATCACGAGAAGACTGTCAATGCCATTGATGAAGATTTACATGTCTATTCAGTTGCAGAGTTGACCACACCATTGTCTGTTATCAAGAAAAAGTTAGTACAAGCTGGGCTCTTTCCAGGTTGTCGTGAAGATTGTTTGTATTGTACCTATAAGCCGGATAGTTGCTGGAGATTGAGATATGGAATTCAACGTCTCATGGATAAGTATACCATAGTGTTTGAGAGGACTCCATCGTCTGTAGAAAGTATGGTGGATCATATTACTCAAGGTAGGAAGATTGAAGAGGTTGATATGGTTGATAAAGTACCAGTAAGGATCACTTCTAAAGGACCTGTTAAAATCACTCATAAGGGTCCAATTAAGATTACTGCTGAAGGCCCTGTGAAGATTGTTGCTGAAGCTAGAGTGGCTCCTCTGGTCATTATCACTCCTGGTCCTATTCCATATACGTCTGATAAAGCTGTGCCTTGGCATTATGGGTCTGATGTTTATATCCATGGTGTTAAGCAGGAACCCTTAGCTGATGTGCCTGCTGATGTTGATAATATTGTTGGGTCTAGTAAGATCACACGAAGTGGAAGAGTCTTCTCTCCTCCAGTGACTTCCAAGAATGCAGTTACTCCTGCTGCTACCTCTACCACTGATGCTCGGGGCAAAGGTCCTGTTATTGAGCCTATACCTACTGATGTGCCAGCTGCTGACGATCTCTCTAAGCAGACGGAAGAAGTATTGAAAATCATTCGTAAGAGTGATTATGACATTGTTGATCAGTTGGGGCACACTCCCTCCAAGATTTCCATGCTGTCTTTGTTGTTATGTTCTGAGGCTCATGCCAAAGCTTTGATCAAGTTTCTGAAGACTGCTCATGTACCCAATGCCATTTCTGTTGACCAGTTTGAGAATTGTGTTGCCCACCTGACTTATGATAATGGGTTAGGGTTTTCTGATGCTGATTTGACCCCTGCCAAGAGGGATCATAACAGGGCTCTGCATATCTCAATTGAATGCAGGGGCACTACCCTGTCACATGTATTGATAGACAATGGTTCCTCTCTGAATGTGTTGCCCAAAGAAGTCCTGAGTAAGCTGAGTCCTGAAGATGCTGTGCTGAAACCCAGTAATATAGTGGTGAAGGCTTTTGATGGTTCTAGAAGAGTGGTGCATGGAGAAATTGATCTCCCAATCAAAGTTGGTTCTCAGGTTTTCAATGCTACATTTTATGTGATGGATATTCGTCCTTCGTACTCTTGTCTGCTTGGTCGTCCCTGGATCCATGGGGCAGGTGCTGTAACCTCTACATTACATCAAAAGCTAAGATACCCAGTGGAAGGGAAGGTTGTTACTGTCTATGGAGAGGAAGAATATTTTGTCAGCCATGTAAACACCTTCAAGTATCTGGAAGTGGAAGGTGAATATGTTGAAACTCCGTGTCAGACATTTGAAGTGGTCCCTTGGATTGTTAATGATTATGTAGCTCCTCCGGTTGTCAAGAAAGTTCCTACAGTCACCAGAGTACCTCCAACAATGGCCTCCCTCAAAGATGCTAGAGCTGTGGTGGATGAAGGTGGTTGTACTATTTGGGGTCAGCTTCTTGATATTCCGTACAAGTCTGACAAATTTGGTTTGGGTTTCACTGCAGAGTCCCAGAAGGCCGTTCGTCGTGCTCGTGCTGTTCGTATCACCAATCAAGGGGTTATGAAAGATCAGATCAATGCTGTGGGAGACTATGATGAAGACTACAACTTGGATGCTTGGGTTTTTCCTACTGTGGGTGCTGGGCTCAATAATTGGAAAGCTGAAGATGTTATTCCTATCTCCTTTAGTCAGGAGTAAATACTATTACTGTGTTGTTGCTTTTTTAAGTTTGTAATTTCTGAACAATTAAAACTCTCAAGCCTTGTGCCTTACCCGGGGCACAATGGTGTGCTTGTTACGGGCTGTCATTTCATTTGCATACTTCATTCAATAAAAATCAGTGGACGTTTCGTTTTAGTAAATATTGTGTTCCTTGTCTTTCTTTTATTTTATTACCTTTATCAGCTATGTGTTCTTACACACACCCACATCACTAAAATGCAGATCCTCATCCACTCTGGATCCTGTTAATAACAGTTCTACTATTGCCAATTATAATTTCGAGAATCCGATCTATCAAACTGAAGACGGAAATGAGGACGATTGTGAAGTACCTGTAGAGCTTGCTAGGTTGTTACAACAAGAAGAGAAAGCTATACAACCACATGAAGAGCCAGTCGAAGTTGTGAATTTGGGAACTGAAGAAAACAGGAAAGAAGTCAAGATAGGGGCTGAATTAGAGGATAGTGTCAAGAGCAGACTGATTCAGATGTTACGTGACTATGTGGAGATCTTTGCTTGGTCTTATGAAGATATGCCAGGGTTGGATACGGACATTGTGGTTCACCGTTTACCAGTGAAAGAAGATTGTCGTCCAAAGAAGCAGAAGGTTCGTCGTATGCGTCCTGAAATGTCAGAGAAGATCAAAGCAGAAGTGATGAAACAGTTCAATGCAGGGTTCTTAGCTGTGACTTCTTATCCTCAGTGGGTTGCAAATGTGGTACCAGTTCCTAAGAAAGATGGTAAGGTACGTATGTGTGTAGACTACAGAGATTTGAACAAAGCCAGCCCCAAAGATGACTTTCCACTTCCTCATATTGATGTTCTGGTAGACAACACTGCTCAACATAAGGTATTCTCTTTTATGGATGGTTTCTCTGGTTACAATCAGATCAAGATGGCACCTGAAGATATGGAGAAGACAACATTTGTTACACAGTGGGGCTCTTTTTGCTACAAGTTGATGCCATTTGGTTTGAAGAATGCAGGGGCAACATATCAGCGTGCTATGGTGGCTTTGTTTCATGATATGATTCATCATGAGATTGAGGTATATGTGGATGATATGATAGCCAGGTCCCAGAATGAAGAGCAACATCTTGATCATCTGCATAAGTTGTTTGAGAGGTTAAAGAAATACAAGTTGAGACTGAACCCAAACAAGTGTACTTTTGGAGTTAGGTCTTGAAAGCTCCTGGGTTTCATTGTCAGTGGAAAAGGTATTGAAGTAGATCCCGCAAAAGTAAAAGCTATACGAGAGATGCCAGCTCCCCGTACTGAGAAGGAAGTTAGAGGTTTCTTGGGACAATTGAATTACATTGCAAGATTTATTTCCCAGTTAACTGCCATCTGTGAGCCAATATTCAAGTTGTTGAAGAAAGATCAGGTGATGGAATGGAATGATGAGTGACAGACTGCCTTTGATGAAATCAAGAGATATCTGCTAGAACCTCCAATTTTGATGCCACCAGTTGATGGAAGACCCTTGATTATGTACTTAACAGTGTTAGACAACTCAATGGGGTGTGTCTTGGGGCAACATGACGAGTCTGGTCGAAAAGAGCAGGCAATATACTACCTTAGCAAAAAGTTTACCGACTGTGAAACAAGATACTCACTGCTCGAGAAAACTTGCTGCGCTTTGGCATGGGCTGCTCGCCGACTAAGACAGTATATGTTGACTCATACTACCTTATTGATTTCAAATATGGATCCAATCAAGTACATATTTGAGAAACCTGCTCTCTCCGGAAGAATTGCAAGATGGAAAATGATCTTGACATAATATGATATACAGTATACTACTCAGAAGGCCATCAAAGGAAGTGTTGTTGCTGATCATTTGGCTCATCAAGCAGTGGATGATTACCAGTCAATGAGTTTTGAGTTCCCCGATGAAGACATTATGATTATTACCAAAGAACCTGGACAATATGACGGACCTGAACAAGGATCCCGATGGACTATGGTTTTTGATGGTGCTTCCAATGCACTTGGTAATGGCGTTGGTGTTGTGATCAGTTCCCCTGAAGGTTGTCATACTCCGATTACTGCCAGACTTTGTTTCTATTGTACCAATAACATGGCTGAGTATGAGGCATGTATCCTGGGTATCAAAGCTGCCATTGATATGAAGATTCAGTTCCTGGACGTGTATGGAGATTCAGCCCTGGTAGTAAGTCAGATTAAAGGAGATTGGGATACCAAACATGATAATCTCATTCCTTACAGAGAGCATGTGTTGTCTTTGATCCCACATTTCAAAGAGATTACCTTTGGACATATTCCACGAAGAGAGAATCAGTTGGCAGATGCATTAGCCACCATGGCATCCATGTTTGAGATCAGCTGGGATGATGAAGCTCCCAAGATTACTATTGATAGATTTGAGAAGCCTGCATACTGCAATGAGATTGACACTGAAGGGGCAGAGGAGAAGCCTTGGTTCTATGAAGTGAAAAGATATCTTGAAGCTCAGGAGTTCCCTGAAGGGGCATCTGTCAAAGATAGGAAGTTTCTGAGAAGGTTTTCTGCTAAGTTCTTCTTGAGTAATGGCATTTTGTACAAGCGCAATCATGATTCAACTATGCTTCGTTGTGTGGATAAGAAGGAAGCAATTGAGATTATGGAAGATATGCATGATGGGATCTTTGGCACTCATTCTAGTGGTCATACCATGGCAAAGAAGATTTTGAGAGCAGGTTACTATTGGTCTACCATGGAAGCTGATTGCTATCAACACTCCAGAACATGTCACAAATGTCAAATTTATGCTGATAAAATCCATATACCTCCATCACCATTGAATGTGTTGACTGCTCCTTGGCCCTTTGCCATGTGGGGCATTGATATGATTGGTGAGATCAAGCCTACTGCTTCTAATGGGCATCGTTTCATCCTGGTTGCTATTGATTACTTCACGAAGTGGGTGGAGGCAGCTTTGTTTGCATCTTTTACTAAGAATGTGGTGGCTCGATTCATTAAGAATAATCTCATATGTAGGTATGGCATCCCTGAAAGGATTATTACTGACAATGGCTCTAATCTGAACAACACTATGATTACTGATCTCTGCACACAGTTCAAGATTAAGCATCACAACTCTTCTCCGTATCGTCCAAAGATGAATGGGGCAGTTGAAGCTGCTAATAAGAACATTAAGAAGATTGTACAGAAGATGACTGTTACTTATAAGGATTGGCCTGAGATGTTACCATTTGCTCTTCATGGTTATCGTACTACAATACGTACTTCAACAGGGGCAACCCCATTCTCCTTGGTCTATGGTATGGAAGCAGTTCTGCCCATTGAAGTTCAGATTCCCTCCTTAAGAATTATGAAGGATGCAGGCTTGGATGAAGATGAATGGATTCAGACTCGACTTGACCAGATAAATTTGATTGATGAGAAGAGGTTGGCAGCAGTTTGTCATGGCCAGATGTACCAGAAGCGAATGATCAAAGCTTTTAACAAGAAGGTTAAGCCAAAGGTATATCAGGCTGGTGACTTGGTAATCAAGCGTATCATATTACCACAGGGTGATCCTAGGGGCAAGTGGACTCCTACATATGAAGGACCATTTGTAGTCAAGACAGTATTCTCAGGAGGTGCCATGATACTTACTACTATGGATGGTGAAGACTTCCCGCAACTTGTAAACGCAGACATAGTTAAAAAATACTACGCATGAAAAGAGACCCGCTAGGTTGACAGGCCTAGGCAAAAATTAGGGATATATATATAAAAAGATGTACACCCGGCAAGTCGAAAACCTGAAAAGGAGGCTTGGGCAAAAAAGGGTATCCCGGTGGATTGAAAACCTGAAAGGGCAATCCAGGCAAAAGTTAAGGATTAAAGCGTATGACTATGTCTCGTTTGGATCACCCATGAAACTGCAACCAGTTGTACTACTTACTCAAGCTCGAACAGATAAAGCTCAATTCAATCATTTCCGTCTCAACAGCAGAAGATGAGATACTTGAAGATAATGGCAATAGTAGGATTGAAGCTCAATAGGATTATTTCCCACATAGCTGATTCTCCTTGTTTTGTAAAATCTTTATGACAAAATCCTCTTACTAGGGTTTATGTCTCCTTGTACAAACTTACCCATGTACGGGTCACTCTTTGATATAAATAAAATTCCATTTTTGAATCCAGATTTACTTTTACCCTATTTACATAAACGAAACGTCCATTGGTTGTGTTTGAATGTATTATGCTTTTGAATATGATTGATGTTTACCAGAAATGCATGTATGCTTAATATGATTGATGTTTACCAGAAATGCATGAAAATGCAGTAATAGTATTTACTAAGGACGAACGAGGGAAGGATTCCAACGAAGCTTCACCAGGTTCACTTTTACAAGACAGTTACAAATCCCTCAGTAGGGCAAATCCATCTTCATAAAGTACTTCAAGTCATATCTCCCCTGGAATTTATATCCATCTCTTTTATCCTCATACGGATATTCGGGAATTTACTTTCCAATAAGAGTACGACGAACGAAGACGGGAGGTTATGTATACCCTACTATCAAACGAAGACGGGAGGTTATGTATACCCTACTATCAAACGAAGACGGAAGGTTATGTGTACCTTGCTATCCCCAGCAGACGGGAGGTTATATATACTTTGCTATCCCCAGCAGACAGGAGGTTATGTACACCTTCTTATCACACAAAACGGGAACGAATTCCCCATATTCTTCAACAACGAGTCGGGATTTATTTTCCCTGGCCAGCAGTTATTATACGAAGATATCCAGACGCTTCAAGCAGCATCATATCATACATACATCATTTACATCATACCATAACATACATATTCATAGATACATAATACATCACTTAAGTGCATCATATTATGCATGCATACATAATGCATAAACTAATATTACCATACAGAATGCTACCTTGTTTTCAGGTTAATTCTCCAACAAGCAAATTTCATCAACAAATTGTGACTATTGGGCCGTTGTTTATCTTCCCAAAAGTTATTATTACCTCAGGACTGCTTTATCCTCCTGAAAGTATATCATCACCTCAGGACTGCTTTATCCTCCTGAAAGCATATTACTACCTCGGGACGTTGTGTATCTTCCTGAAAGCATATCTCCACTCCCTCAGGACTGCTTTATCCTCCTGAAAGCTTCTTATACCTCAGAACGTTGTTCATCTTTCTGAAAGCATATTATCTCCTCGGGACGTTGTTTATCTTCCTGAAAGCTATCATCACTTCCTCAGGACTGCTTTATCCTCCTGAAAGCATATTATTACCTTGGGCCGTTGTTTATCTTCCCCAAAGGTTACCATTTCCTCAGAATGTTGTTTATCCTTCTGAAAGCTATCAATTCCTCAGGACTGCTTTATCCTCCTGAAAGCATATTACTACCTCGGGACGTTGTTTATCTTCCTGAAAGCTATCATTTCACCCCTACCTCAGGACTGCTTTAGTCTCCTGAAAGCATATTAATACCTCAGGACTGCTTTATCCTCCTGAAAGCATATTACTACCTCGGGACGTTGTTTATCTTCCTGAAAGCTATCATTTTACCTTCATATTTTGGACTGCTTTATCCTCCAAGAAATGTATCTGAAGAATTTTTCTCCAAGTGGCATCTTTAAGCCCACTCAAGCATATTCAACTAGTCATCTGTATCACTCTATGCACGGGTGAGTGCAAATTTTTGGGCTTTTGTGTTCAATCCCCTTCAACCTTCCAGGTCACGACTGGCAAATATACCAATCTAACCCCTCAGGTTTCAGAAAATTGAACAGGGGCAGCTGTTGCACCCCAAAATTTGCCCTCACAATACAAGACTTTGTGTGCTAAGAAGGCTCACAAGGTTCACAAGATTCACAATACTTACAAGACCTTTCATGAGGTTCATGAAGTCTACAAGTCACTTTATGAGGTTCACAAGGTTCACAAGATTCACAATGCTTACAAGACCTACAAGATACTTTATGAGGTTCACAAGGTTCACAAGGTTCACAAGACCTCCCATGAGGTTTACAAGACATTTTATGATGGTTCACAAGGTTCACAAAGTTCACAATTGATCAGAAGAGTTGACAATTCCCTCAGACAATGCACCTCCTAAGTAGTGCATCCAAAACTAGGGTTTTGACTTTAATCAGACTAAATGAACTTCCAAGACTTTAAGTGAGCTTCATAACATTTTATATGTGTGTAAGAACTCCCATGACAAGTTTCAAGACTTTTCTCAAAGGTTTGCTCAGTCAGATGATCAGATAAGTCAAAATCAGTCAAAGCAGTTAAAAAGTCAAACTGAGGTCAACTGTGGTCAAACCAAAGTCAAACTTCATGATTTTTTGCCAACATCAAGTATATGAAGTAAAATTCATCATTTTATCAAGGGTTGATCATGATTCATCAAGGAGATTTCAGATCATCAAGAATCAGGAGTTTCTAAATTAGGGTTTCCTTAGTAAAAGTCAACTGAACTTTGACCAGCCATAACTTTCACATGCTTTATCACCAAGTCTCCATCCAAAGCTCATTTTGAAGGAAATTGAATTCTCTACAACTTTGTGTCTCACAAGCCAAGCCCAAAAATGCTTCATTTGGAAGGTATGAGCTAAGACATTATAGGTCCTTTTGAAAGTCAACAAAAAGTCAACAACTTCAAAAGGGCATAACTTGAGAATGGTAAATGATATGGACATGAAACCAGTGGGGTTGGTTAGAGGACTCTTCAAGATTTCCAAAATGTCCAAGAACACCCTCATAGCATTAAAATTGAAGGGTTTGTGCCCTTGAAAAGTTGGGAAATTTTTGGTTGATTTATGAAGAAAAGGGAGGTCTAAAACCAATTTCTTCCAAATGGGCTTGCCATATGATGACCCAATCCATACTATGACCTCATGCACGACCCAAGTCAACAAAAATCAGATTTTTTATTATTTTATTTTTATTTATTTTGATTTAATTCATTTAAAATCATTTTAAATTAAAATAAAATATAAAAGTCTAAGATTTAATAAAGATCAAGCTTCTAGAAATTCATAAATATGATTGGAATTAAAGTGGAAAGAAGATCATGATGATTGGCCTAAAATAGCAAGTGTTTATGCAAAAATATTTGATTTTTAAAGCCTATCTTTTTGAATCTTTTTGGATCAAACTTCTCACACAATAATCAATCTTTTCTGACCTAATGCATTGCTCTATAAGTACATAATGGAACCCTAATCACAAGCCACGATTTTCCAGCCCCAAGTGTAAGTTTCACAATTTCAAAAACCTCAAAAAAGCTTCAATTCAGATTCTTCCTTAGAGACTATTTCAAAGCATTCTAAAGGTTTCAACAGATTCCCTAATGATCACTGAATGCATAGCCATGCTTATCATCATCTGAAACCCCATGAATCGCATGAACCGAATGGCTTTTTACCTTACATTTGATTTTTTCGATTAAATGAATTTACTGCATTTCAATTGATTTTGATTGTGTAATCTTGTTTGTTTCATTGTGTTGAAGCTTTCTGGACCAATTAATTGAAGTTTCACTGCCTAGAATGAATTCGGCCATAGCTAGGGTTTACTAACCTCAATTAGGGTTCTGTGATTCATCACATATAAATAAATTTGAAGAACGTGGTTGTGTTGTATGGACCTCCAGGAACTCATTACACTCATCAATTTAAAGAAATTTTGCTGTTTGCTTGGTGTTTGTTAATTCGCAGGTTTATGCACGCAGGAAAAGTTGAAGGAAATTTCGCAGGAAAACCTGCGAAATCTCAAGGAAGAAGAAGACTCAGCGCGCGCGTTTTTTTAAATTTAAAATTTGTTTTAATATTATAATGTATTTGTTTCTATTTTGTATCACCAATGTGTGGTTGGCCTGATGGTAAGATGCGCGTATATGTTGCTTGCGAACCTGGGTTCGAGTCCTGGTTCCCCCAACTTTTGCTTGTTTTTTCAGTTTAATTACTAGGTATTATATATTATGTATTATAGTCAATACTTCAACAGGTTCGCTCTCCCAGCTGGAATGGTAACGTGTTTGTGTGATTGCTTGCAAGGTTCTGGGTTCGATTCCCCCAGGCCTTTTGTTTTTTTCTTTCTTTTTTCTGATTTTCAGGAGTAACACAACAAAACCAATTCAACTCCCCCCTTTACTGCTTGCGCGCATGATGGCCTGGTGGTAGAGATTGTTGGCCTGAGTATTTGCAATCAAAGTGTGCTGGGTTCAATTCCCAGCCAGGTAAGTTCCAATTTTTTTTTTGTTTTATTTAATTTGTTTTGTTAATTATATTAATATTAATTAAATATAATCATGTTTAGTGTATGTTTAAATAATTCTAAAAAAAATAATATGTAAATATTTTGTAATTTGTTTTTTTAATTCTAAACCTAGTTTTTATTATTATATATTTAAAATTAAAAATATGTATATATTATAATAATTAGATTAATATTTAACATTTTTGTATATAAAACTTAATTTATTTTTATAAACCCTAAAAATATATTTTTCTAAAACCCTAATTTCTTTTTTCTTCTATTTTTGTTTAATATTATTATTTATATTTATTCTAATACATAAATTGTTTATAATTTAAAATTTTGTACATAAATAGGTGTAGAAATTAAAATGCTCAATTTTTTTTATGAAAATATTCACTAATTGTTTATAATTAATTATGCATGTAAATAATTTCTAAAAATTGCTAATTTAATCATTATAATTTATTTCTCATAATATGTTCATAATTGATTTAATTTTTATAATTTACATATAACTTCAAATTTTATAATAATTAATTACAATTGTTCATATTCTCTTATTAACCTTTAAAATTTTTATTATAATATTTTTGTTTATTATTATTAATCATGTTTATTACTAACCCCATCTATTTTTTAAATTTGTTACTATTATTATTTCTACTAACCCTATTATAATTATTTATTTATTTTGCTTACTTATTTATTTTGCTTATTTATTTTTTTGCTTATTTATTTAAATTGCTTTTATTATTATTTTTGTAATTGTTCCTGGATGTAATATTTTATAATGTTTAAATTATTTATGCCATGGTTAGTAAATAGGGAGTGTAAACATGTTTTGTATATTTAAAATTAATTTAGATCACTTAATTCAAAAGATAAATATTAAATTGAACACTCACACACGTAAGTCGATCTTTGATCGCCATCTCACTTCCTTAGGGATACCTCTCATTGTTGCCTAGTCAAAAGGTCAAGTAGGGTGTATAAAGCAAAAAGTCCCTCAAAGTAAAGTCATCTAGTCCCTTAACAATAAAAGATCAAGTCCCTTTCGAATGTTGCCTTCGTAATGATCTTGTCCCTTTCGAATAAAGATGACAGTCCCTCCAAAATTGCTTAATACACCCCACAGTTGCCTATATTAAACAGATGACCCTTACTTGTCCCACACATCCAAGGTAATGACTACCTATTCCTTAATAATAGGGATAGTCTTACCATTTAAAGGATTCAAGAACAGAAAGACTTAAACTTTAGGGTAGGTTCCTCATAGTTACTTGCTCACTATTCAAAAAAAAAAACTTTTCAAACACTTTACAATTTCAAACAATTTTCAAACACAAGTTTTTTACGCATCCGTACATGGATCATTATCAAACTCTTATGAAAATTTCTATTCACACACTTCACATTTCAAAAACATTTTAAAGTGAGCTAAGTAACTAAGAGCCCATGGATAACCATGGATGTAAAGGGTGCTA
Organism: Lathyrus aphaca; assembly: GCA_963966055.1. Classification (NCBI taxonomy): domain Eukaryota; kingdom Viridiplantae; phylum Streptophyta; class Magnoliopsida; order Fabales; family Fabaceae; genus Lathyrus; species Lathyrus aphaca. Next base: position 74,828,698 of record OZ014519.1, read on the forward strand.
ACACCTTCCCTTTACATAACCTACCCCCCGGACCCAAAAATCTTTTAAAGGTCTTTCCTGTTCTTTTATGCCTTTCCTTTGGATAAAATAAAAGTCGGTGGCGACTCTTGCTATCCGCAACATTTCACTAAAGTCAGTTCTCCCACCGTGTTACATATGGTCATATAAGGTTGTAGATGTTTAAGAATTGGCAGAATTTTTGACCAAACAAGAAATGTTAAATTCAGTTCAGAATGTCCTATCAGATGTTGGGACATTATCAAACAGAGTATGTGAATTTATTTCAGGATGTCTCATCAGATGTTGGGACATTGTGTGAATAAATTAAGTTCAGTTTTTCAGTATGTCCCAACAGATGTTGAGACATCTCAGACCTGCTATCAGAATTAATTAATGATTAACTGATCAGAGATATTTAAGGAGAAGTATCTGGAATTAATTAATGATGGATAAAAACAGAACAAGGCGCATCTGTAGGGTGTTTTATATTGAAGATTCAGATTAAAACAGAAGACCTAAATCACCTAGAATATAGGAGGTAACAAACCCTAAATTCAAGGTGACAGTTGCTGCACATTAGGGCTGGATCATTCTACAGAAAGCCCAAAATTCAGATACCTATTTAAGCAACAGAAATTCATAGAATTGAGTACGAATTTCAGAAGACCAAATAGGGTGTCTAGTGTTTTAATAGCAGGTTGTTTATTATGTACCACTTTATGAGCTTTTAAGCAAAAGTGCATTTGTGACTTGATTGAAACTGTTAAGTAAGATCAAGCTGTTTTGTTTGAAGGATGTCTTCAATTTCAGTAAACTTGTAAACTTGATCACTGTGTGATTGAGGGGGAGTGAGTAGGGTACTCTTATCTAAGTGAGTCTTAGGTAGAAATTGCATTGGGTAAGTATTAAGTGATAGATTAAACAGGGTGGTTTAAGTCTAGAATTAATATTACTAATAGTGAATTTCCTCCTGGCTTGGTAGCCTCCAGATGTAGGTGTGGTTATACACTGAACTGGGTTAACAAACTTCTGTGTTGTTTACTTTTCCTGCTGTTTAAGTTTTGGTTAAATTTGTCAAATGTCCTATTAAGTGTTGGGACATCTCTTAGGACATCTCATACCTGATCACAGAATTTCAATTGGCATCAGAGCAGGCACCCTGCCTGTTTATACTGGGTGAGATCTAGGGAATACAAATTCTGTAACATGGACAGAGATTTAGGGTCAGTAAATAGACCACCTATACTGGATGGATCTAATTATGACTACTGGAAGCCAAGAATGATTGCATTCTTAAGGTAACTTGACAACAGGGCATGGAGAGCAGTCAATGTTGGATGGGATCATCCTGTCCAAGACACCAAAGATGGATCAAAAGTGCTGAAACCTGAAGAAGAATGGAGTAAGGAGGAAGAAGACTCAGCACTAGGCAACTCAAAAGCCTTAAATGCTTTATTCAATGGCATTGATAGGAACATTTTCAGACTTGTGCATCATTGTGAGCTGGCCAAAGATGTTTGGGATACTCTCAAAATAACTCATGAAGGAACATCAAAAGTAAAAATGTCAAGACTTCAACTTCTCACCACCAAGTTTGAAAACTTGAGAATGAAGGAAGATGAATCAATTCATGAGTTCTATATGAACATCTTGGATATAGCCAATACTTCTGGAGCTTTGGGAGAAAAGATGACTGATGAAAAGCTTGTAAGAAAGATTCTCAGATCTTTGCCAAAAAGATTTGACATGAAAGTCACTGCAATAGAAGAAGCTCAAGACATATGCTCCATGAAAGTTGAAGAACTCATTGGTTCCCTTCAAACTTTTGAGATGGGAATGAATGACACAAATGTCAAAAAGAACAAAAGCATAGCCTTGGTGTCAAATACAGATGAAGAAGAAGATGATGAATCAGCAAATGATAAAAGCTTATCAGAAAACCTTGCCTTGCTTGGAAGACAATTCAAACAGATTCTCAGAGGAATGGAAGGCAAATCCAAACCTAGTGGAAGAAACACAAACTCTGAGAACAGAAGACCTTATGATGCTAACAAAAGATTAAAGTATGCTGAAAAGACCAGTCAAGATAAAGGAGTCAAATGCCATGAATGTGAAGGATATGGACACATCAAGATTGAATGTCCTACCTACTTAAAGAGGCAAAAGAAAGGACTCTCTGTGACCTGGTCTGATGAAGACTCAGGAGATTCAGAAGAAGAATCAGCTAAGCATATTACTGCTTTAGCTGGACTGTTTGAATATGATAGTGATTCCAGTTGTGGAGAGCTTACTTATGCAGATCTTGAGCAAGCCTTCAAAGATCTATACAAGAGAAGCACTGAAATATGCAGTGAGGTTATAAAGCTAAAGAAGCAGAATGAGGTATTAGAAGATGAAAAAGCAAGTGGTCAAGTAATCATTGATACCTTGAAAAGTGAAGTAACTCTTCTCAACTCTAAGTTGGAACATATGTCCAAATCTGTTAAAATGTTGAACAGCAGCTGAAATACACTAGATGTTATTCTCAGCAATAATAAACATTCAGGGGACAAAAGTGGACTGGGATATAACAAAGATGAAGCCAGCTCTAGCAAAGCTACTGCAAAAACTACACAGTCAAACAAGATGTCCCAACAGATGCTTCAACATCAGAACACAAAGACAAACATAATGTTCCAACAGATGTCTCAACATTCTGGAAAGAACAAAATGAAGAAGAAGTATCAAAGATGGAGATGCCATCACTGTGGAAGATTTGGGCATATCAAACCTCACTGTTATAAGCTACATGGATATCCAAATCAGATGTATCAGCAATCTTCCAAGCAGAAAGTAGAAGGTACCAAGAAAGTGCTGCATAGACATCAGCAACCTCCTAAGCAGAAGACAGAGGTCATCAAGAAGGTTTGGAGACCAAAAGCTGACATTCAGACTGATCAAAGCCACATACCTAAGAACCAGATCAACAATCAAGCTTGGAGATCAGCTGAACAACACACAGGGCAGAGGCATCAAAAGAAATCTCAACTTATCTGGTCAAAGAAAAGTACTGCATACATAGCACATACATCTCTGAGAGTATCAGCTAAAGAAGACTGGTACTTTGACAGTGGATGCTCAAGACACATGACTGGATTGAAGAATTTACTAGTAAACTTAAAATCACATTCATCCAGGTATCTTACCTTTGGAGATGGAGCTAAAGGAGAAATCAAGGGAGTTGGAACCTTGGATTGTCAAGATGTTCCAAGACTAGATGATGTGCTGCTAGTTAAAGGTTTAACTGCTAACCTGATCAGCATAAGTCAACTATGTGATCAAGGATACAGTGTAAACTTTACCAAATCTGAATGTATAGTGACTAACAAAGAACAAGAGGTTGTCATGAAAGGAGCCAGATCTAAAGACAACTGTTACATGTGGGAATCCCAAAATCTCAGTCTCACTTCAACCTGCTCTCTAGCTAAAGAAGAAGAAGTGAAACTGTGGCATCAAAGACTAGGTCATCTTCATTTCAGAGGCATAAAGAAGATCATATCTATGGATGCTGTAAGAGGTATTCCTAAACTGAAGATTGATGATGGAAAAATATGTGGTGAATGTCAAATAGGCAAGCAAACCAAGATGTCCCATCCAAAGCTCCAAAATCTGACAACTTCCAAAGTTTTGGAACTATTACATATGGATCTTATGGGACCTATGCAGGTTGAAAGCCTTGGTGGCAAGAGGTATGCCTATGTGGTGGTTGATGACTTTTCCAGGTATACATGGATAAATTTTATCAAAGAAAAGTCTGATGTATTTGATGTATTCGAAGAATTATGCCAAAGATTACAAAGAGAAAAATCCAGCTGTGTGATCAGAATAAGAAGTGATCATGGAAAGGAATTTGAGAATCAAAAGTTCTTAGATTTCTGTTCTTCAGAAGGAATCAATCATGAATATTCTTCACCAATCACTCCTCAACAGAATGGGATTGTTGAGAGGAAGAATAGAACTATTCAAGAATCAGCAAGAGCTATGATCCATGCCAAAAAGTTACCTCTGTATTTCTGGGCTGAAGCTATGAACACTGCCTGCTACATCCATAACAGAGTTACCTTGAGAAAAGGAACTTTGTCCATAATATATGAAGCCTGGAAGGGCAGAAAACCCACAGTTAAGTACTTTCATGTGTTTGGAAGTAACTGCTATATTCTGGCAGATAGGGAGCAAAGGAGAAAATTGGACCCTAAAAGTGATGAAGGGATTTTTCTTGGATACTCTATAAACAGCAGAGCATATAGAGTATTTAATTCTAGAACCAAGGTCATCATGGAGTCCATAAATGTGATAATTGATGATGCTCCTACAGATGTCCCAGAAGATGTTGGAACATCTGCTGATATCAAGATTGAAGCTGAAGAAAAGAATGATCAATATAACTTCACTCAAACTGATACAAGGACAGAAGACTCCAACAAACCTCCCTCCATCAGAATACAGAAGGATCATCCCAAAGATCTGATAATTGGTGATCCCAACAGAGGTGTGAGCACTAGATCAAGAGAAGTGATTTCAGGTTCTTGTTTTGTTTCCAAAATAGAACCTAAAAATATCAAGGAAGCTCTCACTGATGAATACTGGATTTGTGCTATGCAAGAGGAATTAGGTCAATTCACAAGAAATGAAGTGTGGAATCTTGTTCCTAGACCTGATGACATAAATGTGATTGGTACAAAATGGGTGTATAAGAACAAGTCAAATGAACAAGGAGTTGTTACAAAGAACAAAGCTAGACTTGTAGCTCAAGGATACACTCAAATTGAAGGGGTAGACTTTGATGAAACCTTTGCACCAGTAGCAAGGCTTGAATCAATAAGACTACTGTTGGGAATTGCTTGTATCTTGAAGTTCAAGCTATTCCAAATGGATGTGAAAAGTGCCTTTTTAAATGGCTACCTTAATGAAGAAGTATATGTAGAACAGCCTAAAGGATTTGTTGATCCAAACTGTCCAAATCATGTATACAAACTAAAGAAGGCACTTTATGGTTTGAAGCAAGCTCCAAGGGCATGGTATGAAAGACTGACCACATTTCTTATCAAGCAAGGATATAGAAAAGGTGGAATTGACAAAACATTGTTTGTTAAAGATGAAGAAGGAAACGTCATGATTGCACAAATATATGTTGATGACATTGTCTTTGGTGGGATGTCTGACAGGATGGTCAAACATTTTGTCAAGCAGATGGAATCTGAATTTGAAATGAGCCTAGTAGGAGAATTAACCTACTTTCTTGGTCTGCAAGTAAAGCAAATGGAAGACTCAATGTTCATCTCACAAAGCAAGTATTCCAAGAACATAATCAAGAAATTTGGAATGGAAAATGCTGCTCACAAGAGAACTCCTGCCCCCACACATTTAAAGCTGACTAAAGATGAAAAGGGTGAGAATGTAGATCAAAGCTTATACAGAAGCATGATTGGAAGCTTGTTATACTTGACTGCTAGCAGACCAGACATTGCTTTTGCAGTAGGAGTTTGTGCAAGATATCAAGCTGATCCAAAAGTCAGTCATCTCAATCAAGTCAAGAGAATCCTTAAATATGTTAATGGTACTTGTGACTATGGCATAATGTACTTTCATGGTTGCAAACCAATTCTCAATGGCTTCTGTGATGCTGATTGGGCAGGAAGTGCTGATGACAGAAAAAGCACTTCAGGAGGATGCTTCTTTCTAGGAAACAATCTGATTTCTTGGTTCAGTAAGAAACAGAATTGTGTATCCTTATCTACAGCTGAAGCTGAGTATATAGCAGCAGGTAGCAGTTGTTCTCAGTTGGTTTGGATGAAGCAGATGCTCACTGAATACAATGTCCCACAGAATGTCATGACATTGTACTGTGACAACCTAAGTGCAATCAACATATCAAAGAATCCTATCCAACATAGCAGGACAAAGCATATTGATATCAGACATCATTTCATCAGAGATCTTGTAGAAGAAAAGGTGATTTCATTGGAGCATGTAGCTACAAATCTGCAGTTAGCTGATATCTTTACCAAGGCATTGGATGCTACACAATTTGAGAACTTAAGGGGCAAACTTGGAATCTGTTTATGTGATATTTAGCAGTTAATGAGATGTGCCAACATGTCATATGACATTGCATGGCATAAGGTCCAGATGGCAAAACCAGTCTGGACAAGATCCTTGGGAATTCCATCCCTAATCATTTGCACTGTAACAGTTACTTATTTAGTAACTACTTATAATCAGCTATCAAGATTCCCATCATACTATCACAAGCGAATCACATTAACCAGTTATTCTCCAGAAATTAAAAACCCTAAAGCTTTCTATCCATCTTCCTCAACAATGTCTCAAAACCCTAACTCAACTGAAGAAGTTCTCAATCAAGAAGACGTAGTGCATGCCACTCCCATTTCTGTAGTACCAATGCAATCAACCCCATTGGACGAACTCAGGGGAAGCGTTTCTCACACTAAAAAGGCAAGAACTCCAAAGAGAGGTAAAGATCAAGTCAGAAGCAAAGCTAAAGGCACTCCCTCTCCAGCTAACATGCCCCCTAAATCTTCACAATATGTGGATGATTCAATCAAGGAGATTGTCACTCAAATTCTGTTTGAACAAAGAAAGGTGAGTGGAATCTCTGTTCCTCTGAACACAATGCCTGCACCTCAAGAAGAACAAGCTCAAGCTGCAGAAGAACAAGATGTCCCAACAGATGTTGGAACATCTGAAGATAAGAGAAAGAACTCATCTGATGTTGAGTTGGAACAAACTGAGGACCAGAATAAGGTCTCAAATGAAAATGATGAAGAAATCTCTGAGGATCAGACCAAAGTCTCAAATGAAGGTCAAATCCCTGCTGATCAACAAGCTGAAGAGGAGACTGCTCAATCTCCTCCAGTGGTGAACCTGGAGCAGGATTCTGATGCAGAGATCATAGCCTCTGTTAAACCTAGCATAGCCAAAAGGCTCAGGTCCAGGAAAGGCAAGATGCAGGCTGAAGCAACAATTCCTGAGAAGAAGAAAGCCTCTCCAAAGAAAGGCAAAGCTAAAGCCATTTTTGGGCCATCAAAACAATGGAGTAAAGTCCAAACTCAGAAAAGGAAAGCTGTCACCCCATCTGACTCAGATGTTGAATCAGATGTCCCAACATCTCCTCCCAAGAAGAGACCAGCCCCATCTAGGGCTTCAACAGCTGTTCCAGAAGCTCCATTAGACAACATATCTTTCCACCATGTCTCTAGTGTGAACAAGTGGAAGTTTGTGTACCTAAGAAGAGTTGCCCTAGAAAGAGAACTGAGCAGCAATGCACTTGAGTGCACTGAACTGATTGACCTCATCTCTGCTGCAGGACTATTCAAGACAGTCTCAGATTTCTCTCCCTGCTATGAACTTCTTGTCAAAGAGTTCATTGTGAATCTTCAGGAGGATTGTTCAAATGGTAAGTCATCTGAGTTCAGAAAAGTGTTTGTGAGAGGTAAGTGTGTTGAGTTCTCTCCTCAAATCATAAATCAATACCTAGGAAGAGAAACAGATGGACCAAATGAGCTAGGCAAAACAGATAATCAAATCTGTAAGGTGATCACTGCAAATCAGGTCAAGGCTTGGCCTGTGAAGGGAAAGCTCTCTGTGAGCATGCTTACCAGAAAGTATGCCATGCTGAACAGGATTGGAACTGCTAACTGGGTGCCTACCAACCACACTTCTTCAATCTCAACTGGTCTGGCCAGATTCATCTATGCTGTGGGAACTCAAACCAAGATGGATTATGGAGCTTATATTTTTGATCAGACTATGAAGCATGCCATCTCTTCTGCAACAAAGCTGCCAATAGCTTTTCCATCTTTGCTGTGTGGTATTGTGCTCAATCAATACCCTGGAATTCTCACTGAGAAGGATACAGCCTGCAAAAGAGAAAGCCCCTTGGCTTTTCACTACAAGTTATTCCTCAGTCATCATGCAGCAGATGTTGAAGCACCTTCTGGGACATCTGCTGGTCCATCCACTGCTAAGAATCCAATCTCCAGGAAGACTTTAATTGCTGAACTCAAAAGCACCTGCAAAGAGCTTGAAGCTAGAAAGCAGAAGCTTGAGGAAATCATCAAAAGGTTGGAAAGTGAAGAAGATCAGAATGCTGCATCTGGTGAAGACAGTGAGGCTGATGAAGAAAGTGAAGCTGATAAAGATGAAGACACTGAGGTGGAGGAAGCAACTGAGAGTGATGAATCTGAGTGATCAATGTATGTGAGGCAAATGTAATGACAGCAATGTAATGACAGTAATAGTGTCTTTGGCCCCTAATTTTGTGTCTACCAAGGGGGAGAACAACAACAAATTGTACTGCTGTTTAATTTTTGAATGAAATCTGTTTGTTTCTGTCTGAACTGAATCAGTGTGTATTTCTGTTGCAACAAGACTGGACACATATTTGTTTGAGGGGGAGTAATCTCAAATAAGAATCAACAGAAAAGTAATGCTATACTCTGATAAAAAGAACTTCTGCTGCACTCTGAAATCCAGAAAAGATGTTAGCCAAAAATTAGCCAAAGGGGGAGTTTGTAGATGTTTAAGAATTGGCAGAATTTTTGACCAAACAAGAAATGTTAAATTCAGTTCAGAATGTCCTATCAGATGTTGGGACATTATCAAACAGAGTATGTGAATTTATTTCAGGATGTCTCATCAGATGTTGGGACATTGTGTGAATAAATTAAGTTCAGTTTTTCAGGATGTCCCAACAGATGTTGAGACATCTCAGACCTGCTATCAGAATTAATTAATGATTAACTGATCAGAGATATTTAAGGAGAAGTATCTGGAATTAATTAATGATGGATAAAAACAGAACAAGGCGCATCTGTAGGGTGTTTTATATTGAAGATTCAGATTAAAACAGAAGACCTAAATCACCTAGAATATAGGAGGTAACAAACCCTAAATTCAAGGTGACAGTTGCTGCACATTAGGGCTGGATCATTCTACAGAAAGCCCAAAATTCAGATACCTATTTAAGCAACAGAAATTCATAGAATTGAGTACGAATTTCAGAAGACCAAATAGGGTGTCTAGTGTTTTAATAGCAGGTTGTTTATTATGTACCACTTTATGAGCTTTTAAGCAAAAGTGCATTTGTGACTTGATTGAAACTGTTAAGTAAGATCAAGCTGTTTTGTTTGAAGGATGTCTTCAATTTCAGTAAACTTGTAAACTTGATCACTGTGTGATTGAGGGGGAGTGAGTAGGGTACTCTTATCTAAGTGAGTCTTAGGTAGAAATTGCATTGGGTAAGTATTAAGTGATAGATTAAACAGGGTGGTTTAAGTCTAGAATTAATATTACTAATAGTGAATTTCCTCCTGGCTTGGTAGCCTCCAGATGTAGGTGTGGTTATACACTGAACTGGGTTAACAAACTTCTGTGTTGTTTACTTTTCCTGCTGTTTAAGTTTTGGTTAAATTTGTCAAATGTCCTATTAAGTGTTGGGACATCTCTTAGGACATCTCATACCTGATCACAGAATTTCAAAGGTAACAGGTAAGGGTGTCTTTAGCAATTCGTAGGGACTATCATCTTTTATTGGAAGGGACACGATCATTATTTCCGTAGGCAACCTTGAAGGGACTTGATCTTTTAAACTGAAGGGACTTGATCTTTTAAACTGAAGGGACTTTGCTTAAAACACCCCTATATTCGAGGGACTTGACCATTTAAAGGCAACTGAGAGGGGTGACCTAGGAAGTGCAAGATGGCGATTAAAGATCGACTTACGTGTGTGAGTGTTTATATTCAGATATTTGTCTTTTTTAATTAATTTTCTAAGTTATTTTAATCACATATAGGTTATACACACCCTAAAATTACTAACCATAAAATAATTACAAAAATAAAGCAAAGATATAAAGTAAACCTATTACATGGATTTAGCAATTACATAATAATAAAAATAATAATGATAATAATAAATATAATAAGAATAATAAATAAACAATAATCACATATTAGGAATAATAAAATAATAAAAATAATGGTTAGAATAATAAATAAAGGGAATAAGAATTTAAAAAAGAAAAATTAATATTAGAATTTTTTTTAGAAGTTAATTAAGAAAATAAATTTAATAATAAAATAAACAAATAACAAATTATTTACATATTAATAAAAATTAAGATTAATAATTTAATTAGGGTTTAGAAAAAAATAAGTTAATTTTTAGGGTTAGGCTAATAATTAGGGTTGAGAATTTTAATTAAGAAAATTAGGGTTTTTAATTATAATCAAAATACATTATTTATTTATTTACAAAAAATATAATAACTATATATAAACATATTATAAAATTAATACAAAATAAATAACATATAAGAAAATAATTTATGTGTTTTTTTAGAAAATACAAAGTTTTATGAAAATATTAGTAGTTATTATTTTAGAAATTATTTTAATTATATTAATTTAAATTAAAAATAAGAAAATAGCAAAAATAAGGAAAATATGGAAAAAAACCCCAAAAAGATAGGACCTGGGATTTGAACCCAGGTCCCTTACCTCAATCAACCACATACAAAACCAGCTGATATAAGCTATGTACAATGCAATCCTTATATTGTAAACCTGCAAAAACAAATGAAATTAAAACCAAAATGGCCTGCAGCCAGATTCGAACCCATGACCATCACAACAACAACCAAACACTTCAACCAACTGAGCCACATGGGGCACGTCTGCATACTGAACAACAAACAATCATAATATATTAAGTTATCTGAATAATTGAAAAATTGAACAAAATATGTTGTCACCAAGGATCGAACACAGGTCACAGCCATAACACACGCACGCCAACACCACTGGGCCAAGCAGCATTTGTTGAAATACAGAAACAATTCAATAAAATATTAGTCTCAATTTTGAAATCCAGTTTTGGCGCCAACTGACTTCATCTTCTTCCTCTTACCTGCGAATTTTCATGCAAATATACCTACAACTATTCCTGCGAATTTTGAATTTCAAGAACCTGCGAAAATTGGATCTTTCATAATACACAAAATTTCATCAAATTAAACACACAAACATGATCCTTGCAATGTATACAGTCCACCCATGGTTTCATTATTCATTTATATTAGGTAAATCGTGAATCCCTAATTTGAGAGCTCTAACCCTAGCAATGGCAGTTTTCGATTCAGGTCATGGTTCTTCAATCTCTTTGCCCAGAAACAATCTAAACATCATTGCTAACAAGAATATATGGTTAGAATTCATCAACAACACACAAACAATCAAAATCGAAAAAATAAATAAAACATGAACAAGCTTGGTTCGGTTTATGTAAATAATGATGATTTGGATGCTGCAAATGATTCAAATAGATTCAATGATCATCCAGGAATGTATTGCAACCTTCAAAACATCTTGATATGGCCTGCAATCAAAAATCCGAATATGAGTTTTTGTATGAAATTTTGAAGTTGAATGATGTTCTTAGAGGCTCTCAATTTCGTCCCTTGAGCTTGTAATAGGTTTGTGAACTTATAGATATGTGAATTAGGTCAAGACTTTGTGGATTTGTGGACTTTTGATGGTTGCTTGATCATGAAGTTTCACCACTTTCAAATATTGTCAAAAATCTTATAAAACCTTTCTAATTTGGTTGAGCACGAATTTAAATAATACCAATCAGTTTTGAATAACCTTTAAGAGCTTCTAGAATGAGAATCATATCAAATATTGAGTTTTTCATATTTTATTTTGATTTAAATTAATTTTTAATGTATAAAATCAAAATAAATAAAAATAAACTAATAAAAATATTAATAAATGATATTTGATTCGTGCATGATGTCATGGTAGAGATTGGGTCATAAAATTGCAAGCCCATGTGGAAAGAATTGGTTCTAAGACCCCTTTTGCTCAATAAACCTCTCAAAAATTTCCCAACTTTGCAAAGGCACAAATCCCTCAATTTTAAGGCTATGAAGGTGTTCCTGGACATTTTAGAAATCTTAGATAGTACTCTAACCAACCTCTTTGGTCTCATGTCCATATCCTTTACCATTTTCAAATTATGCCTTTTGGAAGATGTTGACTTTTTGTTGACTTTTCAAATGACCTATAATGTCTTAGCTCATACCTTCCAAATGAAGCATTTTTGGGCTTGGCTTGTGAGACACAAAGTTGTAGAGAATTCAATTTCCTTCAAAATGAGCTTTGGATGGAAATTTTTTGATGAAGCATGTGAAAGTTATGGCTGGTCAAAGTTCAGTTGACTTTTCCTGTGAAAACCCTAATTTAGAAACTCCTGATTCTTGATGATCTGAAATCTCCTTGATGAATCATGATCAACCCTTGATCAAATGATGAATTTTACTTCATATACTTGATGTTGGCAAAAAATCATGAAGTTTGACTTTGGTTTGACCATAATTGACCTTAGTTTGACTTTTTAACTACTTTGACTGATTTTAGCCTATCTGATCATCTGACTGAGCAAACCTTTTGGGAAAGTCTTGAAACTTGACATAGGGATTATTAAAGACATATAGGATGATATGAAGTTCACTTGAAGCCTTGGAAGTCCATTTAGCCTGATGAAATCCAAAACCCTAGTTTAGGGTGCATTGCCTAGGAGGATGCTTTGTCTGAGGGGATTGTCACACTTTCTAACAAATTGTGAACCTTGTGAACCTCTTGAGATACCTTGTGAACCTTGTGAGATGCCTTGGTACACAATGCCTTGACTAGGGGAGGGCAAATTTTGGGGTGCAACAAGGAGCAGTTTCTTATAATACTTTATCTTCTCAACCCTTCAAGGCCCACATCTTCGTGGCAGGCCACTAGTCTTCTGGTTCGTTATAAAATAAATTTTTCCGAGTTGTAAATCCTATGATATTACGTGCTCATGGTTGGTTTGTAGATCCTATGATACTACAACATCATCTCAAGGCCCACATTCGTGGAAGGCCAAAGGCCATCTAGTTCATTATAAAAGACACTTCTTTGAGTCATAAATCCTATGATGTTATGAGATCATGTACCGAAATATGGATCCTTTGATACCATTTCCTAGAGAATTTCAGTTGGTTGTCAACACTTTTTCAAGGCCCACATCCGTGGCAGGCCAGTAGTCTCCTAGTTCATTCTAAAAGGCATTCCTTCATTATGGTTTAATTTTCACCACATCAAGGTTTTCAAGCAGTGTTTTCTTTGGTTGGGTTCACATCTCTTTTCTTCTACAGAAGAGTACAAATTTTCTGGTTCTTTTCGTATTCAATCACAGTTCATCTAGATCGGCCGACAGTCGTTGCTTTCGTCCTTTTCAGATTAACAGATGCTAGAATACGGGTAGCTTTAGCACCCATAAATTTTCCCTCTCATTTTCATATCATATATCATAGCATATATTATACATACCATTGCATCTTTGCATAGAAAGATGAGGCATAACATCCATTATTAGAAGCATATGGCATGTGATCAGTCATCTATCTAGTTGTGATTCTTCAAAGTCAAGATAAGATCCAAGTTGTCTTTCAAGAAGCCTACAAGGAATCCTCAAATATTATATAAGCTCAATCTTATCCTCAAAACCCTAGAAAGGGTAGGGTTCATTAGAAGTTCAGCAGTGCAACATTCTCCTACACAAGGAAACCCTAATTAGGGTGTTGGCCCAGAGCATGATATCCTCATAGATTTGACCAATTTTTGTGGTCAAAGGCTTTAATATGGTATACAAGGCCTATGGATTCAGTTTGGTGCAAAAATTCATCAGGGAAGTCAGACATCGGGTTCAATTACTTGTATTTGAAGAAAGAGGTCAATTGTGCAGAAGAAAAGTCAACCCTAAGGTTTTTAGGGTTCCAATCATGATTTTCAAGTCTATGGATCTTGATTTAGGAAAGAAATGACACGGATGATCTTAAAAGTCAAGAATCAAGAGTTTGAAGAAAAGTTACTAAATTTGAAAAGTGACCTATAATAAAACTTCCCATTTTTGGCAATTTTTGCCCTAATTTCAATCCATTCTTTCATGATCAATATGACTTCAAATGAATTTTCCTCAACCATGAAAGTTGTAGGGCTTGTTCTCCCCTTTCCAAAAAGTACTAGAACTCCCTCATAGCATGTGTGGATCAAAATATGATTGGTGGAAGTTGGATTATTTTTGGAATTTTTCAAATGTTCAAGTTTGACACCAATTGCAAGAAAGCTCAAAATGGTTTCTAATGAGTTCTAATGGTCCTTTGCTCATCACAATATCAAAGTACAAGGCATAACAAGCATTTTTCCCAAAGAAACCCCAAAATTCGTGCACTATTCATCTTGAATTTTCCAAAATGCAAAATTGCACATGTGTTCATAACTTGCAATTCAAAGCACCTCAGGCCATGTGATTGATCCAAGGGTGATTAGTGGAGCAAATGAAACAGAATCATGTACATGGGATAGTGGAAACACGCAAATATGAAGGAGTGCACACCAAATTTCAAAATTTGCATTTTCATCCAAACTTGTTGCTTCTGAGTCCTTCTTTTTCCATAACCATAATCCATCTCATTTATACATGATATAAAAGCTAAACATAAGGTTTTTAGAGCCTCATGCACTCCATACTCACTCACCATATCAATTTTTTTCTTCCATTTTTGAATTTTGCTTCGAATCTCCTTTCTCCTCCACACATTGTTTGATCTCTTAACATATTCAGACTCAATGAAGTGTAAGGATCACAAATAACCCATAATTTCAAGCTTTGCTGCAAGGAATTAGAGGATTCTAATCTGAGGAGGGTGCACTTGAAACTCAAGATCTATCCAATTTCAAGTTTCTATTTGCATTTATTTTGCAAATAGAGCTCAAATGGGGTGAATCTGCACTTTTTCAGAGGATTTCTTGGTGTTTTTAGCAAGCTTCCATCTCAGGTAAGCCACTGAATTTTTTGCACCTTAGATCTTGTTTTAAATGTGTGCTTTATCTTCCTTTTGTTATGCTGAGTGATATGAGCTACTTGGTTTTTGAAATGGGCTTGTATTATGCATGATTCGATGGATTTCAGTTTTGTGGATCTATATGTATGTGCTTTGATTCATGGTATATGTTGCTTGTTTGTTATTTTTAAGCCTGGATTCTTGTTCAGTGTGGTGTGAAGTTTGATTCTGGAGATTTTGATGCTTTTCTGTGATGTTTTGTTCTTGGTGATGAGTTTTCTGGTGACCGGAGCTAGGGCTTCTCACTGGACAAGTTTCAGTGAAAGGGGTGGATGAAGGTTGTTGACGAAATCCCGACCTTTCATTATTTTGATCCAATGCATGATATTGTACCACCACATTAAATATCCACGTGACTTGCATGCTGGTTGTTTTATTTCATTAATTAATTTTATTTGCCAACCCATCGTAACTTATGTGAACCTTTGATCATGTGCATTTATTTGGTTGACTGGCCTTATTGACTTTGCTTGACTTGAGTTAGATTGTACTACTTTAGTTAGACCTTTAGGGACCATAAAATTGGATTACTTTTTGGGCTTATTAATTCATGAACATTTGATGCATTTACTTTTCTGTCGATTGACTCCATTTATGACCTTTGGATGCGCTGACTTGTTGAGGCTATTTCTGGACCATTGATTTGTATTACTTTGACTCTTTGGTTGACTGAATTATTTGCGCAGTGGGCCTTGTTTTATTTTCCCACCTCCCTTTCTAGCCTAGTCTCATTTTGAACTAATTTGGGCTACTGAATACACCCCTCCCCTATTATTTCTATTTTATTTTCTTTTTATTTCTTTCATGACATTTTATTTTTTTAAAATAGTTTCCCCTATAAAAAAATTCCAAAAAATCATGAATGATCCTTAACATTTTCCAAAATTTTCGCATTTTTTATTTTCCATTTTTATTTTAGTTTAGTATCCTGAATAAATTGTTTTATTTATTTCTTTTGTCTTGCTTTATAACATGAACACCTTGGTATCCATATTTTCTAATTTGACTTCCATGATAGTTCTAGCCCTGGTTCTTTTGTCTATGTGTCCATAATATATTGATCTACCTTTTTGATTTTTATGATGATTTTTAGGCTTTGTTTGGCTGACTTTTGGATTGTTGCTTCATGCTTAAGTAATGAAAACCCTAACCTTGATTTGATTAATTGTTTGATGGACTTTTCTTCTGAATCTTGACCTATGGTTTTGCCTTGATGTTTGTATATGTTTGAGATTCTTTAATGCTTAATGTCACATTTTTTGAAGCATGTTTACTATATGTTTGAGGATTTAACTTTAAATGACTTAATTTGAGGATGTTTTGAACCTTGTTTGCTTGCTTGCTTAGGAAGGCACTTGTGCCATCATATAAGATCTTGTTTGAAGGTTACTAACATGTTGAATGCTTTCTGGTTATGATGTATGAACCTCATCTTTTCTTGTCTTGTGCTTGCCTTGTGCACTAAGTCACATATCTCCACAATCATGAATCATGTTTCACTTCACCTCACACTTCTTCCTATCTCCTCCATTTGCCTTAGTATGTGCTTATATGCTTTCTTTGATGATTGAAGCTTCTTTTTAGGCACATATTCATGATGTATAGATTTTGACTTTGACTTTTCTTGTTGAGTTTTATCTTGTTTGCTTCACTTAATCACATGTTCTCATCTTACTTTTCCCATAATACTTTACTTGTTGATTGTGAGACTTCTTTCATTCTTCTTGGACCGAGTTTTCATGATTAACATTAGATGTATCTTTGAACATTAGGTTATGACTTTGTTGGTTTGTGATACTTAAACCTTTGTTCTTCCATGACTTGAACTTGTTTGAACTTCTCTTGCATTGTGTGAATACTTCTAACCATTTCAGGGGCTATGGTAAGTGTAAAGGTGTGGATGTGCTTCCACATCTCAACATTCTTCCTCCTTCTCTTCTTATGCTTTCATACTTGTGTTTTTGATGTGCTTAGGCCATCAATATCTAACTTCATCCTCTTTCCCCTTTAGGATCAACTTAACTTCTTTAAAGAAGTAAGTTGAATCCTTTTGTTTTCTTCTTCTTCTTTCCTTCTTCTTCATTAGGATATAATTCAAACCATACAATCCTAGGATCATCCATGCATGATAAGTCTTAGGATAATTAGTCCCCCCTAGATTTTACCTTTGAGATCCTTTTGGTGCTCTCTCTTCTCATCTTCAAACGAAAACCTAAACAATACTTAATAATGGTTGAAGTAGTCTTGTGTGTACGGACTTATCCCATGGAGCACTTGTAGTCTTACCATCTTGGGATATTACAATTTTGTCTAGCATGATGTAAAAGTATAATCATGAGACTATTTTCACAAAGAAAATCATACAAAATACTTCTTCAGTCCAAATCACAAAAACATCTAATAACTTCAATGAGTTAGTGAGCTTATGCCCTAATCTCTAGAACCAAGTATTGGGGATCTTTCTTTCACTTGGGTATGCTTGTTCTTCATTACACATTAGAATTTAGTAACAAGTACACATTTCATGAAAAAAGATTTGAGTTCACTTTCTTGTGCCAAACTTATAAAAGCTTCTAAAAAACACAAACAAAGAATAAACGTCTCTTTCGGGACTTATTTTCTCATCTCATTCACTCCCAACATAAGAACTTGCTCCTACTTATCTCTTTGCAAGAAGGTAACACACTTGTGCCAAACGAGCCTGCAACATCTGAGCATTGACATAAGCAGTTCAAGTTTTTAAAACACAAGCCATTATCCTCCCTAGTTAGGGTAACTACAGCGACTCTGATCCTCATGTCCAGTTGAGGTACGTAGGCAGCAGGGTAGAGACCGTTCGAGCACTCTTTTATTTTCCCTACATTTTCCCCCTTTATTTTCTTTTCTTATCCAGTTTAAGTTCTTTCTTTTTCATCAGCTTTCATTTCTTCACCCTTTGAAACAATATTTTTTGCAAGCGTGGATCCCGTTGGGTACAACGGATGATCTAGGGCGCTAATACCTTCCCAGGTCGTAACCGACTCCGGAACCCAGTTTCTTTGGTTCGTAGGACCTTTGTCCTTCCTTATCTTTTTTCTTTGGTTTGTGCAACATTACCATTCCCGTTCCTTTGGGGATAAAAATGCATGGCTGGCGACTCTACCTTTTTTCGCGCCACTTTCGCGTTTGTATCAGGATGGAAATCCAGGGAGCGACACAAAGTTTTACTCTTCCCTGTTGAATCATATCTTGATTCTGTTTCGTAATATTTTCCCCAAATTGAGTCAGCTATCCAGTGACTTATTTTCCTGGAAAACTCTCGTGTTGTTTGTTACTTTTCCCCAGTGAGATTCTTTCTTCTGTGTCCTCAATATTTTGTTTCCCTCTGGTGGCCATGTTTTCCCCACAAAGATCCTGGGTTTGCATATCATATCATATCATATCATGGTCTCTCAGGACAAAAATTTGGTTTTCAATATTTAAGTCTCTCCCATCTTGTAGAGACAAAGATGTCAATCTTCATATCTCCAGATTGAAGAAACTTAAATAGAGACAGCTTTAAAACCCTAATTTTGCCCTAAGATTTCTTCACATTTTTCATCTTCATCTTGCGATACAAACAAGATCATACTAGTTTCTCGGTTCTTCTCGGGTGTAGGTTTATGCCTCACAGGGGATCACCATTTGCTTTTATTTGTTTATGTTTACTAACCACTAATTAAAATCCAAAAATATTTTTATTTTCTTTTGTTAATCATTTTTCAGGTAAAAAATGCCAAAAATAGAAGTCTCGCAGCTCGAATGAATTTACCGATAAAAGTCGAAGTTGATCCGCAAATAATCCAAATTTATCTGATCAAGGATTTCTCGATTTAATTGACTTATTCAAGGAATTCCAAGGTTCATGTGTTTATTTCCATGCCTCTTTAACGTGCAAAGGAATCGAGCCGGAATCATAGCAGTGCAAAAGGAAAACAAAATTTTCAAATTTTGCACTGAGAAAACTGTTACTACCTAGGGCGTAACCGGTTACTTGAGTGCAAATTTGAAAATTTTGACAGCAATCTCATTTTTTGAATTTTGACACCAATTTCATTTTTTGATCACTCTTGGAATATTCTAGACCATCTCCATTTAATTCACACACATCATTGAAATTAATTCCCACCATAAACCCTCACTAATCACCACTTTTTTTCATGATTCCCTCCAATTTTTTAATTACCAAGCCTAATTTGAATTACCAAAACAAGCTTCATTCCACCAAATTCCCATACCTAAACTCTTTAAATAAAGGCCATTTCTCATTCATTTCTCAAGCTTTTGATAGCTAACAAATATCTTGTAAAATATCCCTCAAAACCATAAATTCACTTAAGCTCTTCTTCTCTTTTGAAAGTTATCAAGAATTCACCTTGAATTCTTGATCAACTTTGAGCTAAACCTTCATCCTATTCTTTTTTGTTCATCAATTTCAGTAGATTAAGCTTGATATTGGATCAATTTGAAGAGTGTTCTTGGTAATTCACTTTTTCCATGGTTCTACCTTCATCATCAACATTCAAGATATAGGTTCTTGATGTTTTTGGTTGTTGACCTTCTATATCATAAAGTGTTGTTTGATTGCAGGGATTTCACTGTGTTTTGGTTGTAAAATTCGTGCTAATTCAGTTCATGATCATGAGATGTTTGAAAAAAGGTTTTAAAAGATGGATCATGCTGAATTTTAGTAGATTTTTTATTCTGCATGCAGAGTAATCAGTTACTTCCTAGGTAGTAACCGGTTACCTGTGTTAATTTTTCCATAAAAATGCTGTTTTTGTACAGGTAACCGACTACTGCTTAGGTAGTAACCGGTTACTCTGAGTTAGAACTGATTTTTTGGCTTATTTTTGAGTTGTTTTTGATTCCTCTTTCTTATTTTTACCTTGGGAGATATTCTTGGGACTGACTTCTCTTTAATTTCAATGGAATTTGGGTGTAGATTAGAGTGGTTAATATTCATTAGTCCAAATCTACCTTTAAGTGAATTATGTAATTCACTTTAGGTACTTTGCATTAGTGAAATATTTTCATATTTGAATCCACCAAGATGAGTGATTGAACTTAAAGATGAAAGAATACCATAAATGAAACTCAATTTAGTATTCATCTTTAGTTTCGTGCGGTATTGCTTTCGGATGGCGATTTACATATCGTTTATCTTGCATGCATTAGCACATAAATCGTTCATCTTAATTGGTGTTGGATGACCTCATTTGTAGGGTAATTACTTCGTAAATTACTCGGCGATTGCTTAACATAGACCTAAATGTGCCCCTACTTTGGAATAAAATTCCAATTGGATACTTGCACTTTCATGGACCGGACCACCTGTTGGCCGTGTAATCCCAAAGTGATTGATCTTTTGCGTTAAGATCCAAGACTTGTGAAGTTTGATGCGTAGTTTCTTTGGATCTCCCAATCTTCTTTCAAATTTCATTGAATTTGGATCTAATCACCTTGATTAATCACTATAGTGTAAGATACTAAGCGGAATTGGTTTCCTTTTCAATTTTTAGTACTAAGTACCTTGGTTACTCTTTTGGTTGTAGATGATTAAGTTCACCGTACCACTATTATGTATATTATTATTACTATTACTATACTAACATTTTAATTTCCTTCTTGAACCTTTATCTTCTTTATTTTTATTATGCTTTATATGGTTTTATCATCCATTATCATGCTTATATTTTTGTTATTATTATTGTGTTGATTTTCCTTTTGTCCATTTGGACATAAAAATATTAATAAAGGATTAAACCTCTAAAAAACTTAATTGTTTCCATATTGGACTATTGGTTACTATCCTTTGCATTGGAATTGGAGTTTTGGACTTAAATTCTAGGACACCTTCCCTTTGCTTTGATCTTCATGGAGTTGGTATTTTTGCCTTTATTTGGCCATTTGCTAGCTTATAAGGGTGGAACTCTTATAATCATAAAATGTGAAGCATCATCAAGTTTGGTTAGATCTTTCCTCCTTTATCTCTTTTATTTTCCTTTTAGGATAGTCTCTTCATCTCATCCCTTTCTTAAATTTTCAAAACTTCTCTCTCTCTTTCCAAAAACTTCTTTGTTTTCAAACTTAAAACCGCTTTCATAATTAAACATTGACTTAGGTCAAGTGATTTTTACCTTTTCTTTTATTTTCTTAATAAATGTTAAACCATATAAGCATATTAAAACATTTTTCAAAAGACCATAAAAATACAAAACTCATAAAATATCTTTGTGCCTTTGTGCACTTTTCCTTTTTAACCTTTTCTTTACATGTTTAGATATGATTCATTCTTTCTAGCGGAATTATTCGCTAAAGAATGACGACTTATCTTTACATTTTAAAATCAATCCAACACACTAATTTTTCACTATTTGTACCATGAACTACGAGGTTTTGATCTTGCATTGCACTTTGTGGGTACATAGGCATAAGGTGGTAAACCTCTCCAAACACAAAAAAATTAAAAATCAATTCTTTTCTCATCTCCCCAATCTCATTTCCAAACATTTTCAAACCAAAAAGCAATAAATTTTTCAAATTGCTCCCGTGGAGTACCACATACATTTTGGGTGCGTAAAACCTTCCCATTTTGTAACCTATCCCCTTACCTGGTTCTCTGTTTTTTTCTTTAGCTTTTTGCTTTTAGATTCATTAGGATTTATTCGCTCTTTTTTCTTTTCCATTTGGAATAAAATAAAAGCACAATGGCGACTCTGTTTACCTTGAGTTAAGTTAACTAATAACTTACACTCATGATTTTTACCGCTACAATATCTACCGTAATATTATTTTGTAAAAGTGTTAGGTTGGTTTGTCCGACCTAAACCCTAACCGTGAATCAATTTTCAATCGGTCCGATCGAAACAAGCATTTAGAACATTACAAAACAAAAAGTTAAGGATAAAAGACATAATCTCATAGAATGATTCAACAGAGGTTCATTACATTACAAATTAGGGATACCCCATAACATTGGGATGTTTAGCCTCTCATAGTACAAAAAAAATTAAAAAGATAAGAGTAAGACATTACAATAGTTATCACATTACTTTGATTCTCAGTTGCTTCTGCGCATGAACGATCTATGTTTTCCAGAAACTCTTGAAAGCATAAAACTCTAATATAAATTCTTCGTAAAATCCAAAGTGTTTCTCTCCTCTCCCAAAAACTAACCTAAATAATTCCAGATCACTTAACAACAATAGAAAATACCCAGAATACCCCTAGGAGTCACTTAACATCAAAAATCATAAAAATCAGTCGTATTA
The DNA here is from genome assembly GCA_963966055.1 of Lathyrus aphaca. NCBI lineage: Eukaryota > Viridiplantae > Streptophyta > Magnoliopsida > Fabales > Fabaceae > Lathyrus > Lathyrus aphaca. The sequence goes on from OZ014519.1 coordinate 74,850,989, forward strand.
GCGACTTGGCCAACATGGGTCGTGTCAGGAAACACAGACACCCGTGTTGGCCCCCTGTCATCATTAAAAATCACTTTCGGTGCAAGACTTGTTGACACGGGCCGTGTCAGCTGACACAGGCCGTGCCAGTTCACTGGATTTTACAACCAAAATTGTTTCAACCATAACTTTGATCTGAAAGTCTGTTTTGGTCCCCGTTCGAAGCGTCAGAAAGCTAATGAAGAGAACTATAACATAGTATAAATAATAGAATTGTTTGACCAAAATATTTTATGCTTGTCGATTCTTTTGGTCCAGGCATCCTTCCAAAAACTCTTATGAATTCTCGAAACTTCCATTTTCTTCGTACAAGTTCTTTGGATTTTTCCACTCAGACCTGAAACCATCAAAAACTACCAAACCAAAGCATAAAACACAACATAATTTAAATAAAACAACATATCCTAAAATGCGTAAATAAAATACGAAAAGTAAAATTAATTTGAAAAAACAATGAAAAGACAAAACAAAATGTTATTGATTTTATGGATTATGCTGAATAAGTGACGAAAACATAGTACAAATAATGACCAATCAATCGCCCACACAACCAAAAACCACATTCCTAATCTCATCCTCATTGACCTCTACCTCAAGGGCACTTCTATTTGCTAATGATATAAACTTGAAACCAAGATGACCAATAGAAGGAAAATACCATCTAACCTTACAAAACCTTAATGCAAAGTGCTTCATGACATTATCTTTAACCCCCACAACATCCTCCACAATATGATTGTCAACACAAACCGAAGAAATCATATTCACATTACTACGATGTTTAATGGTAACATGAAAAAACTTAGTATTATAATCACCCTCGACTATCCATTTTGCTTGAGTATTTGTTTTAAGATACTTTCTTTCATTATAAGGTTTTTCCATAAAGCGTCCTCCGCCACTTTTCTAGATTCCAAATATTGAGAATTTATAGCACCATTTTTTCCTCAATCAAATCTTCCATTGCATTTATAATTCCAACATCGATATCAATCTTAGTATCTATCCAACCAAATATATTAGCATTCCACCACCGAAGTTTACCACGAAAATGTTGTAATTTTTTAGAAAGAATATAAAAAGCCTTCCCCGATACCGCATGATCTTCCCAAACTTCTTTAATGAATGCCATGAAATCAGGATGATCAAACCAACATGATAAGACTTAGAACAGTTTGGGCCCCAATTGGTATTCTTTATAGAGATCCAAACCGGTATATGATCTGAAATATCCCGCACTCCAACCTTCTAACAGACCATATTCCAATCATTTAATAGACCAGGAGATACCAAAAATTTGTCCAACCTACCACTTGAACTAAACCAAGTAAAACTATTGCCAAGAACCGATAGATCAATACAACCTGACAAATTTATGAACTCCGCAAATTCTTCCATTAATCTTCTACCATGAAAACTAGAAATTCAATCATTAAATATGTTGTTAATTAGAGCATTTTGAAGAGTTAAGAGATCACTATAAATATTTTTTTATTAAAAATGAATGATCAAAATGATTCCAAAAGTTAACATATGGAAAAAAAAAAAGTATTTTATATGCAATTTAACAATATCAGTATTTTTTAAACTATAATTTATAGGTTGAATAAAAGTGTTTAAGTTGAGATAGTATTTGAGAGAGAAACATGTCAAAGATATATTAGACACATAATTAATCATGTAAATGTGGACTTACCAGTTACCACACAATATTAGTGTCGCGTAACAATGGGATGGGATATTTCATTTATGAAGTTTCTATTGATCCCAATCATGTGCTATATAATGCTTTACATAATATTTATCTCAAACAAAGAAACAAAACTGCTGCTAACAATAAAAACCACAATTCCTTATGTCTACCCTAAATTGCAACAAAAAAAATCATAGCTATACATGAGAGAAATTTATTCTCTAGCACAATTTATGCCCTCATCTTTGCAAAGCACATAACAAACTATCACTAAATAGCACTCTTCAACCAAAACAAAGAAGCACTTCTATACAAAATAGAACAAACACATCTATAATCACAATCCAAAATCATCAGAATTTAATGCAGCAGTCAGGTGGCCAACTCTAAACCCATTATTAACCTGCACGTAATCATCCCTACAATTATATACATTCACATGTCTTTCTTCATCTTCTCTTGATCTTATGTTGTCTTCCATAAAAGACAACACGAGATCAGACAATTCGGGTGAACTCTCCGGTGAGTGCTCGCTTCCGCTGCTCTCGCTGCAGGGCTTCACACGTGAAAAAGCCATATCAGTATCAAATGCATCCATCATTCTCTGAAACATCACCGAAAGATTTGCCATATTCAGAAAGTAACTCTTATAAGAATATACACTTACGGTATTCTAATAAAGATGAACAGAAATAAATATATTGGGATATTTATAAATTATAATGTATTCATATAGTCTCATATTTATACTATTGTTGAGATCGGGAACGGTGGAGATTTTTCTTAGTTCTAAAGTGTAACATGAATGTAGGCAGTTTTGGAAATGAACCTGACTTCAAAAAGCGTCCAGGTTCTTTTGCCAAATGTTGTGTCCAAAACCAACATTGTATTATTATTACTACATTTACCATTCAAACTACATTATCTTCATTGTTATATCGATAAAGAAATTTTTCGTACTTTTCTTATTCTCTTTTAGTTTTTTTATGGTTCAATTTATCATTTACTTACAACACAATGACGTTATATTGAAGCGTATAGAAATGCATTAAAATAGAGCTGCGATACATATATACTTCTATGGTTTGGAATTCCAGCTCTCACGCATCCCCTCATTTAACATTCAACTAACGGGATAACCGTGTTATCGTAAGGGTCCTGTCTGGACTTATATTATACAACATTCTCTCTCATTTATTAAAATTATACCGACCAAGAGAGTATTATGTCTTTAATGTTAATCGAATTTTATTAAAAATATTCTACAATTTAATTAAAAATAAACATTAAAATGAACACTCTACAACTGATATATCACAAATACATCACATCTACCTGTGAATCTATATCTGCAAGGACCTTCATTATGATGAACAATCTACCATTGTTAAAATGAACAATCTACAGTTGATATTTCATAGATATGTTCACATCTACCCGTGAAATAGTATCTACAATAATCTGCATTAGAAACTTCATTTGATTATTGATCGTTACTGGTGATCAGAACCTTGTGTGGGCCACAAACGTTGTTGATGATGCTCGGTCGCCGATGAAAGGAGGGGGTGTAGTTGCAAGAAACTCTGATGCCAAAGTTAAAAAGGGACAAAAGAATGAGCAAGCACGAGAGAGTGTATTGTTGGAGTGAATACTGGATACCTGACCCTCTTGTGTGAGAGGGTTTATATAATTCCCCAACACTTGACCATTGGTCCCTATTTTGGGTCTGGATCGTGGATCCCCCACAAATAGGTAACTGCCAGAAACTAGTCGTTGGGACAGGCGAATCTGCCCGGAGGAGGTGTCTTTCGAGCAGGAGGTGAACCGAGCAGGAGCTTTCCTTGGCTGAATATGGATCTTCCCCTAGGTGACGGGCATAAGTATGAAAGGAACAGAGGAGCTCGACCACATGTAACCTTGGTCAGCAAGGCCGCACCGAATGAGGGGCAGAGAGCCAGTGAGTCCCTTTGACATTGGGTTATTGGACCGTCTTGGGCACAAGAGCAGATTGGACCATGCCTAGTCATTGTGACAGTCCGGAACATGAGTCCCCCAAGTCGTTGCTTCTGGTCGCATAAGCGGTGACTTAAGGGCAACTTGCTACTCAGGAATGGATCATGTGTTCTGTAAAATTTCGTCGTCTTCCCTACGGGGACTTATTCGGATCGTCCTAGACGTTGCGATGTATCTAACAGGCGGGGAGATCAACAACTAAATGATACTGAAGAGTTATTTGACGCATGTGTCTTAGGAAGCATGCACATTTAATGCATGATGATGGCTAGTTTAGGTCTGCTCATAGGTCATGATTGCACCATTCGCAGACCCTAAGTTGCACGTGCTCGCCCACGTGCTGGAAATGCATATAAATAGGACAAAGCAAGTCATATTCATACTTTTTCGCCCATTGCTTCTCTGCTCGACGTTGGTCAGTTTCTCCAATTCTTGATTCTCCACCGTAAGCCACCATCCACCACCGCGTTTACCGAGGAGAGATATCCGACCACACTTCAGGCTTCAACAAACACGTAAGTTTCCGCATCTTTCTTGTTTAGGATAACTTATCGCCTCTTCTTAGTAAAATGCATGCAATTTAGGATTGCCTTTAGGGTTTAGATGACTATTTTAATGGAATTGTAGGAATTTTTCGGCGGAACTGCCAGCTTCCGACGCAACATCGCTGTATTCGTCTATAGAATGCTGGTTGTCACTTGTCGTCATTGCGACGAGTTGAGCCTGTGAAAAGCGTTTCTTCGTTTTTCTGTGGCGGCTCCGGTTGAAGTTCAACTAGAGTTCTGGGTTCCACGACTGAGGATGACCTGCTCGACGCGTGTTGAGAGTTTTTCATCTACGAATTTCTCTCCCTGTGCGAGTTGTGAGCCTACCCTCGATGTCGACGACGTGAATCACTTTGAATAAAGGCCATAATGAACATAACCACCTATTTAATCATTTTGACTGAGATGTAAAATCATGTAACCATTTTATGACCATTAGGTCGACCCTTTGTAACATACACACCTTTATTTGACTTTTCAGAATCCGAGGACTAGCCCGGAATATACACATGCTATGACCGTTCATAGATTGTTGACGTGTGAGACCAACCTTTTTCGGATTCTAATAAAATTTGGGATGTACAATAAAAAATAATATCATAAACTTTACAAATTTAATTGCATATTAATACTTTTTATTGTGACTACATCTAAGAAGTATAATTGAAAAAATAAATTACTAATAAAATTCAAGGAATTTAAAATAATTAACCAAACATCTTAAGAATATACAATGATAATAATCCAAGAAAAAATAAAGTCTTTTTGGATCTTTGTTCCCTTCATTGTGTAGTCTTAATCTTCTATCCTTTCATGCATTGAAGTTCTTTAACAATGGTAGTCATGACCTTCAAAAGCTCTGAGCAGTTACAACCACATCATATTTTCCCACTATGTGTTGTTGCATAGTTCGAATCCAACAAAAAAAATTTGGGTTCATATCCTATTTTACGAGCATATACAAGTTGACCAACAGTTTCATCATCTCACATGAACATCTTACAACTTGTCACTGCCTAAAAATTAAATCCAAGAAACAACATTCAATCAAAATTTACAAAATCGTGCAATATATTTTGATATTTGACATAGCATATGTTCGAGAGAATATTTTTTCTTTATAAAATATTTTTGAACTTAAATTTCATGTAGCAGAAGCAAATGTTTTACGATTTTAAGATCCGGTGATGTGTCGGCAAAAGTGGGCACTACCACTAGTTTTGTTAGTTTATATAAAGTTGATCATTTTAAAAATTTCTAAATTTATGATTCATACTTTTATATAGAAAATTTTGAATTATCTATTGGAAAAAATCCAAGTTCTACATTGATTAAAGATAGAACCCACAAACTTTAACTGAAATATTTTTCCACGTGTCTTAGAGAGAGAGGCTCCTCCCTCTCTCTAAAACTTAACGTTCTTTTCCTCTCCCCTAGGGTTTGAGATTCTTATCCGGATAATGTAATCCTTTTCTAACCATTCATTGGTTTATTTCCTCTTTTGTCAGAGTGTGTGTCCCTTGTCTCCTTACTTGGTCTAGTCTTTCCTTTTTTGGCTGTTTTTTTTCCTTTACACATTGCTGCTTCTTGTGGGAACACGGTTTGATGGATCTTTAGTTATTTTCTCTGGTGTGTGTCATTGGGGGTGGGTGGATATTTTCTGTGTCTGGTGTTTATCTCCTCTGAGGTACATATTCTGTTCTGGTTTTGATGGAAAAGTGGAGATCGATTGAGCTGTTAGAGGAAGAAGAAGAAGGTATAGTAGCAGCTGAGGACGAGATATGTGAGAACAAATCCTTCCATAAGACCCTTGTCGGGAAACTATGGACGAAAAGTGGTTTTAACTCACGAGCTTTCAAGAGCACAATGATAAACGCGTGGAAGCTCAAACATCCGGTAAAAATTCAGGACCTGGGAAAAACCTATTTTTGTTCAAGTTTAGTTCAAAGCGTGACCTGGAGTTCATTCTTAAGGCAGGCCCTTGGAGTTTCGATAGATCCTTACTTATTTTGAAGCGTCTTTCTAGGGAGGAATAACCGGCTGATATGGATCTGCATTATGCCTCTTTCTGGGTAAGAATATATGAGCTCCCTCTCATTCTTAGATCTGAGATAATGGCGAGGAAGATAGGCAATATCGTAGGGGTCTTTGAAGAAATGGATGCAAAGGAGGCGCATAGGAACGGTAGATTCCTTCGAGTAAAAGTGACCATTAACCTGAAGGAACCATTGAAAAGAGGGACGATTGTGAAATACAAAGAAAAAATCTCTCAGGGTGCATTTGAAGTATGAATTGTTGCTGACATTTTGTTTTGTCTGTGGGCGTATATGGCACCAGATTAAAGACTGTGAGGTAGTAGAGGGATTGAATGAGGAAGGTTATGAAGACATCGAAGAACAAGACTTATTCTTCGGAACATGGTTGAGAGCATCCCCTCTACCAAAAATGATGGATGAAGGTAAACCAAAAGATTTAAGCTCTAGCAAATGCAACAGAGAGTTGTTTGAAGTATCATCAAGCCAAAGCAGACGCGGTTCTAAAGATGCAGGAAAGGGTGAAGAGATTGAAGTTCAAAACAATGATACTATCATGATTCAGAAAGAGAAGAGTTCGATAGAAGCTTTAAAGGACCATGTTCCTAGTGTTGATGTGGAAAAAGTTGCGGAGTCCCTAGGTGCGGTGGCTCTATCTACCGGTAAGGAGACTTGTCAAATCAAAGGCTCAACAGAGGGTATGCCTAAGAAAAAATGGACACGGAGGAAAAATAGCAAGACTCCGAAAATGAATAAGGTTGACAGTTCAAAACCGATGCTGGTTAAAAGAAACTGGATTGATGTTATGATTACGGAGGGGCCTGTGGATATGCAATGTATTGAGGAGAAGAAAAGAAAGCAAGTCATTGAGGTCGAGGATAAGTTTACAACCCAACCAGAGGTGGTGTTGGTTAACGCCTATCACAATGAAAATCTTATCTTGGAATTGCGGGGGATTGGGGAATTGTCGAGCAATTCGAGCCTTAGCTATGCTTATACGTGCTGAAAACCCCCACCTGGTTTTCCTAATGGAAACTAGGCCGATGATTGATGAAGTCACTGATTTGAAGCAAAGATTTAAGTTTCAGTTCGATAATTCTGTTGGATGTAGAGGATCAGGTAAAGATAGGGAAGAATGCATTTGTTTATGGTGGAATGACAATGTGGATATCCAAATTTCCTCGTTTTCCTTAAACCACATTGTTGGCTGCTGCAGACAAGACGAGGAGGATGATGTATGGGTCTTTCGCGGGTATCTATGGTTTCCCGGAAGAACCTAGGAAGAGGGAGACTTGGAATCTTGTTCAAAATCTTAAGGATGAGGGTGAATGGAAGATGATTATGTTTGGGGACTTTAATGATATAACAACTGATTCGGATAAGAAGGGTGTTAAGTGGTGCCCGTTGTAGGGTTGGTGACAGAAGAAGTATCTCCATTACAAGAGATAGGTGGATTCCCTTAGGCATAAGTTTTAAACTTTCCTTTCCCCCTCATTTTCTTGAGCCTGATGCTACTGTTAGTTCACTCATTGATGATGCAAATGCTTGCTGGAACATGAGTGTGATTGAGGAGAACTTTGAGGCCTCTGAGATTCTTCAGAATACAATTATACCTTTGTCACATCATATGCCTGAAGATAAAATAATCTGGCACTTTGAAAAGGATAGTGAGTTTTCGGTAAAATCCGGTTATCATTGTCCGACTTAGCAACGTCGTGCAAAAAATCCAGGTCCTTCTAATACTGGGAACGCAGATGTTTGGAAACAGATTTGGAAGGTTGACGTGAATCCTCGAGTTAGGAATTTCTTGTGGCGACTGCCAAAGAACATCCTCCCTCTAAAATCCAATTTGTGACGTAAAGGTATGGATATCGATGACTCTTGTCCGCTTTGTTTTAAGCATGCCGAAACGTCAACACATCTCTTTCTCCATTGCAATTTTTTGAAGCGTACCCTGTTTTCGTCTCTGCTAGGAATTCAGATTCCTACTGTTGGTTCTGTTTTGGATTAGCTTAGTCATGTACTTGATTCTAAGGATGATAAGTTGGGCCAATTGATTGGAATATCTTTACGGAATATTTGGCAAATCCGTAATTCTGTGATTTTTAAAAATTCTTAAACTGTCCCAACTTTGGCCGCGAAGGAAATATTTGAGTTGTTTGAAGAAAATGCTTCAGTTGCGCTGTCAGATTGTACCAGGACTGTTGCGGTTTCCGGTTTGGCGTTACCAAAAGATGTTTGGATCGTCCAATCGGATGCAGGATGTTTTGTTGATGGTATCATATCACTCGGTTGCGTCATTCGTGACCCGACTAATAATATTTTTATGGTAGCTACTCAAAGAATTTCAAGCCTTGCAGATCCTCTTACGACGGAAGTTTTGGGCATTCGAAGAGCACTACAGTTAGCCAATGACTTGAAGCTTAAATGCGTAATTCTGCAGTCGGATGCGAAACAGGTGGTAGATTGCATCAATGGTTGTCTTGTCCTTGCTAGCATTAGCCACATTGTGGATGATTGTATTTTTCTGTTGAACAAGTTTGATAGTTTCATAGTAATGTTTATTCCTACGGATTGTAATGAGGATGCTCATCAAATGGTTGGTCTTGGTAGAATTAGAGGTTCTAGAACCTAGTTTGGTCATATACCAACAACCATTAATCCTTCTTGTATTTTTAATTTTGTTATCAATTAATGAATCTATATTTTCATAAATAAAAAAAAGATAGAACCCACAAAGGATTTATTCCTCACCTTATAAGTCGGTTTTATAAGATTGAGTTAGATCAAACTCTAATTCTATTATGGTACCATGAGTCTATCGATTCAAGATAGGGTTTAAATAGAATGACATTCATCATCTTATAAGTCTGTTTTTATAGGATTGAGTTAGACAAAACTTTAATTCTATTTTTACCCTCTAAAATTATATTACCTCATAAAAATTTACCATACAAACACATTTATCAAGATTTTTTATATTAATAATAATTAAATACTCAAACACTTAACGATATGTCTCAAGTTTAAATCCATTGTATTGTAAACGATTTAACAATATGAGTATTTTTCAATTAAGTTGTAACATACCTATTATGCGAATTAAATAAGAGGGTTTTTTTTTTGTTATTTTTATCTTAAGGATTAATTGGATTGTAATTTTTCTTTTTTTGTCGAGCTTCAGTTCATACACTTTTTCTTTAAGCGGATTCGATAATCCTTTATTTTCGTTTTTATATTATTTTTTTTATTGAAAAAAATAAATGTGTTTTAATTGTGATATAATATGAGAGAAAAATTATATATATATATATATATATATATATATATATATATATATATATATATATATATATATACATGTATATATATATATATATACATGTATATATATATATATATATATATATATATATATATATATATATATATATATATATATATATATATATATATATATATATATATATATATGTATACATGTATATATGTATGTATATACATGTATATATATGTATATAAGATATATATATATATATATATATATATATATATATATATATATATATATATATATATATATATATATATATATATATATATATATGGACTAAAAAAATACTTTCAAAATCTAAACCTGTATCTTTAGGATATTTCATCTCTGTTGATCCCAGAAAATCAATCATCTGCTATTTATAATGGTGTTTACACTATTTATCTCAAACAAACAAACAAAATTGCTAACAATAAGAATCTCAATTGCTTGGTATATAAACCCAAAATAGAAAGAAAAAAACCATAGCTATACACATACGCGAAGTTTGTTCTCTAGCATATTCCGTGACTTGCTCTTTGCAAAACACCAGACAAAACCACTTAATAGTACTCTTCAACCACACACAAAAAAAGTACTTGTATACAAAATAGAACAAACACAGCTATAATCATAATCCAAAATTATCATTTTTTAACGCCGTAGTCAAAAGGCCAGCTCTTAACCCATTATTAACTCGCACGTAATCATCCCTACAATTATATGCATTCACATGTCTTGCTTCAAATCCCATAAACTTTTTTGGGAAAAAAGAGTCAGCTGAAAAATGTGACAACTCTTTTCTAATTCCAACTGCATTTGTTGTTCTTTTGTAAGAACTAAACCACTTGCTTTGCATGTACAAATTTCTCCTCCATGGTGCTACATGTAAATCCATTCTTTTCATTGATCCTTTAATTGCAGAGCTCATTAATCTCACAATTCGTTTGAAAACTTCCACTTTACCAACAAAAATCACTGGTATAATCTCAAGTAAAGAAGAATATTGATTTGTTGGACGAGCTATTTCGAATTCAGAAGATAAGAAAACTTCAACCATGTAGCGTTTTCCGGAAAGATTTACATCAATGTACTCATAATCACCCGCCGTTAATTTTCCCCTTTTCTCCCATTTTGTTTTGCATAATCCTATACAAAGAGAAACAAATCAAGAATATTAATAATCAAGAGTTAATTAACAAGTTAATTAAGTAATTAAAAGAACTTAAATAGTATTACAGTATTACTCACCAGCATCAAAACCTCTCTCTCTTAATTGAGTCATCAACCAACGTTTGAATCCAGGAAATGAATTACCACTTCCAGCAAGTCCTTCAATTGCAATCTCAACTTCTCTTCTTATCTTTTCTTTACCATTCCTTTCATCCTCTTCCACATCTTTCTTTCCATCAAACAAGCTCTTTAACATTTCAATTTTTTCAAGATCTTCTTCATTAACCTTCTCATCGCGAACAACTTTTTCCTTTTCTTCTTCCTTTTCTGATCTCTCGTTATCCTCCATAAAAGACAACACGAGATCGGACAACTCAGGCGAACTCTCCGGCGAGTGCTCGCTTCCACTGCTCTCGCTGCAGGGCTTCACACGTGAAAGTGCCATATCAGCATCAAATGCATCCATCATTCTCTGAAACCTCACCGGAAGATTTGCCATTTTCAGAAACAACTTTTCTCTATAAGAATATACACCGGAATATCCTAAAGATATTTATAAATTATAATGTCATATGGTGTCATATATTTATACTATGGTTGAGATTTAAACGGTGGAGTTTTTTTTCAGTTCTAAAGTTTAACATGAATGTAGGCTTACTTAGACACTTGTGAAATGAACCTGACCTCAAAAAGCGTCCAGGTTCTATCTGACAAATGTTGTGTCCAAAATCAACGTTGGATTATCATTACTACATTTACCATTCAACTATCTTATCTTCATTATTATACCGATAAAGAAATTTTTACTCTCTTTTGCTTTCTTTATGGTACATTTAATTCTTCTTGTTAATTTTATTTTTGATATACTTCCATGGTTTGCAATTAAATACTGTTAGCTCTGTTTTAAATAATTTTAAATTCTAGATTATAATGTAATTTTAATAAACATATTATATTTATATTTTATTTTGACAGTAAAATTTATTTATATTTATGTATTAATATAAATAGGTGTGTATTTATAAATTAACAAATGTAATATGTATAATTTCAAAAAAATCTAATTTTTAAAAGAAAAAAAAGTATAAAATAATAGTGCTCTAATTTGAAGTGTTAGATACAAATATGGTTAGAGACTTTAGTCGCACAATGTGCACTCATGAGATAAAAAATACTTATGTAAGTTAATGAATTTTTTATCGGGTTTATGACATTTTTTTTTCAAATTTAAACCAAATACAAATTTAGTGAAAAAATGTATTTATAGTGAGCCCCCAGCGCTAGGTCAAGGTCCTTCTTTGGGCTGGATCAGCTAGGCCCAAGGAAGAAATGCCAAAGAACGCGTAAGAAGCGTGAAGACCTAGCTAAGTGGTATGGTCCTTGGTCCAACTGTTCCTATCTTTTAGGAGATAATGGGGGACAGTTGAGTGACGTGGCAAGTGAACTGGCAAACCTGTTCTTTGTCTGTTCTGAGTGTGTGCCCGACACATGGAACGTATGCCCGACCGTTAAGCAACTCCGCCCGTCTAGCAAGTATACTTGCCCAAGCGCATGGGCATCTGCTCGACGTATTGAGCCGTAGTCCAATACAGTCTGGAGGCCCAGTCCGGAACAGGAGCCCCCCAAGTCGAGTCTCTGAGCCGGAGCGATGAATTGTAAAAGAGTCGGGCGCACAAGCGTCGAGGAAGGTGTCGTGTTTGGATGTCGGGCATATACCCGTGTCAAACGTGGTATTTGTCAAACCGCGGCGGACGCTGTTTAGATCGTTGGGCGTGTGGTGTTCACAGAGGTCGAGTATGTCTCTTTGTAGTCGAGGAGATTTGCAGTCGCTTGACGTCGTTCAGGATTCTCTTAAACCGACGTGTCTCAAGCATTAATGGTGCGTCGCTTCGTATCTCGTGCTAGCGTCGACCTAGGGTCTAGATAATGATTACCTAGCACGTTCGTCCACGCGCTCTTTCATTATATAAGGGGGGTGCTCTACTTTATTTCAATTTTTCGCCCTCACGTTTAACCGGAAGCTCTGAGAAGAAATCTTCCTCCGCCCGTATCCGCCGCCAGCACCGCCGCTTTCTGCCCGAGCACCACCGTACTCTCCCCGTCTTCATTATGTCAGGTAACCCCCCACAACCTCTCTTTTTACGTATTTTTCCGTTTGATAAGTTGTGAAATGCATGTTTTTCCTGTTTAGAGTAGGCGAATCTCTGTTATAAGTTAGTTTTAGGTTTTAGATATGAACGTCCCGGGCAGGATTAGCATGTCACGACCGATGAAGAACGCATGTGTTAGATGCGTCCGCCGGGCAAAATCTCTTGGTTTTTTTTAAGGGTTTTGTATGTGCTCGAGTGGATGCGAGGATTGTCCCTTCGTTGATTTTATGAGTTTAGTGAGATTTCGGGCATTCATCCCTTCGCCCTTTCACTTGAATTACGGTGGAAGGATGAATTTGATGCGATGTCGAATTCACTTTTCCTGTCTGCTTTTCAGGTACGACCGAGCATCGACAAGTCAAGGAAGGAGAGACCGAGGAGGGAAACGAGCATGTCTCCTCGTCTGGGTGTAACGACCTATCGTGGGTCGCGGATGAGCCGTTGGAACAAGAGTCGTACTTCACGGACGAGGAAAGCACCGCGTACGTGTGGTCGTGGACATTGGCCCCGAGGATCCCGCGAACTGGCAATGCCTTGCTCATCGGGAAACGGATCGAATATGTCATCGTTTCCTGGGGAAGCAGTTCGCCATGTACGAATTCGCCTTCCGAGAAGCGAGGGTTAGGCTCCCCTTTAACGATTTCTAGATGGGGGTCTTCAGGTGGCTCATGTTGGCGCCCTCGCAGTTGCATCTAAACGTCATCGCTTTCGCCCGGGCGTTCGAACTAGTCTGTCGGTTCCTTGGCATCGGGTACACTCTGCCCCTTTTCTTCCATATCTTCCATCTGTAGCGGCCAGCTGCTCGGGGCCGTCACAGCTGGGTGTCTCTAAAATAGCCAGTGAGGCTATTCAAGACGTTCGTCGATTCTGCCCGACATTTTAAGGGGCGGTGGTACATGGTGAAACCGCTCACTAAATTTGCCCTCAACACCCTTTATTATTACAAGCGCGACGCCGATAGTGAGGAAAAACTCATGTCGAAGATCCCATTGAGATGGCAGTCCGACCATTTCAACCTATCGACCAGCCATTACCAGGTCAAATATTCGAGCATGGGGGTCGAGGATAGGCTGACCTACAAGAGGCTGGTGGAGTACGTTCAGAGCTTTAGCTTGGCGGTCTAGGTGGACCGGAAAAACAAAACCTATGTCGACGACGCTGGGATGCCTATCCACGAAACCCGCCTTATAAATACAAGGGCTCTGCTCGCGTGTGACACAAATGAGGAGGCCGTGGAGTTGTTGCGTAGGTCTTTCTGGCCCTATTTTCTTTTTTAATTTCATGCCCGTTTATCTGATGTTTACTTGTTTTTGTTTTGCAGGAACTATGCCCGCCCATCGTGAACGAGTCTTGAAGCGGGTCAACCAAGCCGGGGCCCCGGACAGGGTCCCAAAAAAGAAAAAGAAAGTGGTGACCCGTGTCCAGGAGGTAGCTACGGAGCAGGGGGTCGGAAGTTCTGGTACCCCCAGCTCGACCACCAACTCCCCTCAAGCCGCTACTCAACAAACTTCCACGATACAGATAAGGGACATTCCTCCGGCCTCCACCTTTCCTCTTCTGAAACGCAAGCGTCTGGACAGGGCTCTTGCCCGATCTGCTGCTGTGGGAGGCAACAAGTTTGGTGCCCCTTGGAGTTATATGTTGCCTCCTTGCTATCTGGAGCGGGACTTCTTTAAGTCCGATGGTTCTGTCGTGGTGGCGGCGCCCGAGGCGAGGGCCATTCTTAATCAAGATGTGGTCGCTAGGCGGAAAGACTTGGCCGGGGATTTAGCTGCCGTCATCCGATTGATGGAAACCGCCTTGGTCCTGTCCGAGACTGTTGTCTCTATAGCTACATTAGAGGATGCCCTCATGGCTACTCGGGCTAAGAAGGATAAATTGTCCAAGAACTTATTCGACTACAAGGAGGAGCACAAGCTTCAAACAGGAATGAAGTCGAAGCTGGAGGAGGTGAAGCTCGAGCGGGACACCTTGAAGGCTGAGAAACAAAGTTTGGAAAATCAAGTCGTCGAGCTCAAGAAGGAGGCCGAGGAAAATGTGCAACTTCATGCTCGAGTTGCATTGCTGGAAGGTACAGTCCGTCCTCAGGACGATGAGACCGAATATGAGCTTTCCCTTTGCATTGGGGCGAATTGATCGGTCATATCCGTGAACTTAACAAGGAACTACTTGTGATTTTCAAGGATGAGTTCGACAATGCTACCGATCAGCTCAAGGTATTGAACCCGCCGGGGCTTGTGACTGAGGGGTCGGCTCACAACTACTGCGTGGTCGACAGTGAGATCGTGTGTCCTTTTGAGGCTGAGGAGGAATTGGAGGAGGAGAATGAGGGTGGTGAGGAGTAACTTCGGGCGAGACTTTGTTAGATTTTTTGTTGGGCCTGCGTGCCCGTATTTTTGTAATGGCCTTTGTGCCCCTCCTTTTGTAATTGCCTTTGTGCCTCTGTTTGGATATTGGCCTTCGTGCCCCCTTTTAATGAAGTTTTATTGGCTGGTTTTGGCCGTCTCTATCTAGTCATTTTCATCCGGTTTGATTGTTTCCGTTATTTATTTTTCAACTGTTTTTGCTCGACCTAGTTGGGCTCGTCAGTTTAGGGAACCGACGAGGTGGCGGGTTTTATGCCCGCCCTGAGTCGAGGTTGGGTTTGCGATTGGAAACTCTAACCTCGGGGCTTGGGTCTTCCCATCGCGAGCTGGGTGCCCTGCCATCGTGGTACTGTGACGCTGGGGCTCATTTTGAGGTGCCCGACGTCGGGGAGGGTTGTGCTCGCCTCCTATGGGCGTTATCCTCTTTTTTATTTTGGTGAAGAGCGTGGTCGTACCTTCCATGTCTCCCCAAATTGCCTTTAGCTATAGTATTGTCTAAGTGTTTTTGCGTTCCATGGTCGAGCAAGTTCTTCGCCTTGTAGGTTTTCCAGATAATAGGCCCTGTTGCCTGCCTTGTCTCGGACACGGTACGTGCCTTCCCAGTTGGTGTCCAATTTGCCTTCTCGTGGGTTTTTCTGGTTTCGTTTGAGGACCAGGCTGCCCACTTGGAACTCTCTTTTTACGACTTTTGTGTCATGGCGCAAAGCTATTTTATGCTTGAGGGAGGTTTCCCTAAGGGATGCTTCGGAGCGGATTTTGTCGACGAGATCCACCTTGGCTCGAATTGCTTCGTCGTTCTGCTCCTCGTTGATGGGTGCTTCTACGTGCCTCGCCGATTCTCGAATTTCCAGCGGGATGACCGCCTCGGTGTCGTAAGTTAATCTGAACGGAGTCTCCCCGGTTGTGGAGTGTGGCGTTGTGCGGTATGCCCAAAGGATGTTGTGTAGTTCCTCGACCCACACCCTCTTTGCCTCGCCGATTCAGCGTTTCAGTCTGCGTAGGATTACTCTGTTGGCTGCCTCAGCCTGTCCGTTGGTTTGAGGGTGCTCGACAGACGTGAAGTGTTGTTTGGTGCCTAAGCTGGCGACGAAGTCCTAGAATCCTCCATCCGTAATCTGTGTTCCGTTGTCGGTGATGAGGACTTGGGGTATGCCGAAGCGTGCGAGGATGTTTCGTTTGAAAAATCGAAGAATATTTCGTGCCGTTATTTTGGCCAGGGCTTTTGCTTCGATCCACTTGGTGAAGTAGTCTACCTCTATAATGAGATATTTATTTTGATAAGAACCGGTCACGAATGGGCCGAGGATGTCCATTCCCCACCAGGCGAAGGGCCAAGGAGAGGAGAGTGTTTTTAGTTCGTTGGGAGGCGCGAGATGCATGTCGGCGTGTCGTTGGCACTTATCGCATTTTTTGACGTGCTCCTTTGAGTCGTGCTGCATCGTCGGTTATTGATTCCCCGATGTATTTCCCCTAATATATCGGGGACCTTTTCCTCCTCGACGCATTTGAGTAACAGGATGGAGAGTCCCCTTCGGTAAAGCTTTCCCTTGAGGAGGACGTACGAGCACGCCCTCCTCTTGGTCGCGGCTGCCTCTTTGGGATCTGCGGGGAGTTCATCTTTCGTGAGATAGTTGTAGATGGGTGTCATCCAGCAATGATCGTCACCGATCACGTTTACCTTGAGCGGAGGTGGTGGTCGTTCGGTACTCGGTCGAGGGAGGATTTCCTGGATTACTGACTTGTTTCTGCCCTTCTTTCTCGTGCTCACGAGTTTTGACAGGACGTCAGCCCGCGTGTTGTGTTCATATGGCACGTGATGGACCTCTCACTTCTCGAATTTTTCGAGCCTTTCTCTTACCAGGGCTAAGTATTCAATGAGTTTGTCGTTCTTAGCTTGGTATTCCCCTCGTACCTGTGATGCTACGAGTTGAGAGTCTGTTGATATTTTTACTTCCTTTGCCCCTAGGTCTTAGGCTTATCTTAGACCTGCGAGGAAAGCTTCATACTCAGCTTGGTTGTTGGAAGTCGGGAATGCTAATGCCAACGAGACCTCGATCAGAATACCGTCCTTGTTTTCGAGGATGATTTCTGTGCCACTTCCCGCCGGGCTGGAGGCACCGTCGACGAAGATCGTCCATTTGTGGGCGTCGTCCACTGGGTTTGGGCTGTGCGTCATTTTTGCGACGAAGTCGGCCAGGACCTGAGCTTTCAGAGCTTTCTTGTTCTCGTATTGGATGTCTAATTCAGAGAGTTCCAACGAACACTTCAGCATTCGGCCGACCATATCTGGTCGACCGAGGAGCTGTTTTATCGGTTGGTCGGTTCTCACTTTGATCGTATGGGCGAGGAAGTAGTGTCGTAGTCTCCTCGCGGCATTAATAAGGGTTAACACGACCTTCTCGATTTGTTGGTTCTGAGCTCGGGGCCTTGGAGCGTTTTGCTTGTGAAGTATATAGGCTTTTGTCCTTCGTCGGTTTCTCTGATGAGAACGACATTAATGGCCTCGGTTGCCACGGACAGGTACAGGTACAGGGTCTCCTTTTCCAGTGGTCGGGACAGGACCGGGGGCTCGGAGAGTTCTTTCTTTAGGTGGAGAAGTGTCTGCTCGCATTCGTCGGTCCACTCGAATGTGGCTTCTTTCCGAAGTAGTTTGAAGAAAGGTAAGGCATGTTGGGCGGACTTGGCGATGAAGCAGGATAGTGAGGCGAGCACTCCGTTGAGGGATTGAATGGATTTTTTCGACTTCGGGGTCGGGAATTCCGAGAACGCCCGACATTTATCGGGGTTGGCCAAGATCCCACGCTCGGTGAGATAGAAGCCGAGGAACTTCCCTACCCGGACACCGAACGGGCACTTTTTAGGGTTAAACCTCATTTTGCATTGTCTCGCCTTCTCGAAAACCTTGCGGAGGTTTCGCGCGTGGTCGATCTCCTCGTGCGATTTGACAAACATGTCGTCCATGTATACTTCGAGCATGTCCCTGATTTCTCCTTGGAAGACTTTGTTCATCATGCGTTGGTACATGGCCCCAACGTTCTTTAGCCCGAGGGGATTACGTTGTAATAGTAGTTGCCCGTCGGGTCATAAACGTCATATGTCTCTTGTTCATGTCCGACATAGGGATTTGGTTGTACCCACTATACGCGTCCATGAAGGACAAGAGTTTGAAACCTGCAGAGTTGTCGACCAGTTTATCTATGTTTGGGAGAGGAAAAGCATCTTTGGGACAAGTCCTATTAAGATCGATATAGTCAACACACATACGCCATTTTCCATTATTTTTCTTAACGAGGACTACATTAGAGAGTCAGGTTGTGTACTGGGCTTTAGAAATAAAATTTTCCTCTAAGAGGTCTTTTACAGCTCACTCGGCAACCTCCACTTTCTCGGGAGAATGTTTGCGTCTATGCTGTGCTATGGGCCTAACCGCCCGGTCTAAACCTAATTGATCACAGGCGAACTCAGGGTCGAGCCCGGGAATCTCTGTGGTGTTCCATGCGAAAAGGTCAGCGTTCTCCTTGAGGCAAATCGCGAGCTGCTTCCTCGTTTCATCGAGCAAACCCGTACCTATCTTCACTGCTCTGTTGGGGTCATCGCCCAGTGGGATGAGCTCGAACACTCCGTCTGGGGCGAGGCGGAATGGGTGCGTTGGGGCTTGCCCGTTGGTGGGTCCCTGTTCTTCATCTTCGTCCTCGCCGATGCGGCTTCCGAGATCGATGGCGTTGATTCCCTGGGGGGAGGTTCTTTGACCATGGGTTTCTTATTATTATTGGTGTTGATTGTGGCATGTCCTTTTACTGCAGCATCATAACATCTCCGAGCGGACTCGATGTTGTCGTGGATTGTGACCACGCGGCCCAGTTTGGTGTAGTACTTCATCTTCAGGTGAACGGTGGAAGGGACCGCAGTCAATTCAGCCAGGGTTGGGCGACCGAGGATGCAGTTGTAAAGGGAGGGGCACTCTATTACGAGGAACTGGATCTTGACTTCTCTGGCTGTTCCTTACTCTCTGAAGGTGACGAGGAGCTTGACATAGCCCCACAACTTTGTTATGGCCCCATTGAATTCTTGGAGGTCTGATCTGACGTATGGAGATAGATTGGTCTTGTCCAGCTTTAGGTTCTTGAATAGGTGGACGTACATGATATCCACCGAACTGCCTTGGTCGATCAGGATGCGTCGAACGTCAAAGCGCGTCATCTTGGCTCTTATCAGTAGAGGGATTCCAGAGTTGGGGGAACCGCCCAGAAGCTCGTCTAGGAAAAAAGATATTGGATTGGACTTGCCTCGGTACTTTGTCAATGTCGCCTTTTTCTCGGGCGCGGTCAGCAGGAGTTCGTCGAACTTGTGTTTTATTGAAAGTGCATCATTTTCGCTGTTCATCCCTCCCCCTAATATGACAAGAGCGGTTGGGAATTATTCCTAGGGACTGAGGGCCGTGATTCTCCCTTCTAGTGATGAGTCGGGGAAGATGAAGTCTTCCGGGTGTGATATGCACATGGCCACTTGATAAGACGAGTCGTCGGGCGGTGTGTCCTCGTGGGGCCTCTTCTTTTCTTGCTCTTCGTGTCTGGGAGTTTCGTTCTTCTCAGTGTACTATTTGAGATGGCCCTCTTGGATCAAGATCTCTATTGCATGCTTCAGGTGGACGCAGTCTTTAGTCACGTGCCCGTGCCTTCTGTGAAACCTGCAGTATTTGGATTTTTCTATGTGGGGCTTGGGCGCAGAAGGTTTGGGGAACCTCACCCTGCCCTGTTTGAAGTCGAAGTTGATGCACTCGGTGAGGATGCGCTCGCGGGGAGCCGCCAGCAATGTATACTCGCTATAGCGGCCCGCGGGTCCTCTTCCTTCGCAAAGCTCGCAGGGCTTTTCCTCCCTCCGCCTATCTCTGTTGCGGCGGGAAGCGTTGGGGTCCTCGCACTTGGGATGGTCGGTCTCCCCGGTGTTGTGACTGCTTCGAGCGTTGTGGGCGACCTGTTTTTCCTCATATCTAATGTAAATTTGGGCTTTGTGCAGGAGCTCGTTCAGGGTGCATGGAGGTTCTATCCCGAATTCCCTGCTGAGTTCACTTCCGGACAGGAGTCCTCTCTCAAGGAGGTATTTCTTCATGTGTTTCTTAGTGTCCACCTCGACAGTTTCTTGGTTGAACCGCTCGATATACAAGCGCATCGTTTCATTCTTCCTTTGTAATATGGCTTCGAAGGTAGCCTTAGTCTTGGGATGGCGTTGGGAGGCTGTGAAATGTCTCGTGAACTTGGATTTCATGACCCTCCAGGATGTGATGGACTCTGGGGCCAGACTTTTGTACCAGGCAATGGCTCCTTTCCTGAGAGTTATTGAAAAAGGCCTGCACTTGAGATGCCCGGTGATGTCGTTGCGATAGTCGAGCATTGCGTTGATGTTGTCGACGTGATCGTCGGGGTCAGTGGTCTCATCGTAGATGTCCAGATTCGGGGGCTTCTCCATGCCCTTGGGGAGTGGAGCCTCCATAATTTCCCGTGAGAGGGGACAATGTAGGTCTTCCTCATCGCTCCTCAATGGGGAGAGCTCATCATTACTAGGGCTCTGGTCGTGTCTCGGTGAGGCCCCTGATCAGTCAGTCTCACGGCGCGCCCTTGACCTACTTTGTTGGGCTCGAGGGAGCGTCGTCCTCGACGCAGAGGGGAGCGTCCCCGCTTCTTCGCAGCTTCTGGACGTTGTAGCGTCCTTTGTTCTTGCTGAGGTCGGTCCTCCAGGGCAATGATCCTTTCGTGCTGCTTGTAGATCATGGAGCTAGCCTGATTGAGGGCGTTCACCATAGCAATCATGGTGACGTCTCCTTCGACGGGCATGGGGATGGGCTGGAACGTAGTGACCAATGGTTTTTGAGGCTGAGGTTGGTTCCCATTGTTTTCGGGTTCAGGAGACGGGTTGGAGGGATGCCCATCTCAGGCGTCAGCTTCGTGGTAGTTCAAATTATCCTCCCTCGTGTAGTCGACGAGGGGACGGTTACGGTCGTTGGGCTGTTCTTCGGCCATACTGGAAGGATGAAGTAGTTTTGAACTTTGATCTTCTGTTGTGGAAGAAGGGGGAACCTAGATTCCCACAAACGGCGCCACTGATCTTACCTGATCAGGGGAACCTTCTAGCAATTGGATTGTGAACAACAAAATGGACGGAATGGAGGGGGTGTACCTGCAAGGCGCTCCGATGCAAAAGTTAATAGATGTACTGAAAGTGGTAAGCTAGAAGAAGTTAAATCAGAATACCTGACCCTTTAGTGAAAAAGGGTATTTATAGTGAGCCCCCAGCGCTAGGCCAAGGTCCTTCTTTGGGTTGGATCAGCTAGGCCCAAGGAAGAACTGAAAAGGAACGCGTAAGAAGCGTGAAGACCTAGCTAAGTGGTCTGGTCCTTGGTCCAACTGCCTCTATCTTTCAGGAGATAATGGGGGACATTTGAATGACGTGGCAAGTGAACTGGCAGACCTGTTCTTTGCCCGTTCTGAGTGTGTGCCCAACACATGGAACATATGCCCGACCGTTAAGCAACTTCGCTCGCCCAACAAGTATACTTTCCTGAGCGCATGGGCATTTGTTCGACGTATTGGGCCGTAACCCAATACAGTCTGGAGGCCCAGTTCGGAACAACAAGTTTATATCTTCCGGTTTGGAATTTCACATGGTATTTGAATTTATGTCTTTCCCGGAAGTAGCAAGCTTGTCATATTTCTATTTCAATTGTTGGTTCATGTTTTTTATATCCTTTTTATGATTCTTTTTAATTAAAATAAAAAATTAATTATTAATATTGTTTTTTTTAAATATCTGAAAAATAAAAAAATAAGTTATTATTATTATTTTTTCTTGAATTTGTTAGTAATTTAAATATATGTGTCCTTATTAAATTTTAAAATGTGTTAATTTTTTATTTATTGAAAAAGATGTGTTGATTTTCTTAATTTGAAAAAATATTTGAAAAAATATGTTAATTAAATTTTAAATAATTAATGGTTAAGCTTCTAAATTTAAGAAATTCAATATTAATTTTATTTAAAAGTTCTGAAATTTTATTTATTATTGTCAATGGAACTTTATTTATTATTAATATAAATTTAGTTTTTTTTTTTACTTTTCATAATTATATGAAGTATGTATTTTGATTTACTCTCGTTTTATACTATTTTGTTTTTAAATATCTGAAAATTTTAAATGCTTCAATGTACTAAAAAACTAAGTTGAAGTTGTATATTTGTATTCATGAATTTGTTAGTAATTTAAATTTATGTCCTTATTAAATTTTAAAATGTGTTAATTTTTTATTTATTGAAAAACATTTGTTGATTTTCTTGATTTGAAAAAATATGTTAATTAATTTTTAAATAATTAATGATTTGAAAAAAGTAAATTTTTTGAAATATATAATATTTATATGGGCGTATTTTCGTCTAAATTTAGGGGTATGAGAATAAATGTAGGGGTATAGGGTAAAATCTTCAATAAATAATTAATGATTTGAAAAAAATAAATTTTTTGAAATATATAATATTTATATGGGGGCATTTTCGTCCAAAAATTTGATATGTAGGGGTATGAGAATAAATGTAGGAGTATAGGGTAAACATAAATTTTTTTCATAAAAAATATCCGATCCATTAGACCAGTTAATCCGGTTCGATGATCAATTCTAACAAGTAATTTCAATTCTCTTTCTTTCGATTGCAGCTGCAGAGGATCCAACCATAATCCTCCTTATTAAGTTTAGTGTCAATCACCATTAAATCAACTATCGATTAATTAAAATATCTCATATTAATAAGAGTTTATACTACCTGAATTTTCTTGAAAAGGTTAAATGTGAACTTTTACCATTCCAAGTATAAAAGGAAACTCAATCATCATATTAGATATAAGTTAGAAAAAATGGAATTATTTTATTATAATATGTTAAATTAGTAAATTTCAAACTTTAAACTTTAAATATTGTAAAGTAATATCTTAAAATTTTTGAGTGATGAATAGAAAGATAACAAATTTTAAGATTAAGATTGTTAGAAATCAAGTCGAAAATTAACCTTGTTTCCGCGTTTCACCGATATCTAATTTGGTTTGTGGATTTGTTCATTAATGTTAAAATATTATAAATGTATTTTATATTAATTTAAAGATTTAAATTTTAGCACGTAGATACCAAATATCGAGACAAATGTCATAACACTGGATAAAAAACAATATAGACATAACACAGACAATAATGTAAAAAAGTAAATTGCAGAAAGATAAAATAATACCAGAGATTGTTAACCCAGTTCGGTGCAACTCACCTACATCTGGGGGTTGCCAAGTCAGGAAGGAAATTCTCTATGATAGTATTAGTTCAAAGATAAAGTCCATCATTTACAACTTTTTGCCTAATCCATACCTTGTGCAACTTCTACCTAGAATCCCCTCTAGATATGAGATCCCTCTCTCACTTTCTAACAGTAACAAACTCATGACAATTCAACAATACCAAAATAGAAGCAGCACACTTCCAAGACAATACTTGATTTTGCTTAAAAGCTTCAACCAATAACAATACACTCTTCCTTAAAAGCTTTAGAGTGAACAATGAACAATGAACAATCAGTCAACTCAATGCATCAAACCTGATACAAGAGTGACATACAAACAAAAACACAAAACCCTAAAGACCCACCAAGACACAGGTAATCATAGTTTCCTAAAATCTCCAATGTCCAAGTTGCAATAAGTTTAACTTCTCTCTTTAAATAGCCTTCAGAACCCGTGGGCTTGGGCTTCTTGAAGCGCAAAAACATCACAAATCACCATCCAATCATTAGCATGATTTCCTACACAAAAATAGGAACAAATACAGAGTTTTCTAAAAATGTTCAAAGATTCTTTTGATGAAAACCTACACAATCTATCAAAATAGAAGTTCACAAACTATCATTCATTACTTATTAAAAACGTGTGGATTAAAGCACACTCAAAACACACACTAAAATACAAAAATAGCCATGCCCTAACTTTCTGGTATAACATGTCCAGGAACATGTCACAAGATCAGGTTGAACATGATGTCTGACTCACATGGCAGAACATTTGGCTTAACATTTTGCTGACAACATGTTTTATCAAAATGTTGTCAATCAAAAAATAACAGAACTTACAATATCCCCCTTTGACAAATTTTGGTTAAAACAAGTTTAGCACACATCCGAGGTACACACAGCGAAGTCACAAATAACAACCTCACACAATCAAAACCTAAACCACATTGTCAAGGAAATAGAGCACACCAGACATCATAATGTCAAGATATCTAGTCTGACATCACAAACCCACAAGAGGTACAAAAAATACATAAACTACATGAGAACATGTAAGTTTTGTACAAAGTGCAACATTACAACTACACAACAAACAGGTACACTGCTCCCCATGTCATACATAACCAACACTCCCCTCAAGGAAAAAACACAAATCATCGGAAAACACATGAACTTATCAATGATCACAATACAAACATATCAACAGCTTCACACCCAAGATCACTCCCCCTGAAGACTATAACTCACTGCAGAGAAAAATGAATTCTGCCAGACACAAAAACGTTCTCTCCAACTACCTTAGAGACGCCTATAACAACAAAATATTCCTCACAAACATACAAAGTACCACCAAAAATATCAGAACATTTGGTCTGACATCCTGCTATTGTCATCACAACATACACCAACACACATTAAATCTTTCCTTTCTACATTAGCTTCCTTCTATCACAAACATGACAGACAGTCATGACAGACACTCCTGCACACTTTAAATGGTTGCATCAACCATCAACAACAAATAAAGTTATTTTTCCTAAGTAATAGTATAAACATGACATGAAGTCATGACACCTGAACCATCATCAGGATTAAAAACACTAACACTTTACTCCTTTTTAGTCAAAAATTGACAAAAATAGAGTAAATGTAAAACATATATCAATGGAAGCACACAATCAGATCATCTTTAGATGATCTTCAACCTCTTATCCATTTCAAAGACCCTTCTTCACTCCTTGAATATGTCACATGTTTTAGAAGGTGTGATAATGAATTTCCTAGCCCCTTCCTTAGAGCATGTCTTCTTCAACACAATCTTTTTCTTTTGCACAATAGTATTCTTAGGCCTGCCAAGCATCATAAAATAGAGGGAAAATGTAATATTTGTTGCATTCCTCCATATTTGTAATTGCTACAACTCCTTTCCCTTATAACTATGTTCTCAAGACCATTTGCGTAAGACTTTAGCACCCATAATAATCAGTTGATCCATAGTGTTTACGCGCTCTAAAATAACAACCTTTCCTTCATCAAAACTCCTGATTAGTTGATTAAATTGACCAAGGTTCTTATTCCAACCATGTTGAATGAAATATCCAATAACTTTTAGATCCTTAATATGTAATGTCAGAACATCAGTCTTACCATTATGTTTCTTCAACATATGTCTTATCCATACTCGTTTAAGACAAACTCCTCTGGTATCTCCTCCTTCAGCTACAACAGACACCAAGAAGCACATAGTTGCTTCTTATTGATCTATAGAATTTAATTGTTCATTGGAGATAAAAAACCATTGTTGTACCCCAAAATTTTCCCTCACACATTTAAGGCAATGTATCTAAAGATTTCTCAAGATTCACAAGGTTCACAATTGGTCAAAAGGATTAAAGGTTTCATTAGACTAAGCCTCCTCCTGAACAATGGATCCAGAACTAGGGTTTTGAATTTCTTCAGACTAAATGGACTTCTAAGGCCTCAAGTGAGCTTCATAACATCCCACATGCCTTCAAGATTCCCCATGTCAAGTTTCAGAGCTTTCCCAATAAGTTTGACTGGCCAGATGTTCAAATATTCAAAAATCAGTCAACATGGTAAAAAGTCAAACTGAGGTCAATTGTGGTCAACTTAAAGTCAAACTTCAAGACTTTTTTGCCAACATTAATATTATGAGGTAAAATTCATAATTTGATCAAGGTTTGATTATGATTCATCAAGAAAATCTCAGATCATCAAGAATCAAGAAGTTTCTAAATTAGGGTTTTCATAGTAAAAGTCAACTGAACTTTGACCAGCCATAACTTTCACATACTTCATCAAAAATTTCCCATCCAAAACTCATTTTGAAGGAAATTGAATTCTATACAACTTTGTATCTCATAAGCCAAGCCTAAAAATTCTTCATTTGGAAGGTATGAGCTAAAACATTATAGGTCCTTTTGAAAGTCAACAAAAAATCAACTTTTTCCAAAGCTCATAATTTAAAAATGGTAAATGATATGGACATGGTCAAAGTTGAGGAAGTTATTAAAATGGTAAATGATATAGAACACCTCCATAGCATTAAAATTGAGGAAGTTATGCATTGTCAAAGTTGGATGATTTTTAAGGGGTGTGTGAAGCAAAAAAGGGCATAACTTCAATTTTTTTTCCAAATGGGCCCATAAAGTTGAAACCCAAACTTGAAGATGATGTCATGCACGACCCAATGACCATTCATTCTGATTTTTATAACTTATCTTATATTATTTTGGATTTTAATAGAAATAAAATATGAAAATAAAATATTTGAACTCATAATTTAATTTTGGGATCAAATATATGATATTAAAAGTGATTGAGATCATCCAAATTCGTTCAAGACCAATATAGTATGATTTAGTTTGATTTTTTGGACAATTATGATGATTAGTTTCTTCACCTTTAAGCAACCCGTAAAACTCCAACCAAGACCCAATTTTTTACCCTAATTTACACTATTATATATACAATAACATAACCATAAGAGTGAGGGAGGATTTTTCTGCACAAGGTAAGGGTATTCATACTTCAAAAAAAAAGAAGGAAAAATTGCAGGTCTAGAGGAAGAAGATGAAGATCTTGGCGCGTTTTTCAGATTTACATAATTGTTTTATTATAATTTTGTTTTAGTTATTTAACACACAGAAGGCATATTTTTTTAACTCATTTATTTTTCCAAGTTTATAATACATTTTTCTAGGTTTATAGCCAAAAGGCACGCTTGACCCAGGGGCAAAAACCTAAGGCTGGGGAGTCTGAGGGCGTGGGTTCAACATTCCCAACATTTTGGCAAAGAAACGTGGCGTAGTGGTTGGAGGTTTTTGTTGGCAAAGGCAAGGTCCGGGGTTCAACACCAACCCCCAACATTTTGGGTATTTCTAACTTTATTTTTCCTTTTTTCATCAAATTATGTATTTTCTTTGAATTTCCTTATTATTATTATTAAACTAATTTCTAAAAGATAAAACAAAACCCTATTTTAAAAAAACTTATATTTCTTTATATAAACCTTTTTTTTCATAATTTATCTCTTTTAATTTTATTATATTTGATGAATTAAAATATTTTTTTTGTATATAATTATTAATTTATTTTCATTAATTAATAATAATTATTTATTAGGTTTTTTTTTATAAATTAAAATTTTATTTTAAATCCTAATTTATTTTTTTATATAACCCTAATTACTTATTAAACCTAAATTTCTTTCTTTTTTTTTTCAAACCTTAAACATTTTCCTCTTTTTTATGTTATTCATAACCTGTCTTGTTATTGTTGCTCTGAAGCTTTTCCTTCGCCATTATAAAATCATCTAGTCCCTCCCCGATTTAAAAGATCAAGTCCCTACGATGTTGCCTACGATAATGATCTTGTCCTTTCGGTAAAAGATGATAGTTGATGGGCTAAAGACGTACTCTAATATGTGTCTAGCGGTATCTTAACTGCAAGCGCACAGCCTATCGAAGTAATATTTAAGATTATCGATCCCACATGGACTTTATGATTACTTAGTGTTAGAGGATTTACTAGTTTAGCTAAGGTGAATGGTTGTCACGATTTTTGGTTGTTTTTAAGGATTAAAGGCGGGAATTAAATTTTAGTTTAATAAAATAATAATAAGGCGGTCGGTATGTAATTATGTTAACTTAGGCGGGTCAATCTAACCTAGGCTTATAAAGATGGTTCACTTAATCTATTCTGTAGAGGTTACCAGTTTAAATATCTTTAACTCACACTCTCGTGGTCTTATCTCAGATCTTACCCCTAAAGCCCTATGCCTGCTCTCGCTAGCCCATAAGTGTTTAGAAATAATTTTTGGAAACTTAATAAGTCTAATTCATTTTAAAGCGCTCTCGCTGTATTTAAATTAAATGCCTAACTTTAGCTATCTGGTTAAAATCTCACACTCTCGTGGTCTCGACCTAACCTATTACACTTTCCTTACTCTCGTAACAAAAAGATTGATTTTATTATAAAAAGTTACAGCCAGAATTTTAAGTTCTTAATTATTTTAAGCCTAGAATTGATTTTACCGATTTAGTTGATTTTAATTACATACCGCCCTAAAGTGCTTAGCTACTCATGATTGTTGTACCAGACAGATGCAGAAACAGAGGAATACAAAATAAAGTATGCATAATAAAATAAATTCTTAACATTAATATAAATGCAAATTAAATAAAAACCTGAATAACAAATATAATGTTAGACTCCTTCTTCCACAATCTGGCAAGCTCGGAGTACGGACCGGAATCGGAAATAAAAATTACTAAAAGCGAATGCTGAAGGCTTTGAAAGAAATTAAATTATAACAATTTTCTAATGTTGGAAATTGTTATATGGTTTGGTTGGGATATAAAAATTAAAGCAAGAACAAAACAAATTGCTGGAAAAATAAAATGAACTAGGGTGCAGAGGAAATACGGCAGAGCTTCCGCAAGAAAAATTAAAATAAAACTCTGTCAATTGTTCTTTGAAACTAAGCTATTTATAGGATCAATATTTGGGCTTGGCAGTTGGAATAATGCCTTGGGCTTCGTAGATGCTGAGAAAATCCAGGGAAAAGTTGAAATACTTGGTCTGCGGGAGAATAGGAAAATTGACTTCACGTAACACACACGTGCATGACCAATTCTCAGCAAGTAAACCTTATTTCCCCTTGTCACGTTCGTGACAAGGGTGTCACGTTCGTCTCCCTTGTAATACGCGTGTCACGGTCGTGAGGGACTGGTGACAACCGTGACTGCTCCTTTTAGCGTGTCACGGTCGTGACTCCTAGGCGATGGTCGTGACAGTTACAAAAAATGCAGATTATGCAGAATTCCTCTCTTCTTCTTCTTTTCATGGTTGTTTTTGCTCATTTCACTTGTGGCTTATGATTTAGCTCTGTAATTGATATACCTGCAAAATGACAAAGAAAACTCGAGGAATCGGGTGTTAAAACGATAAATGTGCGATAAAATGGCATTGAAACATAGTAATAAAGCGATACTTTTTCTCGTTATCAAACTTCCCCAAACTTAAACCTTTGCTTGTCCTCAAGAAAATAGTCGGTTGAAAAATGATCCGACAGGTTTTCATCGACGCACACATATAACAAACCATACGAGGAAATCATTTTGCCAGATAAATCGGTACTAGAATAAAACACTAACGATACACTAATGACACAAGCAACAAGCTAAGTCGTCGACTTCCCGATAAACGAAACATTCGGTAATTGTGTTACGGTTCCACCTAGAGTCTTTCGATCTTATTTCACCCGGTTTCATTCTAGCGCAATCACATTAAGCCCTTTGCCTTAACACGCACGTAGTGGAGTAGCCGGTTAGTGACTTTGATCCTTTATAAGCACGGGGTCTGGTACACGAATGTGGCAACCCTACATATATTATCCGATTTGGAGGTTGTGGGGGATCAAGCCGTAGCACGCCCTACCAAGTTCAGAACCAGGTACCTCTGAACCAACCCGCAATGAACTCCTTTTCATACTTCTCGTTTCTTTTATGCGACCGTGTACTTTGGTGCAATTTCTTTTCATTGGCATCGAGATATGAAGGATCATTATAGATTAGGCATCAAACACTTATATTCATCGGCTCCCCACGTGGTTTGTGTTCAGACAGTACTGACTGCTAGTATAAACTACTAGAGGTTACTTTTGAACTGAAACTTAAGGTGTAGTCGTAACAATTATCGAAACGGAATGCTTAAGTAGGAAGTCTAAGGTGTCAAGACTGTATTGATCTTGTTGAATCGTTCTCAGCTTCCTAACTATGATTTCGTAGGTAAGTCAGGTAATGCGAAGATAAAATTAAAAAATTTTCGGTATGGCTAAATAAACGGGGAGAATTCGAAACTAAAGAAATAGCACAAATATTACTCTGTTTCATTAAAATACGAAAAGGAAATACAACGGAATGGAAAGTGCGGAAAGGGAAATGCGGAAAAAGGAAAGGTATCTCTCCCACACTATATCAGACATTGTCCTCAATGTTGTGATATAATAGCGGGTAAAATACAATACAAACAATGGAAATGGAAAAACATAAACAAAAACTAAAACTAAGGCTGCTGATGACCACGGCCTCGGCTTCTGGTGCGGGAGCGTCTGGTCGGAGTCGCTTCAGGATCAGAACCGGTGCCGGTGAGAGCAGTGATATCAATACGCAAAGACTCTAGCTCGCTAAAGATCTCTCCGAGCTTCTCATCAGTCGTCCTCTGGTTGGCGGCAACAGCTGAAAGTAGTGCATCATGTTGCTCTTTTTGCCTTCGCTTCAATGCGGCATTCATCTGGTTCTGCTGATGAATTGCACGGAGGACGTCTTCAAGTGTGAATTCTTGCGCAGGTGGCTGTCGGATGGAGGACTCAGGAATGTCCTGTACAGGCTCAGCTGCATCCATGGTGTCTTGCATCTCGTCCACTGGTGGATCGGCCTGCTCATCAATAATGGGGGCGTGGCCGGCAGCATCCGATAAAGAAAATAGCCAGTTGGCTCGGTTGGACGGATCGATGCGGTCACGGCACGACAAGATGATGTGGTGATAAACAGTGCCTTGGATAACAGGGCTGAACCTGCCATCCTCTCTCTGAGAAATCAAGTGGGCGGACCTGCAATAATTCTTTGTTAGGAACTCTGCGGCTCTGCGAGGCAAATTGATAATCAAGTCACCAAGCTCCAGCTGAATGGCGAGGGTGGTGACAATCCCGCCTATGTAGAAGGGAGTTGCGCCTCTTTGCGCTACGGACTGGATATGGGACAACAGGAATGGGGCAGCATTGATGCGCTCGTCATTTAAGGCACAATGCAAGAATAGGAGCTCCTTGGAGTTGAGCTTGTGATTGCTCTCTCTTGCAAAAATGGTGTTGCAGATGATGCGATGAAAGTATCGGATCGCCGGGTTATGGATATGCGTAGCATTCAGGCTCTGAAAGGCAGTGGCACGGGTGTTGGTGATGTCGTGCCATAAGGTGAAAGCGGTTTCACTGAAGTTGTCCGGCACGCGGAGATGAGCATCGTCGCCGTGATCGAAACCTAGCAGTTCGACGATCCTTGTTTGTGTAACTTCGAACTCCCGGCCGAGCATTCTGAACTTAGCAATGCCGGTGAGTTGACTTTGTGAACCGGGAGGAGTGATATATTGAAACAAACTCAGAAATTCCAATGTGAGGAGTTCGAATGTCGGCTGTGGTTGACTGCACAAGTGCCACAAACCGACATGCCTAAGCAGGAGCTTCACACCGTTGAGCAGTCCCAACTCCCTCAAGCAGTCAGTGTCGACATACCGAGTGGGTTGGATGCCACGGTTCTGAAACCTGATGAACTTTTGTCTTTGATTTTCTCCATGCTCACCATCTCTAAACTGAATTTCTTCCATTGCATGCAAGTACGGGAATGGGAGATGAGAGGTTTTTGAGTTTTGTGAGAAAAGTGAAAAATGTGAAGAAATTAGTTTTGATTATAGTGCAAAAAGTGAATGTGAGAGGTTTGGAGTAAATGGAGAGGTTAATGGAATTTATTTAGGGTAATGGGAGGTTACGGGATAGTGAGGAGATAATGGGGGGTTTCTAAATTTTGTGGAAGTTGAAAAAAAAGGTTTTCTGCGAAGAAGAACAGTTCTGGTTTCTGAGAATTCCTATAATAGGGATCGTCACGGTCGTGATGAGTGAGTGACGATTGTGACGCGCTAATTAGCTTGTCACGATCGTGAGAGGGTGATGGCGACCGTGAGGGATTAAAAACTCTTATAATATTTTCTTCACAGAGTGCATTATCTCACACGTTCAATACAATTTTTTTTCTTTTTATTATCACTTCTCAATTGATTATAACACAAACAATATATATATAAATTATATCAACATAAATTAGTAAATTTCATCACACGAGAAATAAAAATATTAATCAATTTAAATATAACAGTGTCGCTCCCGATAAATGGGAATAGGCCCAGATAAAGGTACAGACGTGAACGGTCGGCGAAAGAGGGTGTGAGAACACACATGAGTGAACTCACAGGGAATGAATAGAGTCGCCAGCTAGGCATTTTTATCCCGGAGGAAAGGTAATGCTGCATAGACCTAGAAAAGATATGGATAAGACGGTTGCGAACCAGAGAGACTGAGAAAGGGGGTTGGTTACAACCTGGGAAGGTATTAGCACCCAGATTGTCCGTCGTACTCGACGGGATCCACGCTTAAAAGATTTGTGTTTTAAAGGGGTAGTGTCAGTGCAATTTGTGTATATAAAGAGCTGGAAAAGGATGTACAGGTGTCAGTGTAAAAGAAGTGTAAAGTGTAATATATACAGTGTCAGTGTAAGGACAAGAGTGAAATGCTCATGATAATGAGGCTTAAAATAATAAGGCTGGAAAGAGGGGGAATATACAGAGACTTTTGTTCGATAACTGTTAAGTTATGCCTACGTATCCTCTCGTGCAATGAGGAAGTCAGAACACCGTAGTTCGACCCAAAGAGACTGAAAGATGAATTGACTTATGAACTGCTTACTTGTCTATGCTCAAGTGTATGACCTGTCCGGCTCAGGTGCAAACTGTCTTGCATTAGACGGAAGAAGCAAGTTCTCGTTTATGAGTGAATGAGATGAGAAAAGAATCCCGGAGGAGACGATTATTGTTTGTTTTTGAGTTTTCAGTCTTTTATTGCTTTTGAAAGTTTGTCATAAGTTAATGAGCTTAAGCCTAAACCAATGGGTTAGTAAACTCATCACATCTTCCCTCTGATTAGGGGTAATGAGAATACCTTAAGTGTGAAGTCAGCTTCTCACACTTCATGACAAAACAAAGCCTTTATTAAATGGATTTTAATTAATGATAAGATGATGAAGTGAGTTTTAGGGTTTGTAAGACAACTTGAGGGGGACTTGTCCATTAACACTAGGGTTAGTCCTTCTTAACCAATTAAGGAAGAATTAGAACCCTAATGCAAGGCCCAAGTTACAAGTGTGATGTCTTGATGATTATTATGTGAATTGATTAAGGGATTTAAACACATTAAGGGTTTAACACTTAGGATTAAAGTTATACACTCCATCCTAATAGAAGGATGCAGGCATAAGCTTAATCACAAAGCCTTAAAGCCTTTAGGGTTTAGTCCCTGATTATGAGATGAGAAGAGAAGACTCAATGAGACACAAAGGTAAAATCTAAATGGGGAACTAATCAAAACCCTAATCATTGTCATGCTTGGTTGTTCCTAAGGTTTGTGAAGTTTACAAGAGAAGTCTTCAATGGAACCACCAGGAAGCAGATGAATGGAGCAAGGAGAAGCAAAGTAACTTGCTTCATTTAAGAAGTCAAGTCACTTGAAGAAAGAAAGTAAGATGAAGAAGAAAGAGCAAGCTCAATCTCAAACACATAACAAAATGCAGAAAGGATGCATAAAAGAAATGGAAAGAAGTTGTGAGAAGTGAAGGCAAATTCACTTCTCAAAGTGACTTACCACCTTAAAAGTTAGTGAAAGAAATGCAATGCAATGCAAAATGAAATGAAATGGCATGATGTAAATCAAAACCAGAAGCATATACATGATTATAATGATGCTATGGGATGATGCAAACATGAATCAAGGCATGTGGATAATCATACAAACTTATGGGTGCAAATGAAGCAAGTTAGGAACCATGATCATACATGAAAGGTTATGAAGTGCAAATGGCATACAACATGGCAAATGCAAGATGCAATGATCAAACATGCTTCTAATATGTCTTAAGATGTCAAATGAATCAAATGGATGCACAAAATGCTATGGCAAGTCAAGGTATGCAAGCAAATGCAAGATGGATGCACATGGAAGCCCAAATTAGGGTTTATGATCAATGCCTCAAACAAAAACCAAAATCAGAAGCAAACATCAAGATAAAAAATTGAAAATGCATTCAAAGGATCCCTAAACCTATACTAACTCACTGCCCAAAGGAGAGGTTCTAACTCTTAACCTAATAAAAGTTATGAATTTCCTAAGTTTTCTAGGGTTTTTGGGTACCTTAACAAGAAAAATGCCAAATAAATGGAAAATGAAAGATCAAATCATGCCAATTTAATCTCACAAACTACATGCTAAACAAAATGCAATGCAAGAAAAATCAAAGTCCAACTCTCAATGGTTAGGCAGAAATGATTTTTTGAAGTTTGGATCAAAATAATGCCTTGAAATGATTTTAATTCCATGAAAAATTCTCAAAATTCATCAAGATCAAAAAATAAATTTGGTTTGAGGGTTGGACAATGTTTCTAAATGATTTTAAAGGTTTCATGAATTTTTTGGTGATTTTTAAATACCTAAAAGTATTTTTAATTAATTAATTCTCATTAATTAATTAAAAATAAACTTTTAAATGATTTAAAAATATTTTTTAATGCAAAAAATAAAAATAAA
Source organism: Lathyrus aphaca (assembly GCA_963966055.1). Classification (NCBI taxonomy): domain Eukaryota; kingdom Viridiplantae; phylum Streptophyta; class Magnoliopsida; order Fabales; family Fabaceae; genus Lathyrus; species Lathyrus aphaca. The sequence goes on from OZ014519.1 coordinate 74,886,051, forward strand.
AATATTTTTGGTTTCTGAAAATTAATAAAAGTTTATACAAAAAATTTCAGAATTTTTAAAATGATTTTGCTATTTTTAATAAAATGGAGAAAAGAAATGAATTAATATGAAAAAGAAAATGAATTTAATCTGAAAAATGGAAAAGTAATCAGATCCAAAGGCCCAAGTTTGAACTGGCTGCGCGCGCGTTTGACCTGGCGCCATATCCAACGGTTGACATTCAAACTCTCATAATTGTGATTAGCCCTAATTAATTATGCCCTAATGACTTTCAGGCGACCGGAACACTGTTCCGGTCGTCTTCTCCGGCAAGCTCAAACTTCTAACTCTCTCTACACGCAATGAAAACAAAATCTAACTGCCCAGAACTCATCCCCACTCAAAAACGAATCAAACCCCTCAATCAAACAACATTTATCATTCAAAATCAGAGAGAATCGAATCAAACATTTTTTAGGGCAAAAGTTTCAGACATTGCATACATCCTGGTTTCTCAACCATTTTCAAAAGTAAGCACATATTCATGATCAGGGAAGCATGTAGATTCATTTAGAAACTTAAAATACACGTTCTGGAAAAAAAAGTTCATGAAGCTACCTGAGTTTGAAGCTTTTCAGTTTGGAGCTTTCTGACCTCCTCTCTTGTGCAAAACCACTCCTATGACTTCCCTTGTGCTTCTGAAAGGCTTGGAGCAAGTTTATTTTGGCTGGTTTGAGAGTTTGCAGAAGTTCTGTTCAAGGTGGTGTGGTGATCGTGTTTTTGATTCAGTGGGTTTCAGGCCATGGTGATGGGTGCTTTGTGATCAGGGAAGTGTGTTAAGATTGTTTGTGAAGTTTGTTTGTGTGTTTGTGGCTTGTGCTGAGAGTTTCGAAGGCTCTTGCAAATGAGGGTGAAAATGAGAATGCTGTGCTATGGAGTGTTTCAGGCTTGCTTCTTGTTATGTTTGGCTTGCATTTGATTAGTATAAACAATTGCCATTGGTCAGATGACATGATGTGTGCTTTATTGATTGGTATGGGTCCTTTTGCCAAAATGTCAAAGTTGTGTAAGAAGGGCATGGGCTACTTGCTAGCTAAGTACAAAAGGCATGTCCTGCGCAGCATGATGTGAGGAAAGGCCTAGGATTGATCAGCAAGCTAGCCAGCAAGTGGATGAGAAGCTATGATGAGTTTTGCAACTTGCCTTGCCTTTGGTTCTTTATGAAATATCTTGATCCATAAGTCATAAAACATGTGATTCTTTGGGTGCAATCTGACTTTTAGGACTTGTGTGATCATGTGGTGAAGTTTAGAAATGCATTTGATGACTTAATTTTCCTTGAGAAGTGAATTTGCAACTTTGCCTCTTTGGTGGAAACTTTGAAATTTTGTGATTTTTGCCAACTTTGACAAGCCATAACTTTTGATCCAAAATGAATTAGGTCATGTTCTTGTACTTTTTGAAAAGGGAATGATTCATTCTACAACTTTCATGACCAAAGTTTTTCCATTTGAAGCTTTTTTGAATCAAAAAGTAAGGTTTGAAAAAGTTGCCTAAAATGACAATTTCATTAAAAGTCAAACTTGCCCAAAAAGTCAACTTTGCAAAAGACTTGAAATTCTTCAATTTTGTGAACTTCTAACATCTTCCATGATCAAATAAAGATCATATACAATCAAAATGATGAAGAACACCCTTTGGTTGGGTCATTGGGGGCCTCAGATGCCCTGATTTTGCACTGACTTGCTTGAAAAGTCAACTCTTGATCAGATGACTTCCCCATGGAATTTCTTCATGAAAATTGATATGCATACTCCCTATACCATATAGAGACCAATAGAAACAAGAATGACCAAAAAAATTGGAGTTATGGCCTCTGAAACCAAAACCCTAATTTTAGGTCATCTGTGCAGTCAAACCTGGCTCTGCCTCCATACCAATCCCAGTTCTTGTGATTCTTTGGCATTCTTGACTTTGAGAGGATATAATATGATACTTGAACACACATGGACCCCTTTGAAGTGATTGATGGCCTTTGGAGTGGCTCAAGAAGCTCTTGGATTGCTCAGATCACAAACCCTAGATGCAGATGACTTAGAATCTATGCAGTGAATCAAAAATGTGGTATGAGATGTTGTGATGGTATTTATGCATATGAAATGATCACAAGCCATGGTGTGAATGGGTGAGGGCAAATTTGGGGTGTTTACAAACAGTAATGAATTGAAAGCATAGAAATTGATTAAATTGGAAAAAATGGTAAAACTAGAAGTGCTTTGCTTTTGATATAATTGAAGGGAAATTACATTAATAAAACTAAGGTACGAAAATGTTTGCGAAATGTTAAACTAACTAGAAACAAAAACAATAAGTTAAATTACTACAGCATTTTTCAAAAGTGCTTCTTCAAATCTTCAATTGCGGAGTTTAGGTGGTAAAATTGCTCACACGTTATGTCAGTTAAACCTATCACGTCCAATCGCATGCTTTTAATCTCATCTTTAACAGTATTAATATCGGCTTGGTAAACTTCAAGAGTATTCATAATTTTCTTCAAGTTGTCAGCATATTCTACTTGATTCATTTCAGGGGTTTCAATCACTTCATCAGTGTGTGCAATGTCATGGTAACCAGGAGGTGTCTCAGGGTCACTTTCTACATTGGTCATTATATCATCCCTTATCTTGTAAGATTGAGGTGTTTCAGGAGTGGATGGATAGTCAGGAGGGGTAAGCTCATAAAGCCAATTATCTTTATTATGAACACTGACTCTAGCATGGTTTGGTAGTGTGAACAGGGTTACTACTTCATTCCTGATTAGGTACTCGAAAGGTGGTTGTCCTAAATTTCTTATGATATGGCGGTTAAAGCAAAAGTTCAGATTCATAGGACGGATGGTACCTAAACGGTTACACCTGTGTAATTGGTATCTAAGTCCTAAGGCATCAGCAAACATGGTGACAAGACCTCCTACTAATATGGGTAGATCAGGTTCTTCTTGGATTCGGGTGAAGGTTTGCATCATGAAAGGTACACCATTAACTGGCTGTCCATTAGTCAGACATGACATAATGAATATCTCATCTTTAGATACTCCAGTAAGGTTTTCTTCTTTTCCAAAGAAGGTGTGGGCAAGGATCTTATGGAAATAGCGGATAGCAGGGTTATGTATCTCATCATTGTTCATGTTATTTGGTTCAGGATGGTAATTTCCGGTTAAGGTTCCCCAAAAGAAGTCCAACTCAATGTCCATCAATTCTACCTGTGTGGTAGTAAAAGCAAAGGGTCCACTAGGGAATCCTAATAAGTCAACTAGTTCTCTATGGTTAAAGTCATATTCTATTCCGAATAGGCGGAAACTGATAAATCCTTTCCTGAATCCAAAACCGCGCTCGGGTAAGTAAATTAAGGAGCTTAGGAACTCAAGGGTGAGCTCACGGTAAGTCACAAACTTTTGTTTTATCAGTGCACTCTCCCATCCAAGTTGGTTAAACAAGTATAGGATGCTATCATGTATACCTAAGGTTTCCATAGTCAGATCATCCGGGTACAGAGTCAAATCCATTGGTCTCTGTGATAACTCTTCAAATTTCATTCTTTGGTTCCTACCTCTAAATTTGGTTTCCATAATGTTTCTCGGTTGGTTAGCCATAGTTAGTGTAAATATGGAGGAAACAAATCAGGGGGAGAAGGAAAGTGGAAAAGACTTTAGAAAATCTGTAAAAGTGATTTAAAAATTAAAATAAGAAAAATAAGAAAATAAATGCATAAATAAAAGCAATAATAGTAATAATGAAATAAAACCATAAAACAATAAAATGACAAAACAATAAAACGAATAATAAAATGATAAATGACAAAATGATTAAATAGGTTGCCTCCCACTAAGCGCTGTTTTTATCGTCAAAAGCCTGACGTAATGCTTAGGTGTAGATTAATCAGGGAAATTAGTGGACAACTCTAAAAGCCTTAGACTATTTGCATAATCTCTATTTTCAACTTTATGGTAATGTTTTAAACGTTGTCCGTTTACTGTGAACGGTTCACTATTCCTACCCTTAATTTCTATTGCTCCGCTCGGGAATACTCTAGTTATTTCAAAGGGTCCTGACCATCTAGATTTTAGTTTTCCAGGAAAGAGTCTAAGTCTCGAATTAAAGAGGAGTACAACGTCTCCCACACTAAATTCTTCCTAGATAGGCGTTTATCGTGCCATCGCTTAGTTCTTTCTTTATATATCTTACATTCTCATAAGCATCTAACCTTAACTCTTCTAATTTGTTAATATCGAGGATTCGCTTTTCTCCTGCAGCATTATAGTTTATATTGAGAGTTTTGATCGCCCAATATGCTTTATGTTCTAGTTCTACCGGGAGATGACAAGACTTTCCATAAACTAATTTGAAAGGTGTAGTTCCTATGGGTGTCTTGTAAGCTATCCTATAAGCCCATAAAGCTTCATTAAGTTTAGATGACCAATCTTTCTGAGATATGGCGACAGTCTTTTCTAAGATTTGTTTAATTTCACTGTTTGAGACTTCGACCTGTCCACTTGTTTGTGGATGATATGGTGTTGCCACACGGTGTCTGACTCCATACTTAGATAGTAATCTGTCAAAGATTTTTGAAATGAAGTGCGAGCCATCGTCACTTATGACGAGTCTAGGCACACCAAATCTGGGAAAGATTATATTTTTGAAAAGCTTTATTACTACTCGTGTGTCATTTGTAGGAGAAGCTATAGCCTCAATCCACTTTGAAACGTAATCAACAGCTACAAGTATGTAATTATTACCGAAAGATGATGGGAATGGTCCCATGAAATCTATTCCCCAGACGTCAAAGACTTCTACTTCTAATATTCCTTTTTGAGGCATTTCATCTCTTCTTGAAATATTACCGGTGTGTTGACACCGATCGCAATTTATAACCGCGATGTGGACATCTTTCCATAAATTAGGCCAGAATAGGCCGGCTTGTAAGATTTTGGCACAAGTCTTGGAAGTGCTTGCATGTCCACCATAAGGAGATGAATGGCAATGAGCAATGACATCTTCTATTTCTTCTTCGGGAATACATCGACGAAAGATTCCGTCGGGTCCTCTTTTGAACAATAATGGTTCATCCCAACAGTAATGTTTGAGATTGTGAAAGAATTTCTTTTTCTGCTGATAGGTTAAGTCAGGTGGAAGAGCTCCTGCAGCTAGGTAGTTGACAATGTCAGCGTACCATGGCAGTCCTACAGTTGTTTGGATTGTTTCCACGGGTTCTGGTTCATCTATGTCTAACTGAACTGGGTCGCTTCCTATTTGTGCTATCAGCTGTTCATACGGAAAATCATCGTTAATCGGCACTTGTTCTGGTGTAATACCTTCTATTCTAGATAAATGGTCCGCTACGACGTTTTCAGTACCTTTCTTATCTTTTATTTCAAGATCAAACTCTTGTAAGAGTAGAATCCATCTCAAGAGTCTTGGTTTAGCATCTTTCGTAGTTAATAGATATCTGATAGCAGCGTGGTCTGTGTAAACTATTATTTTCGCTCCCACTAGGTAAGAACGGAATTTGTCAAGCGCAAAGACAACTCTTTTTCAGTAGTGGCGTAGTTCATCTGAGCAGAATCTAAGGTTCTACTGGCATAGTAAATTGCGTGAAGTTTCTTGTCCTTCCTCTGGCCTAGAACTGCGCCTACAGCATAGTCACTCGCATCGCACATGATTTCGAAAGGTAATCTCCAGTCAGGGGGTTGCATGATTGGTGCGGTGATGAGGGCTGTTTTTAGAGTTTCGAATGCTTTAAGACAATCTTCATTGAATATGAACTCAGCGTCTTTCATTAATAAACCGGTAAGAGGTTTAGTGATCTTCGAGAAATCTTTGATGAATCGTCGGTAGAAACCGGCGTGTCCTAAAAAACTTCGTATTTCTCGAACGGTTTTAGGGGGTTGAAGATCTTTTATGACTTCTATCTTAGCTTTATCAACTTCAATTCCCTTGTCAGATATAACGTGGCCTAGTACGATTCCTTCTCTGACCATGAAATGACATTTCTCCCAGTTAAGCACGAGGTTTACTTTTACACATCTTTCTAACACCATTTCTAAATTTGATAAACATCCTTCAAAACTTTGCCCGCATACAGAGAAGTCGTCCATGAACACTTCCATGATGTTGTCTATGAAATCTGCAAAGATTGACATCATACATCTTTGAAAGGTTGCAGGAGCGTTGCATAATCCAAAGGGCATTCGTCTATAAGCAAACGTACCATAAGGGCATGTGAATGTAGTCTTCTCTTGATCATCTGGGTGGATAGGGATTTGGAAAAATCCTGAGTAACCATCAAGATAACAGAAATATGAATGCTTGGCTAATCGTTCTAACATTTGATCTATAAAAGGTAGTGGGAAATGATCTTTTCGAGTGGCTTTGTTTAGTTTACGATAATCGATGCACACTCTATGTCATGTCACTACTCTTTGTGATATCAATTCGCCTTTAGCGTTTTTCACAACAGTGATACCTCCTTTATTTGGTACTACATGTACTGGACTAACCCATTTACTATCAGAGATTGGATATATTATTCCAGCATCTAGTAGTTTCTTAACTTCTTCCTTTACTACAGTGCTAAGGATTGGGTTAATTCTTCTTTGAGATTCTCTGGAGGTTTTGCAATCTTCTTCTAGCAGAATACGATGCATACAGATTGAAGGGCATATTCCTTTGAGATCAGATATGTTATATCCTAATGCAGTTGGATATTTCTTTAAGACATCTAAATGTTTCTTTGTTTCGATTGTTCCTAAACTGGAATTGATTATAACTGGTCTTGTACATTTAGTGTCTAAGAATTCGTATCTTAGGTTCTTAGGTAAAGTTTTTAACCCTAATGTAGGTTTTTTCTTACTTGGCACGGGATCCGGTGTAAGTGCTAAACTTTCGCTTAGACTATCATCTTTATATGGTTTACACCAATTATCATCTTCGAAAATCGGAGGGATTTGAATTTTCATAATTTCAGAATAGGTAGTTTCTTTCATTTCCATTTCTCTTACACATTCGTCAATTACGTCCAATAGATAACATGTATCCTCTATAGCTGGTGATTGTAAGAATTGTGTTAAAATAAATTCAACTTTCTCTTCACCTACTTCAAAGGTTAGCTTTCCTTTTTTTACGTCTATTATAGCTCCGGCGGTAGCTAAGAATGGTCTTCCTAGTATGATAGGTGTAGTGGAGTCTTCAGAGATGTCCATGATTATGAAATCAGTAGGAATATAGAATTGTCCTATACGTACTGGTGTTGCACCCCAAAATTTTCCCTCACAATACAAGACTTTGTGTACTAAGAAGGTTCACAAGGTTCACAAGATTCACAATGCTTACAAGACCTTTCATGAGGTTCATGAAGTCTACAAGTCACTTTATGAGTTTCACAAGGTTCACAAGATTCACAATGCTTACAAGACCTTTCATGAGGTTCATGAAGTCTACAAGTCACTTTATGAGGTTCACAAGGTTCACAAGGTTCACAAGGTTCACAAGGTTCACAAGATCTCCCATTAGGTTTACAATACATTTTATGATGGTTCACAAGGTTCACAAAGTTCACAAATAGTCAGAAGAGTTGACAATCCCCTCAAACAATGCACCTCCTAAGCAGTGCATCCAAAAATAGGGTTTTGACTTTAATCAGGCTAAATGGACTTCCAAGACTTCAAATGAGCTTCATAACATCTTATATGTGTGTAAGAACCCCCATGACAAGTTTCAAAACTTTTCTCAAAAGTTTGCTCAGTCAGATGATCAGATAAGTCAAAATCAGTCAAAGCAGTTAAAAAGTCAAACTGAGGTCAACTGTGGTCAAACCAAAGTCAAACTTCATTATTTTTTTCCAACATCAAGTATATGAAGTAAAATTCATCATTTGATCAAGGGTTGATCATGATTCATCAAGGAGATTTCAAATCATCAAGAATCAGGAGTTTCTAAATTAGGGTTTCCTCAGTAAAAGTCAACTGAACTTTGACTAGCCATAACTTTCACATGCTTTATCACCAAGTCTCCATCCAAATCTCATTTTGAAGGAAATTGAATTCTCTACAACTTTGTGTCTCACAAGCCAAGCCCAAAAATGCTTCATTTGGAAGGTATGAGCTAAGACATTATAGGTCCTTTTGAAAGTCAACAAAAAGTCAACAACTTCAAAAGGGCATAACTTGAGAATGGTAAATGATATGGACATGAAACCAGTGGGGTTGGTTAGAGGACTCTTCAAGCTTTCCAAAATGTCCAAGAACACCCTCATAGCATTAAAATTGAAGGATATGTGCCCTTGCAAAGTTGGGAAATATTTGGTTGGTTTATGAGGAAAATGGAGGTCTAAAACCAATTTCTTCCAAATGGGCTTGCCATATAATGACCCAATCCATACTATGACTTCATGCACGACCCAAGTCAACAAAAATCAGATTTTTTATCATTTTATTTTTATTTATTTTGATTTAATTCATTAAAAATCATTTTAAATTAAAATAAAATATAAAAGTCAAAGATTTAAATATGATTAAGCTTCTAGAAATTCATAAATTTGATTGGTATAGAAGTGGAAAGAAGATCATGTTGATTTGCCTAAAATAGAAGGTGTTCATACAAAGATATATTATTTTTAAGGCATAATCTCTTTGAATCTTTTTCAATCAAATCTCTCACACAATGACCAAATTTTTTGACCTAAATTGATCACTCTATAAGTACTTGAGACAACCCTAACACAAGCCACGAATTTTCAGCCTCCAAGTGAACATTCAAACTTTAAAAAATCACTCAAAAAATTGAAATTCGGTTTCTGCCATTGAGTATCATTCAGCACGATTTAAAGGTGTAAATCTGTTCTTTGGGAGGTCTATAAGCTATCTCCATCATCATTATCATTGCATCCATGGCCGAATGCCCTAACCGAATCAATATTGGCTTGAGTTTTTAAATTTTCGATTCCTTTAATTCGTGATATATAAACTGTTTTTAAGTATTGATATTTGTTTGTTAATGTGTGTGGATTGTTTTTATGTGTTTGGATTGAAGTTTCATGGCCGGGATCAAAAGTTACCATTGTTAGGGTTTCAACCTCAAGAATGGGGTTTTGCGTTTTACACCATTAATGAACATACTAAGAGCATGGCTAAGCCGTACAAACCTTGGGCAATGCAAATATGTTATCAATTTTAAAGATGGTGATGATTTATGCGTGATTCATGAAATATAGGTTTATCTGCCAATTCTGTTTGTAAGTAATTTCGCAGGAAAAGGTGAAAGAAAAATCGCAGGTAATCTGGGGAAGAAGATGGTCCATTGGCGCCATCTGAAATATTCAAAATTTGAGTTAATATTTTTAGAATTGTTTGTGGTTTTGTTTCAACAAGTGCAGGGTAGCCCAGTGGTAAGGATTGTGCGCATGGATTGTTTAAGGCCTTGGTTCGATTCTTGGGCGCAGCAATGTTTTTTCCTATTTTTCCATGTAATTACAAGACTTAATATATTATCAGTAGTTGTGAATTATGTATCAGGTGCGCCCTTCTGGCTGGATGGTAAGAACGTTTGCGTGTTATGTGAGGGTCCTGGGTTCGAATCGTTCCCAGGCCCTTTTGTTTTGGTTATTTTTTTCAATGATTTTTTTTGCAGGATAAAAATAAAAAGAATTGAAGTTGTTTCCATATCACTAGTGCACGCTGGCCCAGTGGCAAGGTCATTGTATTTCCAGGTAAAGGACCTGGGTTCAAATCCCAGGTCCTGTTTTTTTTTGTTTATATTATTTTTATTTTATTTTCTTATTATTTCTTTATAATTGTATGATCACATTTTTTATTTATCATGTATGTATTTTATTTAATATAATTAAAATTTTGTAAATATAATCATAATTAACCCTATTTCTTATAATATTTAAATATGACCTAAATTGTTTATATTTTAATTTTGCATATATGCTTAGGAATAATTAAAAAAAAATTGTTAAATTAATTTTGTAGTTATATTTATTTCTATAATATGTTTATCATTAACTTATTTTTCTATATAATTTACAAATAACTTAAAACTTTATAATTAATACAATTGTTTATATTTTTTTTTCTTATTAATCTTAAATAATTGTTCATATAAAAATTTGATCTTTTAATTATTTTAATATTTTTGCTTGTTATTATTAATTATGTTTATATGATTATTACTAACCCCATTTATTTTTAAATTGTTATTATTATTATTACTAACCCAATTATAATTGCTTATTTATTTTGCTTATTATTTTAATTTTGCTTATTTATTTAAATTGCTTTTATTATTATTTTGTAATTGCTCCTGGATGTAATTTTTTTTAAATGTTTATTATTTATTTTATGCTATGGTTAGTAAATAGGGAGTGTAAACATGTATGTTATTTAAAATTAATTTAGATCACCTAATTCAAAAGATAAATATTAAATTGAACACTCACACACGTAAGTCGATCTTTGATCGCCATGTCACTTTCTAGGGTTACCTCTCATTGTTGCCTAATCAAACAGGTCAAGTAGGGTGTATAAAGCAAAGTCCCTCAGAGTAAAGTCATCTAGACCCTTAAACAATAAAAGATCAAGTCCCTTAATGGTTGCCTTCATAATGATCTTGTCCCTTTCGAATAATGATGACAGTCCCTCCAAAATTGCTTAATACACCTTACAGTTGCCTACATTAAACATATGTCCCTTTACTTGTCCCACACATCCCAGGTAATGACTACCTATTCCTTAATAATAGGGATAGTCTTACCACTTAAAGGATTCAAGAACAGAAAGACTTAAACTTTAGGGTAGGTTCCTCATAGTTACTTGCTCACCATTTCAAAACTCTTCAAAACGATTTCAAACACTTCATACTTTCAAACAAATTTTCAAACACAAGTTTTTTACGCATCCGTACATGGATCATTATCAAACTCTTATGAAAATTTCTATTCACACACTTCACATTTTCAAAAACATTTTAAAGTGAGCTAAGTAACTAAGAGCCCATGGATAACCATGGATGTAAAGGGTGCTAACACCTTCCCTTTACATAACCTACCCCCCGGACCCAAAAATATTTTATAAGGTCTTTCCTGTTCTTTTATGCCTTTCCTTTGGATAAAATAAAAGTCGGTGGCGACTCTTGCTATCCGCAACATAACTAAAGTCAGTTCTCCCACCGTGTTACAGAACTGGCGACTCTGCTGGGGATTTAAATTAAAGAGGGGTACCCTTAGGAATTAGATCACTTTAAAATTGTTTTCCTTGTTTGCTTTATACTTACTTGTTGGGTGCTCTTATGTGTGAAAGATCCTAACCCGGATCTAGTGTACCTTAGGTAAATGGCAATAGACCAAGGAAACTGTACGGCGTATACCGATATGGTTGATCTGGTGGCCATAGTTAGTGTGACTTCTTGGTTGGTGCTTATGTTCCTTAAGTCAAGTTGAGGATAATATGAGGCTGCCATATGTTGTCAATACACTAACTAACTTTTAGAACCCTAGTTATCCCATCTTGGCCTTTAGAAAGTAGTGAGATAACCGGCTTTGGTGAAGACTGAAGTTGGTTGATACTCGATACTACGCTCATTGAGATTCTAAACTTGGAGGGTTTTGGTTGGCAAGTAAGTTGCCTACTGAACAACCACCCTTGTGAAGGATCAATGATATTGAGATCCCTTAGAACATGGTTACTTTTGTAGGACAGGATGAACCAACTAACTTCAGGGGAGGATACTTACCTTTAAACCTCATGCAAGCCTTCAAACCTAGGGCTATTGTGTGACTTGCTTGTGTGTGCCACATGTTTGTGATTGAGCATAACATTATGACATCATCATGCATCATAAGCATAGCATTTTTCCCTAACCATTTCAAGGACCAAGGGATTTATCTTTGTTCTTTGTTGCAGGTCATGGCTACTGCTCGTAGAAACACCATCAGGATCAACTTTGTGGGCATACCTGCTAAGCTTAAAGAGTTGGTTTCTCAAGTGTCTGATCATTCCCAGTTCATCAAGAGACATGGCCACCTATTGGATCTAGTCACCTCAGGGTTCAATGAAGACATGATGAGTGTCCTGTTTCAGTTCTTTGATCCTAAGCACCATTGCTTCACATTCCCCGACTACCAGCTGGTCCCAACCATGGAGGAGTTCTCTAAACTTCTGGGTATACCTGTTCTTGATCAGAAACCATTCACAGGCTTGGAAAGAGAGCCTAAACCTGAGGTTATTGCTGCAGCTCTACATCTGAAAAAGTCTGACATTGTTCTAGAAACGAGAAGCGGAGTCAAGGGTATTCTTGCTAAGGTGTTGATAGAGAAGGCTCAAATGTTCTTGAAGGCTATGAGTCATGATGCTTTTTGTCGCTCCCTATAAGTGACACCAGGGTCAGATGAAGGTACAGACGCGAACGGTCGGCGAAGGGAACAGTGAGAACACACAGCCGTGAACTCACTGGAGATGAATAGAGTCGCCAGCTAGGCATTTTTATCCCGGGGGAAAGGCAATGCTGCATAGGCCTAGAAAAAGATGGATAAGACGGTTTGCGAACCAGAGAGACTGAGAAAGGGGGTTGGTTACAACCTGGGAAGGTATTAGCACCCAGATTGTCCGTCGTACTCGACGGGATCCACGCTTAAAAGATTTGTGTTTTAAAGGGGTAGTGTCAGTGCAATTTGTGTATAAAAGAGCTGAAAAAGGATGGACAGGTGTCAGTGTAGGAAGTGTGAAGTGTATAAATGTACAGTGTCAGTGTAAGAACAGGAGCGAAATGAATTGCTCAGGATCATGAGGCTAAAGAATAAAGCTGGGAGGAGGGGGGATGTACAGAGACTTTTGTTCGATAACTGTTAAGTTATGCCTACGTATCCTCTCGTGCAATGAGGAAGTCAGAACACCGTAGTTCGACCCAAAGAGACTGATAGAATGAATTGACTTGTGAACTGCTTACTTGCCTATGCTCAAGTGTATGATCTGTCTGGCACAGATGCAAACTGTCTTGCATTAGACGGAAGAAGCAAGTTCTCGGTTGTGAGTGAATGAGATGAGAAAAGAATCCCGGAGGAGACGATTATTGTTTGTTTTTGAGTTTTCAGTCTTTTATTGCTTTTGAAAGTTTGTCATAAGTTAATGAGCTTAAGCCTAAACCAATGGATTTAGTAAACTCATCACATCTTCCCTCTGATTAGGGGTAATGAGAATACCTTAAGTGTGAAGTCAGATTCTCACACTTAATCACCTTTTGATGTAGGATTAAGATCATTAACCTACTTGTGATTATTTAGATGTTTTTGGGATTTTGTTTAGTGTTGAGTAATGAGGTTAAGCCATAATCAAGGATTAAACAGACCCATTACACTATCCTAATAGAAGGATAATAGATGAGAATGTTTAAGCTGAGGAAGACTCCTCAACTTAATCCATGATTAGGGATTAAACCCATGACAAAACAAACTTTTGATTAAGTGAATTTTAGATTAGTGGTATGATGATGAAGTGATTTTTATGGTTTGTAAGACAACTTGGGGGGGACTTGTCCATTAACACTAGGGTTAGTCCTTCTTAACCACTTAAGGAAGAATTAGAACCCTAATGCAAGGCCCAAGTTACAAGTGTGATGTCTTGATGATTATTAAGTGGATTGATTAAGAGATTTAAACACCTTAAGGGTTCAAGACTTAGGATTAAAGTTATACACTCCATCCTAAGAGAAGGATGCAGGCATAAGCTTAATCACAAAGTCTTAAAGCCTTTAGGGTTTAGTCTCTGATTATGGGATGAGAAGAGAAGACTCAAGAGAGACACAAAGGTAAAACTAATGGGGGGAGACTAATCAAAACCCTAATTCATTGTCATGCTTGGTTGTTCCTAAGGTTTGTGAGGTTTACAAGAACAATCTTCAAAGGAGCCACCAGGAAGCAGATGAACAGGATCAAGAGAAGCAAAGTGACTTGCTTCATTCAAGAAGTCAAGTCACTTGAAGAAAGAAGGTGGGAGGAACAAGAATGAGCAAGCTCAATCTCAAACACATATAGAAATGCAGCAATGGATGCAAGAGAGATGAAAAGAAAAGTTATGAGAAGTGAAGGCAAATTCACTTCTCAAGTTTACTTACCACCTGAAATGTTAGAAAGAAATGCAATGCAATGCCAAATGAAATGAAATGGTATGATGCTAAACAAAACCAGAAGCATGTTGATGATGATAATGATGCTATGAAGTGCTATGAACATGAGGCAAGGCATGGAGATGTTCATACAAGATCATGGATGCAAATGATGCAAGTTAAGGAGCATGAACAAGCATGGGAAGTTATGAAGCATACATGGCATACAACATGGCAAATGCAAGATGCAATGATCACACATGCTTCCTATATGTCTTAAGATGTCAAATGAATCACAAGAATGCTTGAAATGCTAAGACAAGTCATGTTATGCAAGAGAATGCAAGAGGGATGCAAATGAAAACCCAAATTAGGGTTTATGAATCAAACAACAAACAAAAACCCAAAACAGAAGCAAATCCTAAGATAAAAAATGGAAAATGCCAACCAAAGAAACCCTAAACCTATACTAAACCAAGGTCCAAAGGGGAGGTCTCAACTCTTAACCAATCTCAAGTTATGATTTTTCTAAGTTATTAGGGTTTTTAGGGTTCCTAAACAAAAGAAATGCCAAACAAATGGAAAATGCAAGATCAAATCATGGCCATTTTACCCTAGAAACCACATGCTAAACATAACACAATGCAAGAAGAATCAATGTCTCAACCTTCTCCAATAGACAGAAATGAATTTTTGAAAACATGATCAAAATAATGCACAAAATATGATTTAATTCAATGAAAAATTCTTAAAATGCATCAAGATCAAAAAAGAAATTTGGTTTGAAGGTTGGACAATGTTTCTAAATGTCTTAGAACATTTCATGAATTTTTTTGTAATTTTTAAATACCCAAAAGTATTTTTAATTAATTAATTCCCATTAATCAATTAAAAATAATCTCTTAAATATTTAAAAATACTTTTTTGATGATAAAAAATAAAATAAAAATATTTTTGGGTCTTAAAAATTAATAAAACTTTAAAGAAAAAGTTTCATAATTTTTAAGACATTTTTGCTATTTTAAAATAATTATGCAAAACAAAAGAAAAATAAAAGAAAATAAATGAATTAAATCTGATTTAATGAAAAGTATTCAAATCCTAGGGTGGAGATTTAAACTGGCCAGCGCGCGCATTGACTCCCCGCCACATCTCACGGTTCAAATTCAAACTTGCTAATCACCCTGATTAAACCCTAATTGTGCCCTAATGACAATCAGGCGACCGGAACAGTGTTCCGGTCGTCTTCTCCGGCCATCCCCAGAATCAATCTCTCTCCCTAGGCCATTTCAAAGGCTCTAAATCTCCAGAAATCACCTTCCACTCACCCTAAACACGAATCCAACATCAAATCACATTTAAACTCACACACAAACAAGAATCGAAGCAATGAAATTTTTAGGTCAAACTTTCAGAAAAGCAATACATACTCATTTCTGGCTTATTTTCAAAAGTAAAGAGATCCCAATGATCAGTGTAACATACACAACAAGATTTTAACAAGAGAAATGAGTTCTGGGAAAAAAGTTCATGGAGTCACCTGAGGTTGAACTTCTGATTCAGGAGCTTTTTGGGTGGTCCTTTGGCTCAAACAGGTCCCAATGATCTCCCTTTGAAGCTTTGGATGCTTAGTTGGAGTTTAAACAACCTCCTGAGAGAGTTTGCAGAAGCTCTGACCAAGGAAGTGTGAAAATCGTATTTGAGATATAGGGTGTTTCAGGCCAAAGTAGTGGGTGGTTTCTGGTCAGTGATGCAAGGTGAGTTGGTGTGTGGGGTTTGTTTAAGTGTTCATGGCTTGTGGAGAGAGATTCGATAGAAAATGCAGGCTGAGGTGAAGAATGGCAATGGGGGATTCTTGCTGTTTCAAGCTTGTGTCCTTGATGCTTTTTGGTCTATGGAGCAAGGTAAGATGATTAGTGAAGTTGGCTTGAGTGTTTGGTGGCTGTGGAGGCAGATTCGAAGCAAGTTGCAATGTGGTGTGTTTTTGTGAATGTCCTGAATGAGAGAGCTTCAGCCTTGCCTTGTACATGAAATGGCTTGCAAATTGTCCACAAAAACCTCTCTCATTGGTCAGAGGATGTGACTTGTGCTTTTTTGGATAGGTGTAGCCACTTTTGCAAATATGTCAACTTCTTGTAAGATAGGGCATGGGCAACTTCTAGCCAAGTACAAAGGGCAGGGCTGGCGCAGCATGGTGTGGTGAGAGAGCCAGCAAGGTTCAAAGGCCAAGGCAGCAAGTTGAGGGAAGTGTCATGAGTGTTTTGCAACTTGGTTACTTTATGGATTTTCATGATAAAAATGCCTTGTTACATGAACTAAACACATGTGATCTTGGTTCAAATCTGATTTTTAGGACTTAGAGAATGTTTATGTGCTGGTTTGATACCAATTAGAAGTCACATAATGCATTGGTTTAAGATTTTGCAAAATTCTCACTTAGGGCATGCCTTGAAAATAAGTGATTTTTGCCAACTTTGCATTGCCATAACTTTTGATCCAAGAAGAGTTTGATCATGTTCTTGTACTTTTTGAAAAGGGAAAGATGAGATCTACAACTTTCATGACCAAAGTTTTTCCATTTGAAGCTTTTTTGGATCAAGAATCATGGCTTGAAAAATGACCTAAAATGATGCAATCTTGAAAAGTCAACTATGCCCAAAAAGTCAACATTTGCAAAAACCCTAAATTCTTGATTTCTATGAACTTCAACCTTCTTCCATGATCAAATAAAGATCATATACACTCAAAATGATGAAGATCACCCATTGGTTGGGTCATTGGGGGCCTCGGATGCCCTGATTTTACACTGACTTGTCTGAAAAGTCAACCTTTGATCAGATGACTTCCCCATGGAATTTCTTCATGAAAATTGATATGAATACTCCCTATACCATATAGAGATCAATGGAAACAAGAATGACCAAAAAATTTGGAGTTATGGCCTCTGAAACCAAAACCCTAATTTTCAGTCAACTGTGCAGTTCAACCTGGCTCTGCCTCACTCAAACCCTAGTTCTTGTGATTCCTCTGCATTTTTGACTTTGAAGAGATGGAATATGATATATGAACACACATGGACCACTTTGAGTTGATTGGTGGCCTTTGGAGTGGCCCAAGAAGCTTTGGGATTGCTCAGATCACAAACCCTAGGTGCAGATGCCTTAGAAACTATGCAGTGAATCAAAAATGAGATGTGAGATGATATGATTGTGTTTATGCATATGAGGATGATCACAAGCCATGGTGTGAATGGGTGAGGGCAAATTTGGGGTGTTTACAGCTGCCCCTATTCAAACATGAGTTAGCTGTGCTGGATGTAAGCGACGGCTTAACGGGCAAACAAGATAACTTGTGGTTGAATACCAAAGACAGTCCAAAATTTGCACTCACAGAATGAAGAAGAAAAGGGATATAGATTGTAAAAGGAAAACAAAGTATATTGTAAAGTGTGGGCGACGGAGGACGACCGTCGAGCAGAGGACGACTGCTGGGTAAATAGCAATGACGGGGACGGCCGACATGCTGGAAAAATGTGAAGTAAAGCGATGACGGGGACGGCCGACATGCTGGGGATAAAAGGTAGAGCTAAGACGGGGACGGCCGACTAGCTGGCAAAATAAAATATCATGATGGGGACGGCCATCAAGATAAAGCTGTAAAATTCTCTGGAAATTAATGAAACATGACGGGGACGGCCATCACGTTCATAAAGCAAAGCAACCGACGATGGGGACGGCCATCGGGTTAAAAGGAAAAGGGACCACGACGGGGACGGCCATCGGGTTAAAGAATAAATGAAATAAACAGATGATGGGGTACGGCCATCAAAGGTGAAGGACGATCACCTAGCAGGGGACGGCTGCTCTGTTGGGGATAAAAGAAATATGATGGGGACGGCCATCAAAGGTGGAGGACGACCACCTGGCAGGGTACGGCTGCCGAAAAAAATCAACGATGGGGACGACCATCGGATAGAAAAGGTCAACGATGGGGACGGCCATCGGACGAGCATGATGGAGGACGACCACTCAGCAGGGTACGGCTGCTCTCGAGGTTTGTCATGACATAGGACGAATGTCAGATACCAAAGTCAACAATGGGGACGGCCATTGGACAAAGTGATGAAGGACGATCATCAAAAGGTGGAGGACGACCACCTAGCAGGGGACGGCTGCTAAAATATCAACGATGGGGACGGCCATCGGATAGAAAAGGTCAACGATGGGGACGGCCATCGGATGAGCATGATGGAGGACGACCATCAAGAAGTGGAGGACGACCACTCAGCAGGGGACGGCTGCTCTCAGGGTTATCGTAACACAGGACGAGCGTTAGATAAAAAGAAAATTTGTTGGTGATCTACTGGGGATAATGTAAACACGGACGAGCGTTTACATCCAAGAAACAAAAGGTATAAGTGTTTGGGTATTGTGTATAGATTAAAGATGCGGACGAGCATCCTTAAGACTATGATACGGACGAGTATCATGTAGAAACAAACTGACACACGTTCAGAGATGATGATACGGACGAGTATCAACTGGTTAACAAAGAACACGGACGAGTGTTGCATCTGAAAGAATCCTTCTGGGGAATAGCGGACACAGGCGAGTATCTATATTCAAGAAGACCTAAGTGTTTGACACGGTGTATGGGTTAAAGATGCGGACGAGCATCCCTAAGACTATGATACGGGCGAGTATCATGTAGAAACAAACACTGGACGCAATGTTCTGAGATGATGGTACGGACGAGTACCAACTGGTTAACAAAGAACAAGGACTATTGTCGAATCTGTGGGGATATGAGTGATGATGTATACAAGATACGGACGAGTATCTGTATAAGCGTACCATGAGTAGTGAGTATTGTATATAAGATGAGTGTTTTAACTGCTGGGGAGAGTGACACGGACGGGCGTCAAAAGAGAAAAGTATAGCATTATCAAGTGTATGGGTGATAAAGGTGTAAGCGACTGCGCTGGGGATATGACACGGACGGGTGTCAAGAAAGTGTATATACAAGTATATGTGAGTGCAAAGAGGATGTCTTTGGCTTTCTGCTGGTGATTTGACACGGACGGGTGTCAGGAAGTACCTGTAGTATGGGTGATCTTGTTCGTAAAGATGTTTGGGCGACTTTACTGGGGAGTGATGACACGGACGGGTGCCAAAAGGTGTATATACTGGTGTTCGTGATTGTGAGGCAACTGTTTTTTTGCTGGGAACCCTGGTGGGGATTTTTTTGTATAATGATGATGAACGGTTTATTATTCACAAGTGTTCAATTCACAACATGACTTATGATTATGCTATGCATTTGATTTTTGCCGTAATGCTCCGTATTAGACGGAATGCTACGCTCTGAGGGGATGGTATGATGCAAATGTCATGATTATGCAAAGAGGCCCCGATCCGGGATTCGGATCCCATTGCTGCGAAGATCTCTGGATGATCTGCTTGAAGTGAACATCCCAGCTGGGGATGAGATCATCGGTAGATCTAATGATGTATCTGTTTGGGGATATAGGTCACTGATTGACATATCCTTATAATACGGGACCCAACTGGGATTTGTAGAAGCTTTCTGTACTCTGTTGTGACTTCTTCGCGCGTGGCTCTTCTGAATAGAGGCTGGGGATTCTGTGGGGAGATGATTCCCTGATTTCTGCATTCTGTTGAGGAAGAATGGTTGGTACTTCAACTGGGGAATGCTGTTGGTAACTCAGCTGGGGAGAGTAATGAGAGGCAACTCGGCTGGGGAGAAAACATCCTGAGTGTTAAGCCTGTTTGTTGATTTGGCAACTTTGCTGGGGAAGTGGGCACTCTCCAATGCCACGTGGAAGATAGACCGAGTTGGTAATGATTCGCCAACTTGCTGAGACGTAACCTGCATGCCCCAGGTTGCGTTCTGGATACCTGCAATCCTGCAACGGTAAGGAAACGTACAAAAGGTCCCGAGGTATCCCTTACTGGATTCCGTCATAGGAGTTAAGTACTTTCGAGAATAATCACATTCCCTGTAAGCATGTGTTTTATTTTTAGAGAAAGGCATCTGTATTTATGCAATTGTATTTTTAGAGATATCAGACAACTCTTTGCAAAACATAAATGTAAAAAAACGAAACATGACTGAAAATCTGATTTTATTAATTCCATGTGCCCTGAATTGGCAAGATACAGTCAAAGAAACATATCTCCTGAAATGAGGAGATTGTTACAAATTGAGAAACAAAATGCTGGCGATGTTGACGAGGCTTTCAGGGAGCTTCCTCTTCTGCTATGACTCGTATGACAATGACGTTCTTCTCGTCTTGCTTTCTGGAGAGAGTTGATTCTGATTGAAGCTTGATCCTTTGAAGCTTACCAAGTTGTAGGTGATACAGACGAATTCAGAATGCAGTTGTTCGCTTATTCCCTTATTTTGCATGGATCGCCCTTTCGGGTTTTCAATCCATCGGGATACCCATTTTTGCCTGAGTTGTCCAATGCGGCTTTTCAACTCAGCGGGTGTACATTTTTTCATTTATTTCCCTTATTTTTGCCTGAGTCTTTTATTCTGTTTTTGACTCGCCGGGATGCCCTATTTTTGCCTGGACTCACGTTCTGTTTTTATGTCCAGCGGGTCATTTTATGCGAAGTATTTTTTAACTGCATCTGAATTCACAGGGGATGGGAAATCTTCACCATCCATGGTGCTGAGCATCAGTGCTCCACCAGAGAAAACTTTCTTTACAACGAATGGTCCTTCATAATTTGGAGTCCATTTTCCCCTGTGGTCTGTATGAGGAGGGAGGATTCTTTTCAACACAAGATCCCCTACTTGGTACTCTCGGTGCCTGACTTTCTGATCGAAGGCCTTCTTCATTCTCTTCTGATATAACTGCCCGTGGCAGATTGCAGCCAATCTTTTCTCTTCGATCAGACTTAGTTGTTCGAATCGGGACCGTACCCATTCTGCTTCACTCAGTTTTACATCCATCAATACCCGTAGAGAGGGTAATTCAACTTCAACAGGTAGGACTGCTTCCATACCATATACAAGCTGATACGGTGTTGCCCCAGTGGACGTTCTGATTGATGTGCTGTACCCATGCAAAGCAAATGGTAGCATTTCGTGCCAGTCTTTGTATGTGATTACCATCTTCTGCACAATCTTCTTGATATTCTTATTTGCTGCCTCAACAGCGCCGTTCATCTTTGGCCTGTAAGGAGAAGAATTGTGATGTTGGATCTTGAAGTCCCGGCATAGCTCTGCCATCATCTTGTTGTTCAAGTTGGAACCATTATCAGTAATGATTCGCTCGGGCACTCCATACCGACAGATGATATCTCTCTTCAGAAATCGGGCTACCACTTGTCTTGTGACATTTGCATATGAGGCTGCTTCAACCCACTTGGTGAAATAGTCGATGGCAACCAGGATGAATCTGTGACCATTCGAAGCAGTTGGCTCAATCTTGCCAATCATATCAATGCCCCACATAGCAAAGGGCCAAGGTGAAGACATGATGTTCAAAGGATTGGGAGGCACATGCACCTTGTCTGCATAAATCTGGCATTTATGACATTTCCTGGCGTAAGCACAACAGTCTGCATCCATTGTGATCCAATAATAGCCTGATCTTAGCAATTTCTTAGCCATGGCATGCCCTCCTGCATGAGTACCAAAAGATCCTTCGTGTACTTCGTGCATCAACAAATCTGCTTCCGTCTTGTCAACACATCTGAGGAGTACCATGTCAAAGTTCCTCTTGTATAAAGACCCATCAGTGTTCAGAAAGAAACTACCAGCAAGCCTTCTCAAAGTCTTCTTATCATTGGAAGATGCCCCAGGTGGGTATGTTTGATCCTCCAAGAAGCATTTAATGTCATGAAACCAAGGCTTATCGTCCTTGACAACTTCTGCTGCAAATACATATGCTGGCCTGTCGAGTCTGGACACTGATATCTGGGGTATAAAGTTAGCAGCTTGAACTTTGATCATGGATGAAATGGTAGCAAGAGCATCTGCAAACTGATTCTCATCCCGAGGGATATATTCAAGTTTGACTGTTGTAAAGAAAGTCAGTAACCTTCTTGTATAATCCCTGTACGGTATCAGATGATCCTGGTGGGTGTACCATTTCCCGTTGGTTTGATTGATTACCAAAGCTGAATCCCCGAATACGGTCAATGTCTTGATCCTGAGGTCAATGGCTTCCTCAAGACCCATAATGCAGGCTTCGTATTCAGCTTCGTTGTTAGTGCAGTTGAAAGTGAGTTTTGCCGAGAAAGGCAGATGAACCCCTTTGGGTGTAATGAGTACTGCACCAACACCACGACCATTCATGTTAACAGCCCCATCAAACATCATAGTCCATTCTTCCTCCGGGTCAGGCCCTTCGGTGTGAATAGGCTCCTCGTGATCTTTTGCTTTAATGAACATGATGTCTTCATCAGGGAAGTCAAACCTCATAGGCTGGTAGTCATCAATGGGTTGCTCAGCAAGATATTCAGATAGTACACTGCCCTTGATGGCTTTCTGAGAGGTGTACTGTATGTCGTATTCTGTGAGAATCATCTGCCATCTTGCAACCCGCCCGGTAAGAGCTGGCTTCTCGAAAATGTACTTAACTGGATCCATTTTTGAGATTAATAAGGTAGTGTGGGTCAACATATACTGTCTCAGTCGGCGAGCAGCCCACGCTAAAGCACAGCAAGTTTTCTCGAGCAGTGAATAACGTTGTTCACAGTCGGTAAACTTTTTGCTTAGGTAGTATATTTCATACTCTTTTCGACCAGACTCGTCATGCTGGCCCAACACACACCCCATCGACTCTTCTAATACTGTCAAGTACATAATCAGAGGTCTTCCTTCAACTGGCGGCATGAGGATTGGAGGTTCTTGTAAGTACTCTTTGATCTTGTCAAAAGCCTTCTGGCAATCTTCGTTCCACCTGACCGTCTGTTCTTTTCTTAACAGCTTGAACAAGGGTTCACAGGTCGCTGTAAGGTGAGATATGAACCGTGAGATGTAGTTCAATCGACCTAAGAACCCTCGAACTTCTTTCTCTGTCTTCGGTGCAGGCATTTCTTGTATAGCCTTGACTTTATCAGGATCAACCTCAATCCTTTTCTCGCTTACAATAAAGCCCAGCAACTTACCGGATCGCACCCCGAATGTGCATTTGTTGGGGTTCAGCTTTAGTTGATACTTCCTCAGACGCTTGAACAACTTCAGCAGATTCACCAGGTGATCTTCCTCTGTAAGGGACTTGGCGATCATATCATCCACATAACATTCTATTTCCTTGTGGATCATATCATGGAATAATGTCACCATAGCCCGTTGATATGTTGCACCAGCATTCTTCAGTCCAAATGGCATCACTTTATAACAGAACGTGCCCCAGGGTGTGATGAAGGTTGTCTTCTCCATGTCTTCAGGTGACATCTTGATCTGGTTGTATCCTGAAAATCCATCCATGAAGGAGAATACCGAGAACTGAGCCGTGTTATCCACCAATACATCAATGTGAGGTAATGGGAAGTCATCTTTCGGGCTGGCTCTGTTCAGATCCCGGTAGTCAACACACATCCTTACTTTGCCGTCTTTCTTAGGCACAGGTACTATGTTAGCAACCCACGGCGGATAGCTAGTTACTGCAAGGAACCCGGCGTCCCATTGCTTTTGTACCTCCTCCTTGATTTTCATTGCCATGTCTGGACGAGTTCGGCGCAACTTCTGTTTGACCGGTGGGCATTCTTCCCTCAAAGGCAGCTTGTGCACGACTATATCGGTGTCCAACCCTGGCATGTCTTGATACGACCAAGCAAACACATCAACATACTCTTGAAGCAGATCTATCAGTTGTCTCTTCACTGAGTCTTGCAGGCAGGCCCCGATTTTGACTTCTTTCACGTCTTCCTCCGTACCAAGATTAATCACTTCAATCTCTTCCTGGTGAGGAGTAATAACCTTTTCCTCTTGTCTCAACAACCTGGCTAGCTCTTCAGGAAGCTCATATTCTTCATCAACCCCTTCATCAGCTTGATTGATTGGATTGTCAAAGTCATACGATGTCATAGCCGTGCTGTTGTCGGTGCTGTCTGGAAGGCACTCTCTGCAAGGGTTAAGTTTGTTCATTTTAGTGATTGATTTTAATCTTGCTTTAGAAAAAAGTGAAATGAAGTTATCATTTTGAAAACACCGCCATTTATTTTTGTACAAAAAGAAAAATGGAAAAACAGTGAGCAGAAAAGAAAAAGACTTGTTTGCAAAAAGATGTCTGATATTTCATTAATTTAATCTTGTTTGCACAAAAGTACAGATGGCCCTGATTACAAAATGAGTCTTGTCATCTTGGGCAAGATGCAAGACTTTGATGCATGCTATAAAAATACAGGAAATAATAATTACTCTGCATGAGTAACTCTTATAATTTCCTGGGAAGACCAGTTCGAGACACTGCTCCCCGGGATCTTTGGACGAATCCAATTCTCCAGATTGCGCTCCTCTTCCAGCTCGTCTTCCAGACAGTTGATAGCATCGGGGGTAAGCATCCCCCCACTGACAAAACCTGGCTCTGCAGCAGCCTTTGCTTGATGTTGAGTTGGTTTGTAACCCAACCCAAATTTGTCCTTCTTCTCCTCCACAGCTAATACCTTGCCCCAGCCTAGGGCAGTTCCTTCCTCAACAACCTTCCGGGCTTGTTGGTAAGACGACATGGAGATCCCCGATACAGCAGATGCTTCATTGACGTTCAAGGCTTCAAAACCTTGGCTCATTGTTTCATGGATCTCTCCATCCATCTCAATGTACTTGTAGGTAGCCAGATGGCTAACGAAAATATCCTCTTCCCCACAGATTGTGACAACTTGACCCTCCCACTCAAATTTTAACTTTTGGTGAAGGGTGGACGTTATTGCGCCGGCGGCGTGAATCCAGGGTCTACCCAACAAACAGCTGTAGGCGGGCTGAATGTCCATCACATAAAAGATAGTTTTAAAGGTCTGCGGGCCAATTGTCACAGGCAGCTCAATCTCTCCCAGAACCGATCTCTTCGAACCATCAAAGGCTCTTACCACCAGGTTGCTGGGTCTCAATGCCAATCCGTCATATTCTAATTTCACCAGAGCCTTCTTTGGTAGGACATTCAGGGAAGAACCTGTGTCCACCAACACATGAGAAAGGACAGCTCCTTTGCATTCCATGGTTATGTGCAAGGCTTTGTTGTGATTGCGGCCATCCGCTGTCAAGTCAGAATTGGTAAACCCTAGCCCATTGCTAGCAGTAACATTTCCAACCACGGTTTCCAATTGGTTGACAGTAATCTCCTCAGGCACGTAAGCTGCGTGCAGGACTTTAAGTAGTGCATTCCGATGGGCTTCGGAGCACATAAGCAGTGAGAGGATAGAGATTTTGGATGGCGTCTGGTGAAGCTGATCCACAACTTTATAATCGCTCTTTTTGATGATCCGCATAAACTCATCAACTTCCTGGTCGAATGGAGTTTTCAGGGCTTCTTTGGCAGCTGGATCTTCCTGCACCGGGCCTTTTCCCTTTGCCTTGGCGGCAGCTTCTGCCTCGGCAGTGGGTCTTTGAACTTGTGAAGCAAAGAGACGTCCGCTTCGAGTGAAGCCCCCGCCTCCCCCCACATTATCTACTTGTGGTGCAGGTGCTGATGTTTCAAGAGTGATTCTTTTCCCTTCACAGTACACGTCAGAGCCATAGTGCCAAGGGATGGCCCTATTGCTTTCATATGGTACTGGTCCAGGCACCGTGACAGTGACTGGACTGATTGCTGCTGCTGAAGGGACTGTTATTGTTTGTGGATCATAAAAGATTGTAACTGGTGCTCTGGTGGGAGAAGCACCTTCTGAATGGTAAGCGGAGTTATTTTCAGGATCGTAGAATATGGTAACAGTAGAGACATCTTCATGATTGATTGTTGGTGTTGTATGAGGTTCTGTTGGAAGGACTGTTGTTGTTGTTGATGGAGATTCGAAATGGAATGAAGCTGAAGTTGTAGCAGGAAAAACTGTTGAAAACTGATCATTTGGGAGGACAGACGAAGTACTTGTTGATGTTGCTGGTGAATTGTCGGGAACAATAGTTGCTGCGGTTGTAGGAGGTTCTGAAACCGTTGTTGATGAAGTTGCCGGATTTGTCGGGAACGATGTAGTGATCTGTAGCAGGCCACTCTGAATAAGGCTGTCAATGCCATTCCTCAGGTCCTCACACCCATTCCATGAAATATTGCAGTAGGGACATCCTAGTTCACACCCCGGAAATATTTGGCTTTCACGGAGTTGAGCTTTGATTTCCACCAATGGTGTCCTGATCTGATCCACACTGGTTATTAAATAAGACGGTTGGTCTTCTTCAATAGCGTTAATTCGGGGACCACCATGGTTTGGCATTGGGTTTTTATTGACATTGGGCGGAGGTGCAAAATTCAGAGCCTTGGAGTCTACCAAGTCTTGTACCTTCATATGCAGAGCCCTGCATTTTTCTGTACTGTGACCAGGTGCGTTTGAATGAAAAGCACACCTAGCATTGGAGTCATAGTTCCTTGGTAGACTGTTGGGATCCGGAGGTGCCAACGTTCTTAGCTCAACTAGGTTGAGTTTCAGAAGTTGTGGCAGCAAGGCAGCATACG
Organism: Lathyrus aphaca; assembly: GCA_963966055.1. Lineage (NCBI taxonomy): Eukaryota > Viridiplantae > Streptophyta > Magnoliopsida > Fabales > Fabaceae > Lathyrus > Lathyrus aphaca. The sequence continues at coordinate 74,912,829 of OZ014519.1, forward strand.
GCATTGGGATCGGGTCGATCACTCGGTTAGCTTGGGATGGCCTTTGTTGGAATGGCCTCTGTTGATTGTTGTTGTTGGTGTTATTGCTGTTGTAGTTTCTTGGAGGATATTGATTCTGGTGATACTGAGGTTGTTGTTGGTAGTTTTGTTGAGGAGGTTGATAGACTGGCTGAGGATGAGCTGGAGCAGGGATAGTGACTGCTGCTATTGACCTCTGAACATATTGGGGCCTACCCCTGTTGGTGTGAATGGCATTGGTCTCGCCAGCTCTTCTCGGGCCTGCAAAAGGCTTTCTTGTACTACTGGACGAGCTTGCACCGTTGTCTGAGATCTTTCCCATTTTTAACAAGCTTTCAATTCTCTCCCCAGCTATGACAACATCTGCGAAGCTAGTGGAGGAGAAAGCAGCCAACCTGTCAATATACGTCCCCTGGAGAGTGTTCATAAACATGTCTGCCATTTCTCTCTTAGACATTGGTGGTTGAACGGCAGCAGCCAATTGCCTCCATCTTTGGGCATATTCTCGGAAACTTTCCCTTGACGACTGTGACATTCCCATCAGGAGAGTCCTGTTGGGTGCCATGTCTAGATTATACTGATACTGTCTGATGAAGGCCTCTGCCAGGTCCTTCCAGCATCTTACAGTTGCCCTTGTCAAATGGGAATACCATTCCCTTGATGCTCCAGTCAGGCTGTCTTCAAAGTAGAACATCCACAATTTCTCATCCATTGTATAGGCCTTCAGCCTTCCCAGAAATGATTGTAGATGAGTCCGGGGGCATGAAGTCCCATTATACTTTTCGAAACAAGGAGGCTTGAACTTATGGGGGATCCTGACCCCGTCTACCAAACCCATGTCCATGACGTCGAAACCCAAAGAATTTTGAGATTCCAGTGATCTCAACTTCTCAGCTATTTCATCCAATCGTCTATCATAAGCTTCCTCTCCAGCACCCATTACTGTAAATTGGTCCTCCTGAGGATCTTCTTGAAGTACTCTGGCTGCAGTGGCTGTTCCTTGAATGTTTGCAGGAATATTAACCTCAGGATGTAGATGTGGACCAAACACAGGGGGGTTAACATGTGGTTGCACCCTTTCATTGTTACTTGTGCCAGCAGTCCCCACATGGGGCTCCTCTTGATTCCTTCCTTCTACCAAAGCTCTGAGCCTCTCCTGGCTTTGAGCTAAGTTGTTCATCACTTCCATGAATTGTGTTATCTGGGTTCTCATCTCCAGCCTTTCGTTGGCCATCTGGTTTCTGACCTCTGTAAGGTCTTGCTGCATCTGATCCATCTGAATTCCCGGAAGGTTGTTTCTAGTTGGGTACCTGTGTGGCCTGTTGAGAGGAAATACCCGGCGGCGAGCAATAATTCCTGAGATTCACAACAGAGGTTAGCAACAACAAAACAAAAACCTACAAAACAAACAAAAGGGTTAGCATGCAATGCAGTTATGCTTATTTGCTCTCAAGGTATCCGGTTTGGCTTTCAGTTTTGACCCTTCCAGACCCTTGAAGATGCTGCTGTTGAAATTGCTTTTGAAGTAACCCAGATGGAAACTAACACAAATATATTACAAAATGTGAAATAATACAACTTGTTCATTTTACAACATAAACCCTTAAAGGGGTCAAAATACATCACAAAAAACAAAAGTACATGGAAAAGGAACAACAACAAGCAAATGATCAAACTCCAAGGCCAAACTCATCCTCACGAACTTCCTTGAGAAGTGCTTCGGTCACAGGATCAGCCGGACGCTCCGTGAGATTTCTGATGAGAAGGTTTCTTGTTGCAACAGCTGCAGTCAACTTCTTGTTCTGACTTTGGTCCTTAGACCTCTTCACTCCAGCTCTGATTTCTAGCTCTGATATTTCCTTCTGGGCTGCTGCCAGGGCTTTTTCCATCTGTTCCATCTTGTCCTGGACTCTCTTGTCTTCTAGAGTACGGGCCTCAGTGATCCGGACCCACCTGGCCTGACTCTCTTTCAAATACAAGTCTGTTCTTGCTCTCTGGAACTGGGCTTCTTTACAAGCATTCTTCAGAATCTGCTCACCAGCCTTAGACTTGTTGATATAATCTCCAGACTTCTCAATTTTGGTCAAGTGTTCCACCCTCAACTTCTCCAATCTCTCAATCTCCCTCACACCTTCACTCCTCTCCCTGAGGGTCTTCTGCAAGGCTTGGGTTAACTTCTCATTTCTTTCCTTCAAGCTCTCAAACTCTTCCAAACTGATGGTGGCAGGGGGTGGTACTGAAGATGACTCAGGCATGTCTTCTATAGTGAAGGGCATTCCAGAGAATTGGGCCCTAGCATGAGACCACTCATAGTATTGGACTGATGCCACATTATTGCACTTCCCCAGAATGGTGATTCCCTTGGTTTGAACATGATCCCAGGCCCAGGCAGCCTGCCTAACAGTTACCAGACTGATCTTGTTCTCACAGTAGAGGGTCTCAACTAGGTCCTGCTCCCTAGGAGTATGAACTAGTGCATAGCCCAATTGCCTTCTGAACAGCAGAGGATTGTAATTAATACTGCCCTTAACACCTATCAAAAGCACATTGGGAAAGTGCCCACAGCTTGTAATGATATCTCTGCCCTTGGTGCTTTGAGTACACCATCTGATGTCTGCTGAAGTGAGGGTAGTGAGCCTCTTAGCCCAGTTGCTTTGCTGATGAGGATTTAGGAATGCATCTGTCCTGGGTAGATGCTTTAGAAGCCAAGCATGGAATAATGGAGCACAACACCTCACTAGCCTTCCCCTCTGCTTCTCATTCTTCTGGTGCACTGAGTAATAGAGATCTCCTAGCAAAGTTGGCACTGGGTTCTTCAGGATGAGCAAATGGATTGCATTCTTGCTAATGAATCGAGGCTCATCTGCAAACAACACAATTCCATATACACTTAAGGCCAACAGAGCACAAACAGCTCTCCATTCCCCCAGGGAAGCCTTCAGACTAGCTTGAGAAATCAGGAAGTCAAGATGAAAACCAGGGATCCCAGCTTTAGAGGTCATGTGCTGCTCAATCAAAGCAGGTTCCAGGTGCAAAGCTTTTGCTATCTCTCCATTGCTGGGAAAGACCATTTCAGGGTTGAAAGGGATTTCCTTCTTGATAGGCAAACCAACCAAAGATGAGTATTCTTCTAGAAGAGGCCCCAACTGAAAGTCTTGAAAGGTGAAACATCTCAATGGGGGGTCATAAAACTGAATGCAGGTGTGGATCAAACTCCTCTGGGATGGGTCTAGATCCATGACCAAGTCAAGTATATCCCCATAATGCTCCCTGAACAAAGGTATGTGATCTGGAGTGATCAGGGTTTGGATCCTCCTGATGTCTGATAAGTCTGGTTGGAAGAAATGATAGGTGATGTTGCTTTTCTTTGGAGCCATAAGTGCTGATGAAGATGCTGAGGAGTGGGCCACTGGCTGGCTAGTGCAAGTAACTGAAGTATATGGTTGACAAGCTGAAGCAAGTACTGGTGGAGATAGGTCAATAATGCAGATGGGGTCAAAACCAAAACCAAATGAGAATGGATACCCTGAAACACAAATAAGCAAATGTTAATATGATGCAATGGTTATGTATGCAAATGATATGCAAAGGGTTTGTGACTGAGCTGGATCTGATCAAAATGCCCTGATATAGGTCCAAGTGTGTCCAAGAATTCCAGTTGGAGGTCTAAAAATCCAGTAACCAGGGTGGGGGACTCAAATAAAGAGCCACATGTCCAAGGTTTTAGAATCACAAGAACTGTCCAACATGGAGCATTCTTAACAAAGTCAAAGTAACAGGGTATTCTGAGGTCAAGGTACCTGCAAACCTATAAACAGCCCAACCCCCTCACAGGTGGTGATCTAGAACAAGGATCCTCAGACTTGGATCAGTTATGAGAAGTGTAAACACTTCTAACCCGGAGGTACAGTGTTTACAATAACCATAACAATTCCTCCTCTAATTCACCTCAGTTTCTGAAGGTCAGTACTAAAAGGTCATCCAGACTTAGCAGGCTTCCCAGATAGCCCTAGCATTGCAGGAAATCTGCAACACAGAGTTCTCAAGAAGAAACCCATATCTGAACCGTGTTTCATATTCCCGCACCAGACCGAAATGGAATGGGAAAGAATATGATTCACTCTAGCCTAGGTGTCACTCAGGTCCCAGGTATAGGACCTTAACTCTCAATGAATCACCCACCCACCAAAACAAGAAACCAGATCCAGCCAGCAACAATGACAGTATGATATATAAAAAACAGTAAAGAAAGCAATAAATAAAGCTGTACAGAAAGCAGTAAATAAAGCAAATATACACATACAGATAGCACATAACACCCCCAATAAACACAAATCAAACAAGCGCTAGGAGGAACCCACAAAAAGAACCAGAAGCCCTGGTTGCAGTATAAGCATCCCCAGCAGAGTCGCCAAGCTGTCGCTCCCTATAAGTGACACCAGGGTCAGATGAAGGTACAGACGCGAACGGTCGGCGAAGGGAACAGTGAGAACACACAGCCGTGAACTCACTGGAGATGAATAGAGTCGCCAGCTAGGCATTTTTATCCCGGGGGAAAGGCAATGCTGCATAGGCCTAGAAAAAGATGGATAAGACGGTTTGCGAACCAGAGAGACTGAGAAAGGGGGTTGGTTACAACCTGGGAAGGTATTAGCACCCAGATTGTCCGTCGTACTCGACGGGATCCACGCTTAAAAGATTTGTGTTTTAAAGGGGTAGTGTCAGTGCAATTTGTGTATAAAAGAGCTGAAAAAGGATGGACAGGTGTCAGTGTAGGAAGTGTGAAGTGTATAAATGTACAGTGTCAGTGTAAGAACAGGAGCGAAATGAATTGCTCAGGATCATGAGGCTAAAGAATAAAGCTGGGAGGAGGGGGGATGTACAGAGACTTTTGTTCGATAACTGTTAAGTTATGCCTACGTATCCTCTCGTGCAATGAGGAAGTCAGAACACCGTAGTTCGACCCAAAGAGACTGATAGAATGAATTGACTTGTGAACTGCTTACTTGCCTATGCTCAAGTGTATGATCTGTCTGGCACAGATGCAAACTGTCTTGCATTAGACGGAAGAAGCAAGTTCTCGGTTGTGAGTGAATGAGATGAGAAAAGAATCCCGGAGGAGACGATTATTGTTTGTTTTTGAGTTTTCAATCTTTTATTGCTTTTGAAAGTTTGTCATAAGTTAATGAGCTTAAGCCTAAACCAATGGATTTAGTAAACTCATCACATCTTCCCTCTGATTAGGGGTAATGAGAATACCTTAAGTGTGAAGTCAGATTCTCACACTTAATCACCTTTTGATGTAGGATTAAGATCATTAACCTACTTGTGATTATTTAGATGTTTTTGGGATTTTGTTTAGTGTTGAGTAATGAGGTTAAGCCATAATCAAGGATTAAACAGACCCATTACACTATCCTAATAGAAGGATAATAGATGAGAATGTTTAAGCTGAGGAAGACTCCTCAACTTAATCCATGATTAGGGATTAAACCCATGACAAAACAAACTTTTGATTAAGTGAATTTTAGATTAGTGGTATGATGATGAAGTGATTTTTATGGTTTGTAAGACAACTTGGGGGGGACTTGTCCATTAACACTAGGGTTAGTCCTTCTTAACCACTTAAGGAAGAATTAGAACCCTAATGCAAGGCCCAAGTTACAAGTGTGATGTCTTGATGATTATTAAGTGGATTGATTAAGAGATTTAAACACCTTAAGGGTTCAAGACTTAGGATTAAAGTTATACACTCCATCCTAAGAGAAGGATGCAGGCATAAGCTTAATCACAAAGTCTTAAAGCCTTTAGGGTTTAGTCCCTGATTATGGGATGAGAAGAGAAGACTCAAGAGAGACACAAAGGTAAAACTAATGGGGGGAGACTAATCAAAACCCTAATTCATTGTCATGCTTGGTTGTTCCTAAGGTTTGTGAGGTTTACAAGAACAATCTTCAAAGGAGCCACCAGGAAGCAGATGAACAGGATCAAGAGAAGCAAAGTGACTTGCTTCATTCAAGAAGTCAAGTCACTTGAAGAAAGAAGGTGGGAGGAACAAGAATGAGCAAGCTCAATCTCAAACACATATAGAAATGCAGCAATGGATGCAAGAGAGATGAAAAGAAAAGTTATGAGAAGTGAAGGCAAATTCACTTCTCAAGTTTACTTACCACCTGAAATGTTAGAAAGAAATGCAATGCAATGCCAAATGAAATGAAATGGTATGATGCTAAACAAAACCAGAAGCATGTTGATGATGATAATGATGCTATGAAGTGCTATGAACATGAGGCAAGGCATGGAGATGTTCATACAAGATCATGGATGCAAATGATGCAAGTTAAGGAGCATGAACAAGCATGGGAAGTTATGAAGCATACATGGCATACAACATGGCAAATGCAAGATGCAATGATCACACATGCTTCCTATATGTCTTAAGATGTCAAATGAATCACAAGAATGCTTGAAATGCTAAGACAAGTCATGTTATGCAAGAGAATGCAAGAGGGATGCAAATGAAAACCCAAATTAGGGTTTATGAATCAAACAACAAACAAAAACCCAAAACAGAAGCAAATCCTAAGATAAAAAATGGAAAATGCCAACCAAAGAAACCCTAAACCTATACTAAACCAAGGTCCAAAGGGGAGGTCTCAACTCTTAACCAATCTCAAGTTATGATTTTTCTAAGTTATTAGGGTTTTTAGGGTTCCTAAACAAAAGAAATGCCAAACAAATGGAAAATGCAAGATCAAATCATGGCCATTTTACCCTAGAAACCACATGCTAAACATAACACAATGCAAGAAGAATCAATGTCTCAACCTTCTCCAATAGACAGAAATGAATTTTTGAAAACATGATCAAAATAATGCACAAAATATGATTTAATTCAATGAAAAATTCTTAAAATGCATCAAGATCAAAAAAGAAATTTGGTTTGAAGGTTGGACAATGTTTCTAAATGTCTTAGAACATTTCATGAATTTTTTTGTAATTTTTAAATACCCAAAAGTATTTTTAATTAATTAATTCCCATTAATCAATTAAAAATAATCTCTTAAATATTTAAAAATACTTTTTTGATGATAAAAAATAAAATAAAAATATTTTTGGGTCTTAAAAATTAATAAAACTTTAAAGAAAAAGTTTCATAATTTTTAAGACATTTTTGCTATTTTAAAATAATTATGCAAAACAAAAGAAAAATAAAAGAAAATAAATGAATTAAATCTGATTTAATGAAAAGTATTCAAATCCTAGGGTGGAGATTTAAACTGGCCAGCGCGCGCATTGACTCCCCGCCACATCTCACGGTTCAAATTCAAACTTGCTAATCACCCTGATTAAACCCTAATTGTGCCCTAATGACAATCAGGCGACCGGAACAGTGTTCCGGTCGTCTTCTCCGGCCATCCCCAGAATCAATCTCTCTCCCTAGGCCATTTCAAAGGCTCTAAATCTCCAGAAATCACCTTCCACTCACCCTAAACACGAATCCAACATCAAATCACATTTAAACTCACACACAAACAAGAATCGAAGCAATGAAATTTTTAGGTCAAACTTTCAGAAAAGCAATACATACTCATTTCTGGCTTATTTTCAAAAGTAAAGAGATCCCAATGATCAGTGTAACATACACAACAAGATTTTAACAAGAGAAATGAGTTCTGGGAAAAAAGTTCATGGAGTCACCTGAGGTTGAACTTCTGATTCAGGAGCTTTTTGGGTGGTCCTTTGGCTCAAACAGGTCCCAATGATCTCCCTTTGAAGCTTTGGATGCTTAGTTGGAGTTTAAACAACCTCCTGAGAGAGTTTGCAGAAGCTCTGACCAAGGAAGTGTGAAAATCGTATTTGAGATATAGGGTGTTTCAGGCCAAAGTAGTGGGTGGTTTCTGGTCAGTGATGCAAGGTGAGTTGGTGTGTGGGGTTTGTTTAAGTGTTCATGGCTTGTGGAGAGAGATTCGATAGAAAATGCAGGCTGAGGTGAAGAATGGCAATGGGGGATTCTTGCTGTTTCAAGCTTGTGTCCTTGATGCTTTTTGGTCTATGGAGCAAGGTAAGATGATTAGTGAAGTTGGCTTGAGTGTTTGGTGGCTGTGGAGGCAGATTCGAAGCAAGTTGCAATGTGGTGTGTTTTTGTGAATGTCCTGAATGAGAGAGCTTCAGCCTTGCCTTGTACATGAAATGGCTTGCAAATTGTCCACAAAAACCTCTCTCATTGGTCAGAGGATGTGACTTGTGCTTTTTTGGATAGGTGTAGCCACTTTTGCAAATATGTCAACTTCTTGTAAGATAGGGCATGGGCAACTTCTAGCCAAGTACAAAGGGCAGGGCTGGCGCAGCATGGTGTGGTGAGAGAGCCAGCAAGGTTCAAAGGCCAAGGCAGCAAGTTGAGGGAAGTGTCATGAGTGTTTTGCAACTTGGTTACTTTATGGATTTTCATGATAAAAATGCCTTGTTACATGAACTAAACACATGTGATCTTGGTTCAAATCTGATTTTTAGGACTTAGAGAATGTTTATGTGCTGGTTTGATACCAATTAGAAGTCACATAATGCATTGGTTTAAGATTTTGCAAAATTCTCACTTAGGGCATGCCTTGAAAATAAGTGATTTTTGCCAACTTTGCATTGCCATAACTTTTGATCCAAGAAGAGTTTGATCATGTTCTTGTACTTTTTGAAAAGGGAAAGATGAGATCTACAACTTTCATGACCAAAGTTTTTCCATTTGAAGCTTTTTTGGATCAAGAATCATGGCTTGAAAAATGACCTAAAATGATGCAATCTTGAAAAGTCAACTATGCCCAAAAAGTCAACATTTGCAAAAACCCTAAATTCTTGATTTCTATGAACTTAAACCTTCTTCCATGATCAAATAAAGATCATATACACTCAAAATGATGAAGATCACCCATTGGTTGGGTCATTGGGGGCCTCGGATGCCCTGATTTTACACTGACTTGTCTGAAAAGTCAACCTTTGATCAGATGACTTCCCCATGGAATTTCTTCATGAAAATTGATATGCATACTCCCTATACCATATAGAGATCAATGGAAACAAGAATGACCAAAAAATTTGGAGTTATGGCCTCTGAAACCAAAACCCTAATTTTCAGTCAACTGTGCAGTTCAACCTGGCTCTGCCTCACTCAAACCCTAGTTCTTGTGATTCCTCTGCATTTTTGACTTTGAAGAGATGGAATATGATATATGAACACACATGGACCACTTTGAGTTGATTGGTGGCCTTTGGAGTGGCCCAAGAAGCTTTGGGATTGCTCAGATCACAAACCCTAGGTGCAGATGCCTTAGAAACTATGCAGTGAATCAAAAAGGAGATGTGAGATGATATGATTGTGTTAATGCATATGAGGATGATCACAAGCCATGATGTGAATGGGTGAGGGCAAATTTGGGGTGTTTACACTTTTGAGGATATCTTAGCCTTGCTAGTTTATGGCTTAGTGTTATTCCCCAATCCAGATCAGTTCATAGATGTTCATGCCATCAACATTTTCCTGAGTCACAATCCAGTGCCTACATTGCTTGGAGACATCCTACACTCTCTTCAAACTCGTACTACAAGGGCAAGAGGAACTTTGATGTGTTGCATACCTTTGCTATCTAGGTGGTTTATTTCTCACCTTCCTCGCTCATTAATGAAGAATGAGCAAGGGTTCAGGTGGTCCAAAAGGATCATGTCACTCTCGCATTCAGATATCCATTGGTGCTCCAGATCTATGGAGAATGTAACTATCATTGATCGTTGTGGGGAGTTCCCTAATGTGCCACTTCTGGGCATAAGAGGATGCATCACCTACAACCCCTCTCTAGCTTTACGACAATTTGGTTACGCTCGGAGTGATGGTCCACATGACATGTTGATTCAGGGCATTGTATTTGACTACGACAACGATCCGTAAGGTTACCGTCAGAGATTTATACGAGCATGGGGAAAGGTGAACAAGATTGACAGCAAGACTCTGGAGCCTAAGTACACTATTCCTATGGAAGCTTATCTCAGATGGGTGCGATCTCGTGCTCAGACTCTCATGATGCCATATCCTGCTATCCTGCCAGTTACCATGGAACCTGTTGCTGAAGGAGACACTGCTTATACCATCCTTCACCCAGACATGCCTACTGACATGGAAGACTTACAGAGATCCTGGATCCAATTGAAGGAGCAAAGGGATACTTTTGAGGCTCATTACAAAGCAAGCCAAGAAAGAATCCTGGAACTAACAAAGCAACTTCACGAGGAGCGGAATCTCAACTCATACCTCAACACAAAGAGGAAACATCCATGGGAGACTTAAAACCCCATCTTTTGTATTTATTTCATTTCATTTTTTGTAAGCCCAAGAGGCAAAACAAATTTATTACTAATAAAAGTTTACCTTCTTGTTTGTTTAAGCAAATTTAAATCCTACGGTCCTTGAAAACATTGCATACGCATTAATACATCATATCATTGCATCACAGGTTTATAATTGTGCACAGGTTTCTCATCTTCTCGCTGTTTATTTCAGCAATGGCTCTTGAACAAACGGTTAAGGATCTCCAGGCACAAAATGCACAGTTCCAAGAGCTGATCCTGAACTTGTCCAAGGGGCAGGATGAATTGAAGACACTGCTGGCCAAGAAGACTAAGAAGACTAGAAGGTCAGGTGGCCTGATCAACATGGGAAGAATGTTCAGAGGTCCTATCAAGACCAAAGAACAGGTTGAAGACTATGAATCTGAAGAGTCTGAAAAAGAGGGAGGCAGTCTCCACAACACTATGGGGGACTCTGATTCTGAGGCTAATTACTACCATGAGCCTAATGAAGACAAGTTCAAGATGCTGGTGGATAGAATGGATGCTATGGAGTTGCAGAAATCTTCTGGGCTGGATTTTGAAGATTTGAGTCTGATATCTGGGGTAGTCATACCCATTGGTTTCAAAGTTCCTACCTTTGTTGTTTATGATGGGGTCTCTTGTCCCAAGCTGCATCTGAGGTCTTATGTCAGAAGAATCCAACCTCACACTGCTGATAAGAAGTTGTGGATCCATTTTTTTCAAGAGAGCTTATCTGGAGCTCAATTGGAGTGGTATTATCAATTGGAGAGTGTCAACATCAAGGAGTGGAATGATCTTGCTGAAGCTTTCTATAAGTAGTATCAATACAATGCTGACTTAGCTCCCACTCGCATGCAGCTGCAAAGCATGTCTATGGGTGCCAAAGAAAGTTTTAAGGAGTATGCTCAGAAGTGGAGAGATTTAGCTGGAAGAGTTCAACCCCCTTTAACTGACAGGGAGTTAGTTGATATGTTCATATGTACACTGAATGGCCCATTTTACAGTCATCTCATTGGAAGCTCATCATCTGGCTTCACTGAGTTGATAATGACAGGGGAGCGCGTGGAGAATGGTATAAAGAGTGGCAAGATCCAAGTGGGTACTTCTTCATCAGGTGCTGCAAAGAAGCCTCCCACTGGGAAGAAAGAATCCAATGCTGTTTATGGTCAACCTGATCGTAATAGAAGGCATCAGTCTGTGAGTGCAGTTCATATTTCAAATCCAACTCCTGCAACAACAGAGCAGCCACAGGGCCACCAACAGAGGGCTAGAAGGCAGTTCACAAAGATCAACATGTCAATGGCTCAGGCATTGCAACACTTGTTGAAGGCTGAACTTATTACTCTGAAAGAGGCTCCTCAGAATCCCAATGTTACCTCTCCCAGGTATAATCCCAATGCACGATGTGCATATCATTCAAACTGTCAGGGACATGATACTAATAGTTGCTGGGTCTTGAAGAACAAAATTCAAGATATGATTGAGGCTGGAGAAATTGAGTTTGACCCTCCGGGTACTCCAAATGTGATTACTGCTCCCATGCCAAATCACGAGAAGACTGTCAATGCCATTGATGAAGATTTACATGTCTATTCAGTTGCAGAGTTGACCACACCATTGTCTGTTATCAAGAAAAAGTTAGTACAAGCTGGGCTCTTTCCAGGTTGTCGTGAAGATTGTTTGTATTGTACCTATAAGCCGGATAGTTGTTGGAGACTGAGAGATGGAATTCAGCGTCTCATGGATAAATATACCATAGTTTTTGAGAGGACTCCATCGTCTGTAGAGAGTATGGTGGATCATATTACTAAAGGTAGGAAAATTGAAGAGGTTGACATGGTTGATAGAGCGCCAGTAAGGATCACTTCTAAGGGACCTGTCAAAATCACTCATAAGGGTCCAATTAAGATTACTGCTGAAGGCCCTGTGAAAATAGTTGCTGAAGCTAGAGTGGCTCCTCTGGTCATTACCACTCCGGGTCCTATTCCGTATACATCTGATAAAGCTGTGCCTTGGCATTATGGGTCTGATGTTTATATCCATGGTGTTAAGCAGGAACCCTTAGCTGATATGCCTGTTGATGTTGATAATATTGTTGGGTCTAGTAAGATCACACGAAGTGGAAGAGTCTTCTCTCCTCCAGTTACTTCCAAGAATGCAGTTACCCCTGCTGCTACTTCCACCACTGATGCTCGGGGCAAAGGTCCTGTTATTGAGCCTATACCTACTGATGTGCCAACTGCTGATGATCTCTCTAAGCAGATGGAAGAAGTATTGAAAATCATTCGCAAGAGTGATTATGACATTGTTGATCAGTTGGGGCATACTCCCTCCAAGATTTCTATGTTGTCTTTGTTGTTATGTTCTGAGGCTCACGCCAAAGCTTTGATCAAGTTTCTGAAGACTGCTCATGTACCCAATGCAATTTTTGTTGACCAGTTTGAGAATTGTGTTGCCCACCTGACCTATGATAATGGGTTAGGGTTTTCTGATGCTGATTTGACCCCTGCCAAGAGGGATCATAACAGGGCCCTGCATATCTCAATTGAATGCAGGGGCACTACCCTGTCACATGTATTGATAGACAATGGTTCCTCTCTGAATGTGTTGCCCAAAGAAGTCCTGAATAAGCTGAGTCCTGAAGATGCTGTGCTGAAGCCCAGTAATATAGTGGTGAAAGCTTTTGATGATTCCAGAAGAGTGGTGCATGGAGAAATTGATCTCCCAATCAAAGTTGGTTCTCAGGTTTTTAATGCTACATTTTATGTGATGGATATTCGTCCTTCGTACTCTTGTCTGCTTGGTCGTCCCTGGATCCATGGGGCAGGTGCTGTAACCTCTACCTTACATCAGAAGCTAAGATACCCAGTGGAAGGAAAGATTGTTACTGTCTATGGAGAGGAAGAATATTTTGTCAGCCATGTAAACACCTTCAAGTATCTGGAAGTGGAAGGTGAATATGTTGAAACTCCGTGCCAGACATTTGAAGTGGTCCCGTGGATTGTTAATGATTATGTAGCTCCTCCGGTTGTCAAGAAGGTTCATGTGGTTACCAGAGTACCTCCAACAATGGCCTCCCTTAAAGATGCTAGAGCTGTAGTGGATGAAGGTGGTTGTACTATTTGGGGACAGCTTCCTGATATCCCATACAAGTCTGACAAATTTGGTTTGGGTTTCACTGCAGAGTCCCAGAAGGTTGTTCATCGTGCTCGTGATGTTCGTATCACCAATCAAGGGGTTATGAAGAACCAGATCAATGCCGTGGGGGACTATGATGAAGACTACAACTTGGATGTTTGGATTTTTCCTACTGTGGGTGCTGGACTCAATAATTGGAAAGCTGAAGATGTTATCCCTATCTCCTTTAGTCAGGAGTAAATACTATTACTGTGTTGTTGCTTTTAAGTTTGTAATTTCTTGAACAATTGAACTCTTAAGCCTTGTGCATTACCCGGGGCACAATGGTGTGCTTGTTACGGGTTGTCATTTCATTTGCATACTTCATTCAATAAAAATCAGTGGACGTTTCGTTTTAGTAAATATTGTGTTCCTTGTCTTTCTTTTCTTTTATTTTTGCTTTATCAGCTATGTGTTCTTACACACACCCACATCACTAAAATGCAGATCCTCATCCACTCTGGATCCTATTGATAACAGTTCTACTATTGCCAATTATGATTTCGAAAATCCGATCTATCAAACTGAAGACGGAAATGAGGACGATTGTGAAGTACCTGTAGAGCTTGCTAGGTTGTTACAACAAGAAGAGAAAGCTATACATCCACATGAAGAGCCAATCGAAGTTGTGAATCTGGGAACTGAAGAAAACAGGAAAGAGGTCAAGATAGGGGCTGATTTAGAGGATAGTGTCAAGAGCAGGTTGATTCAGATGTTACGTGACTATGTGGAGATCTTTGCTTGGTCTTATGAAGATATGCCAGGGTTGGATACAGACATTGTGGTTCACCGTTTACCAGTGAAAGAAGATTGTCGTCCAAAGAAGCAGAAGGTTCGTCGTATGCGTCCTGAGATGTCAGAAACGATTAAGGCAGAGGTAATGAAACAGTTCAATGCAGGGTTCTTAGCAGTGACTTCTTATCCTCAGTGGGTTGCAAATGTGGTGCCGGTACCTAAGAAAGATGGTAAGGTACGTATGTGTGTGGACTACAGGGATTTGAACAAGGCTAGCCCCAAAGATGGTTTTCCACTTCCTCATATCGATGTTCTGGTAGACAACACTGCTCAGCATAAAGTATTCTCCTTTATGGATGGTTTCTCTGGTTACAATCAGATCAAGATGGCACCTGAAGATATGGAGAAGACAACCTTTGTTACACAGTGGGGCACTTTTTGTTATAAGGTGATGCCATTTGGTTTGAAGAATGCAGGGGCAACATATCAGCGTGCTATGGTGGCTTTGTTTCATGATATGATTCATCATGAGATAGAGGTATATGTGGATGATATGATAGCCAGGTCCCAGAATGAAGAGCAACATCTTGATCATCTGCATAAGTTGTTTGAGAGATTAAAGAAATACAAGTTGAGATTGAACCCAAACAAGTGTACTTTTGGAGTTAGGTCTGGTAAGCTCCTGGGTTTCATAGTCAGTGGAAAAGGTATTGAAGTAGATCCTGCAAAGGTGAAAGCTATACGAGAGATGCCAGCTCCCCGTACTGAGAAGGAGGTTAGAGGTTTCTTAGGACGATTGAATTACATTGCAAGATTTATTTCCCAATTAACTGCCATCTGTGAGCTAATCTTCAAGTTGTTGAAAAAAGATCAGGTGATGGAATGGAATGATGAGTGCCAGACTGCCTTTGATGAAATCAAGAGATATCTGCTAGAACCTCCAATTTTGATGCCACCAGTTGGTGTAAGACCCTTGATTATGTACTTAACAGTATTAGACAACTCAATGGGGTGTGTCTTGGGGCAACATGACGAGTCTGGTCGAAAAGAGCAGGCAATATACTACCTTAGCAAAAAGTTTACCGACTGTGAAACAAGATACTCACTGCTCGAGAAAACTTGCTGCGCTTTGGCATGGGCTGCTCGCCGACTAAGACAGTATATGTTGACTCATACTACCTTGTTGATTTCAAAGATGGATCCAATCAAGTACATATTCGAGAAACCTGCTCTCTCCGGAAGAATTGCAAGATGGCAAATGATCTTGACAGAATATGACATACAGTATACTACTCAGAAGGCCATTAAGGGAAGTATTGTAGCTGATCATTTAGCTCATCAAGCAGTGGATGATTACCAGTCAATGAGTTTTGAGTTCCCTGATGAAGATATTATGATTGTTACCAAAGAACCTGGACAATATGACGGACCTGAACAAGGATCCCGATGGACTATGGTTTTTGATGGTGCCTCTAATGCACTTGGTAATGGTGTTGGTGTTGTGATTAGTTCCCCTGAAGGTTGTCATACCCCGATTACTGCTAGACTTTGTTTCTATTGTAATAATAACATGGCTGAGTATGAGGCATGTATCCTGGGTATTAAAGCTGCTATTGATATGAAGATACAGTTCCTTGATGTGTATGGAGATTCAGCCCTGGTAATAAGTCAGATTAAAGGAGATTGGGATACCAAGCATGATAATCTCATTCCTTACAGAGAGCATGTGCTGTCTTTAATCCCACATTTTAAAGAAATTACCTTTGGACATATTCCACGAAGAGAGAATCAGTTGGCAGATGCATTAGCCACCATGGCATCCATGTTTGAGAGCAGCTGGGATGATGAAGCTCCCTAGATTACCATTGATAGATTTGAAAAGCCTGCATACTGCAATGAGATAGGCACAGAAGAGGCAGAGGAAAAGCCTTGGTTCTATGAAGTAAGAAGATATCTTGAAGCTCAGGAGTTCCCTGAAGGGGCATCTGTCAAAGATAGGAAGTTCCTGAGAAGGTTTTCTGCTAAGTTCTTTTTGAGTAATGGGATTTTATACAAGCGCAATCATGATGCAACTTTGCTTCGTTGTGTGGATAAGAAGGAAGCAATTGAGATTATGGAGGATACGCATGATGGGATCTTTGGCACTCACTCTAGTGGACATACTATGGCAAAGAAGATATTGAGAGCAGGTTACTATTGGTCTACTATGGAAGCTGATTGCTATCAACACTCCAGAACATGTCACAAGTGCCAAATTTATGCTGATAAAGTACATATACCTCCATCACCATTGAATGTGTTGACTGCTCCTTGGCCCTTTGCCATGTGGGGCATTGATATGATTGGTGAGATCAAACCTACTGCTTCTAATGGGCATCGTTTCATCCTGGTTGCTATTGATTACTTCACGAAATGGGTAGAGGCAGCTTCATTTGCATCTGTTACCAAGAATGTTGTGGCTCGATTCATTAAGAATAATCTCATATGTAGGTATGGCATCCCCGAAAGGATTATTACTGACAATGGCTCTAATCTAAACAACACTATGATTACTGATCTCTGCACGCAGTTCAAGATTAAGCATCACAACTCTTCTCCGTATCGTCCAAAGATGAATGGGGCAGTGGAAGCTGCTAATAAGAACATTAAGAAGATTGTACAGAAGATGACTGTGACTTACAAGGATTGGCATGAGATGTTACCATTTGCTCTTCATGGTTATCGTACCACAATACGTACTTCAACAGGGGCAACCCCATTCTCCTTGGTCTATGGTATGGAAGCAGTTCTGCCCATTGAAGTTTAGATTCCCTCCTTAAGAATTATGAAGGATGCAGGCTTGGATGAAGATGAGTGGATTCATACTCGACTTGACCAGATAAATTTGATTGATGAGAAGAGGTTAGCAGCAGTTTGTCATGGCCAGATGTACCAGAAACGGATGATCAAAGCTTTTAACAAGAAGGTTAAGCCAAAGGTATATCAGGCTGGTGACTTGGTAATCAAGCGTATCATATTACCACAGGGTGATCCTAGGGGCAAGTGGACTCCCACATATGAAGGACCATTTGTAGTCAAAACAGTATTTTCAGGAGGTGCCATGATGCTTACTACTATGGATGGTGAAGACTTCCCACAGCCTGTAAACGCAGACATAGTTAAAAAATACTACGCATGAAAAGAGACCCGCTAGGTTGATAGGCCTAGGCAAAAATAAGGGCATCCCGGCAAACCAAAAGGGTTTGGGCAAAAATTAGGGATATATATAAAAAGATGTACACCCGGCAAGTCGAAAACCTGAAAAGGCGGCTTGGGCAAAAAAGGGTATCCCGGTGGATTGAAAACCTGAAAGGGAAATCCAGGCAAAAGTTAGGGATTAAAGCGGATGACTATGTCTCGTTTGGATCACCCATGAAACTGCAACCAGTTGTGCTACTTACTCAAGTTTGAACAGATAAAGCTCAATCCAATCGTTTTCGTCTCAACAGCAGAAGATGAGATACTTGAAGATAATGGCAATAGTAGAATTGAAACTCAATAGGATTATTTCCCACATAGTTGATTCTCCTTGTTTTGTAAAAACTTTATGACAAAATCCTCTTACTAGGGTTTATGTCTCCTTGTACAAATTTACCCATGTATGGGTCACTCTTTGATATAAATAAAATTCCATTTTTGAATCCAGATTTACTTTTACCCTATTTACATAAGCGAAACGTCCATTGGTTGTGTTTGAATGTATTATGCTTTTGAATATGATTGATGTTTACCAGAAATGCATGAATGCTTAATATGATTGATGTTTACCAGAAATGCATGAAAATGCAGTAATAGTATTTACTAAGGACGAACGAGGGAAGGATTTCAACGAAGCTTCGCCGGTTCATCTTTACAATACAGTTACAAACCCTCAGCAGGACAAATCCATCTTCATATAGTCACATCTCCCCTGGAATTTATATCCATCTCTTTTATCCTCATATGGATATCCGGGAATTTACTTTCCAATAAGAGTACGACGAACGAAGATGGGAGGTTATGTATACCTTACTATCCCCAGCAGACGGGAGGTTATATATACCTTGCTATCCCCAGCAGACAGGAGGTCATGTATACTTTATTATCAAACAAGACAGGAACAAGTTCCTCATATTCTTCAGCAACAAACCGGGATTTATTTTCCCTGGCCAGCAGTTGTTATACGAAGATATCCCGACGCTTCAGGCAGTATCATATCATACATACATCATTTACATCATACCATACCATACATATATATAGATGCATAATACATTACTTAAGTACATCATATTATACATGCATACATAATGCATAAAACTAATATTACCATACAGAATGCTACCTTGTTTTCAGGTTAAGTCTCCAGCAAACAGATTTGTGACTATCAGGACTGCTTTATCCTCCTGAAAGTTATCAATCCCTCAGGACTGCTTTATCCTCCTGAAAGCTTCTTATACCTCAGGACGTTGTTATCCTCCTGAAAGCATATTATCTCCTCAGGACTGCTTTATCCTCCTGAAAGCTTACTCCCTCAGGATTGCTTTATCCTCCTGAAAGCTATCACCCCTACTTCAGGACTGCTTTATCCTCCTGAAAGCATATTCATACCTCAGAACGTTGTTCATCTTTCTGAAAGCATATTCATACCTCAGAACGTTGTTCATCTTTCTGAAAGCATATCATCACCTCAGGATGTTGTTTATCCTCCTGAAAGCATATTATTACCTCAGGATGTTGTTTATCCTCCTGAAAGCATATTATTACCTCAGGACTGCTTTATCCTCCTGAAAGCATATTATTACCTCAGGATGTTGTTTATCCTCCTGAAAGCATATTATTACCTCAGGACTGCTTTATCCTCCTGAAAGCATATCATTACCTCAGGATTGCTTTATCTTCCTGAAAGCATATCATTACCTCAGGATTGCTTTATCCTCTTGAAAGTTATCATTATATCTTCATATTTTGGACTGCTTTATCCTCCAAGAAATGTATGTGAAGAACTTTTCT
This sequence comes from Lathyrus aphaca, assembly GCA_963966055.1. Classification (NCBI taxonomy): domain Eukaryota; kingdom Viridiplantae; phylum Streptophyta; class Magnoliopsida; order Fabales; family Fabaceae; genus Lathyrus; species Lathyrus aphaca. The sequence continues at coordinate 74,932,146 of OZ014519.1, forward strand.
CCAAGTGGCATCTTTAAGCCCACTCAAGCATATACAACCTAAACATCAGTATTACTCTACGCACCAGTGAGTGCAAATTTTTGGGCTTTTGTGTTCAATCCCCTTCAACCTTCCAGGTCACGACTGGCACATATACCAATCTAACCCCTCAGGTTTCAGAAAATTGAACAGGGGCAGCTGTTGCACCCCAAAATTTGCCCTCACAATACAAGACTTTGTGTACTAAGAAGGTTCACAAGGTTCACAAGATTCACAATGCTTACAAGACCTTTCATGAGGTTCATGAAGTCTACAAGTCACTTTATGAGGTTCACAAGGTTCACAAGATTCACAATGCTTACAAGACCTTTCATGAGGTTCATGAAGTCTACAAGTCACTTTATGAGGTTCACAAGGTTCACAAGGTTCACAAGACCTCCCATGAGGTTTACAATACATTTTATTATGGTTCACAAGGTTCACAAAGTTCACAAATAGTCAGAAGAGTTGACAATCCCCTCAAACAATGCACCTCCTAAGCAGTGCATCCAAAACTAGGGTTTTGACTTTAATCAGGCTAAATGGACTTCCAAGACTTCAAATGAGCTTCATAACATCTTATATGTGTGTAAGAACCCCCATGACAAGTTTCAAAACTTTTCTCAAAAGTTTGCTCAGTCAGATGATCAGATAAGTCAAAATCAGTCAAAGCAGTTAAAAAGTCAAACTGAGGTCAACTGTGGTCAAACCAAAGTCAAACTTCATGATTTTTTGCCAACATCAAGTATATGAAGTAAAATTCATCATTTTATCAAGGGTTGATCATGATTCATCAAGGAGATTTCAAATCATAAAGAATCAAGAGTTTCTAAATTAGGGTTTCCTTAGTAAAAGTCAACTGAACTTTGACCAGCCATAAATTTCACATGCTTTATCACCAAGTCTCCATCCAAAGCTCATTTTGAAGGAAATTGAATTCTCTACAACTTTGTGTCTCACAAGCCAAGCCCAAAAATGCTTCATTTGGAAGGTATGAGCTAAGACATTATAGGTCCTTTTGAAAGTCAACAAAAAGTCAACAACTTCAAAAGGGCATAACTTGAGAATGGTAAATGATATGGACATGAAACCAGTGGGGTTGGTTATAGGACTCTTCAAGCTTTCCGAAATGTCCAAGAACACCCTCATAGCATTAAAATTGAAGGATATGTGCCCTTACAAAGTTGGGAAATTTTTGGTTGGTTTATGAGGAAAATGGAGGTCTAAAACCAATTTCTTCCAAATGGGCTTGCCATATAATGACCCAATCCATACTATGACTTCATGCACGACCCAAGTCAACAAAAATCAGATTTTTTATCATTTTATTTTTGTTTATTTTGATTTAATTCATTAAAAATCATTTTAAATTAAAATAAAATATAAAAGTCAAAGATTTAAATATGATTAAGCTTCTAGAAATTCATAAATTTGATTGGTATAGAAGTGGAAAGAAGATCATGTTGATTTGCCTAAAATAGAAGGTGTTCATACAAAGATATTTGATTTTTAAGGCATAATCTCTTTGAATCTTTTTCAATCAAATCTCTCACACAATGACCAAATTTTTTGACCTAAATTGATCACTCTATAAGTACTTGAGACAACCCTAACACAAGCCACGAATTTTCAGCCTCCAAGTGAACATTCAAACTTTCAAAAATCACTCAAAAAATTGAAATTCGGTTTCTGCCATTGAGTATCATTCAGCACGATTTAAAGGTGTAAATCTGTTCTTTGGGAGGTCTATAAGCTATCTCCATCATCATTATCATTGCATCCATGGCCGAATGCCCTAACCGAATCAATATTGGCTTGAGTTTTTAAATTTTCGATTCCTTTAATTCGTGATATATAAACTGTTTTTAAGTATTGATATTTGTTTGTTAATGTGTGTGGATTGTTTTTATGTGTTTGGATTGAAGTTTCATGGCCGGGATCAAAAGTTACCATTGTTAGGGTTTCAACCTCAAGAATGGGGTTTTGCGTTTTACACCATTAATGAACATACTAAGAGCATGGCTAAGCCGTACAAACCTTGGGCAATGCAAATATGTTATCAATTTTAAAGATGGTGATGGTTTATGCGTGATTCATGAAATATAGGTTTATCTGCCAATTCTGTTTGTAAGTAATTTCGCAGGAAAAGGTGAAAGAAAAATCGCAGGTAATCTGGGGAAGAAGATGGTCCATTGGCGCCATCTGAAATATTCAAAATTTGAGTTAATATTTTTAGAATTGTTTGTGGTTTTGTTTCAACAAGTGCAGGATAGCCCAGTGGTAAGGATTGTGCGCATGGATTGTTTAAGGCCTTAGTTCGATTCTTGGGCGCAGCAATGTTTTTTCCTATTTTTCCATGTAATTACAAGACTTAATATATTATCAGTAGTTGTGAATTATGTATCAGGTGCGCCCTTCTGGCTGGATGGTAAGAACGTTTGCTTGTTATGTGAGGGTCCTGGGTTCGAATCGTTCCCAGGCCCTTTTGTTTTGGTTATTTTTTTCAATGATTTTTTTTGCAGGATAAAAATAAAAAGAATTGAAGTTGTTTCCATATCACTAGTGCACGCTGGCCCAGTGGCAAGGTCATTGTATTTCCAGGTAAAGGACCTGGGTTCAAATCCCAGGTCCTGTTTTTTTTTGTTTATATTATTTTTATTTTATTTTCTTATTATTTCTTTATACTATTTTTTTCCTAAAACTAATTTAAATACTTTTCTAAAAAAGAAATCAATATATATAAATTATTTTTCTTTTATAAAACTTATATTATGTTTTTAATATATTCATATGTATATAATTAATATTGTATATTAAAAAACCTAATATTTTTGTATATAAAACCCTAATTTTATTTAATCTTAATAATTTTCTAAAAAAACCCTAATAGTAATTCTTGCTTATTTTTTTTTAATTAGTGAATAAAATTTTATTATAATCTTTAAATTTGTAAATATAATTGTATGATCACATTTTTTTTATCATGTATGTATTTTATTTAATATAATTAAAATTTTGTAAATATAATCATAATTAACCCTATTTCTTATAATATTTAAATATGACCTAAATTGTTTATATTTTAATTTTGCATATATGCTTAGGAATAATTAAAAAAAAATTGTTAAATTAATTTTGTAGTTATATTTATTTCTATAATATGTTTATCATTAACTTATTTTTCTATATAATTTACAAATAACTTAAAACTTTATAATTAATACAATTGTTTATATATTTTTTTCTTATTAATCTTAAATAATTGTTCATATAAAAATTTGATCTTTTAATTATTTTAATATTTTTGCTTGTTATTATTAATTATGTTTATATGATTATTACTAACCCCATTTATTTTTAAATTGTTATTATTATTATTACTAACCCAATTATAACTGCTTATTTATTTTGCTTATTATTTTATTTTTGCTTATTTATTTAAATTGCTTTTATTATTATTTTGTAATTGCTCCTGGATGTAATTTTTTTTAAATGTTTATTATTTATTTTATGCTATGGTTAGTAAATAGGGAGTGTAAACATGTATGTTATTTAAAATTAATTTAGATCACCTAATTCAAAAGATAAATATTAAATTGAACACTCACACACGTAAGTCGATCTTTGATCGCCATCTCACTTTCTAGGGTTACCTTTCATTGTTGCCTAATCAAACAGGTCAAGTAGGGTGTATAAAGCAAAGTCCCTCAGAGTAAAGTCATCTAGACCCTTAAACAATAAAAGATCAAGTCCCTTAATGGTTGCCTTCATAATGATCTTGTCCCTTTCGAATAATGATGACAGTCCCTCCAAAATTGCTTAATACACCTTACAGTTGCCTACATTAAACAGATGTCCCTTTACTTGTCTCACACATCCCAGGTAATGACTACCTATTCCTTAATAATAGGGATAGTCTTACCACTTAAAGGATTCAAGAACAGAAAGACTTAAACTTTAGGGTAGGTTCCTCATAGTTACTTGCTCACCATTTCAAAACTCTTCAAAACGATTTCAAACACTTCATACTTTCAAACAAATTTTCAAACACAAGTTTTTTACGCATCCGTACATGGATCATTATCAAACTCTTATGAAAATTTCTATTCACACAGTTCACATTTTCAAAAACATTTTAAAGTGAGCTAAGTAACTAAGAGCCCATGGATAACCATGGATGTAAAGGGTGCTAACACCTTCCCTTTACATAACCTACCCCCCGGACCCAAAAATCTTTTATAAGGTCTTTCCTGTTCTTTTATGCCTTTCCTTTGGATAAAATAAAACTCGGTGGCGACTCTTGCTATCCGCAACATAACTAAAGTCAGTTCTCCCACCGTGTTACAACTGGGACGTTTTCTAGTATGCCTACAGGATATTTAATAGAGCGATCGGCTAGTTGAACGGACATTTTATTTGGTCGTAGGTCTCCCATGTCTAGCCTTTTGCAAATCGTTAAGGGCATAACACTGATACTGGCTCCTAAATCGCATAGAGCTTTGTCAATGACGAATTTTCCTATTACACAGGGTATAGAGAAACTTCCTGGATCTTTTAGCTTAGGAGGCATATTATTCTGAATTATGGCGCTACACTCAGCAGTAAGTGTAACGATTCCGTTATCCTCTATCTTTTTCTTATTGGATAAGATTTCCTTTAAAAACTTAGCGTACGAGGGTATTTGAGTGATAGCTTCTGTAAATGGAATAGTAATATTCAACTGTTTCTGAAGTTCAACAAATTTCTTAAACTGGCCCACCGTCTTGGAATTGGTTAATCTCTGAGGGTACGGAATTGGTGGTTTATAGGGTGGTGGAGGCACATAAGGCTTTTCTTTCTCCACTGCCTCTTGATTATCTTCCTCTTCTTCTGGTTCATTCACCATTTCAGTCGGTTTATCCGGTTTTTGGTACATGGCTGGATTGTCAAGTCTTGGATCGGTAGGTCCGTCAAGTTCCTTGCCACTTCTTAATATCACAGCATTGGCCTGTCCTTTCGGACTAGGTTGAGGTTGTCCAGGAAATACTCCAACTGGTGCAGCGGTAGGTGCTTGTTGTTGAGCTACTTGTAAAATCTGAGTCTCAAGCATTTTGTTATGTGTAGCTAACGCATCTACCTTGCTCACTAATTGCTTAATCTGCTCACTAGTGTGTATGTTTTGGTTTAAGAAGTCCTTGTTTGTTTGATATTGGTTAGCTATGAAGTTCTCCATCATCAACTCAAGGTTCGATTTTCTAGGGACATTGGGAGCAGTCTTTTGATATCCTGGTGGTGTAGTTGGTGCTTGACCTGGTGCGTATAAAGCATTGTTGTTTTTATAGGAGAAGTTCAGATGATTCTTCCAACCTGGGTTGTATGTGTTTGAGTACGGGTTTCCTTGAGCATAATTCACTTGATCTGTGGGAATTCCTGCTAATAGTTGACAATCAGGGACATCATGTCCTGGAACTCCACATAACTCACAGTTAGGTGTTACTGCAGCCACGGTGGCTGTTGGTGTTATGGCCAAGTTGTCGATCTTTTGGTTTAGTTGGTCAAACTTTGCATTGACTTGGTCCATACTACTCACTTTGTACATACCTCCTTTTGTTGGTTTCTCAGTTGCGACTCTCTCGCTTCCCCATTGGTAATGGTTTTGAGCCATACTCTCGATAAGTGCATATGCCTCGTTATATTCTTTGTCCATTAGTGCACTGCCTGCGGCAGCGTCAATTGTCATTCTTGTGTTGTACAAGAGTCCATTGTAGAAGGTATGGATGACCATCCATTCTACTAATCCGTGATGTGGACAAAGTCTCAGCATATCTTTATAGCGTTCCCAAGCTTCGAAAAGTGATTCATTTTCCTTTTGCTTAAATCCGTTGATCTGAGCTCTTAGCATAGCTGTCTTGCTAGGTGGGAAATATCTAGTCAAGAAAACTCTCTTAAGTTCCTCCCACGTAGTTACTGAATTCGAAGGTAGAGATTGAAGCCAGGCTCTCGCTCTGTCTCGAAGTGAAAAAGGAAAAAGACGTAGTCTAATAGCTTCTTGGGTAACTCCATTGGCTTTTACGGTATCTGCGTACTGCACAAATATCGAAAGATGAAGGTTCGGATCCTCGGTAGGATTTCCGGCGAATTGATTTTGTTGCACGGCTGATATCAGAGAAGGTTTCAGTTCAAAATCGTTTCGGTTGATAGCCAGTGCGGCAATGCTGGAATGCGGTTCAGCTTGCGAAGGACTAGCGTAATATTTGAGTGGGTGATTTGGTTCTTCAGCCATCTCTGCGTCCTTTGATGTTACGACTGGTTTAGGTGGATCTATTTGAAGATCTGGAATGTTGTAATTTTGTTCGTAATCGAATATCCGTCTTCTTACGTGTAAGAAGCGTTCCGATTCTGGGATTAGAGGTTGCAAGTCTTCGCCTTGAGAGCGAGTACTTGGCATACACTCGGGAAATTAGATTAAGAAAAGAAAATAGTTGTTACCTTAGTCTAGACAATGCTACTCTAAAGTGCACTAGTAACTAAATTAAGGTCCCCGACAACGGCGCCAAAAATTTGATGGGCTAAAGACGTACTCTAATATGTGTCTAGCGGTATCTTAACTGCAAGCGCACAACCTATCGAAGTAATATTTAAGATTATCGATCCCACGGGGACTTTATGATTACTTAGTGCTAGAGGATTTACTAGTTTAGCTAAGGTGAATAGTTGTCACGATTTTTGGTTGTTTTTAAGGATTAAAGGCGGGAATTAAATTTTAGTTTAATAAAATAATAATAAGGCGGTCGGTATGTAATTATGTTAACTTAGGCGGGTCAATCTAACCTAGGCTTATAAAGATGGTTCACTTAATCTATTCTGTAGAGGTTACCAGTTTAAATATCTTTAACTCACACTCTCGTGGTCTTATCTCAGATCTTACCCCTAAAGCCCTATGCCTACTCTCGCTAGCCCATAAGTGTTTAGAAATAATTTTTGGAAACTTAATAAGTCTAATTCATTTTAAAGCGCTCTCGCTGTATTTAAATTAAATGCCTAACTTTAGCTATCTGGTTAAAATCTCACACTCTCGTGGTCTCGACCTAACCTATTACACTTTCCTTACTCTCGTAACAAAAAGATTGATTTTATTATAAAAAGTTACAGCCAGTATTTTAAGTTCTTAATTATTTTAAGCCTAGAATTGATTTTACCGATTTAGTTGATTTTAATTACATACCGCCCTAAAGTGCTTAGCTACTCATGATTGTTGTACAAGACAGATGCAGAAACAGAGGAATACAAAATAAAGTATGCATAATAAAATAAATTCTTAACATTAATATAAATGCAAATTAAATAAAAACCTGAATAACAAATATAATGTTAGACTCCTTCTTCCACAATCTGGCAAGCTCGGAGTACGGACCGGAATCGGAAATAAAAATTACTAAAAGCGAATGCTGAAGGCTTTGAAAGAAATTAAATTATAACAATTTCCTAATGTTGGAAATTGTTATATGGTTTGGTTGGGATATAAAAATTAAAGCAAGAACAAAACAAATTGATGGAAAAATAAAATGAACTAGGGTGCAGAGGAAATACGGCAGAGCTTCCGCAAGAAAAATTAAAATAAAACTCTGTCAATTGTTCTTTGAAACTAAGTTATTTATAGGATCAATATTTGGGCTTGGCAGTTGGAATAATGCCTTGGGCTTTGTAGATGCTGAGAAAATCCAGGGAAAAGTTGAAATACTTGGTCTGCGGGAGAATAGGAAAATTGACTTCACGTAACACACACGTGCATGACCAATTCTCAGCAAGTAAACCTAATTTCCCCTTGTCACGTTCGTGACAAGGGTGTCACGTTCGTCTCCCTTGTAATACGCGTGTCACGGTCGTGAGGGACTGGTGACGACCGTGACTGCTCCTTTTAGCGTGTCACGGTCGTGACTCCTAGGCGACGGTCGTGACAGTTACAAAAAATGCAGATTATGCAGAATTCCTCTCTTCTTCTTCTTTTCATGGTTGTTTTTGCTCATTTCACTTGTGGCTTATGATTTAGCTCTGTAATTGATATACCTACAAAATGACAAAGAAAACTCGAGGAATCGGGTGTTAAAACGATAAATGTGCGATAAAACGGCATTGAAACATAGTAATAAAGCGATACTTTTTCTCGTTATCAATAGTCCCTCCCAATTGCTAAAGACACCCCTTAAGTTATCTTCATTGACCATACGATGACCCTACGCCCGTGCCTATAAGAAATCCAAGGTAATGTATTCCTTAATAATATGGATAATCTTACCCTTGAAAGAAAATAAAAGAACATGAAAGACTAGTCTAGGGTAGGTACCTCTTAGTTACTTGCTCACGTTTCAAAAAATACTTTTGACACCTCGCTATTTTCAAACATCTTCAAAAAAACAAGGCTTTGTATACATCCATATGAGGATCATTACAACGTACTTAGACAAATTTCTAAACACACACTACACTTTCCTTTTCCAAACGAATAAGTGAGATAAGTAACTAAGAGCCCATGGATAACCATGGATATAAAGGGTGCTAACACCTTCCCTTTATATAACCTACCCCCGAACTTAAGTCTTTTAAAAATAGGTTTTTCCTGTTCTTTTATGTCCTTTCTACTTGGATAAAATAAAAGTCGGTGGCGACTCTTGCTATCCGCAACATTTATAGAAATCTAGTTCTTCCACCGTGTTACAGAACTGGCGACTCTGCTGGGGAATTACTAAGTCAAAGAGGGGTACCCTTAGGAATTAGATCACTTAATTGTTTGCCTTGTTTTCTTTATATTATCTGTTGGGCTTTTGTGTGAAAGATCCTAACCCGGATCTAGTGTACCCTAGGTAAGTAGCAATATACCAAGGAAAATGTACGGCGTATACCGATATGGTTGATTTGGTGGCTACGTTAGTGTGACTTCTTGGTTGGTTCTTATGTTCCTTAAGTAAGTTGAGGATAACCTGAGGCTGCCATATGTTGTCATTACACTAACTAAATTTGTAAAACCTTAGTTAACCCATCTTGGTCTTTAGAAAGTAGTGAGATAACCGGCTTTGGTGAAGACTAAAGTTGGTTGATACTCGAGGCTATGCTCATTGAGATCCTAAACTTGAGGGGTTTTGGTTGGAAAGTCAGTTGCCTACTGAACAACAACCCGTGAGAAGGATCAGTGATATTGAGATCCCTTAGAACCTGGTTACTTTTGTAGGACAGGATGAACCAACTAAACTTCAGGGGAAAATTACTTACCTTTAAACCTCATGCAAGCCTCTAAACCTAGGGCTATTGTGTGACTTGTTTGTGTGTGCCACATGTTTGTGATTGAGCATAACATCATGACATCATAAGCATAGCATTTTCACTAACCATTTCAAGGACCAAAGGATTTATCTTTGTTCTTTGTTGCAGGTTATGGCTTCTGCTAGTAGGAACACTATCCGAATCAACTTTGTAGGGATACCTCCTAAGCTTAAGGAATTGGTCTCTAAAGTTTCTGAAAGCTCTCAATTCATCAAGAAGCATGGTTACCTGCTGGATCTAGTTACTTTGGGGTTCAATGAAGACATGATGAATGTCTTATTCCAGTTCTTTGATCCTAAACATCATTGTTTCACGTTCCCCAACTATCAGTTGGTACCTACAATGGAGTAATTCTCCAAACTCCTGGGTGTGCCTATCCTTGATCAGAAACCCTTTACAGGCTTAGAGAAAGAGCCTAAACCTGAAGTCATTGTTGCAACCTTACATTTGAAGAAATCAAACATTGTCTTAGAAACGAGAAGCATAGTTAAGGGTATTCTTGCTAAGGTATTGATGGAGAAAGCTCAAGTGTTCTAGAATGCTATGAGCTATGATGCTTTTGAGGATATCTTATCCTTGTTGATCTATGGCTTAGTGTTGTTCCCTAATCCAGACCAGTTCATAGATGTACATGCCATCAACATATTTCTAACTCACAATCCAGTGCCTATATTACTTGGAGATATCTTACACTCTCTTCACACTCGTAATACGAAGGTGCGAGGAACTCTGATGTGTTGCGTACCTCTGCTATCTAAGTGGTTTAGGTGGTCTTAAAGGATTTTGTTTAGGTGGTCTAAAGAATGAACAAGGATTGAGGTGGTCTAAAAGGATAATGCCACTTTCTCATTCAGACATTCATTGGTGTTCCTGATCTATAGAGAATATTACTATCATTGACCGTTGTGGAGAGTTCCCTAATGTTCCACTCCTTGGCATTAGAAGGGGCATTACTTACAACCCTTCTTTAGCACTATATCAGTTTGGTTATGCTCAGAGTAATGGTCCTCATGACATGCTTATTCAAGGAATTATGTTTGATTATGACAATGATCTTCAAGGTTACCGTCAAAGGTTCATACGAGCCTGGAACAAAGTGAGCAGGGTTGAGAGCAAGACTCAGGAACCAAAATACTCCATTCCTATGGAACCTTACCTCATATGGGTGCAATCTCGTGCTCAGACTCTTATGATGCCATATCCTACTGTCCTACCAGTTTCTATGGAGCCTATTGTTGAAGGAGATGTTCCTTACACCATTCTCCATCCTAATATGCCTACTGATCTAGAGGAGCTGCAGAAGTCTTGGATCCAACTGAAGGAGCAAAATGATACTTTTGAGACTCAGTTCAGAGCTAGTCAAGAAAAAGTTTTAGATCTGACAAAGCAACTTCACGAGGAGCAGAACCTCAACACATACCTCAACACAAAGAGGAAGCGTCCATGGGAGACCTAAGTCTTATACATTTATTTCTTTGTATTTTATTCTTATTTTCTTTCATTGTATGCCCAAGGGGAAATTTATATTAACACATACTAATAAAAGTTTTGTTTTTGTTTTCCTTTAAACAAATTTAAATCCTATGTGGTCCTTGAAAACATTGCATATGCATCTACATACCATATCATTGCATAACAGGTTTTCACTACAGGTTTCTCATCATATCGCTGTTTATTTCAGCAGAAATGGCTCTCGAACAATCTGACAAAGATCTTCAAACTCAGATTGCTCAATTTCAAGAGATGATCCTGAATTTGTCCAAAGGTCAGGAAGAGTTGAAAGCCCTCCTTACTAAGGACATGAAAAAGAAGAATCCTAAAGACAGCAAGGGTGATCAGTTGGAATAACTACAAACTAAGATAGAAGAGATGAGACTCCAGATGAATGGCCAGGTGGCTCTTACCCAAAGCTTAGCCCAGGGGCAAGAAGAGCTGAGAATCTTTGTCAATAAACTTCAAGGTAACAGAGTCAGGAATCTAATCATCAGTCAACCTCCGACGAAACAAGCTGACTTGGTTGAAAGGAGGAATAGGATAAGAGAAGGAAAGAGACCGGCTACTACTGATAATTCTTCAGTTGAAGAAAGAAGGTCTTGTAGGGCTAATCCACCACAACACAAGAAGTGTAGAAGACAGTTCACCCAATTCGACACGCCAATGTCGCAAACTTTGCAATGCTTGTTGGAAATGAAGTTGATTATCTTGGAAGACGCTCCTCGAAAGCCCAATACTTCCTCTCCTCGCTATAATCCCAATGCAAGATGTGCGTATCACTCCAATTGTCCTGGACATGACACTAATAATTGCTGGGCATTGAAGAATAAGATTCAAGACCTAATTGACGAAGGAATCCTTGAGGTTACGCCAGAAGATCAGATTGAACTCTCCTATTATCCGTCAAACATCGAAGTTGCCAGACATCCGGAGCGACAAGTTTAGAAGAGACTTTGAGAACATTTGAATTTTCATTTGTAATTTCTTTTGTCAGCTTAGACACTTATTATCATGTCAGATTTTGTTTTCACAATAATGCATTGCATATGTTTGTCTTGAATTAATCCATTCGTTTCACTATATTTAAAACTATGCTTCTTACTTCTATTTTGTGATATTTAACTCTTGATAAAGTTGTAAGCCTTTAGATGGAGGATGACGAAGACAATACCATAATCTCATATAGTATGCTTTTGAACAGACTATGTTGACGATGTACAAACATTGTTTCAATTCCTAAACAGTGGAGATATAAGGAAGTTAATCCCTAGTTAACACTTTTGAGCCAAAGAAGTAGGAGTTTTTCTTTCTCAAGCAAGTTAAAACCCTTATTCATAACTTGGGGCGGGGTAGTTATTCGGTTAACTCAATTATACTAGTTGTCCTTTTTGTACACAACTAATGATGGTTCCCTGTAATCACTAAGTTCAACAGTCAATAACTAGCAAAAGAAAAGCTCACTAAGTCAAAACCTATGAAGGAGACTTAGTAAAAAAATTGAGACATCCCGCTGACTGTAATCTTGAAACGAACAGTTCAGGTAAAAGGAAGGGATAATAAAGTCAAAAGAAAAAAAGGTCACTACAAATCCTCAAACAAAAAAAAATGACTGCCTTTTCAAATAAACTATTGTCAGTGTTACAATTCCAAACTACTTTGGAGCCTCAAGGCATAAGTTAACTGAACATAGGACTGAAGACCATCACGAAGAATGAGTTGGGTACAAATAAAATTTGAGCCTTTATCTTTTGTTTCTTAAACCATGAATCAGGCCATGTTACAACCCTTTAAAATTCCTAACTAAAGTATGGTTAGTTCAAAGGCGTACTGTTGCAAAAAGGTATCCTGGCTCCTTTAGGGCTTATTATAAATCTTGAGTTAATATCACAGTGTTCATAAACATTATTTTACTAAAATAATTTTTTTTATAGAAAAACTTCAAGACAGACATAAGCATTGCATTTTGAAAATAATTGTTTGCATATAACTGAGTGTTTGACAACAGAGAAACTTACATGATGAATATTCAATAAACTAGAGTCCTCCCGATAGAAAAAGTTGCTTCCTGGATCAAAGCTAATGTATACAAGGGGGTAGTTATTATCTCCCAATCAAGGGGGCATACCATGTTACTGTCCAATTCATTTGGTGCAATCAGGTCAAGGTTCACAGGGGCATGTCTCCTCATCTATTTGAATTACCAAAGGTAACATTACTGAGTTTACGATGCTAGGGGCATATTATTGTGGGGCATTTTGTTTGTTTCTCTTGTGGTAGCTTTTTCAAAGCATTGCTATTTTGGAACAAGTCATCCTCAGCTAGGGGCAATGCTCTCTTTTCGAACATAATTAGATCAAATTCAGTTGCAAGCTCCTTAACTGTTGACCAAGACGTACACAATCCACCACAGTCTAAAAACACATTCCTCTCGAAAGGCCATTGTGGAAATAAATTGTCTATGCCAGTAGTATCAGATGGTGTCAGTATCATGTTTTGGATCCAGTCATGAGAATTTATAGGAAATTACTCAGAGAGGTCAAAAACCTCAGAAGCACTAAATCCAATTGGGTATGCACTTTCAAAGTTGATACGATTCTATTTTCGAGTTCAGGTTTACTTTTCCCTCTTTATCTGGGAAAGAAATATTTACTCAATTTTAGGTTTACTTTTCCCCTTTAACTTAAGCGAGAAACGTCCGTTGGCTATGTTTGATTGTATATATGCTTTTGAATGTGATTGATGTTTACCAGAAATGCATAAAATACATAATATTATTTACCAAGGACGAACGGAGGTAGGAATTCAACGAATCTTCGCCGGTTCATCCCCACAGAGTAATCTTTACGGGTATTCTTATGGAATACTTCAAATAATATCTTGTACTTCCAACTCTACGAAGTCTTCAAAAAGTTTCATTTCAAATACAATATATTCTCCGAAGAATTGATACTTGACCGGATAAGTCTCCCGGAGCAATGTCCATCTCTTTTATCCTCAGTCAGGATATTCATGAACTTAATCCTTCAATAAGAAGTACGACGAACGAAAACGGGAGGTTCTAAGTACAATATTCTAAAACAAGACGGGAACAAAGTCTTCACATTCCTCAACAACGAATCAAGATTTATTTCCCCCAGCCAATAGTTGTTCTACGAAGCTACTCACGCGCTTTAACTACATAATTCATACATACATCATCATATCATATCATATCATACGCATATAACATTCTCATGAGATATTATCTTGCAAAGTGTTATATACATCATGATATTTGCATAGAACTAACCTTGTTTTTTAGATTAATTCTCCAGCAGACAAACGTCATCAACAAACTTATACCTCGGGCTGCTTTATCCTCCCGAAAGCTATATCACAATACCTCGGGATGCTTTATCCTCCCGAAAGCTATATCACAATACCTCAGGCTGCTTTATCCTCCCGAAAGCTATATCACAATACCACGGGCTGCTTTATCCTCCCGAAAGCTATATCATTATACCTCAGGCTGCTTTATCCCCCCGTAAGCTATATCATCATACCTTGGGTTGTTTTATCTTCCCAAAAGCTATATTATCAAACCATGGGTTGTTTTATCTTCCCAAAAGTTATATCATCAAACCTTGGGTTATTTTATCTTCCAAAAAGCTATATCATCATACCTTGGGTTGTTTTATCTTCCCAAAAGCTATATCATCAAACCTTGGGTTGTTTTATCTTCCCAAAAGCTATATCATCCAACCTTGGGTTGTTTTATCTTCCCAAAAGCTATATCATCAAACCTTGGGTTGTTTTATCTTCCCAAAACCTATATCAGAATACCTTGGGCTGCTTTATCCTCCCGAAAGCTATATCATCAAACCTTGGGTTGTCTTATCTTCCCAAAAGCTATATCTTCATACCTTGGGTTGTTTTATCTTCCCAAAAGTTATATCATCAAACCTTGGGTTGTTTTATCTTCCCAAAAACTATATCATCAAACCTTGGGTTGTTTTATCTTCCCAAAAGATATATCATCAAAACTTGGGTTGTTTTATCTTCCCAAAAGTTATATCATCAAACCTTGGGTTGTTTTATCTTCCCAAAAGCTATATCATCATACCTCGGGTTGTTTTATCTTCCCAAAAGTTATATCATCATACCTCGGGTTTTTTTATCTTCCCAAAAGCTATTATCACAATACCTTGGGCTACTTTATCTCCCCAAAAGCTATATCACAATATCTCGGGCTACTATAAACCCCCAGGATAATCTTGGACTGCTCTACCCTCCAGGATCATATTAAGCAACCTCTTAGGCTGCTATATCCCCCAAGACTGCATCAATTTACATTTTTGACGGCTTCATCCTCCAAGAAGTGTATCTGAAGAACTTTTTTTTCGAATGACATCTTTAATCCCATTCAAGCAATACAACCAACCAACAGTTTTAATCTACGCACCGACGAGCACAAATTTTTGGGCTTTTGTGTTCAATCCCCTTCAACCTTCAAGTCACGAACGACGTGCATGCCAATCTAACTCCTCAGGTTTCAGAAAATTGAACAGGGGCAGCTGTTGTACCCAAAAAATTTCCCTCACACAATTAAGGCAATGTATCTCAAGATTTCTCAAGATTCACAAGGTTCACAATTGGTCAAATGGATTGAACGTTTCATTAGACTAAGCCTCCTCCTGAACAATGGATCCAGAACTAGGGTTTTGAATTTATCCAGGATAAATGGACTTATAAGGCCTCAAGTGAGCTTCATAACATCCCACATGTCTTCAAGAATCCCCATGTCAAGTTTCAGTGCTTTCTCAATAAGTTTGACTAGCCAGATGTTCAAATATTCAAAAATCAGTCAACTTGGTAAAAAGTCAAACTGAGGTCAACTGTGGTCAACTTAAAGTCAAACTTCAAGATTTTTTGCCAACATCAAGATTAAGAGGTAAAATTCTCCATTTGATCAAGGGTTGATCATGATTCATCAAGAAAATCTCAGATCATCAAGAATCAAGAAGTTTCTAAATTAGGGTTTTCATAGTAAAAGTCAACTGAACTTTGACCAGCCATAACTTTCACATACTTCATCAAAAATTTCCATTCCAAAGCTCATTTTGAAGGAAATTGAATTCTCTACAACTTTGTGTCTCATAAACCAAGCCTAAAAATTCTTCATTTGGAAGGTATGAGCTAAAACATTATAGGTCCTTTTGAAAGTCAACAAAAAGTCAACTTTTCCCAAAGCTCATAATTTAAAAATGGTAAATGATATGGACATGGTACCAAAAGGGTTGGTTAGAGGACACTCTAAGATTTCTAAAAAGTCCTAGAACACCTCCATAGCATCAAAATTAAAGAAGTTATGCATTCTCAAAGTTGGATGATTTTTAAGGGGTGTATGAAGCAAAAAAGGCCATAACTTCAATTTTTTTCAAATGGGCCCAAAAAGTTGCAACCCAAACTTGAAGATGATGTCATGCAAGACCCAATGACCATTCATTCTGATTTTTATAATTTATGTTATATTATTTTGGATTTTAATTGTTAAAATTCAATTTTAATAGAAATCAAATATGAAAATCAAATATTTGATCTCATAATTTATTTTGGAATCAAATATATGATATTAAAAGTGATTGAGATCATCCAAATTCGTTCAAGACCAATATAGTATGATTTAGTTTGATTTTTTGGACAATTATGATGATTGATTTCTTCACCTTTAAGCAACCCATAAAACTCCAAGCAAGGCCCAATTTTTTTACTCTAATTTACACTATTATATATACATAACATAACCACAAGAGTGGGGGAGGATTTTTCTGCACAAGGTAAGGGTATTCATACTTTAAAAAAAAACAAGGAAAAATTGCAGGTCTAGAGGAAGAAGATGAAGATCTTGGCGCGTTTTTCAGATTTAAATAATTGTTTTATTATAATTTTGTTTTAGTTATTTAACACACAGAAGGCACGTTTTTTTTAACTCATATATTTTTTCAGGTTTATAACCAAAAGGCACGCTTGGCCTAGTGGCAAAGACCTAAGGCTGGGGAGTCTGAGGGAATGGGTTCAACACACATTCCCAACAATTTGGCAAAGAAACGTGGGTTCAACACCCATTCCCAACATTTTGGCAAACAAAACATTTTTTTAAAAAAACTTATATTTCTTTATATAAACCTTTTTTTTTAATAATTTATCTCTTTTGATTTTATTATATTTTATGAATTAAAATATTTTTTTTGTATATAATTATTAATTTATTTTCATTAATTAATAATAATTAGTAATTAGTTTTTTTTTATAAATTAAAATTTTCTTTTAAACCCTAATTTATTTTTTTATATAACCCTAATTACTTATTAAACCTAAAAAATTTTCTTTTTTTTTTCAAACCCTAAAATATTTTTTTTCAAACCTTAAACCTTTTCCAGTTTTTTATGTTATTCATAACCTGCCTTGTTATTGTTGCTCTGAAGCTTTTCCTTCGCCATTATAATTATGTAACTGTTTATCACCTGTAAACTTTCATATTTTTTATTTTTCGCCTCATAATTATGTAACTGCCCCGAAGCATTGTAATAGTTTAGGAATTTATCATTTTTGCCTTTAATTTTCCGCCATTTTTTTATTTGATAATTGCGTGGTTAATAAATAGGGAGTGCAAAAACCTAATTGAAATTAATACGAATTTAGATAATTTAATTAAAAAGATTAAATATTTGAATAAAATCACTCACACATGTAAGTTGATCGTTCTACGATCGCCGTCTGCACCTCCTAGGGTTACCCTTCTTAAGTTGCCTTTATATGGTTAAGTCCCTCGAAAATGGGGGTGTCTTAAGCAAAATCAATATCCAAATAAAATCATCTAGTCCCTCCCCGGTTTAAAAGATAAAGTCCCTACGATGTTGCCTACGATGTTGCCTACGATAATGATATTGTCCTTTCAGTAAAAGATGATAGTCCCTCCCAATTGCTAAAGACACCCCTTAAGTTGTCTTCATTGACCATACGATGACCCTACGCCCGTCCCTTAAACAAATCCAAGGTAATGACTACCTATTCCTTAATAATAGGGATAGTCTTACCCTTGAAAGAAAATAAAAGAACACGAAAGACTAGTCTAGGGTAGGTACCTCTTAGTTACTTGCTCACGTTTCAAAAAATAATTTTCACACCTCGCTATTTTTAAACATCTTATAAAAAACAAGGCTTTGTATACATCCATACGAGGATCATTACAAAGTACTAAGACAAATTTCTAAACACACACTACACTTTCCTTTTCCAAACGAATAAGTGAGCTAAGTAACTAAGAGCCCATGGATAACCATGGATATAAAGGGTGCTAACACCTTCCCTTTATATAACCTACCCCCCGAACTCAAGTCTTTTAAAATATGTCTTTCTTGTTCTTTTATGTCCTTTCCACTTGGATAAAAAAATAAAAGTCGGTGGCGACTCTTGCTATCCGCAACATTTATAGAGAGTCAGTTCTCCCACCGTGTTACAACCATATATATCACAAACCCATTCTACCTTGCATAGCTCTTTCAGCATCTCATTTGAGCCATAAGAGTAATGCCTACCACAATCCATTGTTCCAATGATTTCCTTGGATTGTTATGTATAAACTCTAACAAAGATATCTGAAGTAACTTGAAGATTTTCAGATACAATGCTAGTGAAATTACAACTTTCCTCTTTTCATGCCTCATTAATCTGCACAGAGGATGCTTCAACATTTTCCTCAACATTCATCAGTTTTTTCTGTGATTGAATCATCAATCACCACATTTATAGATTCCATTGTCATTCCAATTTTAGAGTTAAAGACTCTATAAGCTCTACTGCTTGAAGATTAACCCAAAAATATCCATTCATTTCTTCTAAGATCTATCTTGCCCATTTGCTCTCTGTCAGTCAGGACATAACATTTACTTCCAAAGATATGAAATTGTTTCACTTTAGGCTTATTTTCTTTCCATAACTCATAGAGAGTGATTGAAGTCCTCTCTCTCAAAGTGACTCAATTATGAATATAGCATGCAGTGTTCATAGCTTCAACCCAAAAGTGATATGGAAATTGCTTATCAAGAAGCATGACTTCAACGGGCTCTTGTATATCAATGATATTTAGCTCATTAATGAATCCCCCTTGTTAAGGAGAAAATTCATATGTGATATCTTCAGAGGCGCAAAGTTCAGAGAATTTAGCATTCTTAAACTCATTGTCATGATAGCTACGAATTTTGACATTCATAACTTTTTTCTTCTTTTGAACATTTTGAAAAACGTCTTTAAAGACTCCAAAGGTGTCAGATTTTACCTTAAGAAAGTTTACCCATGTAAATCCCGAAAATTCATCTATAACTGCATAGACAAACCTCTTTCCACCTAGGTTATATGCCTGCATTAGTCCCAATAACTTCATATGCAACAAATCTAGTGCTTTGGAAGTAGTATGATGTTGTGACTCGACATGGGGCATCCTAGTTCCTCTCATAATATGAAATTTCTCACAAACCTTTCTCTCTTTAATATTGAGTTTTTGTAATCCTTCAAAAACTTGTTTGGATATGACTTCCTTCAGCATGGTGGGATGGAGATGTCCAAGTTTCTGGTGCCATAACTTCACTACATCTTTATTCATTATTGAACATGTGGAAGAGAAGGAAGTAATTTGATGTTCCCAACGATAAAAATTGTCTTTAAACCTTATTCCTTTCATTAGAACAACATCTTGATCAGTTTTGACTAGACTCTCTATCTTAGAGAAATTGACTAACAATCCTTGGTCACACAACTGACTAATGCTGATGAGATTTACAGTTAGTCCTTTTACAAGGATAAAATCTTCTAATTTGGGTGATCCATCACACATCAATTTACCCATTCCTTTGATTTCCTCTTTGAAACCACCACCAAATCTGACAAAACTTGTGGGATGATATTTGATATCCATTAGAAATTTTCGAATCCCTGTCATATATCTAGAATATCCATTGTCATAGTGCCAGTCTTCTTTAGATGAAACCATCAAGCAAGTATGAGCTATAAGATTCACATCTCTCTCTTTAGAGCTTCTTTGTTTCTCCCTTAATTCATATTAGAATGAACTAGAGATTTTTGACTTCCATATAATTTATAACAAAAAGGATTTATATGACCATACTCACCATAATGATGACATCTTCAAAGGATTGATAATTACTTTGAAGTTCAACATGTCTTCTAGGATGTTGTAACATGTGGTTAGACAATGTGACCATCTTCTTTCTTTCGGGGGGAAAGATCTTTTCTACAAACACTCTTCTTTGATTATTATCAGATTGATAATGAACTTCTGTGTTACCAACCTTCTTCATCTTTCTCAGGGAATCTGTCACATTACTGAGCTTGGAATTTAAGATAGTTACCTCATTTTAAGATGTTAAACAAAACTTAGGAGTTCCTTTTTCTCGTTTTCCAATTCAACTATGACCTTCCTCTGATTTTCTTATGTCTTAAGACTTTCCTCAAGCTTGTCACATATTTCCTTGTAAGCCACATCCATATTTTCATAGAGATCATTTTCATCACAAGCTTCTACTTCAACAGCCCATCTTCCAGAGAGAACAATCACAAGTTTGATTGTATCAGAGTTGGATTCATCTTCTGACTCATCATCATCAGACCTAGATACAAATAAGTCATTTTTTCTGTTTCTTGAGATAAGTGGGATATTATGGTCTAATCTAACCAAAACCTTCACACTCATAACATTGAATTCCTTTGCTTTGATATGAATTATCTTCAGTTATGGTATTATTTTGGGAATCATAGTTATTCCCGATGTTTGGTGTAATGTCCTTGACACCTGGTCTTCCCCTTTTGTCAAATCTTTTCAGAATCCTATTGAATTTCTTTCCAAGAAAAACAATGGTATTTGACAAACATTCATCAGTATCCAGGTTATCTTGACCTTCCTTATCATCAACATTGGATACAAAAGCTACGCTCTTGCTCCTTTTCTCATACTTGTCACTAATAGCCAATTCAAAAGTTTGAAGTGACCTAACAAGTTCATCAACTTTCATGTTGTTGATATCTCGAGCTTCTTCAATAGCAGTTACCTTCATATCAAACCTCTTGGGAAGAGATATGAGGATCTTCCTAACCGATTTTCATCTAATATTTCCTCCCCCGAATCACTAAAGGCATTAGCTATTTCAATAATATTCATGTGAAAGTCATGAAAACTCTCATCCTCCATCATTTTTAGATTCTCAAACTTAGTATAGTAAGCGGTTAAAGTTTGGACATCTTTACCTTATATTTGCCTTCACGAGTTGTTTGAGAAATTCCTAAGCATCCTTCGCCACAATGCAAGTGTTGATCAACCTAAACATGTTCTTGTCAACCCCATTGAATAGAGCTTTGGAGTTTCCAAAAGTAGTCTCATCTTATTCCTTGGTCATGTCCTCCTCAGGTTTCAAGGTCTCCTTTCCATCTTTATCTTTAACCATAAGATGTTCCCAACCTTTGATGATAGCTTTCCATGTTTTGATATCCAT
The DNA here is from genome assembly GCA_963966055.1 of Lathyrus aphaca. Taxonomy (NCBI): domain Eukaryota; kingdom Viridiplantae; phylum Streptophyta; class Magnoliopsida; order Fabales; family Fabaceae; genus Lathyrus; species Lathyrus aphaca. The sequence goes on from OZ014519.1 coordinate 74,953,499, forward strand.
GGATTTTAAGAAATCCACCATGCATGCCTTCCAACAGTCATAGTTGGTTCCATCCAAGATGGGTGGTCTATTCACATTACCTCTTCTTTCCTTGTCCATAGTACCAGAATACAAACTCCCTAGAGCTCACCCAAATAATAGGACAGGGTGACATGCTCTGATGCCAGTTGAAACTATGGCACGCGTATACCAAATGTCGAGACAAATGTCACAACACTGGGATAAAAACAATATAGACACAACACAAACAATAATACAGAAAACTAAATTGCAGAAAGATAAAATAACATCAAAGATTGTTAACCCAGTTCGGTGCAACTCACCTACATTTGAGGGCTAACTATGATAGTATTAGTTCAAAGCTAAACTCCTCGGCTTACAACTTTTCGCCTAATCCATACCTTGTGCAACTTCTACCTAGAATCCTCTCTAGATATGAGATCCCCCTCTCACTTCCTAACAGTCACAAACCCATGACAATTAGACAATACTAAAATAGAATATCACACTTCCAAGACAATATTTGGTTTTGCTTAAAAGCTTCAACCAAGAATAAAACACTCTTACTTAAAAGCTTTAGAGTGAACAATGAACAATGAACAATCAGTCAACTCAATGCATCAAACCTGATATAAGAGTGACATACAAACAAAAACACAAAACCCTAAAGACTCACCAAGATATGGTTAATCCTAGTTTCCCAAAATCTTCAATGTCCAAGTTGCAATAGGTTTAGCTTGTCTCTTTAAATAACTTTCAGATCTCATGGGCTTGGGCTTCTTAAAGAGAAAAAACATCAGGAATCAGCATCCAATCATTAGCATGATTTCCTGCACAAAAATAGGAACAAAGTCAAAGTTTCCTAAAAATGTTCAAGATTCTTTTTGCGAAAACCCACACAGTTTGTCAATAAGATAAGTTCCCAAACTATCTTTCCTTGGATAACCGAAACATGTGAAATAAATCACACTCAAAACACTCACTAAAATACCAAAATAGTCATGCTCTAACTTTGTCGTATAACATGTCACAACATAATGCTGAACATGATGTCTGACTCACATGGCATAACATTTGGCTTAACATCTTGTTGACAATATGTTTTACCAAAATGTTGTCAATCCAAAAACCACAGAACTTACAAAGATAATTATTGATACTCTAAATTAATAGAAAAGATATTAAAATATAGCTATAATATCCTAAGTTAATATAAAAGATATCATAAGATATTTATAATACTTTTATTCTAAAACTAGTGGGTTGTGTTATGGGTTTGTTAAAGATATGTTGGGTTTCATCAATTATCATGTGAATCTCTATCAATCTTGTTGTCTTCACAAATTTTATAACTTTATTAGATGAAGATAGAGAGAAGGGTTTGAGAATCATAGTGGTAAACATAGAGAAGAAATGGTTAAAATTCTTAAAATTGGGAAACTTTTGGATGCATCTAAGAGGATTGGGTAACACTTCTAAATACAATGAGCTTTGTGAGAACTCCAAAGGCTTTTATCTTGTAACTCATTTATAATCTCTTGTAAAAACTTTTAGAAGTATAATGAATCAAAGAAGTACTTTCTCCTCTGTATTAGATCATTTCATCGAATTGGATAAACAAGTTGTTGGGAAGGAATATCGAGTAGAGGAACAATCTAAAAGAGAGTGAATAGACCCTTTTTAAAATTTGACCGATTTTCAAAATGAAATATCAGTTTTTCAATATGGGAGTCTTATAGCATAAAATATAGACCTTATGTTTGAATTAGAAATTAACCATTGATTCAATTACGGAATTAACAAATATCTTAGATTGATTAGAGATTATATCCAAAGAGTTACAAACTACAATGATTTGACACTTTGTAAATTACACAAAGATGTGTTCTTTATAAAATAAAAATTGCTATATGATTCTAACAACAAAAGTTTTAGAATTTAATCAACACTAAAACACAAATAAGTTCCATTTCTTACAAAACCTAAACTTATGTTATAAATCTCTACCAACAGGAATTAACGATAAACTACACTAAGAAACGAATACCTAACCATGCAATATCCTACGAAAATTAAAATTCAAGAGAGAGAGAGAGAGAGAGAGAGTACGTAAACACCATTTCACCATAGTTGAAAAAGGGATACCATGATGGTTAACCAACCGTGGTTAGGTAGGGTTTTATTATAAATATGTTGCTTTCCACCACAGGCGATTGACCGAAGTGATAAACTAGGTAGCACTCGACCTATTACGATAGTTATAGTAAATAACATTGATATATATATATATATATATATATATATATATATATATATATATATATATATATATATATATATATATATATATATATATATATAGTTCATGTGTTCGAAACCCAACACCGACAATTTAATTAAAGCGTGCATAATATTAATGTTTCACCACTATTATATATTTCAACTGTGGTGGTATGTATATGAGTTTATTATAAAATATGTGGATTGTTTATTTTTTTTTCTTACCCCTCAATAAACATATCCAACCATTCAAACTGATTCAAAGATAATAATCTGGAAAATTAAATTATTCTTAAAAAACAACTTAGACAATCCATTATTTTTCGAATTGCATGCATCTTATAATTTATATTTCGCCTTTTAACATATAGAATTTGGTTCAGTTCTTCAAGGCAACAATTCATTATTTTCTAGTTTATTTTGAAAAGCATCAATTTGTTAACTACTTTGAATTTAGCATCATCATTATCTTAAATAATGATGATGGTGATAATGATTATTCTGATGACAATGATGACGATAAATCAGAATTTCTCAACAAATTTGATACTTTTCAAAATAAACTAGAATAAAATGAATGCTTATTTGAATAAGTTGGAGCATTGAGCTAAAGTCTAAATGTTAAAGAGCGAGATATAAATTACAAGATGCATGCAATTCGAAAAAACATTGATTGATATAAGTTGGTTTTCAAATATAACTTAATTTTCAGATTATCATTTTCTAAAATCACATTAAATTAATGCATATATGTATAGTGAGAGGTTAATGAAACAAGCGATCCGAAAAAATCACATATAGCTTCACAAAATAAGTTTGTTCTAGGACATATAAAAATATGTCGATATAAAATGTTTCACAAACTTACCTTTTATTCAAAAGATTTGTGGAGAATGAAAATAAAGAAATTATCTACTTATTTCAGAATAACATCCACGGTGAAAGAAGGATGAAGCTGAAGGAGGGCTGTAAACTTATGTTAAGTTGAATAAATGGCATTCTTGGTCTTTCACACAAGTTTGCAGCTCTCATTTTCGCTTCATCCTCCTTGTATTTTTTCTTCATAGAAACACCAATAATTTATGAACCACACCAATAATATGCATTTTCTTAAGTTCATTTTTTTCATTCACCTTCCATACAAGTCAAATGTATTAGTTTGATAATGTAATCCTACAAACAACATGTTAACCAAATTTAATAACATAAAATAGCATGGCATTGTAATCTGACTAACTACATGTTAACCATATATGGTAACATAAACTAGCATGACGTTGTAATCCTACAAACATGTTAACCGGATTTGGAAACATAAACTAGCATGATTTTGTAATCCTACAAATGATATGTTAAACGTAAACGGAAACATAAACGAGAATTATAAAGTTTGAATTTTTTTAAGAACACAATCATACTTGGAGTGGATATGGTAATTGTAACACCCAAATTTTAGTAATTAGCTATATATATTATATTAATTAATTAATTGTGTAATTTTGTGCGTAATTGGTTTATTCAAATTATTCGATAGGTGTTATGTGATGGGTTAGTCGAGTTATGTTGAACCGTAGAATTATAGTTAGTTTCGATGTCGGTTAGTAAATAATCATTTTATTAGTGATAATTATATAGAAATAATAAAAATAAGATAATTGGACCTATTGGATGAGAATGTGAAGAGTAAAGGTGAGTGTATGATTAGTAAGTCCATTAGTTACTAGAATTAGTTGTTATAAGAGTTTTATATATAAAGAGAAAAATAGAGTTAGTAAGAGGAAAAGAATAAAAGAAGCTAACATAGAGGAAAGGAAAAAGGGGAAAGAGGAGAAGAAAACCTAAGGAGGAAACTCAAGAGTTCATTAAGAAACTATGGTAAGGGTGAGTGTTTACATTGTTATGTGAATTGTATGATGATATATGGTGTGTAGATTCATACTTAGGATGAAATTCCTAAATTTCCATGGTTTCAAAATTGTTAGGTTTTGATGATAAATCCTTGAATATAATGAGTAATGTTGTTGTGATAATTGTTGTCGGAACTGTGTGTTATTGAGATTTTTGTTGTTGAGTTTACTGGATTAAGAAGTGTATGATGTGAATGTTGTTTGTTGTATGTGTGATCACATGTCAGAGTCGGGACAAGGTTAAGAATGATTTTGAAAAGGATAACTCGAGTTATAAACTTTTGAAAAAAATGTATTTTTACCTTGAATAGTGTTTTGGACGAATTCTAAGAAGGACTAGTTTTGAAACCACTTAAAAATAAGTTCTGGTGTGAAAAATAAAAGAAAAACAGATTTTGTCGTGTGGTTAATCGATTAACCATGTGTGATTAATATGTTAACGCTGGAATGACTTAAAAACGTGAAAAATATGATTTTTGAGGGTGTTAATTGATTAACGATTTTGTGTTAATCGATTAATACTAGGACTAGACTTTTTTGGAAACTCCGAAAATTCATAACTTGAGTTCCAAGAGTCTGGTTCATGCGTCGCTCAAAGCGTTGGAAAGCTAACGAGACGAACTACCTTATAAAAATGGTTTCTGGTCCAAAAGTGGATTATTTCTTTGTATGGTGTCTTATATGAAATTGCAATGATATTTTGTGTATTGTTTATTATGTGTTGTGATGTTGTTTTGGTGCAGTGATACTATGGACATGAATTGCATGTGAATAATTTATGAGTATGTGTATATGTGCAAATGGATGGTAATTCAAGTGTGATGAATTATTGAAGATATGCATGGATGTTAAGATTAGAGAATGATCTTAATTGCATATGATTGTTGTAATTGCACATGCATCATTGTTTTCAAGAGGCAATGCTTGTTAGTTCTGTGGGAGCTAGTGACTTGTCCCAAACCTAGAGCGGGGTTTGAAAGCTTAGGGAACAGACTTTTGTGTGTTATTGGTCTAGGGAACAAACCCGATTTAAATTTAAAACCGAATAAAAATAACAATGATTGGTACCACATGCATGAGTATTGCATTTGAGTTGCATTGAGTCATATTGTGTCTATGTTTGCAATATGAAGTTGTGTGAATTGTGTGGAATTGATGTATTCGTGAAATTTTGAATGTGCCATTGTGAATAATATGACTAATTGAGTGATGTTATGTATTTGAAGCACATGAAGTGTGAGAATGTTATCTTTATACAGGATCGTTATGTATTATATATTAGGGTTAAATGTTGTTTACCCCCTGCCATATGAGCGAGATTTGCTTTACCCCCCCCCCCCCCCATAAGAAATTTTTTTGAGATTCCCCCCTCACCAAACCAAGATTCTATTTTCACTCCCCCCTATTGCTGACTGGATGATGGAATCTGCACATGTGACATCCCTGTGGCATTTATTTTTATTTTTTATTTAATTTTAAATCCACATGGAATTTTCCTTTTTAATATTTTATTTTAATTTAATTTTTTCAGCCTATATTTATTTATTTTAAATATTTTCACTACGCCAAAAATGACTTTTAATAGCGCACCTTAGACAATGTTTTATTAAGAAAGCGCTGCTATAAGTAAAAAATAAAATAAAACACGGAAATTGTTCAAGAAAAATAGTGAAAGCGCTGCTAAAAGTCATACCTTAGACAACGCTTTTGGAAAAGCGTTGTCTAAGGTAGACATTAGACAATGCTTTTTGTAAGCGCTTTTAAAGGAATATCTTAGACAACGCTTTCCTCAAAAGCGTTGTCTAAGGTCTTATAATTAAAAAAAAAATCAAAAGCGTTGTCTAAGGTTGACCATAGCCAACGCTTTTCAAAAGCGCTTTTAAAGGGCTCCCTTAGACAACGCTTTTGAGGAAAGCACTGTCTAAGGTCTAATTAAATGAAAATATTAGAATACTCAGTATTCTATTTTCATATCTTTCTTCTTCCCTCTCTGCGAACGATATTGTGTGAAAATTCTATTACAAACTAACAAAGCTTCTAGCGCCACTGTCGTCCACCATGCTCCTCCTTCGTGACGTTTAAGGTTGTCGTCGTTCTCCTTCCTCCACCATACATTGTCTCATTTTCGGTAAGTTTCTTCTTTTTCTCCGTTAGGGCAACGAAAATAACTTATCTCTGTTAGGGAAAACACGAAAATAACTTATAAAGATAAAAGAAGTAGTTTATAGAGATGAAAGAAGTAGCTTGTTACATTATTATATTTGATTTGCTAGTACACGTTTAGTTTGAGATTGAGAAAATGCTTACTATTTTGATCTCTTTTTGTATATAGTTGACCATGGTTGAAGAAGTACTTATTATTTTAATCTCTTTTTGAAATTAAGGAAGTGCTTATTATTTTTATCTCTTTTGTATATAGTTGACATTGGTTGAAGAAGTGTTTATTATTTTAATCTCTTTTTGAGATTGAAGAAGTGCTTATTATTTTAATGGGAATAACTTATTATTTTATAATATTGTACTATTAAAAAGTGTAACACTATATCAATTTTATAAAAAGAATATTAAAACAATTTAATATTAAAAAGTGCTTATTATTCATTCTGTTGCACTTTTTAATATTATAAAACAATGTTAATTAATCGTAAGTTTAGATTTAATTATTTTACTCTCATTGGTTGAAGAAGTACTTATTATTTTAATCTCTTACGATTTAATTAACACTATTTTATAATATTAAAAATTGCAACACTAGTCAAAAGTTTAGAATGAATAATTACCAAAAGTTGTACTAGTAGTGAACATATTCAGAAATCATTTGAAAAACACCATCGAGTGAACCAAAAATAAACTTTACTTCTACTAGTAATTTGAAGTTTAAATTTTTACATTCAACGAAGAATTAGAGGTAGGTTAATAGTCAGATGCGCAACCTTTAATCCAATACAGCTTCTTCAAGTTCCACACAACATTTTGTCATGTAGTGTGAGTTGAATGGAGTCAATATGTATGCATGGATGCATTTAATTTTGCTCGTTAATTTAACATGTGCTTTAATTTTCATCATCAACAGATCTTGTGCTAAGGGTCCCTTTTATGTTACTTTTGTTTTAACGGTTGGTTTTTCTTTATTATCTTTTCAAAGTCTAACAATTTTGTTAAACTAATTCATAAATAATATAGAGATAAATATGTGAAATAAGATTATAAATTGTTAAAATATATTATAGGAATTTTTTTTATATAAAACTAACAAATTTTAGATTTTGGCTTAAATGTATATTTGGTCCCCCTATTTTGGTGTTTTTTAAATTTTAGTTCTCCTATTTTAAAATCCAGTTTTTTGATCCCTGAAGTTTAAGTCACTTGGGATTTTCATGGTCCCCCTCCACTTGGCTTGCTCATTAATGACGTGGCAGCGGTGAATGGACATCCATGTCATATATTGAATATTTAAATACACAGTCATATATATTGTGAATTAAAATTAAAATATAATAATGAATAAAAAAATGAATTATTTTATATTATTTATTTATTTATAAATGGTGCCCTAATAGCTAAAGCTAATGTTCATCCTTCACCATTCTTTCAGAACGTTTCTTCCTCCTTCAATCATGTTTCTTCCTCCTTTCTTCGATCATGTTTCTTCCACCTTTCGTCTATCACGTTTCTTCCAGAACGTTTTTTCACTATTTGTCGTTTCTTCAATCATGTCTGAGAAATCTATTTCAAGGCGTAGTTTCGTAAATCGCTCAACTAGGCACGAATGTCATTGTGGTTTGGATGCTCCATTAATGACATCATGGATTGATGCCAACCCAGGACGATGTTTCTATGGTTGTGGAATGGTTAAGATAAGATGTACTCTAATTTAGATCATATCCTTGTTTGTAAACATCATACACAATTGAAACACACTTCCCTCACCACTCTTATAAGTTGGAAACTTGGGTACATCTTCATCATCCTCACTTCCAGGAGGGGTGTATAAGTGATCAGAATCTTCATGGTCATCTCCAATATCAGCTGCATCTTTGTTTACATTAACCTCAACTAAAGTTTCTGGAGGTAGAACTTGAGTCCAATTTATCTCATCTTCATCATCTTCATTGCCTCCATCAAATTCATTTTCAGTATCCTCACTAAATTCAGTAGCAACATAATCCTCATCATCATTTGGAAAACCCTCATTGATATCAGCCTTTACATTAGGTTCAGCCTCTGCATTAGGGACAACCTCTGCATTAGGGACAACCTCTTCATTAGGAACATCCCCATTGATATCATTCGTGTCACCCTCATCAGTATTTGGAACATTCAAATTGGTCTCATTAGGAACAACTTTACCTTGACTACTTCCAGTACATTCTACATCAGGATCATCAATGAATTTGTCTACTTCACTTAGGCCCACTATCTCAGAGGATTCACAAACTTTATGTTCTACATATATGTCAATAACATCATGTCCCACCACATCCTTAGCAAATTTCAACACATTTGTATCATTGTTCAATGGCCTAAGACCTCTGGCCAAACTGAACAAAGGGTTCCAATACCACAAACATTTGATATCTACATAACCCTCACTTTTAATCAAGCTCTCAAAATCCATATAATTCATGAAATCCACATCCCATCCCCAATTCATCTCAGTCACTTATCCTCTAACATACCACTTAACAGGTTCCTCAACTAGTTTTCCCCTATGGTGTATTCTTAACCTAACTTTATTATTCTGACTAGGCCTGTCATTACATTTAGGGTTGAAACACAAAATCAGAATATTATAATACTCAATGTGACCACATTACATTCAGAATTGAAACACAAAAATAGTCAATAAAGAAAAGGACATAAGGTACATGGTGGACCACAACAAGAAGAAAACGACAAATAAACAAGAAACAAATGAAACATCAAAATATTCTGACACTCAATAAAGAAACAAGAAATCGTACCTTAAACAATATCTGACTTGTCCACTTGACATCTTTCCTCTTTCAATGGTTTGTTTTTTCGATTCAAGCTTGGAATAACACAAGATTAATGTTTGTTCGTTTCTCTTGTAGCGTAACATATGAATGATGGATGCATGATTAGGGTTCATTCATTTCTCTTGTAGCTTAACATATGAATGTTGGCTCTTGGTATTTTTGGATGAAGCATAGCATACAAATGGTGTTTCTAGGTATTTTAAAATGATTTAATTTATTTTTCTATTAATTTGAAGAATTGAAAATAAAACCTGAATAATATATTAACAAATATTATGACATGGATCCAACTTGACTATCTCACCTCATCAATCACAAATGCCACGTCATTAATGAGCAAACCAAGTGGAGGAGACCATAGAAATCCCAAGTGACCCAAACTTCAGGGACCAAAAAACTGGGTTTTAAAATTAGGGGATTAAAATTTAAAAAACATCAAAATAGAGAGACCAAATATACATTTAAGCCTTAGATTTTTTATCGTTTATAACGAAGAAGTCAATTGATTGGATTTATAGTATTAAATTAACAGTTGAATTAAATTGAAATAAAATAAATATATAGATATATAATTAATTTTAATATTTTCAATTAAGATTACAAGGATAGAATTGAGAAAAAAACTAAGTCGTTGTCTAAAGATTTAGATAATAATTTTTTTATTTATGGCCATGATATTTTTCTAAATTCCTTTTTGTTTTAATGCTTTAAGTAATAAGCTCGTAAAAGAAAAAAAGAAGGGTAGATGACAAATATTTTTTGAATATATATCTACTATAATTTAAGGGTAATGTTATCTTGTGTCTATGGTGCACAAGTTAAAAAATCTATAAATAATTTTCTTTTATTGAAAATAACAATAAAATCATTAATTATAAAATTGCATTAAATTTATTACACAATTTCCTAGAACTTTTTACTATACTTATATACTTACTTTTGTTCCTAGGACACTAAGTTAGCCCATAATTTAAATAATGGTCTTGCCAAACATAATATTTTTGTTTCATAATGTCAACTTATTTCATTAGTAGGGATTTCTCGTTTGGGGCATCAAAGATAGATATTTTTTTTTTCAAGGGGACGGTGATGGAGAACAAAGTTTTTCCGAAGATATTTTGGGATGAGAATAACAAATATATCCTTTGCCCTGTTGAGTTCACGTTCCACACTAAAATATCATAATATCGTAATTAATATATAATTTAACATTTCTATGTATGTTTATTTGTTTTTTCAAATAACTTGTTTTATAAACAAATGTAAGAACACATATGTAATATTAGTAAAAGTGATATCTAAATGATTATTTTAATTTTTTTTAAATTTGAAAATCTGGTGTTCATGAATCTCAGGATTAAATATTGTTAAAAATATATATTTGCTATAGATGATTAGTTTATTAATTTATTGTGGTTAGTTTTTTGTTTTTGTTTTTTTCTATTAATTTAGTTAAAAATAATAAATAAAAATTTTATGTTTATAGATCTCCGTAGAAACCGTGGGGATCCTGGGGACGGGGTTCGGGGACAAAATCCCCCATGGTGGGGACCCAAGACGGGGATGGGGAGTAAATTCGAGGGCGAAGATTGAGATGAGAATGTATCTCCGCCCCTGCCTTACCCCATTGACATCCCTAGACGAATGCATAATTTGTATAAGACTGAGTCATTTCTATCATTAATACTTATATATGTGGACTGTGAAATGACATGTCTAGAAACACAAAGGTTAAGGTCTGGCCTCGTTCGGGTGGATCGTCAAAGGAAGTGAAATGACTGATTCTAGTTAAAGGAAGTGATTGAAGATATTATTCATATTAAAAAGTTGCACATGTTCATGTTAGGATATAATGTGGCTTCGGGGAATCACAACCCGTAAACTCCATTATGGCTGAAGAGAAGACAATGTTCAAGGAGAATGATGGTTGAGAGTTGTCAACAAAGTATGTCTTATATGGGGGAATGTTTAGTCAGTATGATAACATTCTCTCCATTAAGAAATATTCACCCTTATGTGGTCTCTTGGGTTTGTTTGGTTCAAATGAGGAAGGATGAGAGATTTTAATAGAGAAGAGGGAAGGGGAGGGAAGATGCAGATTTTTTTTAAACAAATAAGTGTTTGGTCAAAAGAATGGAGGGGAGGGGAAGGAAATGATTTTAATTTAAAATGTGTTTGGTTCAGGAGGGGAGGAGAGAGATTTTTTTAATGATATACATTTGTATCCTTATGATCTGATACAAGTGATATGATATTCAAATGTGAAAAATTCATACATATATTATTTGTAATAGAAATTTTAATATTGAGTGACTAAAAAAATATTAATTTACCACATAACGTTAAAAATTGAGTACACTTGATTCAGATTATAACACAATTAGAAGAAAAAATAAATATGGCAAAATGTAAAAAAGAAAAATTATACAACAAAAAAAACAATGATTATGATTTATATTAAATACAAAAATTTGAAAATAATTTGAAGGTAGAGAACAATTATAATAAGTTAATAGAAACAGTCGAGAAAAATCACATAGAAGAAAAACACTAACACGAAAGAAAGTGAATAATTATGAAATATTAAAATTAAACTGAAGATATTTTAGTAAATATAATAATTTTTTAAATATAATAATTATTTTCTCTCTCCTCCCCTCCAAAGATGCAAAAATTGTATTTTGAAGGGATTTTGCTTTTCTCCCCTCCATTTCCCTCCTAAAATTTGAATCAAACATATTTAATTAAAAATTTTCCCTTCCCTCCCTTCCTCTTCCCTCCATCTACCCCGAACCAAACACATGATTCTCAAACTTCGAAAAAATATCTTATATAATTTTATGAGTATAATTTTGAATTTAAAATTTTCCATTATAATAGGTTTGAATTAAGTGAATGTATCAACATTCTCAAATCTCAAATTTTAAAATTAAAACCGCTCTGCTTGCATTCTTGTTGGGAATGATCCAAGTTTGAGTGAAGAATTTAGTAAATGCATCAATGACCACCTTTCACACAATGTCCTAAAATGTTTTCTAGAACAAAGCACCAACCATATGGAAATAGAGCACCATGTTTATTCATAACAATTACAGCATATGACATCTCTTTTGGTGTAGGAGTCAAAATGAGGAAAGAGCATTCACGGGAACATACGAATTATTTAAATATATTATTCTAAATATTTCTTTTATTTATTTAAAATATTTAATATAAATAATTAAACGAGTTTTTTTTTTTTTTACTTATATCAAATATAATACTCAATTTGTCCTAAAATTTATGTCATATTTTATACTATTAAACAAATTTAAAAAATATAATAAATAAAATAGAGAGAATAATAATTATGTAGTATTAAATTATCGTTATTGAAATCCAAGAGGATTGACCAAGTGGGAGGGAACTCGGGTATCAAGGGTTTACTCCCCTTGAGATCCTGAGTTCAAAGGAGTCTATGATCGATTCTCAGAGGCTACGTGGGGCGAAAGCTCTCAGATGGATTAGTCGGTACGTAAGGATACCACTCTATAAAAAAATTATCATTATTGACGTATTATAAATATCATTAATGTAGTGTAAGAGAAATAACAAATTAAGAAGATTTGTTAAAATGGGTAGTCCATATGAACCAGTTCGTCAAGCTAGAAAAATTATAGGACTTAGGCCGCAAAATTAGAGTCCATATTTTTCATGATTTTTTTTTTAGTCATGTAGTGTCAGAGAAATAACAAATTAAGTAGATTCGTTAAAATGGGTAGTCCATATGAATCGGTTCGTCAAGCTAGAAAAATTATAGGACTTAGGCCGCAAAATTAGAGTCCATATTTTTCATGGTTTTTTAAGTCTGGCTATAAGAAACTGCTACCCATTAGGGTTGGAGAATTTCTTAATGCACCTTAGATAATTCTTAGCCACCACACGATATTATTTAAATGCCCATAGTTTTCGGAGATGCATCTCCGGACGCACCTATTTCGAAATAAACGTTCAAATATTTTGGAGATGCATCTTCGTTAATATTCTAGAGATACATCTCTGAAATGTATCAGAACATGTAATTTGTTCTATGAGTTGTGTATTTGTGTTCAGATGAAGCATAATGCACGATCCAAAATAATAATAAAAAATATACATACAAAATAATAAGAGACTCGTATTGTGTGTTTCGAAAATAAAATAGCAATATATGTCGAAAATATCATACAATTGAGATCCAAAATGTAGTAACAATGTCAGAAATAAAGTACATACTATTGTACTACAACAATATAATAATAAACAACTATTATGTGTGTCTGACGACCTCTCATCTACCTCATCGGCCATCAATCCCCTTGTCCTTCGGCGTTGTCTCTAGGACTCACCTGACACCAGGCCCTTCAGGGAAGATACCCTCATCAATGCATGCTCGTGCAATCTCCATTATGCAACGAAACCTAGGAAAGACATCATGAAAATGATCTAGCTGATTATGCTCCTCCTCCGGTATCTCCTAATGAGCTGATCTCGGTGGATCTCCTGGAACAACATGCACCATGTACAAATGTGACACACTGAAGAACCATCCGATGTACCCCTTGACATAGCTTTAATCGCTCGGGGCTATGGTAGCACATGCCTCCTCCGATACTAGATGACTCTCATAATCATCAAACATCTCTTATATCTTTCTATGTAGATGAACTGTTGCATGACACGCTCAGGCATATGAGGAATAATGAGATGTGATCTGCAGGCCAACCATATAAAGTATATTATTATTGCGTCAATGGTTGCGTCTGACAGTGATCCACGTAGTTGTTGAAGTGTGTGTCATCTACAACCAAACGGTCAAGATAGACTCTGAAAGGCTCAACCGTCTGGTTCCCTCTTAGCGGGATAAAAGCAGTAGCAGACAACATATCCTCAGTGTACTCAGGCACGCTCGCCCAACCAGCGATGTGCAAGAAGTGCTAGAGGATCTAAGCCTGAAATAAAAAAGTCTAGAACACATAAATCATCAGCAATGGTTTTGCAAATATGAAATGAAAATGACAAAAAAAATTCAAAGATCAAGAATTATTACCATTAGTAGTGTCACGCTGCCTATAACATGTTTCATCTTCCACATACAACATTCTCTCAACTTCAAATACAGGTAGACCAGGAAAGTCTCCCCCCATCTGTACTCATGGATTTGAGTGAGATCCAAAAAGTACCATAGGTAGGAAATTTCAATATAACTAGCACTCTTATCCACAAAAATTAAAGTGCCCAGCAAAAAAAAAGGAAATATGCTCTCAAAACATGCGTCCTATTGGCCGCCACCTAGGGGTGGCAAAATGGGTCGCCCTCCCCGCCCCGTGCCCTCCCTACCTAAAGCTCGTCAAAAAAATAGTGGGATGGGCATGCCCCCAAGTTGAAATGGGCATAAAAGTCTAGCCCGCCCCCGCCAAGGTGGCGGGTTGGCGGGCGTCGGGCCTTCCCGCCTTCTTTTTTAATTATTTTTTTAGTATTTTTTCAAATAAATTAAAACGTTCTTCTTTCTACATTTCAATAAAAAAACATTAAACCAAGATTTTAAAAGCATAATTTTTATTAGCCTAAAACATCAACTTTTAGTGAAATAATACTCATGTCATATATAACATCACTTTTAGTACTTTATATGATCTAAATTCAAATTTCGATCCCACTTTTGCCATTTTTCATTAGTAAAATTTAAAATACTTGTCCAACAATAGAGACAAAGAAAGTAGATTAGTCCTAATAATCTAAAAACAACTTATGTACATATCACAAATTATTTTAATAGGCTCTTCCAAATACTTAAATAGTGTTATTATATAGGTGCGGCAGGCTTTGGCGGGCGGCGGGTTTTGGTGGGCAGACTTTGGCTGGTGGTGGGCTTTAGCGGAGCGAGCTTTGGTGGGCGGCATACCTAAAATTCCAACTCAACCCACCACTTTTTGGAGGGTGCGCGTGCTAGCCCGGCAGACCACAACATTTTGCCACCCCTACCGCCACCTACTCATCCTCACCATGAGCATGCTCTGCCTTATGGATCTCAGCCTTATAGTGCTTCCTCAGGAACTCAAATCAAGCATGAACACCTCTGGTCTTATCCACCTCCTTCATCGCCTTCTCTAGGTCAACCCCCATATGCTTTACCATCATCCTGTTTGCCTCGTCTTTGGTCATCCTCCCATGATCGAGGAATCTCTCCATGGTCGAAAGATGTAACAAATATAATACATCGTCGAGTGTGATATACATCTCACCATACGAGAGATGAAACAACAAGGTCTAAGAGTGTCATCTCTCCACGAATCCATTAAGCATCATGTGGTTGACCAGAATGTAATCGGTCATGCATATGTCCTTCAGGCCCAATAAGGACAGTACCGACTGAAGTCAATCCTCATTCAGCTGAGGCAATGCATCAATATTTCTCATGTGGTTAACAAACTCTTGGGGATCACGCTCCTAAATTTTTCCATAAATAGTCAATGTCATGAATAATCAATGTTAGAAATTATCAATGTTACCAATTAAAATTAACGTAAAAAATAAATCAAGAATCCAAATATTGCTACATCTTTGTCCCTAATATGTCTGGCAGTATGGTCTGGATATATAGGAAGTAAGGACAAATAAAATGGACCTCCTCCAAAAGCCTCTGACTCGGCATCCTTAGCAGCCTCACACTTAAGGGGTGGAAATGGATCAAGAACATTATCAATGAGAGGTAATTCTCGGTCGACAACATCATCCATATGAGGTGGCACTGGTGAATTATGCCGCCTACAAGAAGATGGGAGAAGTGATGCGTCAGATGATGAATCACATCTCCTACAGGAAGAAGAATGTAGAGTGGCATGAGCTGAAGTACGAGCCCTAGAAGTAGACGTCTCCCTAGAAGTATACACCTCTGCCTGACCCGAGGTACCTAGAGCCTCCACTCCCGTCGAATGAATGCGAGCTGAGCAACCATTTCATGTCTCAGTCTGGCAACTGTGTCCGCTATTATGCATTTAAAGTAATATATATCATTAAAAAACACATACTGCAGAAAATTCTGGAGATGCATCTCAAAAATTTCCTACAACATATTAAATGTTGAACAATCCCGAAGATGCATCTCCGAAATATTCTACAACACAATGGTCATGTCAATGACGAATGTACCACATACAAGTTGGAAAAAATATGTTATGATCGTCATTTTCATCCAACAAACAAGTTATACACTGTGTCTAAACTATGTTACATGTGTCTTTTACACATTTCCATCCCTAACCATTGATTCCTACTCGTTTACACTAAAATTCGAACATTTACAGAAAACTCAAAAAACATACTTGAAATTGATTATTCAGATGGTCTTTGATGTTCATTTGAATTCTTTTGACCCTTGTTTGATGAAATTTGATTTGGTGTAGGGTTGTATTGAGAAAAGTGTTGAAGTTGTGTCTGAAGAAACTGTGAAACGAGGAAGGAGAAGAGTTTGGCACGACTTATGCTCCAATTATTTTTAAAGATATATCTCCAAAATATTTTAACATTCACTTACTTTTGTGTGTGTCTAGGGATATATATCCGGAAATAGAGAACATTGATAAAATTTCACATGATACGTTAGAAATACATAGGGTGTCATACAAAATTCTCTAAATCCGCGTAGATTTACATTTTAAAAATATATAAATTATTATTTATATTGTCTCACTCCAAAACAAAACATTTTTTTCTCACTAATTTTTCTTTATTCTATTTTAAATATAAAGTACATTATATAATCAAATTAATTTTTAATTATTTTATGTTTTTCACAATTTCATCTAAAATGATTGTCTTTAGTTAAATCATTACAAAAATATTTTGTTTTTGTTTCATTAATCATTCAAATTATGTTCTTATTATATACACGATTTTTAAGTTGTCAATTTGTAATCATAATTTTTTTCAAGATAAATTTAAAATTGCGATTGATATAGTTTAAAATCATGATCTATTATTTTCAGTAAATGATTAATAAATTGTGACACGTTATTTTATTTACTGAATTGTGTTAATTAATATATAAAAAATCATTTAATTATTTTCAAAGTTGGTGTTAATATTTTGTTTCAAAATATTATTTCTAACAAAAGAAATACAAATTTATTTTTGAAAAGTATAAAAAGTAGGGTAATAAGAAACACATTTATAAAAAATTTATATTGAAAATATCAATAAAAAATTAAGTTCTGTATTTTTATTAAATGCAGTGTATAATTTCTAAAATATTATTTTTCGATTTAGTTCTTAACTTATGTCCTATGACCCAAGTTAACATTAATCTAGTAAACCTATTTATTCAAATTAACTAATGCATATCTTTTTATTAGAAAAAGCAAATCCAATCCATCATAAACGAAAATTATATTTATTTTAGGGAGGTATTCCCTTTATAACAATTTATAAATAAATTTGATTTTTTAAATATATATGATATGATAATTATTGTATTTAATATATAGACTAAATATATTAATTATCAAATATATCAGAAAAATTAAATTTATTTAAAATTTTTTACGGAGGGAATATTGTGTGTGGCGTGGGCAGGTGATTTATGTTCACTAAAACGCATTCCCATGTTGTTTAGGTGAGACAAGACCAGGTTCAATGAATCTCTGTTAAGTGTCTACATTCAATGAATTCTAATCATTATCTTCTCAAAACTCCCATGCCATTTCTGGTACAGCTTACGTAAATTTGTCTTTTTCTGTAAATGATTTTTCTTATTTTCAAAATTGGAATCTTTCTTGTTTTGGAAATGACCAATAATGATACTTGTACAGTGTCACTTAGTAACATGTATATAGTACTAGTACACAATGCACTAGTAGAGGTGTTGGGGAATCGATTTGATTTGATTTCGAGAAAATCTGATTTAATGTTCAAACGATTAAAATTAAATAGATTGATTTGGATTAGATATGCAAAAGAAAATGATAAATCCCAAATCAACTCGAATTGAACTGAGAAACAACCGATTAATTTGAGTTGGATTGATCGGATACAATAAAAAAAATTATAAGAAAATATCTATTTTACATTAAACTAATTTTCTAAAAAATTTAATTTTTTTTACTTTTTCCTTTCTCCATATAGGATGAGAATGCCACAAATTAAATTTTTTTTTAAATATAATATTTTATAATAATTTTCGTGATAACGGTGATATAAATTATATAAATTAATATGGTTGACTCGGATAGACGGATTTGTAGTTAGAATTTTGAAAATTTGTTACCCGAACCAATTAATATTGAGTTTCATTGGTTTGCTTCTTGCCCGAACTACAAAAAAATATCTGACTCAAAGATCATAGTTTGGTTTGAATTCCGATTTGTTTTAGATTTGTCAGAATCAATGAACACCCCTATGTAATAGTAGTATATTTATAAAATAAAATAAAAACTCATGTATAAATAAATAAATATCTATTGTCATGATCGAGACGAAAGTACTAAAAAATATGTTGTACTAGTATTAATTATCTTAATTTTTTTTTGGAAAGAGACATATAAGTAAAATTAAATTAAAAATAAGTTAAGTCAAATTTATTAAAAAATTGATTTAAGGTTGTATAGAAATTTCAACGATTTCGAAATGAATCGTTACAAGTAATTAAAACAATAAGAATCATCGAGTATTGAATACAAATACTGCGAATAATTTTGAATTATATTTTTCTTAATAAGTTGAACCAAATGGGGAGGGTAGTTGGAGTTTTGTGTGTCTTTTTTCTCGCGATTCACCATTATAACATTTGAATAAAGTGTTTGAACGTTTTCAAAGATAGTGTCAATGATCAGTCTTGAAAGGGGTTGTCCACAAGGATGTGAAGTTGATCATTCTCGAGTGGTTTCGGGGAAGAAATAGTAACACATCCAAATTTGGTATGGTGCCTTAAGAAAGGAAGGTATATGTATGCACTCTGATGGTCAAGTAAGTATATATTAGAAGCCAAAGGTATTTTTTGTTTGTTTTAGAATGTGTACTTGAATTTGACTTTTGTCTTCTCCTTTTATAGATGATTATAAGGTTTTGAGTGCATAGAACCTTCTTGTGCAAGATAGCTGTCAAAAGGGACAAATGTTATAATATTGTTAGTTCTCTAATTTTAAGACACTTCTATAATCATTTTTATGGATCAGGTGTTTTCCTAGTACATGACCACACTTGTCTCTGAGGTCCTATAACCTTCTTTTGGCCCATAACTCGTCTTTCAAGCAGACAATTATTTGGTCTCCGTGGCAATTCACGAGCTTGATATACTGTCATGAATCAATCACTTTATTGGGTCACTAAATATTCCTTCGGATCAGGTGGGAACAATCGCTCTCAAGACAAGTATGACGTAGTCGAGTGTGTCTTGTGATCCTAGGTCATCCTTACCCATTGGGTCTTTGTGGACTTCATATATCTTGTTTTGTTTGTTTATTGCTTGTTCTCTGGTTATTTTCCTTTCTCTCTCCCGGGATTCGAAGGGATGCTTCCTTATATGTGTTGGGAGGAAGTTGGTATACTTTTTGGTGATTTATATATTTCATGAATCTATTACTAATTCGAGGTCAGACTTAATTTTTTTTATCATTGAGTGGCCCTTAAGCCCCATCGACACCTAACATATGTTTAGTTATGTAAAAACCTTTATGTTTGTTAGGGCCATTTGGGTTTTCTTTCTATAATATTTTCATTTTGTCTGGCATAATATATCCTTTATGTTTTCTCATTGGGATTCTAGGTGGAAGTAACTAATGGATCCTTTATTTTTCCTATGCTTAGGTGTGATCATTATGACGTGAGAAAATGTAGATATAATGATTTTCTTGTTCCATGTGTATACTTTTGTTCGTCCTTTCAATTTTGGTGTTCTTTTATAAGTAAGATTTCTTTATTCATTTGGATTTCCCACTCCCTTACCTCTTTGGAATTAAGCTCTCCAATTATTTCTCCTTCTTCAACTCCCCTTGCTGGTTTTATTGCTTCGAGTTTGTTATCTACAATGTATCAATATTAACCTTCTTGGTGAGTTTCTCTACCTATTATTTTTATCATAATTTTAGGATTTTTGGTAGCTTTTATGTGTTTTTATATCCCATTTGTAATGTTGGTAATTTGGGGTATTCAATGGTATTTTGTGGAGGTGTTTGGTTTCTCTTGTAAGGAGGCATCTTTCTGATACATCCTCATTTTAAGGAGGTAACTATATGCGATTCTTAATGGCTTCTTCATGGTGACTTCATTTCTCCATAATAAATGACATTTTTAAGGGTTGTTTACATCAAGTTTATTTAGGTTATCGATTAATCTATTTAGGGCTATATGATTTGCCGCATCTTGGTGCTCCTACAACCTTTGAGAAACTTGAGAAATCGATTGTGGTCCTCCCTAATCTTAAAGTTTGAATCTGTAGATGTTATCATTTATGTCAGTTTTCCATGTATAATATTGAAGGGAAATTGGGATATAAAATGCAATGAATTCTTTTTCCATTAAGTCGATCCTTACAAATGATGCATGATCAATGATATAGTGGTGATTAACATCTTTAACGCAAATCAGATGAATGATCGCAAGTGTTGAACAAAGAATAACACCTTTACTCAATCCACATGAATAAAGTGCTTTCAATCTTAGTTCTAGATGCTATAAATGGAGAGAGAGAGAGAGAGAGAGAGAATAGCACTTGTGTGGGATGAAAGTTGAAAAATTCCACTTAAGTGCACGTACCTTACGGGATGTTATATTTCACTTAAGTAAATGGCACCTTACTGTATTTCACATTCATTTAAGGGCATTATACCTTACTGTGTTCTACAATTTAATAAAGTGCATTGTACCTTACAATGTTCCTTATTTCACTTATTAATTCTATTTTTCATCTATTTGTCCTTATGTGTGTGATCTTGTAAGTTCTCGTAACATTAACAATTATACTAAATCACACATTTAATATAATAAATTGTGAGCAGTATCTAGCCACACATCAATGCTACACAAGTCACAAAAATGTCATGTGATATGACAAAACATTTTCATGATAATGTTTGTGTGTACAATAATCATATTGCCCTCATGTCTATATTAAACACAAGACATAAACTGTGTCATCCTTGTCCAGTTCAATATTGAGACTTTAGACATATATCTTGTTACATAGGATGGAAAAATTCCATCTAGGTCACTCATGTCCCACAAAATTATTTGTGAATTACCCATTAAATATTTGTATGGTCATTGATCACGACTTTCTGAGTCTAACGGTTACTAACTGTAAGTGTACAGTCTATCGCGTAGTAATAAAAGATATCGATCACACAAATACTCGATAATCAACCTAGCACTATCGGGTGTTACTATGTTTAGCTAAGGCGAGTAATATTTTGGTTTTAAGGGGCGAGAAAATAATAATTTTAGATTAAGTTAAATTAATGATAAGAATATTGGTACGTAATTGGTTCGCCTTCGTGAATTCAATAAAGGGTCGGCTTAATAAGGTTTGTTAAGTTATCTTTCTGTAGAAACTGTCGGTTTAAAAGTCGTTAACTCACACTCTCGTAGTCTTGCCTATTACTATACTCCTAAGTTCAATTGAGCATTATCGCTGTGTCAATTCAAGTTAGAAATACTTTTTTGGAAACCTAGAGGTTCTAATTGGTTTTAAAGCGCTTCCGCTGTATTTAAAACAATGCTCGATTTCAGCTATCCGGTTACAATTTCACACTCCCGTGGTCTTAATCCTAACCTTTTATATTTTCTTACTCTCGTAACAAAATTTGTTATATTAAGAAATCGAAACTGAAAAGTAACTTAATTTAAGGTCTTAGCTTAGTTCTATTGGATTCGTTTCGGTTAGACAATCACATACCGATTAACGGTTTAGCCAGACATATTAAATAAATGCGAAGAAAGGTAGAAGAAGAATTGCATAAAAATAAATGGCATAGTAATTAAATGGTAAAGCATTAAAATATAGAAACCTGGCTGAAATATTCTTGATCAACCGATCTTGCAGAAACTTAAACTAAAACCAATATGCAGTGGCTAGAAAGATTTAAATGGTGATAGCTTCCTAATGATGGACGCTATCACTTTGGTTTGGTAAAGGAAAAGTAAAAGCCATACTGAAACTTATATAAAATAAGCTCTGAACTTCGAATGGGAATTTTGCAGCAATTTGGTGTAAAAACGAAGCTCCCGTTTGAATTGGTAGAAGTTGTTATTTATAGCTTATGCAGCTTAAGTTTGTTGAGAATTGTACGGAGTGAATTTTGTTGGGCCTTGACTACTTGAGTTGGACTAAGATTGAGTAGGGTTGAGAAGAAATCTTTGTTGAATGAGAAGAACGTGCCTCTGGTTTTGAATGAACTGATACATAATTAGGTTTCTGATATAAAGCTTGTTATGGTCGTCTTGGGCCTGGGACGATCGTCTGGGATATGAGACGGTCGTCTTGTATTTGTGACGATCGTCCTACAGAAAAAACACATAAACTTCATTTCTTATTCTGTTTTGTCTCATTTTTTGTCCTACAAGTCTCATTTTCATTATTTGCTTCCAAAAATCAAGTGTAACTGAATACATGCAAAATAAACACAAACCTCGTGTAATATCGTTCGAAATAAAGAAATAAAAAACATAAATGATCGAAAACTATACTAAATAATTGATACAAATTCGAGTTATCAAACTCCCTCAGACTTGAATATTTGATTGTCCTCAAGCAAACAATCAAATAGGTTTTGAAAAATATCCTTTAAATGCAGACACGAAACACATTACCTATCCATACGTGGTTGTGCGACTTTATGCTAAATGAACTAATAGTGACTCGAACACCAAATATACCCTAGTGACACTAAAACATATAATGCTCATAAACCCCTTATACAAACCAGTATGAATCATGATATCATAGCTCAACCTAATGCTCTTGTTTCTGTTTCACCCGGTTTCATTCTGACACAATCATATTAAGCCTTTTACCTTTACATGCGCATAATGGAGTAACCTGTTGGTGAATTTGATCTTTTTCTAATACGGGGTCTGGTACACTAGTGCGGTAACCCTTTAACATATTGAGTGCAAGTTGTGAGGGATCAAATAGTAATTCTCCCTAACGAGTTCAGAACCAGATTCCTCTGAACTAACTAACATAAGATTTTAGCTTAGCCTTTTTCTCATATTTTTGCATTCTTTAGAATATGTGCAGCTTAATTGTTTTACCAATGGCTTATATAATCTTAAGATTCTTCTTTTTCTTCTTTTGGCATATTTGCAATCAATCACTTATTTGCATCGCCTCTCCATGTAGCTTGTGCTTCAGGCGGTGCTGACTGCTAGTATAAACTACTCGGGGCTAATTTAAAACTAAAGCTTCAGATTTCGGTATAAAAGGTATCCAAACCAATATCGCATATCTAAGGGTCTAAGGTATCAAGATTGTATCAATTTTGTTAAGTTTTTTCTCAGTTTTCTAACAAAGCCTAACAACCTATATACTCGTAGGGTATGTTGAATGAAAGCATTCTAAAACGAATATTTTTTTTTGTTATAGCTAAAAATATTGGAGATAATTTAAATAACTAAATACTTCAATTAATAATAGAGTTTCGTACAAGAAAATGGAAATCTAATTACCCTTCTCTCACACTATCTCAGATATTGTCCTTAATGTTGCGAGATATAGGTAAACTACTAAACAACAAAATTAACAAAAACAATAAAAAGAAAAACTAATATGGTGGTCGTGGTCCCCTGCCTCTAAGGTTTCTCTGACTATACATTGTTACATGATTGGTTGTACCCACTTGATGGATATAGTCATGCAACGCCTTGATTTCTTGTGTCGCAGCACCTAATTCTTCTATAGCACTAGTGATTCTCTCTCCTTGTGTTGTCTGTTCGAGCTCGATCATTCCCATCCGCTCCATCATCTCAGTGTATTGCCTTTGGTGTTGCTCATTGTTTTGAACAATCGCCGCCAGGATGTCATCAATAGACGCGGGTTGTTGATTCCTTTGGCGGCGTCTAGTGGAGGTGTTGGTGATGGAGAACTCAGTAACCGGCGTATGTGCAGCTTCTTTGTTATCCATGGCCTATTGCATATCATCTATTATCTCAAATGGTTTCTCTTCTAGAGCAACAGAGCCTAGTGAAAGGGCATCGAGATTGTAACTCAAGTTGGCTCTGGTCCTTGCATTTGTGCGGGTATGACAAGGCAGGATCATGCTTCGGACAACTCGGTTTTGTACTATCAAGTTGTTACTGCCATCCCTCATCTGCTTGATGAAGTGGTTGTTCTTGAAGTACTCCATATATAGAAACAAGGCGGGAATGGCTTGCAAATGATCAAGACGATCACATAGACCAAGATTCAGCGCGATGTCGATGATCATTCCGCCAAAACAAAAAGGAGCCTTCCCTCTTGTACAGGTGAGCTGAATGTTAGATAGTATGAAGGCCACTAGTTTCGCATGGATGGAAAGGAAAGCGCATCGGATCAGGAACAACTCCCTCTGGTTCACCTTATGGTTGTTGTATCTCCCAAAAACAATGTTACTCAAAACCCTCTGAAAGTAACAAACGACGGGGTTGTGGATGTGAGTGGCGTACAGCTCGTCCCACGCTGAATGTCTTTCTCCTGACAAATCTTTCTAAAGCTGAAAATCATCTTCCTGCCAATCTGCATCTCTAGGAAGGTAGAGGTGCACATCGTCGCCTTGTTGGAACCCGAACCAATCGCTGAATGTTCCCTGAGTAACGGTATACTCCCTTCCGAGAAGGTGAAACGTAACATTACCAATCAAATATTTGGTTGCGTCGCTTGGAGTGCTGTAAGCATAAGAGCTTAAAAACTTCAGAGTCAGAGTGGCGTACGTCGGACTGTTGCTTTTGCAGAGCGCTGTTAGACCGGTATTCGAAAGTAACCAGTTAACATTATCAAGGAGCCCAAGCTGGGTTAGGCACTCCTCATCAATATAACGAGTTACTTCGATCGTTCTATCACGATATGCAACGAAGGATGCACGTTGGAACTCTCCGACTTCACCTTCACGGGACGAGATGTTGATGGGAATTGGGTTTGCCATGGATTCAAAGGTTTGGAAAATGAAGGAGATGAAAAGAAAATAGAAAGGCTGGTTTGTGAACAAAGAAGTTGGTGAAATGAAATAAAAAGCTCGTACTGATACTTATATAGAAATAGAATGCAAGATTGGTTGCTAAAAATGCTACAAAGTGGGGGTGGTTGAGGAGTTGTGAGAAAGTGGAAGTGAAGGTACCAATTTATAGGGGTGGAAAAATCAGAACATTGGAGAGGAAGTGGGAGAGTGGGGTTCCAACGGTCATAAGAACGTTGCAAATGACCGTTACTGACTGTGTGACGGCCGTCTAGTCATCATGAAGGTCGTCAGGATGTTGAGACGATCGTCTCAAGATTGAGATGGTCGTCACCCGTAATAAATGGGAAACTTGCTAAATGGGCTTTCATCTAAGTTTCTACACTTAATATGTTAATCCTCATTATTTCTCACACACCATATTGTTTTGTGTAGCATATAGCAGTGCATATCAGTGGCATATATTTTTAATAGTTGTGCATTATAATTGTAACAAAGAATATAATTTGACAGTTTAAACACTAATGCATATAAGTAACAGAAAGTGATAAACATTCAATTTAAGCAGAATACTTGTACACACTACTGAACAATTATAACTCAGGCACAAACAAATAAAAACATAACCAATTTTTTTTTAAACTTAGAAAAATGCAGTAGTCATAAATTTAAACAAACTGAAAATTGAAAAACAACTAAAAATCAAATTGAACTAAAATTAAAATGTTGAATTCAAATAAAAATAAATTTTGATGAGTGTTGAAATCGGAAATTAGCCACAATGTTTGCGGATGGACTCTAATGCTTGACTCAGATGGTCGAATTGTTCTACGATCATATCTCTCAAAGTATGATGTCTATACGCAATTCACGGATGTCATATTGCATGATTTTCATCTCAGTATGGAGATTCTCTAAGGTAAGCTCAGGATTGGCTGGGGCAAGTGCAAGTGTAGGTGCGGGTATCTTAGCAGGTTTAGGTTTCTCCTTTTCTTCAATCATATCCTCAGGGTGGTCTGAATAATAATAATTTGAAGGAGTCTTAGGATCTATCTCAACTTCAAACCAAGCATCTCCCGATTCATAAATCGGCTCATCTAGATCATATAGCCAGTTGCGCTTATTATGCACACTTGTGCGCTCATGGTCAGGTAAAGTTAAATGTGGCACAACTACGCCATTGATCAGAAGCTTAAAACGGTCAGGTCTGCGGTCATACAAATAGCTTTCTCAAAACAGAAAGTGATGTTCATTGGTCTGAATTCTCCAAGCATCTTAATCTGAGAGAGACGGGTCCTAAATCCCATTGTATCAACAATATTGGTAACTAAGCCACCTATTAGGATTGGGTGGTGTTCATTATGAATAATCCTACAGAAATTGGCAAACATGAGATTTATCCCATTAACCCTCCTGGATGTAAAAGCACAAAACATGATGAATGAAAATGGCCTAGCTCATCCTGTGCAAGTAAGTTTTCATGTGGTTCTGAGAAAACAGTGGGACCATATGGGAAATCTAAAAGATTAGCCATCTCATGAATGTTAAACTCACAAGGATACCCAAATAGTCTGAATGATATATTTGCTTTTGTAAAACCTTTTCCATAGTTGGGATCATAAACCAGTGAACTTAGAAATTCTAATGTCAGCTCATAATAGGTCTTATGTTTCCTAAGTGCAAATCCTTCTCAACCTATCTGATTAAACAAGTAGTCAATGCTAGCACATATGCCTAAAGCTTTCATGGTAGGTCCATGGGCAAATTTGGTCAGGGTCATAGGTCTCTGGGCTAAGGCTTATAACGACGCCTCTAGGTGCCATCTCTAAAGTCCACAATCAGATTGGTAGTCATTGTCAGAGTTAGTGAGAATGAAAATAGAGAAGGAGTAGAAGGTAGAAAACCTTAAAATTCCTGGAATCACACAATAAAACAAACCAAACACGGCAATCCGTGAATTTAAAGCATTTTGAAAATTAGAATTTTGAAAAATTAAATAAAAACAAAATTAAACGAAATTAAAATGAAATTCAAAAATCAAAATCGTGAGTTGCCTCCCACAAAGCACTTCATTTAATGTCGGGGCTCGACATAGCTTAAGGGAAATTAATCTAAGGTTTCTGATGGAAATTCTTCCAGTTTCAAACCTGTCGAAAATTCTTTGTCTTTTACATAATATAATGTTTAAGGCGTTGCCCATTTACTCTAAATGGTGCACTAGACCTACCCTTAATTTCAATAGTTCCACTAATTAAAACTTTAATTATTTCGAAGAGACCAGACCATTTAGATAGTAATTTTCCAAGAAATAACCTAAGCTTAGAGTTGAATAGGAGGACAACGTCTCCCACACTAAATTCTTTTCTAGAAATACGTTTGTCATGCTATCTCTTCGTTCTTTCCTTATATATTTGGGCATTATCGTAAGCGTCTAGTCTTAGTTCTTCCAATTCATGTAAGCCTAAAATACGTTTCTCACATGCGTCAGTATAATTAAAGTTAAGAGTTTTGATTGCCCAATAGGCTTTGTGCTATAATTCTATTGGCAAGTGGCATGATTTTCCATAGACTAACTTGAAAGGTGTGGTTCCGATGGGTGTCTTAAAAGATGTTTCGTAGGCCTATAAAGCTTCAAGTAACTTGGTAGACCAATCTTTTCTCGATGTAGCGACATTTTTCTCTAAAATTTGTTTTATCTCTCTATTTGAAACTTCTACTTGTCCACTAGTTTGCGGATGGTAAGGTGTTGCTACACGGTATCTTACTCCATATTTTAATAAGAGTTTATCGAATATTTTAGATATGAAACGAGAGCCTCTGTCACTTATGATGAGTCTTGGCACACCGAATCTCGAGAAGATAATGTTCTTGAAAAGCTTTATGACAACTTGTGTGTCATTTGTTGGAGAATCTATAGCTTTGATCCATTTCGAAACATAATCGACAACAATGAGTATACACTTATTTCCAAAAGAAGATGGGAATGGTCCCATAAAGTCAATTCCCCACACATCAAAAAATTCTACTTCTAAAATGCCTTTTTGGGGAATCTCATAGCGCCTAGAGATGTTAACAATGTGTTGGCATCGGTCGCAATTTAGAATGGCGATGTGAACATCTTTCCAAAGAGTGGGCCAAAATAGGCTTGATTGAAGGATCTTTGCGCGAGTCTTCGAAGTGCTTACATGTCCACCGTAAGGAGCAGAGTGACAATGGGAAATTATGTTTTCCATTTCTTCTTCCGGAACACATCGACGACATATACCATCGGGTCCATGCTTGAAAAGCAATGGTTCATCCCAGTAATACTATTTTAAATCATGGAAGAATTTCTTCTTTTTTTGGTATGTGAGATCTAGTGGAAGTACCCCAGCAGCTAAATAGTTGACTACGCCAGTCTACCATGGTAGAGTGGTTTGTGCACATATTTTTTCCACTATTTCTTCTTGGATTTGTTCATCTAAATTTAAGGAAAATATTTCATTTTCTAATTGGGCTATAAGATGTTCATCAGGGAAGTCATCGTTAATTGGTATTTGGTCTGGTTTAATTCCTTCCATACGTGATAAGTGGTTTGTTACTACGTTGTCAGTTCCTTTCTTATCCATAATTTCCAAATCAAACTCTTGTAGCAAAATGATTCATCTTAGTAATCTAGGCTTCACGTCCTTTTTACTTAGAAGGTACTTGATGGCGGCGTGATCGGTATAAATGATGAGTTTAGCTCCTACTAAGTAGGAACAGAATGCGTCGAGTGCGAACACGACATATAAGAGTTCTTTTTCTGTTATGGCGTAGTTCATCTGAGCAGGCTCTAGAGTCATACTTGCGTAGTATATTGCGTGAAGTTTCTTATCTTTTCTTTGTGCTAAGACCGCGCCTATAGCGTAATCACTCGCATCTCACATAATCTCGAATGGTAGTGTCCAAACAGGTGGTTGCATGATGGGTGCATTGATAAGAGCTGTTTTGAGTGTTTCAAATGCTTTTAAGCAGTATTCGTCAAAGATAAACTCAATTTCCTTCATTAGTAAATCGGTCAACAACTTAGTGATCTTTGAAAAGTCCTTAATGAATCGTCGGTAAAAACCGGCATGTCCTATGAAATTTCTTATTTCTTTCACGGTTTTAGGCGGTTGAAGGTATTTTATTAATTCTATATTTGCTTTATCTACCTTGATGCCTTTGTTGGATATCACATGTCCTAAAATAATTCCTTGTCTGACCATAAAATGGCACTTTTCCCAGTTTAGTACAAGATTCACTTTTACGCATCTCTCGAGTACCATCTCTAAGTTAGATAGACATCCTTCAAAGCCTTTTCCGTAAACAGAGAAGTCATTCATAAACACATCCATGATGTCGTCTATGAAATCGACAAAAATCACCATCTTACATCGTTGAAATATCGTTGGAGCGTTACATAAACCGAACGACATACAACGGTAAGCGAATGTTCCATAGGGGCATGTGAATGTTGTCTTTTCTTGGTCGTCAGGATGAATAAGAATTTGGAAAAATCCTGAGTAACCATCTAGGTAGAAAAAGTAAGAATGTTTGGCTAATCTTTTCAATATTTGATCGATGAAGGGTAAAGGAAAATGGTCTTTCCGGATAGCTTTATTCAATTTTTGGTAATTGATACACATTCTACTCCTAATCCCTACTCTTTGTGTTATAGGCTCACCTTTTGAGTTCTTAGTGACCGTTATGCCTCCCTTCTTTGGTATAGCATGCACTGGGCTAACCCATTGACTGTCGGATATTGGATATATAATTATGGTGTCTAGTAACTTCTTTACTTCATCTCTGACTACGGTACTTAGAATCAGATTAATCCTTCTCTGAGGTTCTCTAGAGGTCTTACAGTCTTCCTCTAGCATAATACGATGCTTACAAATTGAAAGACTAATTCCTTTCAGACCATATATGTTATAGCCTAACGCAATTGGGTATTTTCTTAAGACGTCTAAAAGTTTTTCGGTTTTGAGTTGTCCTAAGTCTACATTTACTATAACTGGTCTTTTAAGTTAAGAATATTGGAATTCGTATCTAAGATTATTGGGTAATGCTTTGAGTTCTAAAGCGGGTTTCTTTGGGTATGTCATATGGTCTGGTGTAAGATCTAAGCATTCATTTAGACTTTCATATCGATAGGGTTCTTTCCAATTATCATCTTAGAAGATCAGAGGAGATATGATTTTCATTATATCAGAATAGGTAGTCTCTTCTTTTTCCATTTCCCTTCTGCACTTGTCAATGACGTCTATTAGGTAACATGTATCGTCTATAGCTGGAGCTTGGAGGAATTGGGTTAGAATGAATTCGACTTTCTCTTCTCCTACTTCGAATGTCAACCTACATTTCTTCACATCTATGATAGCTCCGGCTGTGGCTAAGAATGGTCTTCCTTGTATGATAGGAGTCGTAGCATCTTCCTTGATGTCCATGATTATGAAATCAATTGGGATGTAGAACTGGCCTATTCGTACATGAACATTCTCTAGAATACCAACCGAGAATTTTACTGAGCAATCGACTAGTTGAACTGATATTTTGGTTGGTCTTAGTTGTCCCATGTTGAGCTTCTTTCAAATTGATAATGACATAACGCTTATACTGGCTCCTAAATCTCATAGAGCTTTTTCTATGACGAACTTTCCTATTACACAAAAAATAGAGAAACTTCCTGGATCCTTCAATTTAGGAGGCATGTTATTTTGGATAATTGCGCTACACTCAGCACTAAGCGTAACTGTTTCATTCTCCTCGATTTTCTTTTTGTTAGATAAGATCTCTTTTAGAAATTTAGCATATGAGGGCATCTAAGTAATAGCTTCTGTAAAAGGTATCATAATGTTTAACTATTTCAGAAGCTCTACGAATCTCTTGAATTGTCCCATAGTTTTAGAATTTGTTAACCGTTGGGGGTACATAATTGGTGACTTATACGGTGGCAAAGGTAGGTAAGGTCTTTCCTTTTTCTCGGCATCTTGTTCATTGGCTTCCTTTTCCAATGGTTTATCATTCTTCTCAATTGATTTCTTAGGTTGTTGGTACATGGCTGGGTTTTCTGTTCCAGGATCGGCAGGTCCGTCCAATTATTTTCCGCTTCATAGTATAACTGCATTTGCATGACCTTTGGGATTTGGTTGTGGTTGTCTAGGAAACATTCCAGCTGGGGCAGCAGTGGATGCTTGTTGTTGGGCTTCTTGAGAAAATTGAGTTTCTAGCATCTTGTTATGAGAAGCTAAAGCATCTACTTTGGTCCCCAATTATTTGATCTACTCTCTAGTATGGATGTTCTGGTTCAGGAATTCCTTGTTTGTTTGAGTTTGTGTAGCTATGAAGTTTTCCATCATCAGTTCAAGGTTGGATTTCCTAGGAGCATTTGGATTGGGTGCGACAGTGTTTTGGTATCCCGGTGGTACAGCTGGTTCTTGGTTAGGCGCATACAAGGCATTATTGTTCTTGTAAGAGAAATTTGGTTGATTCTTCCATCCTGGGTTGTAGGTATTGGAATACAGGTTTCCTTGAGCATAGTTCACCTGATGTGTGCTTAATCTGGAAAGAAGTTGACATTCTGATTGTGTGTGTCCTGGGATTCCACAAATTTCACAATTTGGAGTTACGAAAGTCACGGTGGCTGGTGGTGTTATGGTTAAGTTATCGATCTTTTGGGCTATGGCATCCATCTTAGCATTTACGTGATCTAAACTTCTCACTTCATACATTCCTCCCTTAGTTTGGTTCTTCTCTATAGGTGTTCTTTCACCTCGTCATTGGCAATGATTTTGAGCCATGTTCTCAATGAGATTATAGGCTTTTTCGTATGGTTTATCCATAAGAGATCCGCCCTCGGCAGCGTCTATCATCATCCTAGTGTTGTATAGAAGTCCATTATAGAAGGTAACGATGGTTAACCAATTTTCAAACCCATGGTGTGGACATAATCTCAATAGATCCTTGTATCTTTCCCATGTTTCATAAAGTGATTCTGCATCTTTTTGTTGAAATCCGTTAATCTGAGCTCTCAGTATAGTTGTCTTGCTTGGAGGAAAATAACTAGATAGGAAGACTTTCTTCAGTTCTGCCCATGTTGTAACAGAGTTGGCTGGTAGAGATTGTAACCATGCCCAAGCTCTATCTCTTAAATAGAACGGAAAAAGTGTCAATCTTATTGCGTCTTATATTACACCATTTGCTTTCACAGTATCTGCGTATTGCACAAACTTTGTCAGATGTTCATTTGGATCGTCCATAGGATTTCTAGAAAACAAGTTCTGTTGTACAGCTTGCAGTAGTGAAGGTTTTAGTTCAAAATCATTTCGGGTAATGCCTAGTACGGCAATACTGTTGTGCGGTTCATGTTGATTTGGGATCGCGTAGGACTTGAGTGAACATGGTGCTTCTCCGTTTTCGGCCATGATTAGTTCTTCAACTGGTTATGGTATGATATCTTCAGGTAAATGGGTTTCATTGGTTTCAGTTTGGCTTCTCAAACTTATGAAACGTTATACTTTGTCGATCTGGGGTTCTAAGTCTTCACCTTGGGAGCGAGAACTGGGCATACAATCAATAAAGAAAAGGTAAATTTGTTACCTTAGTCTAGACGATGCAACAACGAATTGCACTATTGACTAAATTTAAGTTCCCGGCAATGGCGCCAAAAACTTGATTGCGGCTTTCTGAGTCTAACGGTTACTAACTGCAAGTGCACAGTCTATCGCGTAGTAATAAAAGATATCGATCCCATAGAGATTCGATAATCAACCTAGCGATATCGGGTGTTACTATGTTTAGCTAAGGCGAGTGATATTTTGGTTTTAAGGGGTGTAACACAGTGGTAGAACTGACTGGGTCGTTTTTGTTTACAAAAACTATGTTGTGGATAGCAAGAGTCGCCACCGACTTTTATTTTATCCAATAAAGAAAGGAATAAAAGAACAAGAAAGAGATTTGAAAAAGATTTGAGTTCGGGGGGTAAGTTATATAAAGGGAAGGTGTTAGCACCCTTTGTATCCATGGTTATCCATGGGCTCTTAACTGCTTAACTCACTTTACTTTGTTTGAAAAAAATAGTGGTGGAGTATTTAGAAAAATATTTCAGAAGTTTAACTTTGTAATGATTCTCGTACAAATGTATACAAAGTGTTTACTGTTTGAAAATATTTGAAAATGTGAGGTGTGGTAAGTATTTTGGAAAAGGAGTGAGCAAGCCCTTAAGAACTACTTACCTTAAGTTTGTAAAGTCTTTCTTGTTATTTTGTTTCTTTAGGGGTAGGACTGTCCTTACTATTAGTTAGTAAGTAGTCTTAACCTGGATGTTAAAAGGACGGGCGTAGGGTCATCGTATGGTCATAGAAGGAAACCTTGTAGGGGTATCTTTGTAATTTGAAGGGACGATCATCATTTTCGTAGGGTCATCGAGGGACGAGATCATTTATTCGTAGGCAACTCGAAGGGACTATGATCTTTCATTTGAAGGGATTTGATTATTTTTATTCGTAGGTAACTTTACTAAGATATCCCCACGTTTGAGGGACTTGACCATATTTCATAAGGCAACCAAGAGAAGAAACCCTAGGGGTGCAGATGACGATCGTATGACGACCGACTTACGTGTGTGAATGAAGTGTGTTAGTTTCAAATATTTATCTTAGAAATTAGTGGGCTAAGTTCGTTTATTTTTCATACATTCTTTTCACACCCTAGTATTACTAACAACACAGTTAATATTTAACGGAAATTAAAAAGCAGAAAATAAAACCCTAGACTATTACATCATGGGGAGGGGGATACATTTTGAAATTTGGGAGTGCAGAAAGAAAACCCTAATTTAACTATTACAAACTGGGAACAGTTACATAATTAAAGAAAATGCGGGAAGATAAACATACGTTATTACATTAATTATACAATTTTCTAAGAATAATAATAAAATTAATAAAGAAATTAGTTAATTATAATTTTATTAAGAAAATTAATTTAGGTCAAAAATATTAATTTATCTAGGATTAGGGTTAGAAAACCAAAATTAAAGTTAAAATCGATTAAACCCTAGTTATTAAGTTAATAAAAAAATTAATAAAAATAACCTAAAAACTAAATTTTTATTTATGAAAAATAAATTTATTAAAAAAACAATTAAGTTAATGGAGAAAATTTTATGAATTTGTTTAAGAAAAATAGTTAATTGGTTAATTAATTAGTTAATTAGAATTATAAATAATAATAATAATAATAATAATAATAATAATAATAATAATAAATAAATAAATATAAATAAAAATGGTTCAGAAAAATAAAGGGGGTGGAAGCCTGGTTCGAACCCAGGACCTCCCCCTCCTAACACACATTTTCTCCACTGGGTTGCGTGTCCTGCGTGTTAAAGAAACAGAAAAGAAAAAATATATAATAAACAAGTTTTTGAAATATGAAACGCGCACCAAAGGTTCTTCTTCTTCCTTCTCCGTCCAGTTAGCCTATACCTATGATTTGTCTGTAGCAAGAACCTATAGTGACGATTCTTCTGTCACTAGAACACCTGTGTTTTTTCAAGATCATCATACACACAATATAAATTAGTTTTAATGATGCAAATCGATCAAAGGATGTCTTATGAGTCCATTAAAGCCATTAATTTCATTTGAAATCGCGTCTAGCCAAAGCCCCCAAAATCGAAGTTATGAACCCTAACAATGGCGTCTCATCGAATCTGCACAGAAACTCAAATCAAACTTTCCAGAAAGCATCTACACATTGATATAAATAATACTAAACAATCAAATCATATTCATAATGCATAAATCATGTGAATCAAAAAATCAAGAAAAAAGTTTTAAAAAAAAGTGGATTCGGTTTGTATGATTTCATAATGTTTTGATGATGGTGATGATTGGTATATGTTCAGAATGTCTCAAGGAAGCTATTGCAACCTTCAAAACTTCTTGAAAGTGGCTAGAGAGTGCAAACCAAATTTGAATTTTTTCTTGAATTTTTGAAGTATGATAAGGGTTGTTGAGCTCAGAGATTCATCCCTTGACTTTGTGGTCTTGTTGTATGTTTATAGGAGATTGAAATTAGGTCAAATCTTTGGGCTTTTTGGATGGATTTGAGGTTGCTTAAGGATGAAGTTAGGAGGTTTCTATTTTGGTCAAAATTTAGATTAAATCATACTCTTTTGGTGTTGCACGAAATTGGATCCTTATAATGATCATAAACATCAAATATTTGATCCTAAAATAGTCCTAAGATCAAATATTTGATTTTTCAATATTTATCTTAATTAAAATTGAATTTAAATGAATTAAATCCAATATAATATAAAATAAATATAAAAAATAAGATTTTATGATCTATGAGTCTTTAATGATCTTATATTGAGTTTGGGTTAGAAAAATATGGGCCCATTTAGAAGAAACTTGAGTTTTGGTCATTATTTGCTTAATACACCTCCTCAAAATTGCCCAACTTCAACAATGCATAACTCTCTCAATTTTTATCCCATGTGTATGTTATAGGACCTTTTAGAAAGCTTAGAGTGTCCTCTAACTACTCCTTTTGGTCCTATGTCCATTTGATCTTCCATTTTCAAGTTATGAGCTTTTGAAAAAGTTGACTTTTTGTTGACTTTTTAAAGGACCTGTAATGTCTTGACTCATACCTCTCAAATGAAACATTTCTGGCATTGGCTTGTGAGACAAAAAGTTGTAAGTAATTGAATTTCCTTCAAAATGAGCTTTGGATGAGAAAGTTTTTGATGAAGCATGTGAAAGTTATAGCTTGTCAAAGTACAATTGACTTTTCCTACACAAACCCTAATTTAGTAACTCCTGATTCATGATGATTCTGAGGTTTCCTTGATGAATCATGATCAACCCTTGATCAAATGATGAATTTCACCTCATAATATTGATGTTGACCAAAAATATTGAAGTTTGACTGTATGTTGACCACGGTTGACTTTTTGACCAAGTTGATTGTATGTTGAGCACAGTTGACTGTATGTTGAACATCTGACTGACCAAACTTATAGGCAAAGCCTTGAAACTTGACATGAGGATTATTTGAGGTATATGGGACATCATGAAGTCCACTTGAGGCTTTGGAAGTCCAATTTTCTTTGAGAAACTCAAAACCCTAGTTTAAGATCCATTGCTTAGGATGAGGCTTTGTCTGATGAAACCTTGAATCCCTTTGAGCAACAGAGAATCTTGTGACCATTAGAAGACATCTTGAGGTATATTGTCTTGAATATGTGAGGGAAAATTTTGGGGTACAACAAGGGGCGAGAAAATAATAATTTTAGATTAAGTTAAATTAATGATAAGAATATCGGTACGTAATTGGTTCGCCTTCGTGAATTCAATAAAGGGTCGAATTAATAAGGTTAGTTAAGTTATCTTTCCATAGAAACTGTCGGTTTAAAATTCGTTAACTCACACTCTCGTAGTCTTGCCTATTAATATACTCCTAATTTCAATTGAGTGCTCTCGGTGCGTCAATTCAAGTTAGAAATACTTTTTTGGAAACCTAGAGGTTCTAATTGGTTTTAAAGCGTTTCCGTTGTATTTAAAACAATGCTCGATTTCAGCTATCCGGTTACAATTTCACACTCTTGTGGTCTTAATCCTAACCTTTTATACTTTCTTACTCTCGTAACAAAAGTTGTTATATTAAGAAATCGAAACCGAAAAGTAACTTAATTTAAGGTCTTAGCCTAGTTCTATTGGATTTGTTCTGGTTAGACAATCACATACCGATTAACGGTTTAGCCAGACATATTAAATAAATGCGAAGAAAGGTAGAAGAAGAATTAAATAAAAATAAATGGCATAATAATTAAATGGTAATGCATTAAAATATAGAAACCTGGCTGAAATATTCTTGATCAACCGATCTTGCAAAAACTTAAACTAAAACGAATATGCAGTGGTTAGAAAGAATTAAATGGTGATAGCTTCCTAATGATGGAGGCTATAACTTTGGTTTGGTAATGGAAAATTAAAAGCAATACTGAAACAAAAATAAAATAAGCTCTGAACTTCAAACAGGAGTTTTGCAGCAATTTGGTGTAAAAACGAAGCTCCCGTTTGAATTGGTAGAAGTTGTTATTTATAGCTTATGCAGCTTAAGTTTATTGAGAATTGTACGGAGTGAATTTTGTTGGGCCTTGACTACTTGAGTTGGACTGAGGTTGAGAAAAAATCTCAGTTGAATGAGAAGAACGCGCCTCTAGTTTTGACAAAACTGATATGTAATTAGGTTTCTGATATAAAGCTTGTGACGATCACCTTGGGCCTGGGACGATCGTTTGGGATGTGAGACGGTCGTCTTGAATTTGTGACGATTATCCTACAGAAAAAACACAGAAACTTCATTTCTTCTTCTGTTTTGTCTCATTTCTTATCCTACAAGTCTCATTTTCATTATTTGCTTCCAAAACTCAAGTGTAACTGAATACCTGCAAAATAAACATATACCTCGCGTAATATCGTTCGAAATAAAGAAATAAATAACTTAAATGATCGGAAACTATACTAAATAATCGATACAAATTCGAGTTATCAGTCATCCTATTACAAACAATGTTTAATTGACGATAAAGTACTCAACTCCATATTCAGGTGTTGTACTATGTGTTTCTAAGTTCAATCAAGAAGTGATCAAAGCTAAGTAAGCCATGCCTATCATGGTTTGGTTTTGATGATGATAACTTGGTTTTACGATAACTTTTGAGGATGATGCAACCTTTGATGATGAATTATGAATACTCAATTTGATCCTAAATCATAAAGTTAAACAAGAATGTCAAGCATTCAAAGAGGTACAAAAATGTTTGTTCAAAGCACTTCCTTTGAACCAAGCTAATGAACTAGAGTTTTAATGATCTCTAAAATTTAATAATGGCATTCAACTTGAAGATATCTCAATTCTTAACTATAAGAAGATTCAATCAAGTGATTATGTGATTTATATATTAAGCATATTTATCAAGCTTCAATGTGTGAAAGAGAGAAAGTTTGAAAGCTTGTCTAATCGTGTCTAAGTTATTAGTGTTTTGTAAGAACATAAATTCATTTTTTGTAAAGTAGCGTGACTAAATTACATGCACACTAAAAACTTTTTAAAAGTATATAGCGTGCTCACAAAGAAAACAACCTAAAAAATTTTAAAGCCTAGCTAGATTAATCAAGAGTTTTTAAGAATATTTTTTTTAAAACAGAGAGATAACTTTGAAAACATAGGAATGAGGCTTACAAATCAAGGAGATTTGAATTTAAAGCCTAAAATAATTTAAAGCCTAGCTAAATTGAAATGGAATTTGAATTTTTAAGATTGAGAAGATTGATGGGGCTTACAGCTCGAGGAGAGTCCCAAATGATTTCAAGAAGTTTAAAACAGAGAGATAACTTTGAAAACATAGGAATGAGGCTTACAAATCAAGGAGACTCCCATGAAGGTTGTT
Organism: Lathyrus aphaca; assembly: GCA_963966055.1. Taxonomy (NCBI): domain Eukaryota; kingdom Viridiplantae; phylum Streptophyta; class Magnoliopsida; order Fabales; family Fabaceae; genus Lathyrus; species Lathyrus aphaca. The sequence goes on from OZ014519.1 coordinate 74,992,317, forward strand.
TGTTGTTTAAAACATTATTTATATACAAAAAGATGGTGCTTACAACTCAAGGGAGAGGCCCAATTGATTTGTTTTGAAAATGGTGATCGCACTGATGTTTTGAAAACTGCATTGGGACTTATACAATGATTGAGGCCCGTGAAATTTATTTATGTAGATAGGGGGTGGGTCTTACACTCTATTAGAGGCCAAAATTCATTTGATGAGATTTTTAAGACTTTAAAAATCAAAGAAACCCTAATTTAAATTTTAAAATGTATTTTTCAAAGAAAAGTCAAATAAAATGATGAAAATTTGTCAAACATAGTCAAAAAAACATGTTATGATCTTTGATTAATGTTAGAAAATTGATGTTTCATCCACATGATGATTTGAAATTCATTTGGTTTTGAAAAATCAAGAGAAAGAAATTATTTTAAATGTTTAAAAACAATTAAAAATATATTCTTTACAAAATACAAAAAATATATTAAATAATAAATGTTTGTGATTTTTTTGTGGGATAAAATATTTAAACATATTTGTGAATTTTGAAAAAAAAAATCAATCAAAAATGATTAAAATTGGATGAGAAATTAATTTTCGAAATCAATTAAAAAAATAAAAGAAAAATTCAAAATTTTGAAATTTTGAAAGGGCGCCAAGAACACCATCTTCTTCTTCGTGTGTGTCCTCCATGTATGATTTGCAGAACCTCTCATAACTCCTTGAATACTCAATGATTATGTATGATGTAAACACCAATCTTGCTTGTTTTTAATCAAGGATTAAGATGATACCATTTAATTTCATGTATTTTAAGTGTGGAGTAAGATAATTCGTATGTACACAGAAACCCTAGTTTTTGCAAAAAACATAGTAAAACTCTATATACAAATGAAAGCATGCAATTGATTGAGGGCTATTACTCTATGAACTACCATAAACATGTTGGTAAATTGAAAATAAATTTATGATGCATGTAGTATGGAGTTTGAGAGCTTTAGGCTTACCTGAGCAAGAGGAATTCAAATTTTGATGTAGAGGTGTTATAGATGTTGTGTGATGAACTTTACAGCTTCAATGGACCTTATGTAATGTGTTGAGAAGCTTGGAATGAACTGAAAACACCTGGAACTCTTTGTGGTATCTCAACTGCAATTTGACTTGAGTGTGATTTGGAGGTTTGTGATTTTGGTGTTACATATAATGGATAAGTGTTTGGATAGCTTTTATATTATGTATATGATGTGTCTACACTCTTAGTTTTGGTAGAATTTATTTCTATTTAAAAATTAAATAGTTACTTCTCAAAGAAGCAAATTTTTAGGTATGGAAGCGAAATGAGAGAAAACATGAGTGAAGATGTTTTGGTGTGTTAGAATCAGTCACAAATGACCTCTATTTATAGTAGAGGAAGTTTGTTTTTCAAGGAATATTGAATGGGGGCTAGATCACCCTATTACCCAATGGACATGGTTATGTGTCTAAAGTATCCTCTAGCCATTGACTTGCTTTTAAATTTGCAGGTGTATGTCTTCTGATTTTTGTGTAAGGATTGACTAATTTGGATTGTTATGGCTCAATTCATGCCATCTCCATGTACCCTTTGAATGCTTTGTGACAAAATTGGAGTTTTTGGTTTTGAAACTTAAATGCCACATGCTAATAGGTAGTGTGTTTGAGTTGCAAAGTTATAGGGTAATGTATTTCTGTAGATAACAAGTGTTTTGTACCTTAGAAACTTTTATTTTATGGTGAGATGGCTTGTCAAGTCATAAAAATACCAATTTCAAGTTATGTTGCATAATCTGACTGGTGAGAAATCAGTTGTTGATGCCTTTTTGAAAAGCTTGTAACTTCTTGCTCAAATGGAGTTTGGACGTGTTCTTGGACTTCTTGGAAAGCTAAGAAGAAGTACTAAAACTTATATACAAATCATTGGTTCCAATTATATTTGGATCATGGTTAAAAATCCTCCTACATTTTGGTGTTTCAACTGTTTTTGACTTAGGCAAAATTTTACTAAGTGTCAAAGTGTGATTCTTATTTTTTGTGATTTTGATCAATCCATAACTCAAAATCCATGATGATTTGGAATGTGATGTAGTTGACAATCTTTTAGTATGTAAAAAAATCCTTGATTAGAAATATCTATAATTTGAGCTGCATAGTAGAGGAAAACATAAACAGATTGAGCAGCTGGATAAGGTTTCCCACGATGCATTTGTTGTTTTCCTCTTCTTCAACTAAACCTTTGAAATGCTTAGATCGAGCCTTGTTTTCCTCCTCAAAGATCCTATAGAAATCCATTAAATTCGGATATCTTTAGATTCTATGATACCCAATCTCCTACTTAATCTCAGGCCTCAATCCATTCTCAAACTTGGCACATTTTGAGAACTCAGCAGTCGCCTCGCTATAATGCAGATAAAACTTTGCCAAGTCAGTAAACTTAGCAGCATACTCAGTCACAGACACACTTCCTTGTTTCAGCTCTAGAAACTCGATCCCCTTCTTTCCCCGAACATTTTCAGGAAAATACTTCCTCATAAAATCCCTCATAAAATCACAGGTGATTGCCTCACTAGATGCATTCAATCGTTGATGAGTGCCAAACCACCAATCATCAGCTTCAGCTACCAATCTGTGTGCACCCAACCGCACCTTACTTCCTTCCGAACACTCCATCACCCTGAAGATCCTCTCAATATCCTTGAGCCAATCCTGTGCTCCATCAAGGTCATACTTGCCCTTGAATGTAGGCAGATCATTCTTCCTGAACTCATCACTTTCACGATTCCCAGCATCCATCGGGTTTTGCATAGCATGTGCCATCGCCTGCATAACAGCAACTAGTGCAACATCGTTCCTCCCAGCCATTCTAAATTTGTCGCACAACAACAATCCAAACAATTATTTAAAGATCAATAATAACAATAACAACAACAACACGCATCACTCAAAAACAACTCAACGACTCAACTACTTGGTCGGACGAACCGACCTGCTCTGATACCACTTTGTAACATGCAAATTACCCCACAAAATTATTAATAAAAATCATAGTATTTTAATTACATCAAAACATTTGAGTGTCACAATTAAACATCAACACATGGCTCAATGATACATTTTATAAAAATCATTAACTTGTCGCGGAAAATATATTTTTTTTAAAGAAACTTCAATCATGGATTTATTACAAAATGTATTCTTAAAAATAAAAAAAAAGTGAAAACTTCGTCCCTACACCCAAAGCGACATATCAGAGAAGACATCATAAAGACGTGAAGTATACCGACTTCACGGACCACCACTCGACTTATCATGCTCACCTTCATGTTACCAACATAAGGGTAACATTCAAACATAAGGGGTGAGATACTTACATCATAAAAGAGCAATATAATAAGAACTAGCAAGTATCATAATAAGAAACCACTTCACAATAACAACAACTACACCCTCACATCATACACACATCCACATCATAAACAACAACTACAATTATGCAATGAGACTCTACTTGACTCTATGCATACGGTACCATAATCCGATCTCTATTTCAAGATCCAGTTCCCGTCGAAACTCTCGACCTCTCTTTCGTGGTCCAGTATGATCCTTATTTCATGATCATACCCTCGACCCCTATTTCATGGTCCTGTATGATCCCTATTTCATGATCTCACCAACATCAAAACAACGAACATACCCACATTGGTATATTGTTCCAACTATGCACATGTCATGCAACAACAATGACTTATATGCATATATGCAACGATTACATTATACAACTCAACAACAACAATCAGCATACCACAACTCATCACAACAATGACTTTCATCAATATCATGAATATTTTAGCATACAACAACATAATTTAACTTCAAACGGTTTCACACAACTAAGTAATACACTTCCACTTACCACATCAACGCACATCAACAACAGTACCATATAGCCACAACAACAATTAAAACACATAACAACAACAAAACCAATAAACATATTCATCTATGTTCATTTTCACATTACACTAATTATCACTATAATTACATGTATAACTCCTCTCTCTCGGCCTTTAACTACACCACTTCGATTCCTAAGTATTATTAAATTAATTAGATAATTTTAAGGAATTTTTCAGAATTAAATTACAACATTTTTTGCTCCAGGTTTCGCTGAGTGAGTGGGATTGCTCGCTAAGCAAGCAACTCACTGTATTCTGACTCTTCCAAAGTCCAGCCAGCTCGCTGTCATACCCCAAATTAGTCATACCTTTATTTACCAATATATTCCAAAAATCCTAAAACGCGCACTATTTTACTGTCTAACCATTATTAAAAAAAAATCAAAAATTATGTACTAATTTATTTTTCTGTCAGATATTGCAAAATCCAAAAAATGCATTTATTTCTTTGCAAATTAAAAATTTCAAATTTTCTTTTTTATTTCAAGTCTTTTATTTTTATGTTTATTGTTTAGTTTATCCAAAAAATATATAAAAAGAGTCTATTGTTATTTCTATTAAAACCATTTTTGCATAAATTCATTTTCCGTCTTAGAAAGCCCTTTATCCAAAAAAAATCACAAAAAAATATCTCACTATTATTATTCCCAATTTTATTTACTGCTATTATTATTATTATAGTTTTCATTATTATAGTTAGTATTACTTTTATTATTATATTTCTATTTCATTATCTACTTATTATATTTAGTTATTATTAGTATTATTAGTTTTTTTTAGTATTATTATTACAGTTTATTACTGTTACTATTTTTTTTCTGTCTTTCATTATAACTACTTTTTCATGTTAATATTATTTTTTATTATTATTATTACTATTATTATTAGTATTATGTATTATTATAGTTTTATTATTACTATTATTATATTATGATTATTGTTGTTTCTTTACACAAGACCATCACACACCAAATTTCCACAAAACCAATTCTAGCTAGTATCTTGCAACAATATCTCTACTATCTGCAAACAAACCGTTAGACAGCCTGGCAAACAAATCATCAACAAATCTTTTTTATTCTTATCCCAAATCCCTCTCAATAACTCTATATAATAATCTCACTTTTCACTCTGAAAAAAAGGAAGCTGGGAATAACAAAAAAAATACTCTCTAAAATCATTCACAAAACCAAGCATCACCATGAACAATCACATAAACTATTCTCTGCAATAATTTAACAAAACCCTTCTTCAACATACACAAGCCTTTCAAGCGTTTTTATCACTCAACAATAAACCTCTATAAAACAAAAAACCAAATTCCTGCAGAATCACCACAATATCGCAACCGCAAACCAACCCCCTTCGACTTTTCCAAATCTGACTCCACAAATACACCGAAGCGGACCTTTCACCCAAGCGAAAATCAAACCCGAACCGAAATAGAACTTACCACCGTGAACCAAACCGCGCCGCTACACCAACTCACGCAACACTCGCCGAGAACCTGCAACCATCCGCAAAACGCAGAAACGCATTTGGACCACCGTGAGACCCTCTATTCCGTAGCCGTCAAAAATCTCAAATCGGTATTCTTGCTGATTCTGATTTGTATTCGATTTTTTTTGCTTTCCTTCGCGTTTCGATTTCGTATTGATGTGATCTGTAATTCGTTTCTATAATTTGAAAAGGGGGTTGTCTAGGGTTTCGAAGGGTTGAGGTTTAATTCAGATTTGTGATTCTCGTGTGTGTTCATGGTTTTGATGCGGCTTAACTTCACTGCTTGTTGGTTATGATTTGAGTTTTCATTTGTTTTTTTCTGGTTTGTGCGTCTTCCGATAGAAAGGAGTACATGGGTAACATATTAGCATTAATACTCTATTTTATGTAATATTAATATAGACTTTAATAACTTGTTTTTTTTTTGTTTTTTGTTTTTTGGTTAGAAATAGTGGTCCGTTAATTTCTTTTGTTACATTAAGCTAGCCTTTTTTTTTCCTTTTTTTTTTCTTTTGGTTTCTTTTAAATTAGTAAATTGTCATAAGAATTAAGTGTATTTTGAATTTTAAAACCTAATTAATACATGACTGTCCGTGTTCTGCTAATGTATGTTTAGATCATACTGCTTGTTGATTTTGTCTTCTTTTTAGAAAAACCTTTCCTCTTTATATGTTAATAGTTTCTTTGTTCAAAAAAATTGTCCAAAAAAATACTTTTTAAAAAAAAGAATGTGTTAATAATTTATAAAAGGCCAATGATATTATCAAAAATTAAGTTATTTTCGATTTTATTAAATCGAAAAAACTTGATTAATATGAGGCCACCTAGTTTCGTTTATCATTTTATTTTAATGTGATTTCTATTTTGTCAATTTAATTAAGTTTTATTATCACACTATTTAATTTAGTTTAATTTATTTTATTATACAATTTCGTTTATTCGCCATATTATCGAATCCAATTTAATTTAATTTATTTATTATTATTTGTTATTCTTATTCCGATTTTAATTTCCGCAATTCAATTTAATTTAGTTATTTATTTTATCGCATTTTAAATAAACGCTCGACTCCTCATAGAATGATTTCAATTTTAAATCGGCTCTAAGGAAGTAAACGAACTATATTTAGACGCGTGTGAACAAAAGGTCCAACGCCTCCGAGAAGTTGCCTTTAATTTATTTTCCGTAATTTTATCGCTTTAATCGATTCGCAAACCATGTAAGTCGAGCGCACCGTGCCTCACCATCAAACCTTCCCAAACTCGAATATTCAGATCTTTTTATAATTAAATGACTGAATAACTGAATTCTGGAGTCTCGCATTCCTCGAATTCTTGAATGAACACTCCTGAGGCTCGCCCCACGGGACGTGGTTCATTCGACTTTCCTTAATTAAAACGTTTAATCTACATATCAAATAACGAAAGAATTGAGTTCTGGAGTCTAGCATTCCTCGAATTCTTGAATGAACACTCCTGAGGCTCGCCCCATGGGACGTGGTTCATTCACCCTTTTGTTACTAAAACACTAATCGAATCAAACTTTTTTTTTCAAATGAACATTGTTTAAATCCTTTCTATCTCGCAAACAAGCTAGCGTTTCTGCGTCCTATCGTGAGAAGACAAGCCAATGCTTAGCAGTTAGAGTGCGTCTAAATAATCGTTCATTAAAACAAATCAACCGACCAACCTTAGTACCACGAACTACGAGGCTCTGACTTTCCCATTGCACAAGGGAATACGTAGGCACACGGATCTTACTCCTTGCCGAGCACCCTAGGAACAAAACAACCCATTTCCCCTTTAACCTTAGATTAGAATCGTCCGCATTTACTTTATTATTCGAAGAAAACAGAAAGCATAAGTCAACATTAAATCGCAAATTAAACTAAGAGATTCCCGTTGAGTACAACAGACGTAAGGGGTGCTAATACCTTCCTGTCGTACCCCGAAAAATACGACCTCACGCTATCTGAAATGGACGGAATCACGCGCCGGACGGACTGAAGAGTCGCCACCTAATTATATTTATTCCCGAAGAGGGAAAGGGGAGATATAGATACAAACCGGGAGAAAAAGGATGAGGACAAAGGTCAACGAAACCATTGCCTAGGTTCGGTAGTCGGTTATGCAGGGGGAAGGTATTAGCACCCCCTACATCCATCGTACTCGATGGGAACCATCTAAGTTATCACGCGCGAAAGGATGTCTATGCTTAAACGAATTGCTTGCTAGAGGGAAATGAGTTGAATTATAAGTTAGATTGATCCTAGGCGCTCGGCAAGGATTGAGATCCTCGTGCCTACGTACTCCCGTGTGCAATGGGAAAGTCAGAGCCTCGTAGTTCGGCCTACTAAGGGTAATGGTTGTTGATTTTATTACCTTTCTTCGATGAAAGGGTTTGAGAGTTGAAATGCACTAAAGACTATGGATAATTTATCTCGTCCAACAAGACGAGCGTCTTGCGTCGAAATAATCGGAGCGAGTAACGAGAGCTCGTTATCCTCCTTTCTACCGCTTAAGGCTCGTGGCGTACAAATCTTCTCGCATTTATTAAAGTGTTTTATTTCCTAATTCCGCTTGACGTTGGATCAAGGGTTGAGATTTAATCGAAACATTTTGGTTTTTTGAGGTTAGAAGGGTAAATGCAAGTGGGGTTTATTTTGTAGTTTGTCAGCGAGGCACGAAGCGCTCGACTCGCAAGGTAAGGTGGATCCTAATAAACGATAAAGATAACTGGAAAATAAAGTGCAAGTGTGCAAGTGAGATCGCTTGACGTTGGACCAAGGATTCGGAATTAAATAAAATGCGGAAAATAAAAATGCGTACAAAGAAATGGGAGAGGGATACAAAATAAATACAGGGGATTGCGCGAAATAAATGGTATCATTGTAGTTTGCCCAAGAGGAAGCGTGTGTGCAGTGGTTTTGAACTATTCGAAGGCGTTCGGCCTTTTTGATCGGAAACAACTATTCGAAGTCGTTGGACCTTTTTGGGACGCGTCGAAATTTAGTTCGTGAACTACCTTAGAGCCGATTTAATGAAATCGTTCTATGAGGAGTCGAATCATTTATTTAAAATATTACAAAATGAATAAACTAAGATAAATGAAAAAAATGTAGAAATAGTAATAAATAATAAATAATAAACAAAATGGAATATATATTTAATAATAATACAATAATTAAATTTAATGGGAAAAAAATAAAAATAAATAATAAACAAAAATAAATCTACCTAATATGGCCTCATATTGATCAATTTTAACGATTTAAAGAAATCGGGATAAAATTGATCTTTTAATATATCATTGGCCCTCTAAACAATGAAGTATAATCAAAATAAAACACTTAATGAAAATAAAATCAAAACTCACTACAATATCCAAAAAAAACAAAACAAATATGATTAAAAAACAAATTTAGGAAAGTAAATAGAGAGAGTATGTCGGTAACGGTAATGTGTGCAGAAAACAACATGAAATCTCCTAACCCAATAACCTCAGGTAACCTTATAACCATTACTTCATAAAGATAAATAAATAAATCAAAAAATCAAAAAAAAAGTAAGAAAAAAGAAATGGTCAAATAAGTAAGCTGGCTCATTAAATGGAAGACCAACGCAATAGTCAAAAAATGTAATAGGTTGCAAGTATGAAAAAAAAAGCAGAGAGGTTACCCTCAAAAAGGAACAAGTCGCACTAACGCAACGACGGCCGCCACAAAGCTCGGCCCGTGATTTCACTGCGTGAGCTTTCACTCAGTTTCTCTCAATGATATTTCTTTCGCCCTCGGCGATTTCAATTCAGCTTGGCTCACTCGAATCTCTCTCCCTTTCTTGCGATCAACTTCTGATCACGGCGGTCAAGGGTTATGGCACGGCGGCGAGGATGACGGTGGTTTGACTCGGAGCTTCTCACGCGTTTCGATTTGATCACTCATGGTTGGGTTTGCTTGAACGGCGGAGATCTAGCGGGTTTCGGTATGGAGGTTCAAACGAAAAGTGGAGGTTGAGATTTCGTGAAAAAGATTTTAGTTTGTGTTTGAGAGGGTTCTGTGATGAATTTGCTGTGCTTGGTTGTGCGTTTGGTTCGATTGAAGGGCGGTAGAATGGTTGAAGAAAGGTGAGATGAGGGGAATTGTTTTGCTGTTGCCTTATTGTTTCTGAGTTTTTTTGAGATTTCTTTGAAAATTCTTGCTGCTAATGTTTTTAGTATATGTGGCTAGGGTTCTCATTTTCTTTTACCAATGATTGAATGATGCTTATATAGTGAAAACTTTAGGTATACAATACGTGTGAGCTGTGATTTCTATTCTGTTAGTGAGAATCTTGAGAGATCTCGTGGGGACAAAAAGGAGAGTCATTCTGAAAATTTGTTTTTTCTGCTAGCTGGAAATCTTTCTAGAAGAAGTGGTCCCTACTGAGTTTTTTACTTTTCACTGAGTGCTTTTATTGCTTGCAACCGTAAATTTACTTTGCTGCATAATCTGATGTAATTTTCAATGGCAAATAATTTTTACTTGCTTTCCCTGTGATATCTCTCTGAATCTTGTATTGATATATGTGATGTTTGCTCCTTTTGTAGGGATGGTCTTGACTTGGTTGTCTGCTAGAACAAGTTTTATGAAGGTGAAAGCAACTCGACAATTTACTTTGAATGTCACTGGGCTGAAGCTGGAGTTATGGAAATGTTCAGATGAGGGAAGACGATGGCGACTTGTTAACAGGTGCAGAACTTGACTCATGTAAGAAGCTTGGAGTCAACTCTTGGTTTGAGTATCCTTCTTGTAATACACCAGATTTGTTGCTTATTCACTCTTGTGTTTCATTTGTTGCAGTTTTCTTGGACACATGACGAACTTTCTTGGGCGGGCTTACATGAACATGGAACAAAAGCGTAAGGATGAATAGAATTAATGGATGGTTGACTTGAAATGAAAATTGACCCATGTTGCTTTTACTACTAAGGGAGTTTATTTTTATGTTGCAGGAATTCTCCCTTTTTCTACTGTCATGAAAATTGACTTTACAATGGTGTTTAGTCTTGATGGAGTCTCTTTAGAGAGTCAATTATGGACCTTTGAATTATGGTGTGTAACAAACTGGCGAGCAACTTTATGCTTTGATTTTTCTCTGTAGACTTTTCTTGTGAAGTTTTGGTTTATTTGGTAATGTCCTGTTATGATTTTTGTATTCTGAAGTGCTCTTTGTTGGTTCTGTTGCAGTTGAAATGAGTGGCTCAAAGTATCAGAATTAGTAGCAACTTTTCTTGTCTCTTCCAATTAATCAACTAATCCATCCCCTTCAATGGCGAAACGTCCATCCTCTGTTATGGTACACTCTTGTTGTCTTGCTTTGTAAATTCAGTTATTTTGGTTGCTAACACTCACTTCTCTTGGATGTAAACACGGCGACGATGAGTGCGAAGAGCAAGACTGGTGATGAAGCAAAAGGTATTTGGAAGGCACTTTAGACATGGCTGAAGATGGTGACCTCCTGCACGCGGTGTCGACTGCAACGAGTGGAGAGACTTTGTTACTCGCACTTGTGTTAATTGCTCCCAGCACTTGTTTTTTTTCCAGTTATTAATACGAATTCGATCTATTTCTAACTCTAGCCTTGATTCCTGCCGTGACCATTTGTTCTTTAACTTTAATGCGTCAGACCGCTATAAGATACCCTAGCTATCCTGTCCTGATCGAAACCTATGTCATTGCTGCTGACTTTATTTGAAATGTTTCCTTGCATTTGGCATTTTGCAGGTTATTGGTTTTGAGTTTTTTAATCATGAGGAATGGAGGAAGGCACCAAAAGGATGATCATGGCGGCTTAATGACTCTTTGCAACTTGTTGCTGAAGGATACCGTGGTGATAACGTCAAGTTTTACGGGAGGATGCATTGTCATACTCAATCACCGGGCTATGACTTGTTTTTTATTCAAGTGGTATTCTCCTGACCTCATTTATCTGTTGCACTAGTAGTTTGTTTTTACAAGCCTCCATTACCAAATCAAGAGCTTTGACTCGGCGAAAGTCTAATTTGGCACTTCCACATCTCTCCAAAATAAAAACAAATAAAGCATGGCCGATCCGTGGTCCTCTTCGAAAAAATCCAGCTTTGATTTGAGACTCCTTACTGTCAGAATAGTCAACCAATGTTTTCTGGAAAATTTGATTAATCCCCTGCAGTTCAAACTCGGCGAAATTACCTGAATCTACAATTTTCAATATCCAAAAAAGTTGAAGTTTGGAGGAAATTAAGAAGTTCTTTTTCTGTTGTTCAACTGATTGTTTTGAGGTTTTGGTTGCAGGCTTCCTCTTTGGCGGAATTTCGCGTGAGGAAATACATGAAGGTTGGCTGAATATTAATCTGGCAGCATGGTGCTTGCTTAGTGTTAAGTCCTTGTAATTTTAAAAAAAATGTAATTCTGTGTTTGGTGAAGGTATTATGTAGCTGGATTAGTCAAAATAAACCTGTCATGGTGTTTTACTTTAACAGGCTTATCCATGGCTTGGTGCAACAGCTGGGAATTTGGAAGTTTAGCTGACAAAGCTTGGCATGAAGGCTTGAGTTGATGATTGGCATAAAGAGCATTTGGATGAAAATGAAGCTGCCTGAAGACCAAAGTGAATGTTGGTGCACAAGATAAAGCTATCCTGTCTAAATTTGGCACTATGCTCTACTTTAGAATTTGACTTATATTCCTTCATGTAATCTTGTATTTTCCTGGTTTTTGAACCATCTTTGAAATTTGACCCTTGGTCTTGTAATAGATACTCATAATTATTAATTTTGCTTTACTATTAAACTATCTTGAAAGTTAATTCTTGGTCTTCAAAGATGATACATCCGCGTTGGGTAATACAGCAAGTACTCATGAGATTTGACAACTTGGAAACCTTAGTGCTATTACCGTTAGAACTTATCCCGGTGCAATATCCCTATTTAACTTTCAATAATTTATGCCCCTCACTTATCTTTCAATAACTGGAAACAAAACTAGCCATAGAGTTTGAATTTGAGAAAAACTTTGACATCTTTTGAATTTTGGATCCAAAGTATCATAAAACTTGAGCTTAGACATTCAAGTTTCTTATTGCCATTAATTAATTCCAATAGTCATGAAAAGCAAGTTTAACAAAACAAAGTTGACAATCATGCCAAAAGCCTTGTACGCATGAAAATAGTCAAAGAAGACTAAAGGCTACCCAAAAATGCAATCTTTCTTTGTTTTTGAATACCAATCCAACCAACTCGTTCCAAAAGAAATGGTCTGAAGTGATTATCAATAACTCCAGTACTGTAAATACTATCACCAAGTAAATACACTCTGGATCTGAGGTCCTGATCAATCCATATCTTAAACCCTGGAATCCGCACAAAGAAATATAGACAAATGCGTACACTTTTGTCGTGTTTTGAATAAGGGCTAGTAATAAATGACAAAGATACAAATGAAAAGAAAAAAAAATTGGTGGGAAAAATTTGGGGTATGACAGATGCCCCTATCGAATTGGCTTAGACCGAGTAAGGCGAACTGGCTCGCGTTCAATCTCTCAAGGTATAAGATAATTAGATATGAACGGACTCCAAATTTGTCCAACAAAGAAAGCCAATGATTGAAATTGGAAATGATGGGTGACACAACAAGAAACGAGTTGACAAAATAAATCTCTTATCACCAGAGGATGATAAGGCAAATAACTGGAAATAGAATCACTTACCACCAGAGGAGGATAAGGCGAATAACTGAAAATAAACTCACTTATCAACAGAGGAGGATAAGGCGAATAACTAAAAATAAACTCACTTATCAACAGAGGATGATAAGGCGAAAGACAGAAAATAAGATCACTTATCAACAGAGGATGATAAGGCGAAAGACAGAAAAATAAAGGATCACTATCAACAAAGGATGATAGGCGAGAGACAGAAAATAAAATCACTTATCACCAGAGGATGATAAGGCAACAGACTGAATATAAAATCACTTATCAACAGAGGATGATAAGGCAAATAACAGAAAATGAACTCACTTATCAACAGAGGATGACAAGGCGAATGACAGAAAAATAAAAATCAATTATCACCAGAAGGTGACAAGGCGAAAGAAATTTAAATACGGCCATTGAATCCGCCAAGTGGATGCCTGGAATCTTCGATTGATATGATCCTGACTTCCGCTGGGGAAAGGACTAGAAACTTGTATCGATCCTGGATCCTGAACTATGCATGTATGCTTGATTGTTTTTTGAGATGGTATTCCATAAGGATGGAGATATGATGCAAGTGTTTATGCAATAAGCTATAAGTTAAAACTGCTGGGGGAAATAAAAGGTCTGATTTATTTAAGGTATGCATATGATTCACATGTTGTAAATGATTGATGTAAATGATGCTTATGACATTGATGATGCATAATGATGCATATGAGCGATTGAAAGGTGCCAGCTTGGGGGACGTTTGGTCTGGTAGTTGCCAATAACGATTGGACTTTGGGTGGGTGGAAGGCTTGATTCCCCGACACTCGATCTTCGACGATGTATGGTCAGAAGATGGATCTGAACGCTCTAAGCTTGCTTATCTGCTGATGAGCGGAGCAACTTAATTGACACATGAAGACTGATTTTGCTTTGAATGATTGCCAACGTCCAGCAAAATCTGCTTATTTAGCTGGGGAGAATAGATATGAAGATTTGCTCCTTGTTTGCTTGCCCCTGCCTGTAGGGTATTTGAAATAAATCCGGTGGGGAAGCTTTGACAATGACCATGGCATGATCGGCCCCAGAGTCTGGACTTGGTAAGCGTCTGCCCCTGATTGAGCTGTTGAAGGTGAACTGCCCCTGATTGGGCTGATGAAAATAATTTGCCTATGAGTGGACTGTTGAGGTAGTCTTGATTTATGTTGGCACCAATGAAGTTCAAATTTCTCTTTTGATTGCCCCTTGTTGGGATTGCACTGATGTCAAGCACTGAATTGCAATTAAATTATTCATACACAACTGGTAGTGTTAATGTAAAGTTCATATAAGTTTTGAAAAAGTCAATTTATTTGAATGCTTGTGATAGTGTGACGAATGGACCGTTAGCCCAAACGAGGTGCTGATTTAGAAAGTGCGTGAAAGATGCAGCAAGAATAATGTGCAAACAAGATTGAATATTAGCAAATATATGGGAGTCAATTTACACAACCTTATTGGTAGCATGCTTTCAGAATAAACCCTGCCTCAATTAGGACTTTTGAGGGTTGTAACGTGGTCTGGTTAATGGTTAGAGAAACAAAGGATATAAGGCTCAAAATTTGATTTGTACCCAACCCTTCTTCGTGATATTCTCCGGTCCTACGTTCAGTTAACTCTACATATGTATCTGTTTTGATATTGCAAGAGTGAAGATGAAGCTTTAAAGTTCGCTTGAAAATGGCAGTCATCTTATTTTGTTATTGGTGACCCTTTGATTCTTGATTTGGTGGTCACTGATATTTGTTTTGCTTTTGTTGAGGATTTGAATTCCTCTTTTGATTTGTTCTTTTTTTCGACTAAGTCTCCCTTCGGGTGCTCAACTTAGTGGCTTTTTTTTTTTTTTTTTGTATTTTGTTGAATGTTGTGACTGCCAAGTCATTTGCTGATTGGTCCTTCGACGGGATGTCTCAACTTATTATTTGAAGTGTAGTTAGGTTAACTGAACAACTACCCTGCCCCGGGTTAAATGTAAGGGTTGTATCCGAAAGAAACTCCTACTTCTAGGCTCGAAGTGGTTGACTAGGGATTAACTCCTTATATCTCCAGTGTTTGGGGATTTGAAAGAATGCATGTACATCATTGACGAGGTTTTATCCGAAAGCATACCGCAACAGTTATGGGTATTTAGTTTTCATCATCCTCCCTCAAATATTTGCTAAAGTGAAGTGAGGAAATATTTTTTTGCGATTTTTGTGATAAATGATAAATGATGAGCGAATGCGAATAAATTGATTCAAAACATGCATAAACATAACATTAACATAACCAGGTACAAACGATAACAATGTTCAGAGCAAATAGTACTTAACAAACAATACAAAATAACAAAGATGCGGAAATGATAAATGGCGATGGCTGCCTTGATTTGAGGAGTGAACTTCTCTTCATTGAATTCTTCAAAGTTGGAGACTACTCAGCTTGGTCTTCAACAATCCCTTCAAATGTCTTCACTTGTTGGCACCGTGCGCCGGCATTGGATCGTTCTGGACATTTGCATTTCTCGGAGTGAGAGTGAGGTCCTTAGAGTTGATCATATCCTGAATCAAGTGTTTGAAGGCATGACAATTCTCTATGGTGTGACCTGGAGCGCCTTTGTGATACTCACAACGAGCATTGGCATCATAGTTCCAGGCATTGCCAGTCTGAGGTGGCATATCTCTCAAAGTAAGAGGTCCTTTTGCCATCAATTGTTTAAAGATTTCGGTGTATGACATAGGCAAGGGATCAATGTGCCGATCATATCCTCTTTGTTGATATGGTGGATGTTGTTGAGGAGCGCGTTGTTGTTGTTGACCAGACCGTTGTAGATAAGTCGGTTGCTGGTATGGTCTAGGTGCATATTGCGCGACTGCAACCATAGGATGTGGACATGGTTGATGAGCCCTCTGAGGCGGAAATAGAGCATGAAAGGCCTACTGATAAGGCATTGGAGGAACTGGATGATATGGCATAAGAGCATATTGCGCAGCAGCAACATAGGGATACTGATAGTAGGGAACTGGCGCAGGTGCACTCTGTTGAAAATTCCCACTTGCAGCAAAGACGGCATTTGTTTCGCCCTTTTTATACCCGTTGAAAGGTTTCTTGACATTATTTTGGCGGCTAGAACCTCCTTGAATCTTTCCACTTTTCAAACCTTCCTCAATTCTTTCTCCTACCATCACCATGTCTGAAAATCCAGAAGATACACTGCTGATCAGCTTCTCGTAGTATTACCCCTGTAGGGTACCCATGAAGATATCGATCAATTCACGATCAACCAAAGGAGGATGAACTCTGGCGGCTAGTTCTCTCCAGCGTTGGGCGTACTCCTTAAAGGATTCGCTCTCCTTTTGATACATACTCTGAAGCTGAGTACGGTTAGGAGCAAGGTCAGTGTTGTACTTGTACTGCTTTTTGAATGCATCAGATAGATCAAGCCAAGTACGAACATTGTTGCGTTCGAGTTGCATGTACCATTCTAGAGACGCTCCAGACAGGCTGTCTTGGAAGCAATGGATCATAAGCTTATTATCTTTGGCATGAGCGGCCATTTTTCTATAGTACATCCTCAAATGAAGCTCAGGACAGCTGAGGCCTTTGTATTTCTCGAATTCTGGAAGTTTGAACTTAGCAGGGATCACAACATCTAGAACTAAGCATATGTCTGTGGCACTCAAAGAAGTTGAATTGTGTCCTTCCATAATTCGGAGTTTTTCAGCTAACTCGCAACACATCTTCATAGCTTCGGACTCTTGAATATCATGAGGATTGGTGATTGGAACAGCAATATGCATCTCATACTTAACTTGATGATTCTCTTCAATTTGAGGAAACTGAACTTGAGTAATGGCAGGTTGAGTTTGAGGAATAGCACCAACAGTGACACCAGAAGCAGGTATTGGTTGGGAAGTGACCTCTTCAACATCAGGAGTGAAGCCTGGAGGCAAACCATATACCAAAGGATTTGGAACTGGAACTGAAGGCATTGCTCGCGAGGTAGATCCTTGCACTTGAGCATTGTTCATTGCGGCAGCAGCTTCGCGACGTTCTTCCATTCTTGCCAAAGCTTGCAAAGTCTCATAAATCTGGTCAATCTTGCTCTTGACCGAGTCAATCTCTTCCCTCATAGCAGCTTGCTCTTCTTGGATCACGTCCATCAGTTTTCTAGTGTTAGCTCGAGTTAAGTACGGGCGTCTAGCACGATACGGGCGTTGGGAAACCAGCTTGATTTACTGAATATGGAGGAACATGAAATGAGTTCTCGGCATTCGGAATGAAATGCAATGAATGATGCAAATGAAATGATATGCAATGTCAGAATCCAGGATCACAAGATCAGGGTCTCATGAGTCCAAGGTACAGATGGAAAATACTCTGATCAGGAACTCACTGGGTAGACTCTAAGGTTTAGGGACCCCAAAGTTATCAACTCATATGACTGTTCATCACACGCGCCATAAGCATGACGGTTGATTGACTCCACCATATGAATCTATTTTGGGTGAGATCTTCGTATCGACAACCCACGAGAGAAAATTTTCTCGGGAGCCCATACTACGTGATCATCGACACAAGGTTTAAACAAAGTCTTGGAGTTATGAAACTTTCTCAACTGTTTGATGCACGTGTCAATTTCATACATTCTTTGACAGTCAATCAACTCCATTGAGTAAGTCTATTCCAAGTGAGGTTTTCATATCGAGCCACGCGAGGGCGAACCCTGGTGCCCAATACTACGCAACCATCAACCGATGTTTTAACCAAAAGGTTCTAAAGGCTCTCAGAGTTGTTGACCTTAATGAAAACAACTGAGCACACACGCCGAAAGCTTGACGGTCGTTAGTATTCTCATTAAAATCTACTCCAAGTGAGGTTTTCGTATCGACAACCCACGAGAGAGGTTCCCTAGGGAGCCCATACTACACAACCTCGCTAACTTATGTTTATACTCGAAAGCCCGGATATAGAGCCTTTCCCTCAAGTTTCTTTTGCAAAGTATCGATCCAAAATAATACCAAGGAGACACAAGATATATAAAATGGAATGCGATAAAGAAAGAGATAAAAATAAACAAGCAAGGCATAAATGCAAACATCCAAACAAACGCGAAAACCTAGACTAGGCTCGACTCGCATAGGGGTGAACCAGTCCCCGGCAGTGTCGCCAGCTGTCGTACCCCGAAAAATACGACCTCACGCGATCCGAAATGGACGGAATCACGCGCCGGACGGACTGAAGAGTCGCCACCTAATTCTATTTATTCCCGAAGAGGGAAAGGGGAGATATAGATACAACCCGGGAGAAAAAGGATGAGGACAAAGGTCAACGGAACCATTGCCTGGGTTCAGGAGTCGGTTATGCAGGGGGAAGGTATTAGCACCCCCTACATCCATCGTACTCAATGGGAACCATCTAATTTATCACGCGCAAAAGGATGTCTATGCTTAAACGAATTGCTTGCTAGAGGGAAATGAGTTGAATTATAAGTTAGATTGATCCTAGGTGCTCGGCAAGGATTGAGATCCTCGTGCCTACGTACTCCCGTGTGCAATGGGAAAGTCAGAGCCTCGTAGTTCGGCCTACTAAGGGTAATGGTTGTTGATTTTATTACCTTTCTTCGATGAAAGGGTTTGAGAGTTGAAATGCACTAAAGACTATGGATTGTTTATCTCGTCCAACAAGACGAGCGTCTTGCGTCGAAATAATTGGAGCGAGTAACGAGAGCTCGTTATCCTCCTTTCTACCGCTTAAGGCTCGTGGCGTACAAATCTTCTCGCATTTATTAAAGTGTTTTATTTCCTAAGACCGCTTGACGTTGGATCAAGGGTTGGGATCTAATCGAAACATTTTGGTTTTTTGAGGTTAGAAGGGTAAATGCAAGTGGGGTTTATTTTGTAGTTTGTCAGCGAGGCACGAAGCGCTCGGCTCGCATGGTAAGGTGGATCCTAATAAACGATAAAGATAACTGGAAAATAAACTGCAAGTGTGCAAGTGAGATCGCTTGACGTTGGACCAAGGATTCAGAATTAAATAAAATGCGGAAAATAAAAATGCGTACAAAGAAATGGGAGAGAGATACAAAATAAATACAGGGGATTGCGCGAAATAAATGGTATCATTGTAGTTTGCCCAAGAGGAAGCGTGTGTGCAGTGTTTTTGAACTATTCGAAGGCGTTCGGCCTTTTTGATCGGAAACAACTATTCGAATGCGTTGGACCTTTTTGGGACGCGTCGAAATTTAGTTCGTGAACTACCTTAGAGCCGATTTAATGAAATCATTCTATGAGGAGTCGAATCATTTATTTAAAATATTACAAAATGAATAAACTAAGATAAATGAAAAAAATGTAGAAATAGTAATAAATAATAAACAAAATGGAATATATATTTAATAATAATACAATAATTAAATTTAATGGGCAAAAAATAAACAAAAATAATAAACAAAAATAAATCTACCTAATATGGCCTCATATTGATCAATTTTAACGATTTAAAGAAATCGGGATAAAATTGATCCTTTAATATATCATTGGCCCTCTAAACAATGAAGTATAATCAAAATAAAACACTAAATGAAAATAAAATCAAAACTCACTACAATATCCCAAAAAAAACAAAACAAATATGATTAAAAAACAAATTTAGGAAAGTAAATAGAGAGAGTATGTCGGTAACGGTAATGTGTGCAGA
This sequence comes from Lathyrus aphaca, assembly GCA_963966055.1. Lineage (NCBI taxonomy): Eukaryota > Viridiplantae > Streptophyta > Magnoliopsida > Fabales > Fabaceae > Lathyrus > Lathyrus aphaca. Next base: position 75,012,190 of record OZ014519.1, read on the forward strand.
AAACGACATGAAATCTCCTAACCCAATAACCTCAGGGAACCTTATAACCATTACTTCATAAAGATAAATAAATAAATCAAAAATCAAAAATAAAAGTAAGAAAAAAGAAATGGTCAAATAAGTAAGCTGGCTCATTAAATGGAAGACCAACGCAATAGTCAAAAAATGTAATAGGTTGCAAGTATGAAAAAAAAAGCAGAGAGGTTACCCTCAAAAAGGAACAAGTCGCACTAACGCAACGACGGACGCCACAAAGCTCAGCCCGCGATTTCACTGCGTGAGCTTTCACTCAGTTTCTCTCAATGATATTTCTTTCGCCCTCGGCGATTTCAGTTCAGCTTGGCTCACTCGAATCTCTCTCCCTTTCTTGCGATCAACTTCCGATCACGGCGGTCAAGGGTTATGGCACGGCGGCGAGGATGACGGTGGTTTGACTCGGAGCTTCTCACGCATTTCGATTTGATCACTCACGGTTGGGTTTTCTTGAACGGCGGAGATCTAGCGGGTTTCGGTATGGAGGTTCGAACGAAAAGTGGAGGTTGAGGTTTCGTGAAAAAGATTTCAGTTTGTGTTTGAGAGGGTTCTGTGATGAATTTGATGTGCTTGGTTGTGCGTTTTGTTCGATTGAAGGGAGGTAGAATGGTTGAAGAAAAGTGAGATGAGGGGAATTGTTTTGCTGTTGCCTTATTGTTTCTGAGTTTTTTTGAGATTTCTTTGAAAATTCTTGCTGCTAATGTTTTTAGTATATGTGGCTAGGGTTCTCATTTTCTTTTACCAATGATTGAATGATGCTTATATAGTGCAAACTTTAGGTATACAATACGTGTGAGCTGTGATTTCCATTCTGTTAGTGAGAATCTTGAGAGATCTCGTGGGGACAAAAAGGAGAGTCATTCTGAAAATTTGTTTTTTCTGCTAGCTGGAAATCTTCCTAGAAGAAGTGGTCCCTACTGAGTTTTTTACTTTTCACTGAGTGCTTTTATTGCTTGCAACCGTAAATTTACTTTGCTGCATAATCTGATGTAATTTTCAATGGCGAACAATTTTTACTTGCTTTCCCTGTGATATCTCTCTGAATCTTGTATTGATATATGTGATGTTTGCTCCTTTTGTAGGGATGGTCTTGACTTGGTTGTCTGCTAGAACAAGTTTTATGAAGGTGAAAGCAACTCGACAATTTTCTTTGAATGTCACTGGGCTGAAGCTGGAGTTATGGAAATGTTCAGATGAGGGAAGACGATGGCGACTTGTTAACAGGTGCAAAACTTGACTCATGTAAGAAGCTTGGAGTCAACTCTTGGTTTAAGTATCCTTCTTGTAATACACCAGATTTGTTGCTTATTCACTCTTGTGTTTCATTTGTTGCAGTTTTCTTGGACACATGACGAACTTTCTTGGGCGGGCTTACATGAACATGGAACAAAAGCGTAAGGATGAATATAATTAATGGATGGTTGACTTGAAATGAAAACTGTCCCATGTTGCTTTTACTGCTAAGGGAGTTTGTTTTTATGTTATAGGAATTCTCCCTTTTTCTGCTGTCATGAAAATTGACTCTACAATGGTGTTTAGTCTTGATGGAGTCTCTTTAGAGAGTCAATTAGGGACCTTTGAATTATGGTGTGTGACAAACTAGAGAGCAACTTTATGCTTTGATTTTTCTTTGTAGACTTTTCTTGTGAAGTTTTGGTTTATTTGGTAATGTCCTGTTATGATTTTTGTATTCTGAAGTGCTCTTTGTTGGTTCTGTTGCAGTTGAAATGAGTGGCTCAAAGTATCAGAATTAGTAGCAACTTTTCTTGTCTCTTCCAATTAATCAACTAATCCATCCCCTTCAATGGCGAAACGTCAATCCTCTGTTACGTTACACTCTTGCTGTCTTGCTTTGCAAATTCAGTTATTTTGGTTGCTAACACTCACTTCTCTTGGATGTACACACGGCGACGATGAGTGCGAAGAGCAAGACTGGTGATGAAGCAAAAGGTATTTGGAAGGCAATTTAGACATGGCTGAAGATGGTGACCTCCTGCACGCGGTGTCGACTGCAACGAGTGGTAAGACTTTGTTACTCGCACTTGTGTTAATTGCTCCCAGCACTTGTTTTTTTTCCAGTTATTAATACGAATTCGATCTCTTTCTAACTCTAGCCTTGATTCCTGCCGTGACCATTTGTTCTTTAACTTTAATGCGTCAGACCGCTATAAGATACCCTAGCTATCCTGTCCTGATCGAAACCTACGTCATTGCTGCTGACTTTATTTGAAATGTTTCCTTGCATTTGGCATTTTGCAGGTTATTGGTTTTGAGTTTTTTAATCATGAGGAATGGAGGAAGGCACCAAAAGGATGATCATGGCGGCTTAATGATTCTTTGCAACTTGTTGTTGAAGGATACCGTGGTGATAACGTCAAGTTTTACGGGAGGATGCATTGTCATACTCAATCACCGGGCTATGACTTGTTTTTGATTCAAGTGGTATTCTCCTGACCTCATTTATCTGCTGCAATAGTAGTTTTTTTTTACAAGCCTCCATTACCAAATCAAGAGCTTTGACTCGGCGAAAGTCTGATTTGGCACTTCCACATCTCTCCAAAATAAAAACAAATAAAGCATGGCCGATCCGTGGTCCTCTTCGAAAAAATCCAGCTTTGATTTGAGACTCCTTACTGTCAGAATAGTCAACCAATGTTTTCTGGAAAATTTGATTAATCCCCTGCAGTTCAAACTCGGCGAAATTACCTGAATCTACAATTTTCAATATCCAAAAAAGTTGAAGTTTGGAGGAAATTAAGAAGTTCTTTTTCTGTTGTTCAACTGATTGTTTTGAGGTTTTGGTTGCAGGCTTCCTCTTTGGCGGAATTTCGCGTGAGGAAATACATGAAGGTTGGCTGAATATTAATCTGGCAGCATGGTGCTTGCTTAGTGTTAAGTCCTTGTAATTTTAAAAAAAATGTAATTCTGTGTTTGGTGAAGGTATTATGTAGCTGGATTAGTCAAAATAAACCTGTCATGGTGTTTTTCTTTAACAGGCTTATCCATGGCTTGGTGCAACAGCTGGGAATTTGGAAGTTTAGCTGACAAAGCTTGGCATGAAGGCTTGAGTTGATGATTGGCATAAAGAGCATTTGGATGAACATGAAGCTGCTTGAAGACCAAAGTGAATGTTGGTGCACAAGATAAAGTTATCCTGTCTAAATTTGGCACTATGCTCTACTTTAGAATTTGACTTGTATTCCTTCATGTAATCTTGTATTTTCCTGGTTTTTGAACCATCTTTGAAATTTGACCCTCGGTCTTGTAATAGATACTCATAATTATTAATTTTGCTTTACTATTAAACTATCTTGAAAGTTAATTCTTGGTCTTCAAATATGATACAACCGCGTTGGGTAATACAGCAAGTACTCATGAGATTATACAACTTGGCAACCTTAGTGCTATTACCGTTAGAACTTATCCCGGTGCAATATCCCTATTTAACTTTCAATAATTTATGCCCCCCACTTATCTTTCAATAACTGGAAACAAAACTAGCCATAGAGTTTGAATTTGTGAAAAACTTTGACATCTTTTGAATTTTGGATCCAAAGTATCATAAAACTTGAGCTTAGACATTCAAGTTTCTTATTGCCATTAATTAATTTCAATAGTCATGAAAAGCAAGTTTAACAAAACAAAGTTGACAATCATGCCAAAAGCCTTGTACGCATGAAAATAGTCAAAGAAGACTAAAGGCTACCCAAAAATGCAATCTTTCTTTGTTTTTGAATACCAATCCAACCAACTCGTTCCAAAAGAAATGGTCTGAAGTGATTATCAATAACTCCAGTACTGTAAATACTATCACCAAGTAAATACACTCTGGATCTGAGGTCCTGATCAATCCATATCTTAAACCCTGGAATCCACACAAAGAAATATAGACAAATGCGTACACTTTTGTCGTGTTTTGAATAAGGGCTAGTAATAAATGAAAAAGATACAAATGAAAAGAAAAAAAAATTAAATTGGTGGGAAAAATTTGGGGTATGACACTTCCCCTTACGGAATCGACTCCCGAACTTAGAATCTGGTTTCAAAGACCATGTTCTATCCGTTTTCAAAAAAAAAGGTTTCTCGATATTTTCCTTTTCCTCAATTGGAATAAAATAAGTTCGGTGGCGACTCTATTGTTTTAATTTTTATCCGCGGTATTTTTTATCGCGAGATCGTATTTTTCGAGATGCGACACTCGCTAAGCAAGCTCCAACTCGCTAAGCGAGCTCTGCGATTCTTGTAGTTCTCCCTTCTGCGACCTGCACTCCAACCACTACAAATTTATGCACCAAAAATACTTTTCCAGCCAGACAATTACAAAATTACTCATACTAATATCCAATTCATATAATTATCGCATAACAACATCAAATTACCAACATTCAACAACAATACCTACTCAATCACCAAAACCCCAAACCTTTATTCATCAACCTACCCAATTCCCATTATAAAGCCCTTAAGAGACGGAAGAATCCCACCCTTACCTTGGTTTTGACAAGAAAACTCTTCTTCCTCGCGGATTCTCCTCTTCAAGCCTTAGTCCTTTCTCTTCTGTCTTCTCCGCTTTTCATGATCGTTCCTCTTTTCACAAAATACGATCTTTTTTCCTTCTTACCAGTTAACCCCTTAGGCCAACTTATGAACTCCCACCTTTACCCTTACTAATTTCACCAAATGACCACCTTATCTCTTAATTCTTATTATCCTAATTATTTATTTATTCTCCATATAATTATTCAATATAAACACATATTATATTAAATAATATTTCAACTTCATCCATAGGTATCACATGTGACAGATCCTAAACATACTTCCGAAGCTGCGAAACATGAAACACATCATGCAAATTGGACAATCTCGGCGGCAATGCCACTATATAAGCAATAGGTCCAACTCTCAAAGCTCGTCCAACACCGGTCACCGGAGTAACCCTAAAAAACACATGGTCTCCTTCTTGAAACTCAAGATCTTTCCTTCTCTTGTCATGGTAACTCTTTTTCCTATTCTGTGAAGTCCTCGTCTTATCTCGAATTAACTTCACCATCTCAGTAGTATGTTGCACAATATTAGGTCCAAGTACAACACTCTCACCTGACTCATGCCAACACAAAGGTGCCCGACATCTTCGACCATACAAAGCTTCAAACAATGCCATTCCGATACTGGAATGATAACTATTGTTATAAGTAAACTCGATAAACGATAAGTGACTATCCCAAGCACCTTCTTGTTCAAGCACACGTGCCCTTAACAAATCTTCCAAAGATTGTATCATCCTCTCTGTTTTTCCATCAGTCTGAGGATAATAAGTTGAACTCAATTTCAACTTTGAACCCAATGCCTCTTCCAAACTCTCCCAAAATCTCGAAGTAAACTGTGAATCTCTATCCTACACAATATTCAACGGTATTCCATGAAACTTCACAATCACACCAACATATATCTCTTCCAATCTCTGTAAATAATACGTAATACCAATCGGGATAAAATGTTGACTTAGTCAACCTATCCACGATCACCCAAATAGCATCGTGCCCTCTGGTAGTAGTAGGTAACCCCGTAACAAAGTCCATCGATATACTATCCAATTTCCACTTGGGAATATCCAACGGTTGCATCAAACTAGCAGGTTTATGTTGTTCCACTTTCGACTTCTGACAAGTCAAACATGCATAAACAAACTGAGCCACATCTCGCTTCATACCAGACCACCAAAATATCTTCTTCAAATCCTGATACATTTTCGTCGCTCCTGGATGAATATTCAAACCACTTCTATGCCCTTCCTCAAGAATCATTCTCTTCAACTCAAGATCATCAGGAACACAAATATGATCCTAAAATCTTAGTACTCCCTGCTCATCAACTTGAAACTCATTATTTCCAACTTGTTCATCATTAACCAGCAAGTCTACCAGTTTCACATCTGACTTCTGACTCTCTCAAATATAATCAAGAAAATCATTATTAACCTTCATCATACCCAACATTACATTATGAGGTGTTTGTTCACAAACCAAACTCATATCTATGATTGTTTCAATCAACTCCAACTATATAGCCATCATAACCGACATATTCAATGTCTTCCAACTCAAGACATCAACTACAACATTAGCTTTACCGGTGTTTACCCCCAAAATTGGTTAACAACTACTGGTCTTCTAAGGATACAAAACCCTTAGTTGCTCACAAGATCGACCAGATTGATCCTAGGACATGTGTTAATCGTTTGTTGATTATGGTGTTTTTTAGGAAAATAACATGAATCCTTCGACAGGACTTAGAAAGTGGTAAAGAAGAAGAAAACCAAATAAAAGAGAAAACCTTAAAATTAAATGAAATGATAAATGCAGGGCAATAATCTTAAAAGTGCAGGAAATATAAAGAAAATACAAGAAAAGTAAGGATGTTAAAAGAGCAAGAAATGTAAAGTGCTTTAACATAAAGGCTTGAAAGATAAATGGCTTGAAGGATTGTAAAAATGCTTTAACATAAAAGACTTAAAGATAAAAATAGTGGTGTTTACATCACGTACATTCTCACTTCACTCGTTTTTCTACACACGTGTACTTTGAGTGGATACAGAGTGTAACACCCCAAATTTTCCCTCTCCTTTTTATCATCATCTAATCATAAGCATAACATCAGCATATCATTTTTAGCATCTGGCATACAAAAATGAGGCATAATAATCACATGTTCTAGCATAAGGCATATGATCAGTTTTCAGACAATTCAAGATTTTAAAGTCAAGTCATTGGCCAGGTAGAATTAAGCTCATAAGGTTTTCTCATATCTTGAACAAGCCCAAGATCATCCTTAAAAGTTCAGAAGAGAGAAATTTCATCAGAAGTTCAAAAATGCAATTTTCTCTTATGTGAGGGAAATCCTGATTAGAGTTTTGAACCAGATCCTCATATCCTCTTAGCTTTGACCAATTCTTGTGGTCAAAGGCTCTCATATGATCTACATGGCTTATGTATGGAATTTGAGGCAAAAATTCACTGAAGAAGTCAGGAATTTGTCCAGTTACTTGAAAATGAAGCAAGAAAGTCAACTTTGCAGTCAAAAAGTCAATAGGAGGATTTCAGGGTTTTTAATCAGGATCATCAACTTTTGGAGGTCATATCATGTCAAGGAATAGGTTAGTCGAGCTTAAATGTCAAAAATCAGGAATATACAAAAAGTTGCTAAATGTGGAAATTTAAAAGTTTCCATTTTTGGAAATATTTGTCCCTAAACTTCGAGCTATTATTTCATGTGCAAAAAAAGCTCTGAATGACTTTCCAGTGAACACGAAAGTCGTAGAGCACGATTTTCCCTTTCAGAAAAGTCGTAGAACACTTTCATAGCATTTGTAAAACTCCAGATATGATTTTTGGAAGTTTGGGTGCATTTTTGTTAGATTTTTTGGACATGTGTCATTGCTTCATTGCTTCATTGGTCCATTTATTCTTGATATTTTATGTCACCTTTTTATCATCTTTCCACAACTTTTTCTAATAGGACTTTGCCATTTCACGTATTTAAATTAATTCATGTTGTTATTGTTGTACTTTCTCTTTTATTCCTTTTGTTATTTGAAAATTGGTACAAAGATGAGCACATGGGGATATCTCATTGGTTGTGAAAAAGCCAGCAATACACACACCCACTAGCACGTCATTTTCTCATTCTGTTATCACAAGAAAAATCATGACACTTCTCTTTCCCACTCACACCATCACACACATTGACACCAAGGGAGGATGAGTATATCACATGAAGCTCTTTCCCATTCAACCTCATGCGACAACCAATTTCCACCACTTGATCTTCATCAATTTTTTTCTAGCATCAAATCTTACATTGTCAGCATACCAAGGCACACCATAACACCGTATGTCCTCATGCACATGATCTCTTTTGAAGAAAAAAACAAATTGAAAAAGGAAAAAAAGAAGAAACAAGCAAGGCACGGACTTTGCACTTGGTAGCAACAGAATTGGTATGCTCGCCCTTTACACACACATATCACGCACCATTTCCACATAATCCTCTCCATCATTAACATCAGACCACACCATTATTATCTTCACCAGTCTTCATGTTGCAGTAATATTACGAATCTGCAAAAACACAAACCACTCTTCTTCATATCATTTCACCGCCTTCATCATCAAATTGACAACAAAAATCAACCGAGTTCAATCCATTCTCCATCATCAAACCATGAACAAAAAACCGGATTCTCCGTAATCTTCAACCAAAAGATTGCATCACCTTCAACAAAAACTAAAAAAATCAGACTCCTCTTTGATGGTTGGAAACAAGTTCGTCATCAACCTTTTTGAAATAAATCTGCCTTGTTAGCGCTCTTCAACTCACCGCATCGACAACAAATTCCTAATCGTCATCATCGTTATCATCACGTTAACGTCATCGGTTGGCAAAATCAAATCCAAGAAGACGGAGTCGGATCGGCGAAAGAAGGTAGAAGAGCCCGAGATAGGTTGTGGTTGACTCTCACCGCGATCTCGCATCTTTGTTCGACAAGGTATGAATCTCTGAACTCTCCAGATGAGATTGATGTTTTATATTGATTGTTGTTTAGCTTGTTGCTCCGATCCGGTTTGGTTGAGTTTGTTTTGTTTGATTGATTCGGTTTACGGATTTGTAGAGGGGAAGGAGGTTTAGTGAGGGTTTAGGTTGTGGATGCGGTCTTTAGAGGTGTTTTTTCCGAGGAGGCTTGGTGGCGGCGCCGATGGTAGGTTAAAGAAGAAGATGATCAGGATGCTTGAGAGAGATACGTGAAGGTATGTTTGAGTTTGTTGTATCATTTTGTTATTTTGAATTGTTTTAAGTTTCACAAGGTTTCTAATAAGTATTATAAGAATCTGTAAAGTTTAATTTAAGAAGTTTGTGGATGCCGAGATGATAAGAAGATAAGTTTGGCAGCTTTTGAGATTTCCTGTCCATACCGGCGGTGACACTTGTCACCGTCCGGTAGGACCCCTTTGCTTTTCTGCCACGCACACACTTCCACCACACTAGCATGCACTTGCGTTTCATAAGCCATCCGATGCAATTACCTTGGAGAGTCCATCAGATCGTGCGCCCCATAGTGAGTCAACCGCGTTGACCGCAGGTCCACTATAACTCCCTCTTTCTTCCCTGAGTTTGGGCCCCTCTCAGCATTGCTATCACCACCCCTTTAGGCCCAACTCTGTTTTCTTAACTTCATTTTATTACTAGATACACCCCCTCTTCCATTTCTTTGTTTTTTTTAATTTCTTTTTACTATAGTTTAGATTTTAATTCATTTAAAATACCAAAACACATTATAAAATTACATAAAAAATATTTTTAATTTCATAACTCATTTTAGAATTTTGTCTTGCTTTTATTTTCTGATTTTTATTAATTTCTCATTTTATTTTGAATTTCCATTTATTTTCTTTTTCATTTAATTTCCATATTGACGCATTAACTTGTACATTTTATTTCTTTCACCTCGGTTAATATTTTGACTCTGTTCTTTTTGCATTATTTCATAAACTCGGAAAAGCTCTTAAAAATATTTTTGTCATATTTTTAAATTCATTTTATCCATAGTTTTAGGAGTTGTGTTTGTGCGGTTTTGTTAATTGTTCCTAAGCGGCTTTGTGTGATTATTTGGTAGGGTTTCATTGTGAATTTTTGAGAGATATTTTGACACATTATTTGTTGTTAGTTGTTGACTTTAGAGATTTAATTTCGTAATTTTCTCATGACTTTCGGTATTTGTTTGGTGTTTTGTTTCTTAGGTAGCGTTTCGTGCCTCTTCCTTCCTTCTTTCTAACATAGTTTGAGGAAGGCATTTATGCCATCCAATTAGGTTTTCTTGGTAGTTGTTTTAGGTCACCTATAGGGTTTAGGTATTGACTTTTTGGTTGTCTTGATTCGTAATCTTCGTATTTGGTGTGCGTATTGTTTGAATATTCTCAGTTTCATCGTATGCTTATGCGATTCACTAACCTTTCCTTTCAGAGGCTCATGGTAAGTGAAGTGTGGATGATATCCACATTTCAAATCTTCATCTCATCCTTTATTTTTGCTTTCTCATTTGTCTTTGTGATGTGCCTTATGCCATCTTGTAATTAACTTCATCACTCCCCTTTTAGAAACAATTTAACTTCTTTAGAGAAGTAAGTTGTCTTCTAGCGTTTTCCGCTCCTTTATTCTTCTTTATTTTCTTTCCTTCTTCTTCATTAGGATAGATTTCAAACCACACTAACCTAGGACTCCCATGCATGATAACATTAGGAGTAGTCTTCTCCATTAGATTTTACCTTTGAGATCCTTTTGGTGCTCTCTCTTCTCATCTTCAAATTTAACTTTAAGTCACTTTAATAAATTACGAGTCTTCTCATGTGACACAAGACTTTGCTATGAGATACTTGCACGCGTTCCGTTTCGGGGCGAGGTGTAGGATATCTCTCGTGGTGGATAGGTCTTAGCATGAGATTACTTCACAAAGAAAATATAAAAAACAGTTCTTAACCAAAAATCACAAAAACACTTAATAAATGCCAGTAGGTCAGTGTGTCTGAGCCTTCACTTGTGGGACTAGATTTGGGGATTTCCTCCATAGCTAGGTGTGCCTCTTGCGCATTCCATTTCAGGATGATGTAAGAAGTACACATCTTGTTAAGTAAGACTTAGGTACACTTACCTATGCAAACTTCAAAGCAGAAAACTCATAAAAAAACACTGGATAAACAATAAGCGTCTCTCCTTCGGGACTTCTTTTCTCATCCCACTCACTCCTTACATACGAACTTGCTACTACTTGTCACTTTGCAAGACGGTAACACACTCGTCGTCCGAGCCTGCAACACCTGAGCATTGACATAGGCAGTTCAAGCCTTAATACACAAGCAATCCTTTCCACCCCTAGTTAGGGGAACTATGGCGACTCTGATCCTCATTATCCAGATGAGGTACGTAGGCAACGGGGTTGGGCCCGTTCGAGCACACTCTTTTATTTTCCTTACATTTTCCCCCCTTTCTTTTCTTTTCCATTTTCATTCTCAGTTTTGCAGCAGCCTTCATTTCTTCACCCTTAGAAACAGATTTCTTTGCAAGCGTGGATCCCGTCGGGTAAGGCGAACGATCTGGGGTGCTAATACCTTCTCAGGTCGTAACTGACTCCCGAACTCAGTCTCTTTGGTTCGCAGGACCCGTGTACTTCCTTTGCTTTTCTTCCGGTTTGTTCAGCATTACCATTCATGTTCCTTCGGGATAAAAATGCATGGCTGGCAACTCTACCTCTTTCCGCGCCACTTTCGCGTTTGTACCAGGATGGAAATCTAGGGAGCGACACAGAGTAACTTGTACGATATGATTTTAACACACACTTATTCTAACACTGGACTAAGTTATTTATAAAAATAAAATGTAACCACTTTCGACGGTTTTATTCTAAGATTGTGACACTTGTCACGTTGCATGTTGAAGGAGCTTCATCTTGCACCAATTGTCCTTGTTTTTGAATTGAAGGTTACACATTTTCCCTCCAAGGCTTGAGGACACACAATCTGAGCAACTTCCATTTCTATTCGAATTAAGCATGGTTGAGTCCCAACAATACTTAGAAAATACTCCAAACTTAGAATGCTTCTAAGTATAGAATATGTAGGTGAGAGTTCCTTCAACCTACACCTTTCATTGAGTAAAGGTCGAAAATACCTCACTTTTAGCTCATAACAAAAACTCTTTTCTAAGCCAAATATTCCAATTAGGTTAGCGTCAAAATTTGGGAGATAACAATTTGCCCCCCAAAAATGTTCTTTTCGATCATTTTGATGAAAAGATCATTTTTTATGCTAGTATTTCGACGTCAAACTTTTTGGTCAGATGAAAGCATAGTTGTAACCACCTAACCCATGATCTAAAAACTGTTGTGATTCTTCAGCCATGTGCATGACGTCACAATATAATGGCAAATCTCTGAAACGTCCCATCAACCGTATTTTGGTGTTCCCCCATCATGACCTTTTTCTTGAAACAAAGTGCAAAGACGTCTTATGGTAACTAATACTTCCAACATATCCAATCCAACGCACCACGTGTCCCATATTCCTGTATTAGCATTAATGGCTAGACTCCATAACTTCTCACTCCTACGCCTATAAATAACCTCAATCAGCCATCAAACAATCTTTTCTATTCTCTTGCAAACCTTTCTTCTTCTTACTTACAAAGTTTTCCCCTTTCTTCCTCAAAAACCCTAAAAACACCCATTCTTCATCTTTAATAATGGCGTCTTTACAATCTACCGTTTCCAAAAAGAAAAGCCAAAAAGGAAAGGAATTTGCTTTCAAACAAAATCTTTCTCCATTCACCAACCTCTATGAACCCAAGACGGTCAAGAACCGCCAGTTCGTACCAGAACCCAAGCATGCTGAACTAAGAAGCTTATACAATTCTCAAGTAATGGTTCCTTTCATTGTCAACGAATGTGCTTATGCTCTTTCTAGCCCTTTGACCAAAGTTCAAAACACTGATGAGAAGCTTAGTGAGTTCTTTACTTGTTATCGCAAGTCCCACCCTGTAGGGTACAAAAATACCCCTAAGGCAGATGAATCTTCATCCAACCAACCTCCCTCCAAACAAATAGATTTATAGTACCTCTATGACGGTACCGGACTGGTTAGGGTTGTTATCCAGTTTAATGATTTTGACCTTTGGATGGCTAAGATGGAAAGGTCAAGGATGGCCATTGGAAAACAATATGGATTTATGACTTACTGATGTTGTCGAAGACCAACATCCCATATTGCTTGAACCCACTGGCTTCTTCCTTTTATTTCTAGGATATCACACACTACACCATCCATCTTCCTTGTTGGATGATTACTCCCACACTTTTTGATATAGTCGCTATCACAGGGCTTCGACCTGATGGCTTAGCCTATGACCCCTCAAATGACGCTGAGGATACCATTTGCTTTAATGACTCCAAACTGGCGTATACTCATTTCATCAAACACCACATCAAGCCAAACAATGCATAGGTCTCTGACAAGGAACATATTGCTTTCCTTACCCTCTGGCTGTCGAGATATGTCTTTTGTACCAAATATTTGTAGGTGGAGAAGAAGTATTTGACTATGGAAAACCAACTCCACTATAATATAGGGGTTTGCCTAAGTGAGATCATCCTAGCTAGCCTCTATGAATCCATCAGTGAAGGGGTTTCTCGACTCAGGAATCCAACACGTGCCTCTGGTGCCATGAGCCTAAATGGTCCTCTTTGGCTTCTTCAACTCTGGATGAATGCCACTTTTGAAACTGGCCTTCCCAGAAAAGGGAGAGTTGATGAAGATTCTGAAGAAATCAGGCGCAGAAGCACTGAAGGTGTTCAACTGGCCAAGCTCACACCAACTGATGAAGGCGAAACCCTAAAAGGGGCCTTCTCTTGCTACATCATGATGTTTTCACATCAGTACGAGTTTACACCACAAATGGCCCCCTTTGCTAAGAGGAAGTGTGGTCCTAAATGGTTTACCATGTCGTTTCCAAATTCTCCCTCAAGGAAATTTCATCTGGACTCCATTACAATATGGAAAGCTTTTCCGATCCCCAGATTTATTGTTCATAGGTTGAATGTTGGAAAAGATGCAGTCCTAATTTCTTACCAATCAAACCTGGTCTCTCGTCAGTTTGGATTAGGAAAAAGCTTCCCCAAACACCTTTATGACAAAAAGAAACACATAGTCTTCCACACCCATCTCTTCGACGAGCACACTGCTGCCATTCATTTCGACAGATGGAATGCTCAAAGAGCATTTCTGTCTCTAGTGTTTTTCCATCCTACTTTTTTGTGCACCCACCCATTTAATGACTGGTGGCACAAATACTATAGTGACCATTTTCCCACTGCTGCTGAATTCTCCTCCTTTCTTGACCAAGATTTTGTTGATGTGCAGGACAAGGTCAAGAAGAGTAAGTCTACCCACATCAAAGAAATACTGGCCTTTCATAAGTACTTTGAAACTGTCTATCGACCAGATGACCTTAGTCGAACTGTTTGTGAGGCTTCTCTCACTTTGAAGGATAAATTTTTACAAAAAATGGATAAGTTGAAAATTCCTTCAAACATTCCTCCTGAGAAGCGTTACGAGATGGCTTTCAAGCTCTTTCCCCCAACATTTTCTCGACTGTGTACTGTTGATTTTGGAGTGGCACTTGCCCCTCCATTTCCAGACTGATTTATCTATGGGGATTCAATAAAAATCCTTCGACACCAGTCTCATCCGAAAGCAAAAAGGTGGTTGTGACTAAGCATACACTAGATAGTTTTAAAGGACACCTTCATATAGGGATCTAAGACGTTCATGTCAAATCCGAAATATATGAAGGTTTGGAGTCTTTATTTATACTTCCTATTGACTGACCAATTATTGACTCATAACAATTGTCTCTATCATTTCCAATTGTCCTCAGGAAACCCAACACCACCAAAGGTGTGGTGATAAAATATTATAAGAACAACGAAGGCACCAAGGTACTTCGCATTCCTTTCTTATGCATCTTTTATCTGCTTGCCTCCTAATGTTTCCATTTCCTTTCAGGCAACCAAAAAACCTCCAACACCCCAAAAGAAGGGTAAGAAAGCTTCGACCGTTGTCATCAACTCAGATGATGACCAATCTCCTGAGGAACACGTCCTCAAAAGGAAAAGGAAACTGGAAAAGTCCTCAAGCCCTTCTGGCCAGCCTTCCTCAAAGGTAGCCAAAGTTGTCGAGAAGGAACCTGCTACAGGTGGTGTCGAAGTTCAACCTCCCACTCTTGCAGTGAAACCAACTGGTGGCCATCCTAAAAGTGCCAACTCAAGCCTAGGTGCTGGAGATATTGAGGTATTTAGAATTTTCTCCAAACATCTTTTAACCCTTTTTTCCCCAACTTCGACATAAACTCTTCTTATCACAAGTTGAGGTAGGTGGTTCTCAACCACCATCAACTGCTACTCTCACACCTACAACCCTTCTGAACAGCCAAGGTGAGCCAACTTATCATCCAACTTCTGATTTTGGCTCTGGTTATAGTTCTTTAAGTGATATTAACCAACCTATTACTACAACAGTTGTTCCTCCCACAATGGTCGAAGCACATAAAAGTTCTCCTACGAAAACCATCACTCAACAATCCCATACTGATGATTCTGATCATGAGAGTGACAATATTATTAGGAAGAAATTTCTCAGCCAATCAAGCAAAATTTCCAGGGAGATAAATGAAGCCATGGCTGAGGAAGAAGAAGAAGAACCTGAGAACAACTAAGACCCTGATCTCTCCAATCCAAAAGATAAAGAGCTAGAGACTATGAGAAAGACCCAACCTGATGCTCAGGATGATCCTATGGATGATCAAGAAAAAGAAGAAGAAGAACAAGATGATGACCAGGACAAGGACGAAGTTAACAAATAAAAAGAGCTTGAAAAGACTCAACAAACTTCGCCAATGGCTGAGAAAAATCTCCTACAACCTTCAGCTCTTCAAACTTCAATCCCATGATAAGTCGCAACTGAGGACCAACTAGTGGCTCTAAGGTGGTTGAATCCTCTGAAGTATGCTATAATGAAACTTGGGAAGAGATATGGCTCTTCTGGGAGTAGCACTTCGGAAACTCTTGAGAATTCACCTTCAGATGACTTCACTGGTCCTATCCTTAAGAAAATAAAGGACACATTCTTCAAAAGGGACATTCATACCGTTTTGAGTGAAGATCCAATTGCCACTATCTTCCTGAAGGATAGCCTCCAAAAACTAGACCTTTCGACTCTTGATCCCAAGGTTTCCATCTTCCTCATGGAACTGACTTCCCTGGTAAACCAAATGTCTGAGGATTTTAGGTCTCTTCCAAAAGTTAAAGTCATCATTGAGATAACCAGCTCAGATAGGAGTCATCTTGGGATCAAGCATAGGAAGTTGAGGCTCACATCAAAAGTTTAGAGCTCAATAGGACCAAAGAGGAACGAGAAAAAACTGCTAACGAACTAGCCATTGAATTATGGAAGAATGAGATTACAGAGCTCCAAAGCAAAATCTCAACAGTTGAACAACGCAATCTAGAATTGAGTAAGTCCAACAACAGTGATTTGGAGAATGAGATAAGGCGCACCATAGATCTTATTGATTCTGCTGAACGCCTTGACATAGTGCTTGCAACAGCCAAGCTTGACAAGGCTTTGTGTGAAAATCGCCTCCAAACTCAAAAGGTCAACTTCATTCAGCTGCAAGAGAGGCTCCCCTTCTGATTCTAATGGATTTGTTGTAATATTTAGACCTCTTGGTTCTCTATGTATTAATTTATTGGCTCTAACAAGGCCCTTTATCTAATGACAATTTGAGCTTTATTTGGCCTTTTTCACTTCATGTTTCAAGTCAATTATTATTCTTCGACTTGCATTTTTGAAGTATCTATACCTGAATAAAATTTTAAAAACTGTCGAACAGTCCTTTTGTCAAAAGTTCAACTTTAACCTTAAATCCATATTGCCCTGATCTTGGTTATTGTGGCAACGCTACAACTTTTAATAACTTGTGTAATTATATGGCACATATTACCATTTAAAGGCTATACCTGTAACATACCTTTAAGGTTCTATTCCCAAGGAAGAATTCATATGCTTTTTAGTTACCTTTTGATTGGCCAATCAACATATGCGAATATCCTCAATAAATACATCTCACCTATGTCCATCTTCTTCCACAAAACACTAAACATGAGGAGTTCTATGAAGAAAGTGGGTTATGCTCAACCAGTCAAGCATGTAAATACTTCTGAAGATAAGAGTGCTGCCTCTTCTAGCACTTCCACTGGGGTGATTACTCGCTCCAAAACAAAAGAGGTCAAGTCATAAGTTCCTAAGAAGGAAGCTCCAAAAGGACCAAATCTAGATGATGAAGTTGATGAAGACTACGTCATCTTTCTTAACTCCATTGACTGGAAAGATCACGAGTAGTGTAGTTTTCCCTGGTTATTGAACCATGTTTTTCTTTTGGATTTCTACATTTGTAGGCCATTTGTGGCCCCTTTTGAGCCTGATTTGACTCTTAATGTTTAATGAAATTTTATGTTTTTATTTGAATCTCTTGAAGCATTGGCTTATATTTCTTTAAATATTTCCCATTTACTTTCAAGATCCTTGCATCAGCTTCTATCTCATGTATCTCATAAGCATTGTTACTAAATATCTTAACAACCTCAAAGGGACCCTCCCATTTGGGTGACCATTTCCCTAAAGATCTTCTTTTTTTATCCATGGGCAAGATTACCATCCATACTAATTCCCCAATTCAAAAATTATTTAACTTAACCTTCTTGTTTTAGGATTTTTATACTCTTATCTTCTGCCTTTCAAGTAATTTTAAGGCACGAAGTATTTCCTCGTCCAAATCCACCAACTCATCTAGCATCATATTCCAATAAACCTCATATGGAATCTCATGATGCCTTTGGATTCGTGTGGACTGAAGGTAGATTTCAAGAGGCAACACTGCATCATGCCCATAAGTAAGTCGAAACAGAGTAGTACTAGTTGATTCTTTTGGTGAAGTTCGACATGCCCAAAGGATTTGGTCCAATGTCTTGTGCCAATTTCTTGGCTTCTTAGCCACGTGTTTCTTGATCAAACTAATGACTATTTTATTTGCAGCTTCGACTTGGACATTTTCTTGGGCATAGTAAGGCGTAGATGTCAAAAGTTTAAAACCTATTTCTTTGGCGAACTATTTCATCTTTCGACCAGTAAACACAGATCCTTGGTCAGTACTGGCATACCCTAAATTTTTCCTACTTGCATATCGTCTCTTTTATTATTAAGGAAAAACAGAAAAAATATGTTTCAATTTTTTCGGTAAATAAAAACAAGGATTTATTTTTTTTAAACTCAATTACGTTTTATTTTATATTTGTAATTTTTATTTTGAATCATTATTCATACTTTGGCACAATCATATTACCCACATTTCAATAATCCCTTTATTTTTATACTCATGTCTTTTTTTTCAACAAACATTGCAATTTTAATATATAATCAAAACTATTTTTATTTTTATTATTAATAAGCATTCCATTTTCATTATAAATATGTTTCCATTTTTGTAAATAATTTCATTAATATTCATCATTATTGTGTATTTTCCATTTCTAAATCATCACCCTTTTATTACAATCCCATTTTTTTCGTATAAAATAAGATTCTTTGTTCAAAAATCACTGAGCCCATTTACAAAGAATTCCAACAAAAAGCAACATGTTTATTTTACTGCTAATAGTACAACACGATTCACATTTTCTTCATAGACTCATACATCACAATTCACCAGCAAAACCATCTCATCTGGCCCCACCGTCAGCAATTCTAGGACGCACATAAAACAATACTCAGCCAGCTCACTACACCAAAATGTATTCACGCACAAAAATCACAAACAAGACACATGATAACAAAATTTCGCACCATTCCACTCACCAACGCATATCTCGTACAAAAGATTCCAGCTGCAACGTGAATATGCACATACCTGTATAAACAACCCCAAAACACAGCTAACAAAAACGCCGAAAAATTGCTAAAACGGCGCACACAACTAATACCCTTTCCCTTTTATATAACAGAGGCGTCGATTCTCTCCGAAAAGAAAAAAAAAGAGTTCTCTAAAACCAAATTCATACTCACAGAAAAAATTCAGCCAATCCTTCATAACCTTCATCAATTTTTGCTCACAAAACAAAACAAAATACAAAACCAATCATCCTCTTCCATTCGCCATTAACTTGCCAAACCTCCTCAATAATTGATCTGTAAGAACAAAATAACACCACCTCCATTAACAACCTTCAAACCAGCATTAAGCTCATAAAACCACCATAAACACGCTGAAACAGAAATTGAAAAGATGAGAAGATAAGAGGAAACCGCATAAACATGCACTTTTACACCCCAAATCGCAAAACACCAAATAGAAAAACCAAAAAAATAAAAAAATATAGAGGGATTTGAGATGAAGTCAGAGTGAATCATTGAGAACCACGAGAGAGCTTGGAAACCACGCTGAGAGATTCGAAATCGCAACTCAGAGAGAGACGAAAACTATGAGAAACACTGAACCACCGCCGCCATTAGAGATTCATTTGAGAGCGTCCGAACACGCCGTGAGTGAGGAAAGCAGATCGAGTGTGAGAGTCGGCATCGCAACGTCGGAAATAGTAGAAGAGAAGCGAATTGGAGTTTCCGCCGTCGGTCTTTGTGAGGTAAGGACATTGATTTTCCTGAAAAGTAAGAATGTGTTTGTTCTACTTCTTTTAAATCTATGCTTTTATTTTATTTTTATTTTCAAGTTTCTGAAACTTTCTTTTTCATATTTATTTATTTATTTTGATTTGTTCATGGGCTTAGCCATAGTGATCTGTTTTCCTTATCATACATCACAAATTCAGCCAAAACCCCTTCCTGGTTTTATTATTATTTCCTTCTTTTTATATTTAGTGATTCAATAGATTCTTGATTTATTTATTTTTAACATTATTTCTTGTTTTATTTATCTTTTGAGGGTCTATGACATAAATACGTTTTTTCGATATTCGGTTTCCAACCGACGTTATCAAAATCGCTTTGAGACCATTTTTTTATTTCTTTTATTTCTAACAATTATTAATTAATTTGTTTAGATCTATTGTTATCGATTTTATTATTTTGGGCCAATGATATAATTATTGGTTTATCGATATTCAAATTTTTAATCGATGTTATCTAAACCTATATGAGGCAAACTTTTCCATTTCTCCATTATTTTATAGATTTCTCGATTTATTCCTTATTTTTATGGTCTATGATATTATTATCCAATTTGTGACATTCGATTTACCGACGTTGTCCAAATCGATATGAGACCCATTTTCCATTATTTTTATGATTTTCTAATTAATTTTAGATCCATTGTCATTTATCGACTCTATTCTTATTTCGGCCAATGATAAATGGTGATATTCGATTTCTAATAAATCGACGTTATCCCCTAATTTGAGGCCACTCCTTTATTTTTCATATTATTTCTCACTTTCCCGTTTCACTTTATTTTGGCCGATGAATAAATGTTTAGATATTCGATTTCGAATAAATCGACGTCATCTAAACTAAAATGAGGCCATTTATTTATTTTCTTTATTATTTTCGTTTTTAATTTATTTTTTATGGTCGATGATATAACAAACAATTTAAATATTCGATTTCAACAAATCGACGTTATTTAAATCAATATGAGACCAACCTTTTTTTTTATCTTATTTCTTTCTTTTATTTAAGTAATTTTTTTATCATAACATAAAATGTCGCTCGACTTCTCATAGAGTGATTCTAACATTGAATCGATTCTAAGATAGTTAAAGAGCTAAATTTTGATGCCTTCAATTTAATCGAGTTCCGCTTAGTTTAGGACATCTCACACACGCTTCCTCTTGGGCAAATACAATGAACCCTTTTATTTCGTGCAATCCCGTGTAACTTACATGTATCCCCTTCCCGATTTTAATGTATGTCGTTTACTTTATTCGCTTCTTTCGCGAACCCTTGGTCCAACACCAAGTGGTTTCACTCACACACTTGCACTTCCCTTAGGTTTTGGTATTGTTTAATTGGCGCCTCTCTTAGGACTAGGAATCGATCCCACGTAAGCAATCAACCCTTACACTCCATTTGCATTCACCCTTCGCGATCGCTTTATGCCTCGCAATCGACCTACCCTTTGACCAAGATGGTTCATTTAGATCCAAACCCTTGATCCAACGTCAAGTGGTCTTAGGTAATGAAATACTTTAATAATATGAGAAGAATTGTACGTCACGAGCCTTAAGTGGTAGAAAGGAGGATTATGAGCTCTCGTTATTCGCTCTGATTATTCTGTCGCAAGACGCTTGGCTTGTTGGTTTGGAATAGTCACCTCTACCCATAGTCTTTAGTGCAGTTCGACTCCTAAATCCCTTTTTGAAAGAAGGGTAATAAAATTAACAACCATCCGTAGTGAGCCGAACTACGAAGCTCTGGCTTTCCCATTGCACGGGGGAATACGTAGGCACACAGATCTCAATCCCTGGCGAGCACCTAGGATCAATTAAACTTCAATATCAACTCTTTTCCCCTTTAGAAAGTAACTCATTAGGCATAAACATCCTTTCTCGCGTGACAACTTAGATGGTTCACATCGAGTACGATGGATGTAAGGGGTGCTAATACCTCCCCCCTGCATAACCGACTTCCGAACTCAGGCAATGGTTCTGACGAACTTGTCTTTATCCTTTCTTTTCGGGTTATATATATATTTTCCCTTTCCCTATTTTGGGAATAAATCAAAATTAGGTGGCGACTCTCAAGTCAACCCAGCCACGATCGCATTCGCGAGGATCGTATTTTCTGAGGTACGACAGCTGTCGACTCTGCTGGGGACTGGTTCACCCCTATGCAAGTCAAGCCTAATCTAGGTTGTTTCACGCTTGTTTGTATGTCTACCTTTATGTCTTACTTGTTTATTTTTACCGCTTTCTTTATCGCTTTCCATATTTTACCTTGTGGTTCTTGGATCGATACTTTGATTGCAAAAGAAACTTGAGTATAAATATAAGCTAGGAGAGGTTGCGTATTATGGGCTTTCGAGGGAACCGCTCTCGTGGGTTGTCGATACGAAAACATCGCTTGGAGTAGATTCTAATGAGAATACTGACGACCGTCAAGCTCTTGGCATGTGTGCTCAGTCATTTTCATTAGGGTCATCGACTCTAAGGACCTTTAGAACCTTAAACTGCGCGACTTAGAACATAGATTGATGGTCGCGTAGTATGGGACACCGGGGTTTGCCCTCGCATGGCTCAATATGAAGACCTCACTTTGAATAAACTTTCTCAATGGAGTTGATTGACTGTCAAAAATATATAAAAAAAATTGACACATGCATCAAACAATTGAGGAAGGTCCGTAACTCTGAGACTTTGTTTTCAACCCCGTGTCGGTGATCGCGTAGTATGGGGCACCGAGAGACTTCCCTCTCGCATGGATCGAAACAAAGATCTCACCCAAAAGAGATTCATATGGTGGATTTAATCAACTGTCGTGCTTTTGGCATGTGTGATGAACAGACATAGGGATTGTTAACTTTGGGATTCCTTTAAACTTTAGAGCCTAGCCGGTGAAGTCCTTGTAAGGAGAGCAATCCAAGTATCCTCCATTTGTACCATGAACTTTTGAAATCCTGATTTTATGTAACTCATCTCCTCACATGTTTATTGGCATATCATTGCATTCATATTTGCATTCATTTTGCATACATCTTAGTTGCTCATGTTCATCTGTTCTCGTCTTCAGATTTGTTGAGTCTCCGTCAAGATGATTCC
The DNA here is from genome assembly GCA_963966055.1 of Lathyrus aphaca. Taxonomy (NCBI): domain Eukaryota; kingdom Viridiplantae; phylum Streptophyta; class Magnoliopsida; order Fabales; family Fabaceae; genus Lathyrus; species Lathyrus aphaca. The sequence goes on from OZ014519.1 coordinate 75,034,649, forward strand.
TAAGCACAAATTCAAAACTAAAGCCAACATCGGAAGAAGAATGGAAAATCAAGAACAACATAACAGAAGGGTTAGAGAAGACCTCGATGAGTTGAAAGGAAACGTGAATATACTCATGGAAATGATGAAAACATTGTTGTCTAGGGAAGCTCAGTCTCAGAGGATTGTCATACCTCAAATTAATGTTACCCCTATAGGTATTGTTTCCCAAGATGTTTATGAGAACCCTCACTTTTTGCACCATGTTGTTAAGTCTTCTGGAAAGTCCTCTAAAAAGCTTCAAAAGAGGAAGGAGTTTGTGACAAAAGCTGAAGATAGGGCTCCCCCACAAAGGAATGCTCGTCAAAATCAGACTCACAATCCTAGACCTAGGACTCAAATTAATCCTATTCCCATGAAATATGATGAGTTATACGCTTACTTGGTTCTGAAAGGTCTTATCACAACTAGACCCCTCGCTCCTCCGAATACTCTTCCAAATGGGTTTAGGATTGATCTCCGTTGCCCATTCCATGAAGGAGCTGCAGGTCATGATATCGAAAGTTGTTATGCCTTCCAGTCTTGAGTTCAGGATTTGGTCCGAAGAGATGTGCTCACCTTCACACTGAGAGGGATTCCCCATGTTGGCAGAGATCATATGCCAGAACACAATGGCTGAAGATTGGGTCAGTGAATCACAAGTTACTACCTAAAGCCAGTGGATCAGACAGGAAAGCTCATCCTTGTTGCTGATTAGACACTAGGCCTTGTTTCTCTTCAGTTTCAATTTCCTTATTTGTATTGTGTGAACCTGATTTAAGACTTGTTTTTCTTTAATGTTAATATTAATGAAATGAGCATCACATATTTTGAATCAATTCATTCCCTTCATATTTGCGCATATTCATGTTTTTTTCCTTTTTGAAAATTCAAAATATATATATATATATATATATATATATATATATATATATATATATCATTGTTTCTCTTATTCATCTATTGATTTGAGGGAGGATGACAAAAACGAAATACCCAAGTTGTTGAATGGTATGCTTTCAAAATAAAACCTTGTTGATGATGTACATGCATTATTTCAACTCCCAAACATTGGAGAAATAAGGAAGTTAATCCTTTGTCAACCCCTTTGAGCCTTGAAGTTGGAGCTTCTTTCACACGAATAAACCTGCAATCTTAACCCGAGGCAGGGTAGTTCTCAAATTATTCAAATGTGCATTCGATTTCAGGGAAATCATTCCTTACACCTTTCAATAAGGGTTTCAAGCCCATTTTTTCCTTCGCACACATCAAAGAATTGTCAAAGAAGCTTATGGCAGTCATTGACCAAAAACTAAAATAAAAAAATAAAAAACCGCTAAGTCAATACCCAAAAGGCGACTTAGGAGAAAATAAAAGCATCCTGGTGGACTGAAAACATCAAAGATACAGTCCATGCAAAAGTTAGGGATAATAAAAGAATTCTAACAAAGAGAGGTCACTGAAATTCCTCAACAAAGGAAAATATGAGTTGACCCAAAGTCCTCAAAAAGACAACTAAATGTTGTGAAGAAGCAGTGACTGCTATCCAATAATCCTTTGGCTTTTGAGCCATCATCATCAATACAACTCCAAATAACCTGAATGCATAGGTTGAATTACTTAAGCATATGACTGACGATCATCATGGAGAATGGGTTGGGTAAAAATTAAGTTTTGAGCCTTATATCCTTTATTTGAAAACCGTGAACCAGACCATGTTAAAACCTTTTAAGGACCTAATTGAAGCTAGGTTTTTTTTGAAAGCATATCACAACAAGGTTGCGTAAGCTGACTCCCAAGAGATTTGCCAATCATCTTCTTTGGTATCATACCATTTGCATTATCTTTAACTTTGCATTATCGTTCACTTTACGGTTCTGAATAAACACTGCATTCCAACCAGTGAATCATTTATTATACACCAATATCATTCCAATAATGATTTTGATTTCAAATTATTGTTTGAGCGTTGCATTAAAATTAACATTTTTGAATGAACATTTTATTTGCATGTAAGAACTCATCATCAAGGATTTTTAAACAGTTGAGAAACTTGATCAGTGATCCTATCAGGGGCATATCACAATCAAAGTTCTTGCTATTCAGAGAAAAATCTCTTTCAAGACTCACGCTGGGGCAAACATTTCAAGCGACCAGTCAAGCAGTCATTCCAGAATCAATCAACATGAGGCAGACTATTTTAAGTAATCCCCAAGCAAAGCTTATCACTCCTTCCAAGGATCAACATCATGATACTTCTAACAAGTATAATAGAAGTTATGTTCAGGACATCTTTCAAAGGCATAGTTGGTAAAGTTCCATGTGTTGTGGAATCAGTTGTTTCAGCCGCACCTCTCCAAAAGAGTCTTACCTAGTGGTCTTAGCATTTGCATTGCAAGCATTGACCATTTACATCATACAAAATTTCATATTCAAGCATAGCTCGAATTACTTCGTGCTCATTTTCATTTCCCTCGATATTGTTTATCTTACCTTGTGGTCAAAGTCCAATTTCGTTTGGCATCCTTAAAGTCCAATTTGCATTGGCAACCACCGAAAGTCAAAGTCCAACTCACTTGGCACCTACCAAAACAGTCGTGTCTGTCACCCTATCTTTCATATGACTATTTTCTTTTCCTTCAAATGAAGTTTGACATGGACCCCTTCCTTCAAACAAAGTTTGACGTGGACCCCTTTCCTTCAAAGGTCTCTCTTTGGATAATTTCCATTGATAAATTTGACGTGGATATTTTATTTTCCTTCAAACGTTGTTAAGTTTGATGTGGACCTCTTCCTTCAAAGGTCTCTCTCTGGATAATTCCCGTTGAGAAATTTGACGTGGATATTTTCCATTTCCTTCAAACGGTGTTAAGTTTGACGTGAATCCCATTCCTTCAAATTTTTCTTGTTAATAAATTTGACGTGGATATCTTTTCTTCCTTCAAACATTGTTAAGTTTGACGTGAACCTCTTTCCTTCAACTTTTTCTTGCTAAGAAGTTTGACGTGGATATTTTCTCTTCCTTCAAACTTTGTGAAGTTTGACGTGGACCTCATTCCTTCAAATTTGTCTTGTTAAGAAATTTGACGTGAATATCTTCTTTTTCCTTCAAACTTTGTGAAGTTTAACGTGGACCCATTCCTTCAAAGGTCTTTCTTTGGATAATTCCCATTGGTAATTTTGACGTGGATATTTTATTTTCCTTCAAACTTTGTGAAGTTTGACGTGGACCCGTTCCCTCAAAGGACTCTCTTTGGCTAATTCCCATTGAGAAAATTGATGTGGATATTTTATTTTCCTTCAAACTTTGTGAAGTTTGACGTGGACCCCTTCCCTCAAAGGTCTCTCTTTGGATAATTCCCATTGAGAAATTTGACGTGGATATTTTATTTTCCTTCAAACTTTGTGAAGTTTGACGTGGACCCTTTTCCTTCAAATTTATCTTGTTAAGAAATTTGATGTGGATATCTTCTTTTTCCTTCAAACTTTGTGAAGTTTGACGTGGACCCCTTTCCTTCAAATTTGTCTTGTTAAGAGATTTGACGTGGATATTTTCCTTTTCCTTCAAACTTTGTGAAGTTTGACGTGGACCCCTTCCTTCAAAGGTCTCACTTTGGTTGTTCCCATTGGGAAGTTCTTATTTCCTTCAACTATCTCTATTCGGTCGTTCCCATTGAGAAGTTCTTATGTTTCCTTCAATTGTCTCTCTCTGGTTAATCCCATTGAGAAATACAATACATTTCTTTCAATTGTCTCTCTCCAGTTTATCCCATTGAGAAATTTGGCGCGAATCTTTATTTCAAGTAGCATCTCTTTGAATACCTAGTTGAAAAGTTTGATGTTTCCCTTGGTATACCTTCATAATTTGGTCTCATTCCACATCTAGTACTTTTCTAGATGTTTCGGGCATTGATTTCAAAGTTTGGTACTTATGCATCTAAATCATTGCTAGATGTCATTAATTCCTCCTTCAGGGTTTACCCTTCATCACTTCAAGTGTTCATGATTATCCTCCGTTGTCCAGGCAGGTTTTCAGAAATATCTTGTTCTCTCCTTTTTTCTAATGTATCCAATCATTTCATCATTTCAACAGACTTTGTGTCTCATATAACATCGCATTCATGTTTAAAATTCCCAGCAATTGCATTCATACATGCATCTCATGTTTCACCATCGCATTGCATTTTACATCGGACAAATTTTGGGAACTTCTTATATCTAATTAACTTTTACCCTGAGAAAATCGAATGCCTTGCAACACTTCATTTCTTCGGGTTCAAGACAATTAGATAGGGGCATCTGTCATACCCTAAATTTGTCTGACCCGCATATCATCTCTTTTATTATTCAGGAAAAACAGAAAAAAATATGTTTCAGTTTTTTCAGTAAATAAAATCATGGATTCATTTTTTTCCAACTCAATTACGTCTTATTTTATATTTTGTAATTTTTATTTTGAATTATTATTCATACTATTGCACAATCATATTACCCTTATTTCAATAATCCCTTTATTTTTATATTCATGTCTTTTTTTTTTTCCAACAAACGTTGCATTTTTAATATATAATCAAAACTATTTTTATTTTTATTATTAATAAGCATTCCATTTTAATTATAAATATGTTTCCATTGTTGTAAATAATTTCATTAATATTCATCATTATTGTGTATTTTCCATTTCTAAATCATCACCCTTTTATTACAATCCCATTTTTTCCGTATAAAATAAGATTCTTTGTTCAAAAATCACTGAGCCCATTTACAAAGAATTCCAACAAAAAGCAACATGTCTATTTTACTGCTAATAGTACAACACGATTCACATTTTCTTCATAGACTCGCACATCACAATTCACCAGCAAAACCATCTCATCTGGCCCCACCGCCAGCAATTCTAGGATGCCCATAAAACAATACTCAGCCAGCTCACTACACCAAAATGTATTCACGCACAAAAATCACAAACAACACACATGATAACAAAATTTCGCACCATTCCACTCACCAACGCATATCTCGTACAAAAGATTCCAGCTACAACGTGAATAAGGACATACCTGCATAAACAACCCCAAAACACAGCTAGCAAAAACACCAAAAAATTGCTAAAACGGCGCACACAACTAATACCTTTTCCCTTTTATATAACAAAGGTGTCGATTCTCTCCGAAAAGAAAAAAAAAGAGTTCTCTGAAACCAAATTCATACTCACAAAAAAAAATTCAGCCAATCCTTCATAACCTTCATCACTTTTTGCTCACAAAACAAAACAAAATACAAAACCAATCTTCCTCTTCCATTCGCCATTAACTCGCCAAACCTCCTCATTAATTGATTTGTAAGAACAGAATAATACCACCTCCAATAACAACCTTCAAACCAACGTTAAGCTCATAAAACGACCATAAACACGCTGAAACAGAAATTGAAAAGATGAGAAGATAAGAACAAACCGCATAACCTCCACTTTTACTCCCCAAATCGCAAAACACCAGACATAAAAACAAAAAAAATAAAAAAAGATAGAGAGATTTGAGATGAAGTCAGAGTGAATCACTGAGAACCACGAGAGAGCTTCGAAACCACGTTGAGAGATCCGAAATCGCAACTCAGAGAGAGACGAAAACTGTGAGAAACACTGAACCACCGCCGCCATTTGAGATTCATCTGAGAGCGTTCAAAAACGCCGTGAGTGAGGAAATCAGATCGAGTGTGAGAGCTGGCATCGCAACGTCAGAAATAGTAGAGGAGGAGCGAATCAGAGTTTCCGTCGTCGGTCTTTGTGAGGTATGGACATTGGTTTTCCTGAAAAGTAAGAACGTGTTTGTTCTACTTCTTTTGAATCTATGCTTTTATTTTATTTTTATTTTCAAGTTCCTGAAACTTTCTTTTTCATATTTATTTATTTTGATTTGTTCATGGGCTTAGCCATAATGATCTGTTTTCCTTATCATACATCACAAATTCAGCGAAAACCCCTTCCTGGTTTTATTATTATTTCCTTCTTTTTATATTTAGTGATTCAATAGATTCTTGATTTATTTTTTTAACATTATTTCTTGTTTTATTTATCTTTTGAGGGTCTATGACATAAATGCGTTTTTTCGATGTTCGGTTTCGAACCGACGTTATCAAAATCGCTAAGAGACCATTTTTATATTTCTTTTATTTCTAACAATTATTAATTAATTTGTTTAGATCTATTGTTATCAATTTTATTATTTTGGGCCAATGATATAATTATTGGTTTATCGATATTCGATTTTTTAATCGACGTTATCTAAACCTATATGAGGCCAACTTTTCCATTTCTCCATTATTTTATCGATTTCCCGATTTATTCCTTATTTTTATGGTCTATGATATTATTATCCGATTTGTGACATTCGATTTACCGACGTTGTCCAAATCGATATGAGACCCATTTTTCATTATTTTTATGGTTTTCTAATTAATTTTAGATCCATTGTCATTCATCGACTTTATTCTTATTTCGGCCAATGATAAATGGTGATATTCGATTTCTAATAAATCGACGTTATCCCCTAATTTGAGGCCACTCCTTTATTTTCCATATTATTTCCCACTTTCCCGATTCACTTTATTTTGGCCGATTAATAAATGTTTAGATATTCGATTTCAAATAAATCGACGTTATCTAAACTAAATATGAGGCCATTTATTTATTTTCTTTATTATTTTCGACTTTAATTTATTTTTTATGGTCGATGATATAACAAACGATTTAAATATTCGATTTCAACAAATCGACGTTATTTAAATCAATATGAGACCAACCTTTTTTTTTATCTTATTTCTTTCTTTTATTTAAATAATTGTTTTATTATAACATAAAATGTCGCTCGACTTCTCATAGAATGATTCTAACATTGAATCGATTCAAAGATAGTTATAGAGCTAAATTTTGACGCCTTCAATTTAATCGAGTTCCGCTTAGTTTAGGACATCTCACACACGCTTCCTCTTGAGCAAATACAATGAACCCTTTTATTTCGTGCAATCCCGTATAACTTACATGTATCCCCTTCCCGATTCCGATGTATGTCGTTTACTTTTTTCGCTTCTTTCGTGAACCCTTGGTCCAACACCTAGTGGTTTCACTCGCACACTTGCACTTCCCTTAGGTTTTGGTATCATTTACTAGGCGCCTCTCTTAGGACTAGGAATCGATCCCACGTAACCAATCAACCCTTACACTCCATTTGCATTCACCCTTCGTGATCGCTTTATGCCTCGTAATCGACCTACACTTTGACTAAGATGGTTCATTTAGATCCAAACCCTTGATCCAATGTCATGTGGTCTAAGGTAATAAAATACTTTAATAATATGAGAAGAATTTTATGTCACGAGCCTTAAGTGGTAGAAAGGAGGATTACGAGCTCTCGTTATTCGCTCTGATTATTCTGTCGCAAGATGCTTGGCTTGTTGGTTTTGGAATAGTCACCTCTACCCATAGTCTTTAGTGCAGTTCGACTCCTAAATCCCTTTTTGAAAGAAGGGTAATAAAATCAGCAACCATCTGTAGTGGGCCGAACTATGAAGCTCTGGCTTTCCCATTACACGAGGGAATACGTAGGCACACATATCTCAATCCCTGTCGAGCACCTAGGATCAATCAAACTTCAATATCAACTTTTTTCCCTTTAGCAAGTAACTCACCAGGCATAAACATCCTTTCTCGCGTGACAACTTAGATGGTTCCCATCGAGTACGATGGATGTAGGGGGTGCTAATACCTTCCCCATGAATAACCGACTTTCGAACCCAGGCAATGGTTCCAATGACCTTGTATTTATCCCTTTCTTCCCGGGTTTTATCTATATTTTCCCTTTCCCTATTTTGGGAATAAATCAAAATTATGTGGCGACTCTCAAGTCATCCCAGCCGCGACCGCATTCGCAAGGATCGTATTTTCCAAGGTACGACAAGTAGTAATTGTTTCTAGGATCCCATATCTATATATGATATGCTTCTGAATAAACTCAATTACATCTTCTTGATCAACATTTAGCAATGGAATAACTTCTACCCATTTAGAAAAATAGTCAATCCCTACCAAAATTTATTTATGATTCTTTGTAGATGCTGGTCGAATTTCTCCAACCAGATCCAAAGCCCATCCTCTAAAGGGCCAAGGTTTCACTATGGAATGTAATTCACTTGCTGGAACGTGTTGAATTCCAGCATGCACTTTATATTCTGGACACCCTTTAGCAAATTCAATGATGTCTTTCAACATAGTAGGACAATACATACCCTGTCGAAATAACATCCACTTCATTTTATGGCCTACTTGGTATGCTCCACATGCCCCACTATGAACAGTTGAGAGAGCTAAATATGCCTCAACTTCACTAAGGAATTTGAGAAATACTCCTTCAGAAGTCTTTTTAAATAATTCATTCCCCAAGAGAACATAACTTAAAGCTTGGTATCTGATCTTCCTTTCCGTCGGAGTTGTTGGATTCTATAGGTAGTCCACTATAGGTTTTCTCCAATCCTTGTCACTTATGCTATCGACTACTAATATTGCAAAACCGTCTTCATCAGCATATCCAAGCTTAATCTCTTCTAAATATGATGGGGCCAACCCTACTGACACAACTTTTCCTCTAACCTCAATTTCATTTTGTAATTTTTCTTTTGAAACTTTATACCCTAATGCAATCGGAGCTAAGTCATTTGCAACTTGATTTTCTAGTCTAGGGATGTGTCAAAAGTCAATTACTTCGAATTTTTTCAGCTGTCTGTTTACCACTACAAAATACATAATTAAATTCTCTTTTATCCATTTGTATTCTTTAGTGACTTGTTTTATTACCAACTCTGAATCTCCCATTATTTCAACATGATTTTCCCCTAATTCCAACAATACTTCAAGTTCAGCTATTAAAGCCTCATATTCAACTTCTTTGTTAGAACAACGACCCTCAATTTTATACTTAAGCGTCGTTGGAATTTTATTAGGAGAAATGACAAGTACCCCTATTCCAGTCCCATCTTTATGACTAGACCCATCGAAGTATAACTTCCAGGGCTCAATCTCCATATAATTTAAAGGACTTTCATTTATAGAATGGTCGACTATGAAGTCTGCAGCGACTTGCCCTTTACCAAATTTTAAGGGTTTATAAGTTAATGAATATTCAGTTAATGCTAGTGCCCATTTTCCAATTCGACTATGCAAAATAGGTTTGGACAACATATATGTTATAACATCAAAACGAGAAGAAACATAAACATCAACTGGTTTTATATATTTCTTTAATTTGGTACAAGAATAATACAAACATAGGCATAGTTTCTCTATCATATGCTACACCTAGTTTCTGCATCATTTAAAACTTTACTAAGGTAATAGATGGCTCTTTCGACGCATCATCCTCCTCTTGGGCTAACATACTCCCTAAATTTTTATCTGAAACAACAATGTACAATCTCATACGTTTCTTCCTACAAGGTGGGGACAAAATTGGAGGACGACTCAAGTATTCTTGATCTTGTCAAAAGCTTCTTATTGAGCTTGCCCCCACTCAAATCCTTCTCTGCCCATACGTAACAAAGGTGAGAAGGCTTACATCTTGCCACTTAAGTTTGATATAATCCTCCTCAAGAAGTTTATTATGCCTAACAGTGATTGTAACTCCTTCTTGGTCGATGGCGCTTTTGTCTCCATGATAGCTTTGGTCTTATTTTGATTGATTTCAATCACTTCCTTGTGGACCACAAATCCCAAAGAGTCCCCTGCATGTACACAAAAATCACACTTTAGAGGATTAATTTTAAGACCATGCTTTCTCATTCTTTCAAAAGAACGTCGAAGATGATTGACATGATTTATACGTGAAATAGACTTTACAACAATGTCATCAATATAGATTTTCATAAACGTATATATGAAATCATGAAAAATTGAATTTATTGCTCTTTGGTAAGTTGTCTCTGCATTTTTAAACCAAAAGGCATCACTACCCATTCATAGGTGCCCAAGGCCCCTGAGCATCGAAAAGCAGTTTTAGGGACATCTTCCTCAGCAATGAATATCTGATTATATCTAGAGTATCCATTTAGCATACTTAGATACTCATGTCCCGCAGCAGAGTCGATTAACATCTCTGCCACAAGCATTGAATACTCATCTTTAGGGGTTGCTAATTTCAAATCTCTAAAATCTATGCAAACCCTAAGGGAGCAATTCTTTTTAATGACTGGTACAATATTTGCCAACCATTCGACATACCTGGTTGTACGTATGAACTTGCATCGAAGCAACCTTTCAATTTCCTCTTTAATTTTGGTGAGGATTGTTAGGACGAATCGTCTTGGATTTTGTTTGACTAGTTTTTTCCCAGGCTTGATTGGTAGCTTATGTTTGACAAGCTCTCTCTTCAAAACAGGAATTTCATCATAGTCCCAATTGAAGCAATCCTTGAATTCCTTCAGCAATTGAACCACTTCGAACTTGAGTTATGGGTTTAGATTGGAACTAACATAGGTAGGCCTCTTCATTTCCCCTTCACCTAGGTCAATTTCTTCTAAAGGATCCTGATCCAACATTTTGATATTTCCTAAAAAATGGTCCTTTTCAAATCCCAAAGGCTCATTATCATATATTGCATCAAGCCTCTGGTCTGAATCTTCATGAGCCTTATCAAGAGGCTCTGGTTTGAAATCCTTCATAGGACTTTCTTCAGTAAACTCTGTAATGGCCTCAACATCCATATGATTTCCTGCGGCCTCTAAGGTCGCTTGTATTATGGTTTCAGCCATGTAGGCCGAAATTCTTCTTAGTGCGTTGAGGTCAGTCATTATTACTTCCCTCACTTCTCCATCATGTGGGGTGAATCACAGGGTCCCTAAAGTAAGGTGGGAAATTACCCTCTCCGCCTACAACCTTCTTATCCCAACGGAAACCTTCGACATGATGGAGGTGTAGTGAGAAGAATGCATGATCATCTTGAGTGAAATCATATTTTGCTGGTGTGCATGAGCCAATATGTTCCAAGTTCTTGTCGAATTCCATGCCTTCAACGTGATTAACTAGAACCTTGAAGTAACCTTGGTTAGCTTTAATATTCTCCACAATACCATCTGGCCTCCAAATGGTAACCCTTTAATGCATCAAAGATGGCACTGCACATATGCCACGTATCCACTCTCTCCCAGTAGAAGATTATAGTTGGCCTTAATTTCGACAACCATAAACAGAGTGGGCCTGATGATCATTCTGACGGTCAAATCAACTTGTAGAACTCCCAGTGTTGCCCAAATCTCTCCCTCATAATTTGACAAGACCATGTTGTGAGGCTTAAGGTCTGTGTCGAACTTGCCAATTTTGGCTAGCAAGAAATATGGCATTAAATTCATTGTTGCGCCACAATCAACCAAGATTTTGTTGACAACCACATTCTCCACTTTTCCAGTGATGTATAGGGGTTTTAGATGCCCTATCATGGCCTCAGTGGGTCTCTCAAAAAAAGCATTTTGCTCTTCGGCGCACCCATTATTCATTACATAGTAGCACACTGGTTCATGTGTTGCCATCTCCGCCTCAATATTGGCGTCCAGATTTTCCACTTCAGTAAATCAATTGTATTATCTAGGCTTTACTGAAATTACATTCACTATGGTATCTAGAAAGGCCTCATACTCGCAGTCGAAGTTATCTGGCATATCTTCATCTTCGACTACTTTCAGTTTAGCCCTTATCTCAACTTTGATTTCAGCCTCTTTATTCCTGGATGGAAATAACTTGCGCCCCACAGGAAGCTTGTTTTCCTCCTTATGGTTCTTTCCACCTTCACCAAGCATATTTGTGCTTGATTCAGCAAGATCATTTGTGGAGGCTTCTCTCCGAGCTTTCCTTCTGCATTGTTCCCTGCGCCATTGTGACCTGGACATATGGTGCTTACCCTTATAGTTTTTAGACACGCACGCAGCCTTATTGGATGTCCTGAACTCCTTCCTATATCCCATTGAGGGACCTCTTTCAACATCAAACTTCTTCTATTTTTGTTTTCCCTTTTTTTCTGACTCATCAGGCCTAACCCAGTTGTCCTTTGGGACTTCGCCACTTGGTTTGAATGTGGGTTGTCTAGACTTGAAGGGTTGGGGCTTGCCATCATGTTGATGAGGGTTGGCCTGCCTAGGGTCAAAGCGGCCTGGCTTTTGATCAGTCTTTAGCTTCTGTTCACCATTGGCCTTCTTCACTTGTTGAAGGCTTTCAACACCTTCTTTGTCGAAGATTAAATTATATCTTGGCTAAAGCATCCCCTCTGACTTCTTACTTTGGCACTTGTGTAAGAAGTCAACAATTGTCTCATTCTCTTCAGGATAAGCCTTTTTGTAGTAGTCCTTATGAGGCGTGGAGTCATCCACCTCCATCACTTGGTCATTTCTTACTTCGACCATGTTGATGTTGACTTCATCTCCTAATTCCATTTTGGAGAAGCTCAAACCAAGGCCATCAGTAGCCTCGTCCATCTTTATGAAACTATCAGCAGTCTCTTTAGTAATCAGTTGGAGATTCGATTTTTCAGCCTCCTCTTGTGGGACGATGGTAACTCCCACATTGAATCTTTCGACATCAGGCGATGTCCTAAAGAAACCCTCAGTTGCCATGCACACTAAGTGTTCCATTTGCTCGCTACTCAGATCTTCATAACACTTGACCAACACAACATTATTGGTAAAGTCTTTAGTGACTTCAATCATCACAGGATTTCCCTTTGTTTCAAATGAATCAGGGTTGCTGGTGTCATCAGTCAATTATTCAGCAACTTTGACCCAATTTACTTCAGAGGGCTCACAATAATTCGCCTCAAAAACTTGAAGAATATCAATGTCTATCTTCATTTGTGCTTTGGTCTTATCTCCAAACTTGAGTCTCCCTTCTTGAATCACATTCTGCACCAAATCCCTGGAAGAAAAAAAAAACATTGAGAAGTCTTATGACCCAAAAAGTTATGGTATTTGCAAAAACCTTTTTTCTTTCTTTGATCTAAGGGTGGTACTTTAGCGCCTGGAGGCACAAGTATTTGACCATGCTTAACTAAAAAACAAGTTTTTTGTCACATTCAGTGACGTCGAAAGTATATGTTCTCTTTGGAAAGTTGTCATTCTTTTCAGTTTCGACAGGGTTCTTTCCATTTGAAGGGACTAAAAGTTTGCAAGAATAAGGAGGACCCTGCTTGAGTTCTACTAGGTCTATCTCGCTATCATTGAAAGGTAGGGTTTCTTCATAGACATCAACGACCCTGTCCTGATATTCAACGGAAGCTATTTTCTTATGTTTGTTCGCCATGGCTTTTTCGTCCTTCACACGTTCAAGTTGTCGAACTCTATCTGCTAATTGGGCCATGTGTCTCAGTTACTGGGTATCCAGCTTCTTCCTGATAGAATAGTCCAGGCCACCATCGGCCATTTCGAGTAGTTCACACTCAGGTACTTGAGTAAAACACCTTTCCTTGAGCAGTCGAAATCTGTTCAAGTAATCATCAATTGACTCATTAAACATTCGTTTAACACTAGCCAACTCCTTTAGACCAATCTTAGTATGTCCCATGTAATATTTTTCATGGAATAAATGCCCCAACTTAGTCCAATTACAAATCAAACCATGTGGTAAAGTAGTGAACCAAGTAAAAGCATTCTTGGTGAGAGAACTAGGGAAATATTTAATCCTTAGACTCTCATCATTAGCAATTTCACCAGCTTCTATCAAGTATCGCACCATATATTCGACCGTAGATTCAGTCGTATCTCCTAAGAACTGGGTAAACTTTGGAACCTTTGTCCTGGGAGGTAATTCTAACTGAAGTATATAATCCATTATTGGTGAAGTGAAGTTTGGCCTAGCAAAACTTGTATTTATCCCACTTCGAGCCATTATTTGTTAGACAAGGGCTGCTAAGTTATTTTTTGCTACCAAGTTATCCTATCGAACTTGTTGAACCACATGGTTAGCATCCTGGTTCCAGTTTACCATCATTACTCTTGGCTCATCCTCTATTGGTATTTTCCTTGGATTTCTAATCGCTTCGACTTCTAATGGTTCGACCATTGCCTGATTCCCTAGATTGGCCCGCTTCATAACATCTCCTACATTCACCACTTGATTTGGACATCGAACTGGTGTTGGGACTCCCATAAATTCTGCTATGCGCGCCATTTGAGATACCATTTGTTGGTTCGTCTGGGTTGTATCTTGAATCAAAGGCTGAAAAATATCTCCCATAGTTTGAGACAGAGTTTGAACCATTTGCATGTTGCGCTCGTCCATATGTTGTCTTAAATATGCTGCAGACTCATTTGTTAGAGCATGACTTTGAGTTGAATATCCCAACCCAACGGTTTGACTATTCCTTCGCGTATTTATTCCAGATCCAGATTCCTGCAAAGGCGAAGGAACCACATTCTCTGGAAAAATTGGAGGTGCATTCCTTAGGCGCATCATCATCGTCGTTGGCATGCCATAGGGTGGATTTCTAGGAAAAGGCTGAGAAAATCCTAGGGGGTAGTAACTCTAAGTGCGTATGAATTTGGTGGTGAGGTTCCAATGTACTCCAACACTGGTTGACTATAATATCCTGTATATGTTGCTCCTGGACTTGTCGTCGAAGGAGTTGGTTCTAACACCACACTTAATGTTGTTGACACCCCCATCGAAGGGTTAGAGACTGGAATAGTCTCACTCCTTGGCACATCACGTGGATTCACACTATGAGCATTTGAACTGCTCACTTGAAGATTCGTCCTAGTTGTCATGGGATTTGAATCATTTTGGTTTCCTTGGCTAGACATCATCTTCCTTGTATTTCTTTTCCTTGGTATATAATGATATGTATTGGCTACTTTCCCACTTCTCAAATGCATGCAATAGGAGTAACCGTTTTTTTCCGACCAATATGCCCACGAAAAAAGGAAGTTACAAAACAAAGAGGTTATATATAAAAAAAGAAAAATGAGTGGTTATAAAACTTCCAAAACTTGATTAGCACTGTCCCACTGGACGTGCCAATTTCTTACCCCCAAAATTGGTAAACAACTGTTGGTCTTCTAAGGATACTAAAACACCTTTATTTGCTCATAGGATCGACCAAATTGATCTTAGGACATGTGCTAATCATTTGTTGATTATGGTGTTTTTTGGGAAAATAACATGAATCCTTCGACAGGACTCAGAAAGTGGTAAAGAACAAGAAAACCAAATAAAATAGAAAACCTTCAAATTAAATGAAATGATAAATGCATGGAAAGAATGTAAAAAGTGCAGGAAATATAAAGAAAATACAGTAAATGGCTTTAAAAGTAAGGATGTTAAAAGAGCAAGAAATGTAAAGTGCTTTAACATAAAGGCTTGAAAGATAAATGGCTTGAAGGGTAAAAATGTTTTAACATAAAATACTTAAAGATAAAAATGGTGGTGTTTACATCATGTACATTCTCACTTCACTCATTTTTCTACACACGGGTACTTTGAGTGGATATGGAGTAACTTGTACAATATGATTTTCACACACACTTATTCTATCACCCGAGACTAAGCTCTTTATAGAAATAAAATGTAACTTCTTTTGACGGTTTTATTCTAATATTGTGACATTTGTCACGTTGCATGTTGAAGAAGCTTCATCTTACACCACTTGTCCTTGTTTTTTATTTGAAGTTTACACATTTTCCCTCCAAGGCTTGAGGACATGCAATCTGAGCAACTACCATTTCTAGTCGAATTAAGCATGGTCGAGTCCCAACAATACTTAGAAAATACTCCAAACTTAGAATGCTTCTAAGTATAGAATCGGTAGGTGAGGGTTCCTTCAACCTACATTTTTCATTGAGTAAAGGTCGAAAAGACCTCACTTTTATCTCATAACAAAAACTCTTTTCTAAGACAAATATTCCAATTAGGTTAGCATCGAAATTTAAGAGATAACAACCGGGATGATAGTTCAAACTAAAGTCATAATCCTTCAGAAATTCCAACCATCGTCTTTGCCTCATATTTAGCTCTTTCTGATCAAAGAGGTATTTCAAACTCTTATGATCACTATAAACTTCAAATCTCGAGCCATACAAATAATGCCTCCAAATCTTTAATACAAAAACCACATCTGCTAACTCCAAATCGTGAGTAGGATAATTCCTCTCATGAATTCTCAACTGACACAAAGCATACGCCACAACCTCACCATCTTGCATCAATACTCCACCTAAACCCATCAAAGAAGCATCACAATAAACCACAAACAATTCATCTGCTTTCAAAAAAATCGAAACTGAAGCAATAGTCAACTTCTTCATCATCTCAATGAAATTCTTCTCATACTGAGTTAATCTCAATGAAAGTACTTCTCATACTGAAATTCTTCTCATACTGAGTTAATCTCAATGAAAGTTCCAACTTCGAAAATACTTCAATAAATATTTGATAGTAACCAGTTAATCCCAAGAAACTTATAATCTTTGTTACTGACTTCGGAGTCTTCCATTGTAGTACTGCATCTACCTTGGATGGATCCACAACAATCCCTTTTTCCGAAATCACATGACCAAGAAAGCTCACCTCTTTCAACCAGAATTCACACTTCGATAATTTAGCATATAACTTCTTCTCTTTCAACACAATCCACAAATGTTCAACATGCTCTTCTTCTTACTTAGAGTAAATCAGAATGTCATCTATAAAAATAACAAAAAATTGATCCAAATACTCATGGAAAATCTGATTCATATACTCCATGAATACACCAGGTGCATTAGTAACTCCAAAAGGAATTACTACATATTCATAGTGTCTGTACCGAGTCCTAAAAGAAGTCTTTTGAATATCTTCATCTTTCACTCTTATCTGATGATAACCCGATCCCGAATCGATCTTACTAAATACACTAGCACCAACCAACTGATCCACCAGATCATCTATCCTTGGAAGCGGATACTTATTCTTGATTGTCACCTTATTCAGTTGCTTGTAATCAATACACAACCTCATGCTACTGTCTTTCTTCTTCATCAAAAATATCGTTGCTGCCCACGGTGATACATTCGGTCTCACAAATTTCTTTTCTAACAATTCCTATAACTGTTTCTTCAACTCAGATAACTCGAAAGCCGACATAGAATAAAGTGCCATCGAAATAGGTCTTATTCCTGACACAAGATCAGTACTGAATTCCACCTCTCTCTCTGGTGGCACCTCCACAACATCATCTGGAAACACTTCCGAGAAATCTCTCACCACTTGCAATTCACTAATTTCCATATCATTCTCCACTGACAACGATGCAAACAACGCCAAAACTTGTGCTTCATCATTCATAAGCTCTTTCAATTCTCGAGCAGCAGCTTCTTCTTCCTCTTCACCGGGAGTAAGAAATCGAACCGACTTACTAAAAAAATTAATATGAACATGGCTTTACTCCAACCAATTCATACCCATAATCACGTCCAAACCTCCCAACGGAAAACAAATCAAATCCCCACCAAAGTCCTTACCATAAATCGATAACAGACAATTCAGACATATAAGAGAAGTAGTTAATGACCCATCAACGAAAGTCTCGATAACCATCTCTCCTTTCATCAGAGAAACAAAAAGTCCTAATCTCCTCACACAATCAATAGAAATAAAACAGTGTGTAGCACCTGTGTCAATCATAGCAATCAATGGAATACTATTAATATAACAAGTACCTTTAATCAAACACCTTTTCTCCAGTTGCAGCTTTCTTCGGCTTCTGGAAATGTGTACTGATGTGACCTTGCTCTCCACAGTTGTAGCAACTAACCAGATTAGTTTTGCACTAAGAGCGACCGGGAGGTTGGTATCCGCGGCTGGAGGAGGAGCTTCCTCGACCTCGTGAGATTCTTGCACCTCTTGTCGGGGAGCCTCATTCCCCTTAGTAAACTGCTTCAAGTGACCATCTTTGATAAGTATCTCGATGGCATATTTTAGATGAATGTAGTCATCATTATTGTGCCCGTGTGATTTGTGAAATATACAGTACTTTGTCTTATCCGTGTTGGCTTTCGTCGGTAATTGCTTGGGGAACCCGACGCCCACCTAGTGGAATTCGGAGTTGGCACATTCAGATAAAATCTTCTCCCTCGATATAGTGAGGGGAGTGTATTCATGGAATCTCCATGAGGGACCTTTGTGCTCCTGTGGTTCACGGGACCGGTCTTCCTTTTTTTGTCACCTCCCTGACGTGATATCAAGGAGTCTCCATTTTTAGAGGGTTTGGAATCCTCCCGATGCTTGGTGTATGGGAAATGTTGGTTTCCTCTTTCTCCTCGTATTGTATATACGCATGGGCTTTGAAGAGAAAAACATAAAGCATGGGCGGTGTTTCAATGCCAACGGCCTTGGCAAAATCACTGCAGGGACGAAGCCCGCGTTTGAGAAGGTGTTTCTTCCTGTCGTCGGTGGTTGAGACCTGGACGAATTCTTTATTATACCTTTCGATGTACGCTTACAAAGATTCATCATTACCCTAGATTATTGCCTCAAGAGAGGCCTCAATTTTGGGATGTCAGCGAGAGACCGTTAAATGTTGGGAGAATGTCCTTTCGAGTTGTCTCCACGAGGAAATGTACTCATAGAAGAGGCTTTTTTACCAATCCATGGCTCTCTTTCTGAGTGTTGTTATAAAAAGGCGGCATTTTTGGCTCCCCAAACACCTCGATTGTCGAGGAGAGCATCAATGTTCACTATATGCTCGTTCGGATCTGTGGTCCCATCATAGGACTCCAGAGGATGACGCTTCTTCAACCCCTTCCGCAGCTTTGTCGACATGATCTCTTGGGAGAGTGGTCCACGGGGCTCATCTTCATCGTTGGAGTCATAGGATATGGAGCGGGAGCAGATGTCTTTATAGTGTCGAATGGATGGTGATGTTGATCGATTTCTTGCACCCTCAGGGGATGGTCGTGTAACAGTATGGAGTGTCCTCCTTGCCTTCCTGGCTTCTGGGGACTTGTGTCATCGAGGATACGATCGAATCCGCTTCTTGATTGACCCAGCTTCTTCTGGGTGTTGGAAATTATTTCTTCGTTCAGACGAACAACTACGGGATATGCGAAGGCTTCTCGCAGGGGATGGGGATCTGGTGCGTCGAGCATCTTCCAGAGCTTTTATTCTTTCGCCTTGGTGCAAGATCAGAAGGTTGTTCTGGTTCATAGTTTTGACCAACCCAGCAAGGGTCGCATTAGTTCCCTCAGGGATAGGAATAAGAGTAAGATTAGCAAGAGTGATCTCTAGTTCGATGATTAGTTCAGGTGACAGGGAGTTTGTGTGTCCGTCTTGAAAACGGCTTGGCTCCCTGAGCGGGGGATTCGTTCCATCATTTTTTCGTTGCTTGACGGGGATGTTGGAAACAATCTGGGAATCAATTGTGTTGTCACGGTTATCCATTAAGAGAGTTTGAATTGCAGTGTTTTAGTCTTCACAATCCGAGGATAAAATACAAGGAAACAAGATTCCCACGAACGGCGCCATTGATCATTCATGGAGATCAGAATCAGAGATGCGCCACAGATGTTGATGATGATGCTTGGTCGTCGAGGAGAGAAGGGGGTTGTACCTACAAGACACTCTGATGCCAAAGTAAGACAGGGCAGAAGAGTGAGCAAGTACGAGTAAAGAGAGTTAAGAGAGTGAATATTGGAGGCAGTTCGTCTTTTGTCAAGTAGTTGTAGACCAGGTTCATCCAACAGTTAGCGTCGCCGATGACGTTCACGTCTATCGCCGATGATGCTTTTTTATGCTTGTTCGAGGGAGTATCTCTTGTATGAGAGATTTTTTCCACCTTTTCTCTTCGTGCTCACGAGTTTTGATAATACGTCTGCTCGGACGTTGTGTTCACGGGGAACGTGCTTCACTTCTATGAAGGCAAATTTTTTCATTTTCTCTTTGAACAAGGCCAAGTACTCTTATAGATTGTTGTTTTTTACCTGGTATTCTCCCTTATCATGAAGGGCCACGAGTTGAGAGTATGTACAGATTATAATTTCCTCAAATCCTAGATCGTCGGCCAGTCTTAAGCTGGCAAGGAATGCTTCGTATTCTGCATGGTTGTTGGAAGTTGGTAATGAAAGTACGAGGGATACCTCTATCAGGATGCCTTCATTGTTTTCCAAAATAATCCATGCTCCGCTTCCCGTTGAGCTCGACGCTCCGTCCACGAAAATAGCTCATTTCCTGGACACGAACGCTACACTCTCTTGGGTAGTCATTTCAGCCACAAAATCAGCTAAGACTTGTGCCTTGAGGGTCAGCCTGCTTTCGTATCTAATATCGAATTCAGACAATTCCAAGGACTACTTGAGCATTCTTCAGGCCATATCTAGTCAACCAAGAACTTATCAAATGGGTTGATCTGTTTGAACGACGATCATGTCTGCTAGGAAATAATACCTAAGTATCCTTGCTGCGTTGAGGAGGGCCATGGCGACCTTTTCAATTTATTGGTATCTGAGCTCAGGTCTCTGTAGGGCTTTCCTCTTAAAATAGATGGGTTTCTTCCCTTCAAGAATTTCCCGTATCAGGGCAGCTCTCACGGTCGCGTTTGGTACGACTATGTACAGAAACAGAGTTTCCCCAGACTCAGGTCGGGAAAGAACTAGAGGCTCTGATAGAGCCTTCTTGAGATGTGTCAAGGCTTTCTCGCATTCTTCTGTCCACTTGAAGGCAGCCTCCTTCCGTAGGAGTTTGAATAAGGGGAGAACATGTTGGGAAGATTTTGCCACAAAGCGAGATAGTGAAGTGAGGACCCCATTCAGCGATTGAATGTATTTTTTTGGATTTTGTGTTTCAGCGAATGCTTGACACTTGTCGGGGTTAGCCTCGATTCCTTTTTCGGTTAGATAGAAACCGAAGAATTTTCCCGCGCGAACCCTGAACGTGCATTTTTCTAGATTAAATTGCATTTTACACTTCCGTGCCTGGTCGAAATTTTTCTTCAGATGGAGAGCGTGATTGGTTTCCTCGTGGGATTTAACTATCATGTCTTCCATGAAGACTTCGAGAATGTCCCCGATCTTAGCTCGGAAGACCTTGTCATTATACGTTGGTAGGTTGTGCCTGCGTTTTTCAATCTGAAAGGCATTACGTTGTAGTAATAGTTGCTTGATTTGGTCATGAAGGCAGTGTATTTCTTGTCGGCCACGACCATTGGTATTTGATTGTACCCGGAGTAGGCATCGAGGAATGACAATAATTTCAAACCTGTAGAATTATCTACCAATCTATCTATGTTAGGTAAAGGATAAGCATCTTTCGGGTAAGGCCAGTTGAGATCGGTGTAGTCCACGCACATGTGCCATTTTCCATTACTCTTTTTCACTAATACAACGTTTGAGAGCCAGGTAGCGTACCTGTCCTCGGTTACAAATTGTGCCTCTAGGAGGTCTTTAATTGCTTGTTCGGTAGCTTCTATCTTCTCCGAGGACTACTACCTTCTGCATTGTGCCATAGCTCAGACAAACGGATCTATCGTTAGGTGATGGCAAACAGTTTCTGGGTTCAAACTGGGAATTTCAGTTGCGCTCCACGTGAATAGATCCGCGTTCTCCATGAGACATGCCTTTAGCTTCTTCCTTTCCAGGTTGGGGAGGTCTGCTCCAATATTTACCCCTTTGTTAGGGTTTTCACTAAGCACACTCAACTCAAAGCCACCGTCGGGCACGGGGCGCATTGATGAAGAACTACTCGCGGCCAGTTATACTTTTTGTTCCTCCTCAGTGAACATGTTGTCGAGGTCAATTGAATCGACACGAGGGAGTGGTTTCGGTTCCTCAAAGTTGTTGGGGAGAGCAGGCTTGGCTACTGGCTTTGCCTTGGCAGCTATGAGATTGAGTACTTTGGACATTGCCTCGAAACATCGACGAGTGGCCTCGATGTCTCTATGGAGAGTAGCCACATGTCCTGATGAAGTGTAATACTTCATATTCAAGTGTATCGTGGATGGTACAACAATGAGCTCAGCTAGTGTCGTGCGTCCCAAGTTACAATGGTACAACGACGGGAAGTCTATGGCGAGGAACTGGACTTTGACTGCCCTCACAATCTCGCCTGCTCCGAAGGTCACGATCAGGTCGACATACCCCAGGGTCTGGATACTGATCTGTTGAACCCCTGTAGGTCATATCCTATGTAGGATGTCAGATGTGTCTCACTGAGATGCAGGGTGGTGAAGAGCTGAGAGTACATGATATCCACCGAGCTTCCATGGTCGATCAGGATTCGCAGGACATCAAAGTTGGCTATATGTGCTTGCATGAGCATGGGAATGATAGCGTTGGGCACACCACTAAGGAGTTCTTCATTATAGAAAAATATGGGAGTAGACCCTCCTCGGGGAGTCCACGGTGACTTTGTTGTAACCCTCTCCTGATATCACCTTTGCTGATGGGAAGAACTCCCAGGGACTGTAAGCAACGAAGTAAGTGGGGCCGGTGAATGGTTCAGGGACATAAAATTCCTCTGGCCGGGTATTACCGAGAGAGACTGGGAGGTTAGTATCCGCGGATGGAGGAGCAGCTTACTCGACCTTGCGAGATTCTTGCACCTCTTATCGGGGAGCCTCCTTCCTCTTAGTAAACTACTTCAAGTGACCATCCCTGATGAATATCTCGATGGCATCTTTTAGATGAATGCAATCATCAGTATTGTGCCCGTGTGATTTGTGAAATCTGTAATACTTCGCCTTATCCATGTTGGCTTTGGTTGGTAATTGCTTGGGAACCTGACGCCTGCCTGGTGGAATTCGAAGTTGGCAAATTCAGATAAAATCTTTTCACTCAATATAGTGAGGGGAATGTATTCATGGAACCTCCCTGGGGGGCCTTTGTGCTCCCGCGGTTCACGGGAGTGGTCTTCTTTTTTTTGTCACCTCCCCGACGTGATGTCGAGGAGTCTCCTTTTTTAGAGGGATTAGAATCCTCTTGATGCCTGGTGTGCGGGCAGTGTTAACTGCCTCTTTCTCCTCGTATTGTATATACTCCAGGGCTTTGAGGAGAAAATCACTGCAGGGATGAAGCCCATGTTCGAGAAGGTATTTCTTCATGTCGTCGGTGGTTGATACCTGGACAGCTAATTTATTAAACCTTTCGATGTACGCTCACAAATATTCATCCTTACCCTGGATTATTTCCTTATGAGGGGCCTCAATTTTAGGATGTTAGCGAGAGACAGTGAAATATTGGGAGAATGTCCTCCTGAGTTGTCTCCACGAGGCGATGGAATCATAGGGGAGGCTTTTGTACCAAGCCATGGCTCTCTTTCTGAGTGATTTTGGAAAATATAGCATTTTATGGCTCCCCAGACACCTCGATAGTCGAGGAGAGCATCAATGATCTCTATATGCTCGTCCATATTTGTGGTCACATAGGACCCCAGAGGATGAGGCTTCTCCAACCCCTTTGGTAGCTTTGTCGACATGATCTCTTAGGAGAGTGGTACACGAGGCTCATATTTTTCGTTGGAGTCATAGGAGACGGAGCGGGAACATTTGTCTTTGCGGCGTCGAAAGGATGGTGATTGTGATCGGTTTCTTGCACCCTCGAGGGATGGTCGTGTACCAATATGGAGTTTCATCCTT
Source organism: Lathyrus aphaca (assembly GCA_963966055.1). Classification (NCBI taxonomy): domain Eukaryota; kingdom Viridiplantae; phylum Streptophyta; class Magnoliopsida; order Fabales; family Fabaceae; genus Lathyrus; species Lathyrus aphaca. The sequence continues at coordinate 75,058,294 of OZ014519.1, forward strand.
GCCTTCATAGCTTTTGGGAACTTGTGTCGTAGAGGAGACAAACGAACTCGTTTCTTGATTGACCCAACTTCTTTTGGGTGTTAGAAATTATTTCTTCGTTCAGACGAACGACTACGAGACCTGCAGAGCCTTCTCGTAGGGGAGGGGGTCTGGTGCATCGAGCATCTTCCAGAGCTTCTATTCTTTCACCTTGGCGTTGGATCAGAAGGTTGGTCTGGCTCATAGTCTCGACCAGCGCAACAAGGGTCGCATTGGTTCCCTCGGGGATAGGAATAAGAGGAAGATCATCAAGATTAATCTCTGGTTCGACGATTGGTTCAGGTGACGGGGAGGCGGTGTGTCTGTCTTGAAAATGGCTTGGCTCCTCGAGTGGGGGATTCATTCCATCGCTTTCTCGTTGCTTGACGGGGATGTTGGTAACAATCTGGGCATCTACTGATTCGTCACGGTTAGCCATTGAGAGAGTTTGAATTGTAGTGTTTTAGTCTTCACGATCCGAGGATGAAAGATGAGGAAACAAGATTCCCACGAACGACACCACTGATCGTTCCTAGAGATCAGAATCTGAGGTGCACCACAAACGTTGATGATGATGCTCGGTCGTCGAGGAGAGAAGGGGGTTGTACCTGCAAGACACTCCAATGTCAAAGTAAGACAGGTCAGAAGAGTGAGCAAGTATGAGTAAAGAGAATGAATATTGGATCTCTAACCCTCTCAAGTGGGAGGGTTTATATAGAGCCCTCAACGCTTGGTTATTGGTCTCTATTTTGGGCCTGGATTGTGGATCCCCCGAAAATAGGTAACTGCCATAAACTAGTCGTTGCTCTGAGCATGCTTGGTCGAATAGATGCGCATCGAGTAGGGGGTTATCCGAGCAGGGGCCACCTTTGGCTGAATCTGGGCGATTTCTCCGAGTGTTGGCCAGAAGTCTAAAAGGAGCAGAGGAATCCGACCACGGGTAACCGTGGTCGACAAGTTCTCCTCGTCTGAGGGGCGTAAAGCCAGTGGTTCCCTTTGACATTGGGTTATTGGGCCTTCCTGGATGCATGAGTGAATTGGTGCATGCCTAGTCATTAAGTCAGTCTAGAACATCAACAATCTTGATTCTTCCATTGACTTTCCAAAGCTTATGATCATTTGAACTTGATGGCTCTAGTCTTCAAGCTTTGACTTCTTTTTGTTTATGTGTTTGTCTTCATCAAAACTATAACCAAGGACAAGAACTCTTTTCCATATTCTCGCCCTTTTTGATGATGACAAAACACCATTTGAAATATTACTTGTTCATTAATGGTTTGCTTTAATATGCAACTTTTTTTAAATGTGGAGCATCGACTAGAATATCCCCGATCTTGTATATTTCCCCCTTACTATTGCACTTCAATACTTTCTACTCTGAAAAGATAATGAACAATAACAAATACAATACCTACTATTTCTCCCCTTTTTGACAACATCAAAAAGAAGACAAAGTAGAAGAAAGTACAAAGCAATGCGATAACATAGGAAGGATATATTTATAATTGAAAATTAATAACACAAAATTAGACATTTATCTTGTAGCACCCAGACTACTTTCAGGATTACTGACTGACCCCACAAACCATCACAGGTCTTTTTCAGCATGCTTTGACCTCACTCACACATTTTCCGGGAAACTTCCCAAAAGGCCATCCATCCCTAAATTGCTCCAAGACAAACACATTTAACTATGGAGTTCTTATGGAATGTGCTCCCGAAAAGAAGATTCATCTTGTTTGTATATGTAGTACCAATTAATCCTTATAAGTCTTCCTTCAACCATGCAGTCCCATACCTGCACAACCTCAAGCTCCCTTTCATTCCGATGTGAATTCGGGTAACCACTCTCCCCAGAAGCTGCTATGTGTGTCTTATTGTCATGGTTCATGCACCAACAACCACTCTCTCGCCCTCGGGTATTACATGTAACCATTATCCGCCCTCTTCGGCCTCGGGTTTTACATGTCCACCAGCTTCCACTTGGTTCGTCCCTGAACCACATCGTATTGGGAGAGGTATGACTTTTATACCATATTGTAACACCCCAAATTTACATCCAAGAAATGAATCATAAATTATTATCAAAACTTGTTAAAATAAGAACAAATAGTTTTGAGCACCAATAAATTGATGACACTTCAAAATCCCAAGGGGAAAATCGCCGTCTCTAATTCTTTTGAAAGAACATAAATAAATAACTTAAAATATAATGTAATCAATTCATAACTATTGAAATATTTTTATTTTGGAAAACCCCTTCTTTCCCACGATCACGAGATAAGCAAACATCAGTCACTTTGAAACTCTTCACATGTACCTATAATGTTATTATAAGGACCAGTTTCCATCAACCATAAATTCATATCAAATTAAATTAAACGAGAGTACAAGTTAGACAAATCTAATATACATATCACTTCCAAGAAAAATAAATAGAAAGAAAATTCACAGAAACTATTAATATTAAATTGTGAACATAATAACACATAAAGTAATCAATTCACGGTTAACACAACAACCATAAAATACTATATATAAAGGATATGCATATTTTTAAACTACATGACCTAGATTTTTCAGCCTGCCGCTAAAACACTACATCAAAATCTCTACCCGCCACGAGACAATCACAAAATAGATTAATCTTTATTCACTTAATTTACAAGTTTAAGCAATAATTTACATTCATTTAATTTGAGATTTTACACGATAGACTACACCGCTATAAGGAAATAGTCTCTTTATTAATTACTTTTAACAAAAATCTATAATGTGAATGTATCTAATATATATCCAACTAACTAATCTAGATATGTTAAGTATACTAATATTTTACTTTGTTGATAAATGTACTTTCGCCACGTTTTTACTATATACATACCATTATTTTCTTTTCAATCTCTCAGCATATGTAGTTCGCAGTTAATACCAGCCATCATCTTTTGGATTTGGAACGAACAACATAATCTATGCATCCAAAGAAGGTCTAATTATGTACCTGTGTTTCTACCTTATGTATTGAATTCCAAACTCAGTAGATCCACATAAAACTTTAGCTAGTAACCCAAATAATTAATAACTATTACACTTATTGTATTGAACTCAATAATCAATTGTTTTATGTGACTAAGATTATATATTTAATTAATCTAATTATTACTTCTAGTATAGTAATATTAACACACACACACACATATATATATATATATATATATATATATATATATATATATATATATATATATATATATATATATATATATATATATATATATATATATATATATATATATATATATATATATATATATAATTCTTTAAATCGAATGGATTGTAGCGAGGCTAGAATCGTGAACAAATGCACTTTTCTTAAAAGTATTTCAAGCGTTCTTCAAAATGTCTTAGAGTTGGAACGCAGGAATACCCAGGATAATTCAGTCTTTATCGAGTCTGCACAAGACCGGCGAAAACTCGATTATGTAGCGAAAAGTGTTTGGAATTTTGTATAAGAGAATATTTGGTTTGTAATATATTTTCTGAATTCCGGAATGAGGATTTTATAGGCATGCATGTATTGTTTCACAAGGTTGCGACCCTTGATGAAACAATACATTTTAACCAAAAGTTGTCATGTTTCCAACCATTGTCTATTTTCATTCCGCAACAACACTTCACGAAGTGTTGCTTCTCTTCCACTTTTCTAGTCATTTTGGAACACACCAATTGGACATTTAATTCTCATAAATTATAACAATCCCCCACTTGTTCTAATAATTACAAGACCAATTCCAAAAAAGAGAAACAAAAAATGTTAATACAGTTAAGTATCTTTTGGTTTGAACTTAACCTTAGTAAGAATAACGCAAAGTCTATCGGAACGTTAGGTAGCTATGCTTTGAACCGTTAGGTGTGATGACATGCGAAGGATCAGCCATATACTTCCTTAGTTGAGACACATGAAATACATCATGCAAGTTAGCCAAATTTGGAGGTAGTGCAATCTGATAAGCTACAAAGCCTACACGTCGAAGGATTTGATGTGATCCAATAAATTTAGGAGTTAGCTTCTTAGATCTCAGTGTTCTTCCTCGCGTCACTCTACAAAACACATGATCGCCTTCTTGAAATTCCAACACCCTTCTCCGTTGATATGCATAACTCTTTTGTCTGTTTTGAGTTGTTTTCATTCTTTCCTGAATTAGCTTAACCTTCTCAGTCGTCTGTTGTACCAAATTGGGCCCCATAATCGAGCTTTTATCATCCTTGTACCAACATAACGCTGTCTAACATTTGCATCCATAGATAGCCTCGTATGGAGACATTCTGATACTTGAATGATAATTATCATTGTAGTTGAATTCCACAAGTGGTAGTAACTTGTCCCAACTTCCATGATCATCCAAGACACAAGTTCTCAACATGTTTTCTAATGTCTGAATGGTCCTCTCAGTCTGGACATCTGTCTGAGGATGGTAGGAAGAACTCAAGCTCAACTTTGTACCAAAAGCTTCATGCAACGCTCCCCAAAATTGAGAAGTAAACTTCGGATCTCTATCTGAAATAATGATAGATGGTACTCCATGTAGTCTGACTATTTCTTCAACATAAACCTCTGCTAGCTTGGCCACATTATAATTGGTTCTCGCTGGTATAAAGTGAGCTGACTTTGTCAACCTATCTATAATCACCCATATAGAGTCAAACTTTCGCAAGGTCTTCGGTAAAGCCATAACAAAGTGCATGGAAATTCTATCCCACTTCCATTGTGGAACATCTAGAAACTGCCCAATCTAGCTGGGTTTTGATGCTCTACCTTAGCCTTTTAACAAGTCAAGCATGAAGCCACACGCTTCTTCATACTTGGCAACCAAAATATATGTTTCAAATCTTGATACATCTTTGTCATACTGGGATGAATATTTAACAAGTCAAGCATGAAGCCACACGCTTCTTCATACTTGGCAACCAAAAAATATGTTTCAAATCTTGATACATCTTTGTCATACTGGGATGAATACTTAGCTTGCTTTTGTGAGCCTATTCTAGGATAGGCTTTTGTAACTCTACGTCATCGGGTACACAAACTCACCATTGGCATCGTAAAGCATCATCTGAGTCTAACTTAAATTCAGGTGTTTTCCTGCTTCAACTAATATATTCTTCTCTTGCACTACTTCATCCTTCTGCTGAAGAACCTTGATCTTTCTCATCAACTCATTTTGAACTGTAATTGTACCACAATGTAAACCATCGGTTGCAGAATCCTCATTCAAGTTCAAGTCACGAAACCTCTATAGTAGTTCTAGTTCTTTCACTTCCAAGGATGAGAGATGAACTCGCTTTCTACTCAAATCATTTTCTACTACATTCGCCTTCCCTAGGTGATACTGTACAGTGAAGTTATAGTCTTTAGCAAATTCCATCCACCTTCTCTGTCGTGAATTTAACTCTTTTTGATCAAACAAGTAATTTAGACTCTTATGATCACTAAAAACCTCAAAAGTACAACCATATAGATAATGCCTTCATATCTTTAGTGCAAAGACAATAGCAGCAAGCTCCAAATCATGTGTGGGGTAGTTCTTCTCGTGTACCTTCAACTGCCTTGAAGCATATGCCACTATTTGCTTATGCTGCATAAGAACACAACCCAAACCTTGATACGACGCATCATAGTAAACTTCATATGGTTCTCTCGATTGTGTCAAAATAAGAACCGGAGAAGTAGTCAATTTTTCCTTCGTCAGTTGGAAGCTCTTTTCACATTCTTCAGTCCATATAAATATTTGGTTCTTCCTGGTAAGTGAGTCAATGGGCACACGATCTTAGAGAATCCTGCAATGAATCTTCGATAGTATCCAACTAATCCCACAAAGCTCTTTATCTCAGTGGTGGTCTTATGTTGTTCTCAAGCTAACACAACTTCTACTTTGGATGGGTCAACAACAATACCATTCTTCAAAATCACATGCCCTAGAAACTTCACTTTATCTAGCCAAAATTCAAACTTCCCTAGGTTAGCAAATAATTGTTTCTCCTTCAATACTTGTAATACCTGATGTAAATGTTGTTCATGCTCTTCATCTAGAAAATAATAATAATAATAATAATAATAATAATAATAATAATAAGGGTTAATAGGTATTTACACCCCTGTAATGTTTGCGAATTTTGCTTTTCCCCCCTCCCTGCCTTTTGGCAACAGTTTTTTCAAAAAAAATCGTTGCCAAAACCTGCATTAGGCAACGGTTGGGGGTAAACCGAAACACGCTCATATTGCAGGGGGTGAATGCCTATTAACCCTAATAATAATAATAATAATAATAATAATAATAATAATATATGAGATGGATGTTGAAGTGGTAGAAGATAGGTTACTATAAAATAGGGAAGTGGGAGTGTATCATGGATGAAATACTATTACAAAAATAAAATTAAAAAGGATAAAAAATAGGTATAGCTAAAAGGTAACTGTAAAATAAGGGAATAAGAAGGTCTACGGGAAATGTTAGGGAGAAGAAGACAAATATCATCCGATTTTAAATTAGCTACGTTATAAGAAAAACTTTCCCTTTTTCATTCGGAAATTATGTAAGTTATTTCTACCATTGAATTAGTTAAAAAAATTCAAATTATGTCATTTTTCAATCACATTTTACCTTGCTAAAATTATCATTTCTTTTCATTAGATCAACTATATTGTTTTGGTTGAATTCTTCTTCACTGTAATTCAGATTTGCGCGAAACCAACGTCAAAACGACCAATAGACCATAATAGAGATGCTCCTCAAATTTTGTTTTTGATTTGGAGAGAGGAGTCAAGGGAGAGGAAAAATTCTAGACGGGAATTCAAATTGATATGTGAAAGCAGGATAAGGATAGGATCTTTCTCGTGGTGAATTCTAAATCTGATTGGGAAGAAAATTGTTTAAGGTAATGGCACTTCCCCATACTAGTTATAACAAAACAAATATTTAGATATTATAGAATAAATTTTATAATACTTAATTGTTCTAAAGAGAATTCAAGTTAAGTGTTATTTCATAAATTTAAATATGTGCTCAAACTATGAATAATATTTTGATATATTGTGTTTTGTTTTGTTTGTGGATGAAGTTTTGTTATGATTATGTGATGTGGGTGAATTTGTTTTGTTGATGATTGTCATTATTATGTGTGGTTGTGATGTGAATGGATTACGATTGGAGATGAATGATTATATAAATAATTTTTATGATGGTGTGCTTGATGTTGTGATACTATATGGTTGTACGATTGCATAAGTGGAGGGAGTTGCCTAAGTGGCGGGATTTGCATTTGTATCATCATTTCATGGCATATGCATTGTTTTCCTTAGTGGTGGATTGCCTTTGTGGCAGATTTCCTTTGTAGCGGGTTATTTTACTCATTGAGATAAGATGAATTTTGTGTGGTGCCTTAGTGGCGGGCTGACTATATTCGGATCATGTAGTTTAAGAGCATGCACATTTTTGCATATGATATTGTGTGTATTGAAAAATTCAAGTCCCATATATCGATAATTCGGGCAAATGAGGAAATAGGTGACTTGAGCATATATAAGTGGGAGAACCCACTCACCTATCACCTAAAGGTTTTAAGAGGATATGTGGTGTGTCTCTCACAAATGTGTGTCCCAAGTTAAATGTGTGTTGGATTGTTCACCCATTGATTTAGTTCCAAGCTGGTTTCGTAGGGTTGAGTTAGGCCCAACCCACACATTTTAACATTGTATCAGAGCCTGGTTTAACATCCATTGGCCACTCCGCTATCAGGTCATCCACCATTTAGTTTCATGCTCTAGACGTTCAATCCTGATCATGAGAGGGGGTGTTAAGAGTCCCACATCGGATAATATATGGTATGAACATGTGATTATAAGTGGGAGCAATCCACACCATACCAACCGGATTTGTAAGGTTGAGTTAGGCTAAACTCTAGTTCTAACAGTGTGGTTGGGGTGGTTGTTAACGTGAATTGGTTACTTTATGTGCTTGTTGTTATGGTTACGATTGATATTAATAACTCTTTTGGAATTTCTTTTTATTTAATTCTCGTGGACATGATGTGTGTACTTATATTCATGTGATTCTTAACTCTTGTTTAGTTTGGTTTGACATGGATGGTGGTTAATGAAAATTGACCCTTACAATAAAATTTTAGGTACAAGTAAGGAGTTCCAAAGTAATTGATACTTGTGTGGTGTGTTATCGCGGGGAAGAAGGGTTTTTACATCATCATGTAGGAATAAAGTGATCGCGTTACATTATGAAAAATTATTATTTAGTATTTTTCGTTGGATTATAAATGCGGTGATTTTCCGCTTATGATTCTAAATTTTCATCGAATTTGAGTTATGTTCAAAACCTATATTCTTGTTTAAACAAGCATTAGTAATAATTTCGGAGTCAAGTCTTGAATGAAAATCTAGGGCGTTATATATCTCCTTCACAAGGATTTGATCAAACCACTTCTTTTCATTCTCCCTAACTTGTATTTATGGCAAGGAAATCAATAAAACAACGTTTTCAAAGGTTCAAGAAAACTTTAGAATCCCACAAAATTCAATGATGAAGAGGAATCATTCCATCACTAAATTAGGATCTAATCTATTAAGGCTCAAAGGGGGTAGCAAATACTCACTACTCACGGGTAAGTTACTTTTGGGATATGGTTGTGCTCAATATCAACAATTGCCTTGATTATTTCTAATGCTTACACAAAAACATAATAATCAAAATATTAAGCATGAATTAAAGGAATTAGACATAGTTATCAGTAATCCAAACATTTATTAAACAATTGAGGTTTCTCACAAATTGTGGCTTTGAGATTTAAGTGACTCAAAATTGAACAACAATTGCAAGAGAATGAATGACATGTTATTTGTACAAATTATAAATTTCATGTTCATGCTATGTTGCAGAAATCACTAAATACGTACATTGACATTGCAACTTTATTTTCTAACTTTTATCATTATCATGACATTTTCTTGTTGAAACAATCAAACTTGAACAATCACAACATGCATCCTCAAGTTAAGCAAAACAAAACTTGAGAGCAAACATTAAAATTATTCTAACAACCTAACAAAATTGAACTAAAACTAACTAAACATAAAAACCAAAATTAGTGAAAGTGGATGGAAAATGAGAGATTTTTCCACACAAAACAGGACGCGCTAAGCGCCCTCTGCGCACGCTAAGCGCGAATATGCATGCTTAGTTTTTCAAGTTCTTTCTTTCATGTGGTCCATCCATTATCACTTTATATTTACTATACTACTAAACATTAAATTGTACAAACTCAAAATTCATTGGGTTTCCTCCTAACAAGCGCTTGTTCCACGTCATAAGCTCGACACCTTATTTATGTACAAGCTTTTTCATGCTGCTTCGTTCACCGGTAGTGACCCAATAAAACCTGCAACACTTGAGAAAACGTAAACCAAAAACAAAAATATGCATACACATACACAAACATGATGGAAACATATATATACAAGTTTGTGTGAAAAACAAGTATAAGACACAAAAGCAAAACAAGTATTTATACAAAATATAACTATACAAGTGTCAATAAAAGTAAATATATACAATAGAAAATTTCATTTACAAGTATCTATACAAGCATATATACAATATATAAAATTATGTACAAAGCTTAACAATATAGAAGCTATGTGATACGACTCAATATCTAAACATCAATCCTCGACAATGTCGCCATTTTGTTAGAGTGGTAAAGGGGCAGCCAAAAGTTTTGGATTGGAAGAATTTTAGGATTTGTCGTATCCACGGGGATCGGTGTGAGGGAAAAGCGTCGTTCAACGGTCTTTATATATCTAAGATTTTGTTTGAAATGGGATTTCAAATGGTAACATACGGGAATTAAAGAAACATAAATCAAGTAAATAACAATAACACATTCTTTAGAGAGGAGAAACTCAAAAGGATTAATTGATAACACATGCATTCTTCTGATCATATTATACACAAATCAAGCGTTCGTCTAATATCGCCATGTATCACTCACAACAGAGGTTATTCCTAATGCAACATCGAGAGAACAATTGTATTGTCTCGGAATTCCTCATGCAACTCAATAACACAATGCATTAAGAACTGATACTCACATGAATGTTCAAACTAAATATATTCCTAGAGTTTAGATCCAACAAATATTGCTATAACATCCATATCAAACTAATGATATGATTCATATAGAACATCATGATCAAAATAAGTACACATGAATAATATTCTTTCAACTAATTTGCCAAACGTATGTGAACAAAGTTCTTCATCACTATTATCGTGCATCCTCACAATATTGTTTGTCAAGCGTTGTTGCGATCTTTATTATATTAATCACTAGAAGCTATTCATTCTAACAATCAACATAATGTTAAAAAAATGATACAAATGAACATCAACTTACAAAACCATGTCAAAAGTTTGCTGATTCAAAGATGAAAATCTTAGAACTAAGGTTTGAAAAGGTTTTGTCAATACCCACATACAAGAATTCAAAGATAACATCAATATTGAATCAAAACTAATTTACAACACATATATTAGATGAAATACATAAGGTGTCAAGAGATTTACAAACAAACCCCAACAAAAGAGAATAAAATGAAAATAAAGGAGAAGAACAAATTTCTCACAACGTGTTAGAGTCGATTGAAGCAAAACCTACTCTGGATCCTCAAGATGCATCATCTAATATTTTTTTAAGCCTCTCTACTCCTAAAATATGTTTGATGAAGATGGGAAAAAGTTCCCCAAAACTATACCTAAGAAATCAGTCAAAAGTGATTTATACAGGGGTTATACTGCTCGAATCCCGCTGAGCGAGCTCATAGGGCGCTTAGCGCCTCCAGGAAAATCCATCTTCTTTTTTTCTTCATAACTTTTGAACCGTAACTCAGTTTGAGGCCCGGTCGAAAGCGTTGGAAAACTTATTCAAAGCTCTATGTGAAAATGAATAGAAATCATGGCTTGAATACCTGAAAAAATGAGATAAACAAATTAATAAGGAATGCAATTTTATTACTACCGCGATAAGAGTCCTCAGAGTGCACTTAAGCGCGATCTCACTTAAAACAAACTTAAATCGCCTTAATATACGCTAAGCGCGATCCCAACACGACTGCAGTGCGAAAAACCCCAAAATTTATTGCCTATGGTCCAGAAAGTTCGCTAAAAGCTTGCTGAGAGCGCAAGAAAAATGATTTACTATGCTTCTTTTACCATCCATAAGCTCCAAGCATCAAAAGCAGCCAGAGAAACCTATCAAAATGCAACAAAATATCATAATAGGGGAAATTGACAAACATAATCGCAAACTTACGTATTTACACTAAAACATAAGGTTTTACTACTACAACATAAAAGAAACAATTGGAAAGTGCCATAAAATATTATCAAATATATCAACATTTTGGCACTTAACAATTACATATGTGTTCATGTCATAAAGTACCTTCTTCTTATCATCTTCATTCCATGAACGTTTAATCTTTGTTGTCCCAACACCATCGACAACACTAGTAGGAACAAACAAACCATTTTGTACAACATCCCATATATCTTCTCCTTATGCTTCTGGATGACCCTTCATACGAATTTGTAAGAACAAGAATTGGTTCTGCTATATATCTCTAAGTTTTGATAATAGCAAAGAAGTGTTTGTGTGAAAACAATTTTAGTACTCTAACGTTTGTTGTTCTAAAGTTGTAACAAACAGGTTCTGACTCTGATGGAGACCACATGCATAGTCATTATGATATGACAAAATTTGCTTCTGCACTGAAGAAACAAGTCTGCTTATGTATCAACTCACTTCAGAAATATCTTGAGAAGACAAAATATTCCTTCTGCAATGTTTTCTAAGATTCTAACTCTGAGTGTGACTCTGATGTTTTAGTTCTGAAGACCAAATGCTGAAGACTCTGAAGACCAGTTCTACTAAACAAGTTCTGAAAACTCTGAAAACTTAAAGTTATGAAGACTAAACTTTCTGAAGACCATGGGTTCTTAAGACTAAGTGCTGAAGATTCTGAAGACAGGTTATGCTGAACAAGTTCTGAAGACTCTGAAGACTTAAGATTCTGAAGACCCAGTGATCAACTTTTTTCGCATGCTTCAATCACCTCAAAATCAGAAGCCTCTGAAGTACATAATATAAGATCAGAATATGAGGGAAAAAGTACATAGTACAAATCAAAACGTCTCTTCCTTAAGCCAATTGTCATCCAATGGATCTTTTCAATTGGCAATATAAGGACATGTCTCATGAAGAAAATACACAACAACATACTACTATGCGCAAATAGAACTTTCTATTCATTTCAGTAGTGCATTTTATTCTAAGTTTTTCATTGTGTTTATTCTGCTTGTGTAGACGCATCATATTGTGAACACTTTTTTCATTCAAAATTTTGTTTGTAAACCTTAATGGATCAGTGTGATTAGTATCCCACAAGTGTATGTTGGAATCTTTCTTTAACCGTCCCACAAGCTTATTCTTTTTCAATTGATGGATTAGTGATTAGCTAACTCGAACTTTTTTACTGTTACTGGATTATTAACAATTGTCAACTTATTCATGTTTTGCACATGACCTCCATGGTCCTCAAATAATCTTTCTTCAGGTTCAAGGACTATTGATTGTTGTTCTAGTTAATGGCTTGCCACCTCGTTGTTTAAACTAAGTACATGTACTTCTTTATCTTTATATCTTCTCCTAGCTTCTTTTTTCTCTTTGATGTTCCTTAATTAAATTTTCTTTATATTTACATGAGCAATTTTTATTTATTTCAGTATCAAAGAGAAGTTCAATGGAGGATTAACCTCACATACAAGATTAGGCAAACATTAAATAATATAAGTTAATTGAAAAATAAAATTAAAAGTAAAAATTTTGTTGAGGAGAGAAATATTTCAATTAGTAAAAGAAAAAAAAATCAACAAATACATGACATATCTCAACAACGATGCCAAAAACTTGATAATGATTTCTGAAAGTCTATTAAACGGTAACAAATAATTAAAACGGTAAGATTTATCGAGATTGAATGCGAAGACTCCAAATAATTTTGTTTATGTGAGCATGCACTACATTTTCTTAAGCATGTCTAAGTAAACTCATAACGTGATTTCTAAATTTCCTTAAGCATGTCTATGTGAGCATGCACTACATTTCATCTTTTATATATATATATATATATATATATATATATATATATATATATATATATATATATATATATATATATATATATATATATATATATATAAGTTAAAAATGTCAGTCATATTACTATATATGTTGATCTTTTATTTTAAAGTGAACTACTTAGATTCACTTTGGCTTCTTTGAGGTTAATATAGGTTAATCTTTTTTAGGATATTTCTTTCAAGTATATAATTTCTATTTGGTTAGTCATGTTTCATTGTTAATTTTGTATTGTGATTTTTTACTTCTTCTCATTTTTTTGCACATTCAAGCACATCATTTTGATGTGGCTTTTTAATATATTTATTATTTTTGCTATTGTGAAATAAACATTTAAAAAAACATAATAACTCTTAATTATGTTGTAATCGCAAGTCAATCACAATACTTTGATGTGGCTTTTTAATATATTAATTATTTTTGCTATTGTGAAACAAACATTAAAAAAACATAATAACTCTTAATTGTGTTGCAATTGTAAGTGAGATTGTTGGGTAACTTATTCTCAAGTTATTTGACAAATAATAATAAAAGTAGGGGTGTTTATTAGTTCAGGCAAATCCGAAACAAACCGCAATCCAAATTAAACAATGGTGTTTGGATCAAATATTTTTTTAGTTCGGAAAAAAACTAAACCAAATCAATAAAATCCAATGTTAATTGGTTCGGGTAATAGATTTTCAAAATTTTACTCGTGAGCTCATTTACCCGAACCAACCATATTAATTTGTATAATTTATATCATTATAATAAAAACTAGTATAAATTATTCAACTTTAAAAAGAAAGAAAAATAAAATATGACATCCATAATTTATATGAAAACACGAAAATAGAAAAAAAAAATTTATATATATATATATATATATATATATATATATATATATATATATATATATATATATATATATATATATATATATATATATTGATGTAAATTACAAAATTTTAAAAATATTTTTTCATATTTGTTTCTAATGTATTTGATCAATCCAATTCAAATCAACCAATTACTTTTAATTTGGTTCGGTTTGGATTTTATAAAAAATATATATGGAATTCAATCCAAACCAATCTATATATTTTTTATCGGTTTTGGCATCTAATTCACTCAAAATTGAATCAAACTGACATGCAAATGCCCCTAAATAAAAGAGAGAATTAGAGAGTGATGAGAGAGAAGAATATTTGTATTATATTAAAAGTAATAATGTATGTAGCTTTTATGAAACTCTAATTTCCTCTTTCTTTTTTCTTTATAGACAATTAATTATTAATGATTTTGTTTATTAATTATTAAAGATTAGAAGATTAATATTATTAATATTTATTATCTTCATTATATAAAAATTAGTAAAGTATGCATTTCCTATGAAACTCTAATTCTCTCTTTTTTTCCCTCCATATAAAATTAATTATTAATGATTTTGCTTATTAATTATTAAGGATTAGAATATTTGTTATGAATTATAATAAATAGATGTGGATGTTCATTTATCTAACTTTCTATATTCCTTAACTCCACTGAATTATTTTTTAATCTTTGTGTATTTCAAGTTAATGGTTATTCATTGGTCATGTACTATAAATAAGAATCACATTGCAATATAAACAGTACTTTTGGAAGAAGATAATACAATATTATTTTCTCTTCTCTTCCTCTGTTTGATCTCTATATTGTTTTACTTAGTTTCATAACACGTTATCAGTACGATGCTTTAACTATATGAAGCTCCAAGATTTAAAAGATAATTTTTTTTTTGTAATATATATTTTTAATTGTGCGTATTATGTATTGATATATTGATTAGAAGAAAAAAAATCAACAATATTTTTCATGCATCCCATAAGGATTGAATGAATAATGTTAAAATATCTCTAAAAAACTATAAAATAATGTGTTTGTTATATAGTTCCTGAAGAACTTAACAAATATCCTTGAAGGATAGAAAAATATTAATTTATTATATAGTTCCTGAAGAACTTATCAAACATCTCTGAATGATAGCAAAATAATAATTTATTATATAGTTCCTGAAGAAATAATCAAGATTCATGAATGATAGAAATATAATAATTTATATAGTTCTTGAAGAACTTATAATGCATCATCGGGGGATTATACGAAAATTGTTTATCTTTATCTTTGTTTGAAGATCTATGATCTACCTCTCTGAAGAAAAAAATTATATATATTATAAAGGATCCCTAGAGCATTGCTCAAAAAATTAATTACTTTTATCCATTCATAATAGAATGATTATCCCTTGATGATTGATAAGAAACTGATTATTCTGTCTTCATTGATCGGAAAAATATTAATGACGATTTTCACGGATCTTAGAAAATTTGACAATCACAGAAGGATTACATGAATAATATTAATAATTGTAAATTTATTAAGATTGAAAAATATATATGTATACACATTATTTTATATTTACTAGATATTGAAACAAATGAGAAGAATAAAATCATATGTATTATGGTAAACCAGATGTTTATAAATCAAAATTAAGTGTATTGTTGCCTAATTTGGTTGGGTCATCCCCAATGTATTATGATGTGAGAACTAGTTTTGAAGAACTAGAAGTTTCTTCAATCCAATAAAATTTGTGTGTTCCTAAAGGAAAATGTGAGAAATTGAGTTTTATGACATTAATTGTTGCATCGACTTAAAGATCATGCATATGTTTATTCACAGTTAGAAGTTTGTGAAATTATTGTCTCAACTAATTATACTAACATCTTATTTTCTGGATTTTTCAAAAATTCCTTGAAAGTATCACATATATTACTAAAATTAATATTTAACATCTTGAAGAAGATGTTCATAAAATAAATGGACTTGAAGATCCATTCTTTAGACATCTAAAGTTAGTTATATTGTTAATACTTGTGAGATCATCAATTCTAAATTAGATGTTTGAAACACATAAAGTATAGTATTAAGATATTTATTGGTTTTGATCCAAAAAGTTATTACATGATAATTCTCCCCTTAACTTAAAAATTATTTTAGGTTCATAATCGAATACTTCTCATCTAAGTAAACTTTTGGATGTGTTGTGATTATTCAATGAATCCAATATAGTTCGACTTTTGTTCGATAACTGTTAAGTTATGCCTACGTATCCTCTCGTGCAATGAGGAAGTCAGAACACCATAGTTCGACTCAAAGAGAACTAGTGATTTTGTTGTGAATTGCTTGCTTGTCTATGCTCAAGTGTATGACTCGTCTGGCTCGAGTGCTAACTGTCTTGCATTAGACGGAAGAAGCGAGTTCTCGTTTTCAGAGTGAAGGTGATGAGAAAAGAATCCCGGAGGAGACGTTTATTGTTTGTTTTTGTGTTTTCAGTTTTTTTATTGTTTTTGGTGTTTTGCATAGGATAATGAGCTTAAGCCTTAATCAAGGGTTTGTAAACTCATTATATCCTCCCTGATTAGGGATAATGAGTCTACTTAAGTATGAGATGAAAATCTCAGCTTAATTACCCTAATGATGCAGGATTAAGATCATTAACCTACTTGTGATTATTAAGTGTTTTGGATTTTTGTTTTGTGTTAAGTAATGAGTTTAATCTCTAATCAGGGATTAGTGAACTCATTACACCATCCTAAGAGAAGGATAATAGATGAGAACACTTAAGATGAGGAAGATACCTCAACTTAATCCATGGTTAGGGATTAAAATCATTATATAACAAACCTTTATTAAAGTGGATTTAAAGGTTAGATTAAGAAATGGATTTTATGTTTGTAAGACTAAACTTGAGGGGGACTTGTCCATTAAACACTAGGGTTAGTCCCTCTGAACCAATAGGCATAGATGTAACCCTAATATAAGGCCCAAGTTACAAGCTTAAGTCTTAATGATTATTATGTGTTTTTATTAGGAGGTGTAAACAACTTAAAGGTTTAACACTAAGTATTAAAGTTATACACTCGATCCTAAGATAAGGATACATGCATAACCCTAATTCAGAGTCTTAAAACTTTAACTGTTTAGCCTTGATTATGAGGTGAGAAGCAGAGACTCAAGGAGACTCAAAGGTAAAAACTAGGGGAGACTATGTACAACCCTAAAATTATCATGCTTGGATATTCCTATGGTTTGTGAGGCTTAAGAAAGATATTCAGAAAGTCTTCAGATGGCCACCAAGGAAGAAGAAGCAGATGAAAAGATAAGATGAAGAAGAATAGGTTACTTACTTCCTGAAGAAGTTAAGTAGCCTAAGAGAAATAAAGGAGAAAGAGAGGGCACAAGTGAATCAAATTCACTTCAAAGACATGTAAAGATGCAAATGAAGAGATAAGAAGGGATTGGATGTGGAGGCAAATCCACATCCTAAACAACTTACCATAAGCCCCTGAAAAGTTAGTATGAATGCATAAGGTGTGAAACAAAAGGAAATAAGGCAAATGAAGATGCAATGATGCCAACCAGAAGTGGATACATGATGCAAATATGTCATGGAGAGATGCAAATTCATATACCATGCATATGTATGATCATACAAGTGATGGATGCAAAAAACAAGCAGGTTAGAAGCTTAAGAACACATGAACATACATAAGATGTAATGGATGCAAAACATACCAAATGGATACAACAATGATCAACCAATGTTTACACATATCCTAAGATGTCTAAGATGACATACAAATGCATGAGATGTCATGACAAGTTCACATGATGAAGGTATGCAAAGATGAATGCAAATGAACATGGCAAATTAGAATTTTTAGAAAGTATGAGATGCACATGATCAAAACAGAAGCATAACACATGATAAAAAATTGAAAATGCAACCAAATGAACCCTAAAAACATATAAGATCACTCCCGAAAGATGGAAGTCATAAGCTAAACCAAAGTCAAATTATGGTTTTTCTAAGTTAGGCTAGGGTTTTGGGTACCTCTTCATGAAAAATGCCAAACAAATGGAAAATGCAATACAAAATTATGAGTTAAATGTCCTAGATACTAGATGCAACATATAAAAGAATGCAAAAATAACCAAGTACAAACTCATCTTGGTTGATCAGAAATGAATTTTTGAAGTTAGGGTTAGGAAAATAAGAAATTTAGAAACCCTAATTCATGGTTAATTGTCAAAATGAGATCAAGCCCTAAACGAAATTTGTAAAATGAGTTTGTAAATTGTTATAAACAATGAGAATGCTTCATGAATTTTTTTGTGATTTTTAAAGACCTAAAAGTATTTTTAATTAATTAAAACTGATTAATTAATTAAATAATACAATTAAATGATTTAAAAATATTTTTTAAATACAAAAATTAAAAATAAAAATGTTTTTGGTTTCGGAAAATTAAATTGAACAATGATGGAAAAAAACAGAATTTTATAAAATGTTTTACTATTTTTAAATAAAGGAAGAAAATAAAATGAAATAAATAAAAAGAAAATGAAAAGTATGTTGGATGGATGGATGAAATTGCGCAGGAGAGAGATCAAGGGCCAGGATGAGAAGTCTGCTTGACCAAAGGTATGAGAGATCTATGGCTGAGATTCAAACTGGGCTTACGCGCGTGATCCAATGGCTCATTTAATCTGACTAATTTAATTATAATTAAGTTAATTAATCAAAAATTAGGGTTAAGTGGATAATATGGGCCGTACGCAACTTAAACTAATCTCAATCCAAGGGCTCACATTCAAACTGGCAAACCAAACCCTAATTAATCTCAGGTGACCGGAGATAAGCTCTGGTCGTCTTCTCCGACCAACCCCTCATCCTATCTTCTTCCCCAGCTCACTAAAACTCATAAGACTTGCCCAGAAACGATCCCCAAACATCATACAACTCAAATCAATCAACAAAAATCATTTATAACACGCATACATGATGAATCAAAGCAAAAACATTTTCACGGGCAAAGTTTCAGAACATCGTGAAATGCTTATTTCTCAACCATTTTCAATTTTAAACACATCAGGATGATCAGTGCAACACATAGAATCAATTTATAACAAGAAAGAGAGGTTCTGGAAAAAATGTTCTTGAAGGTTACCTGAATTGAGCTTCTTCAAAATGGAGCTTTCTGGGCCTCCCTCTTGTGCAAATCAACTCCTCTGGTCCTCCTTGTGCTAATGGAATGCTTGGATGAGGCTTATAGTGGCTGGTTTGGAGGTTTCAGTTCTGATGAAGCAGGAATCGTGTTTTTGTTTCAGGGTGATTCAGGCCATGGTAAGGGGTGGGAAATGATCCTTAGGTTATGTGTGATTGAATGGTGAAAGAATTTTTGAGGTTTGATGTCTGTGTAGTGAGAATCGAAGAAGGGAAGCTTTTTGGGAATTTTGTACAATCTGAGTATATGCATGTTATTAGCTCTTGTGTGTTGCTATATCCCTCCCATAAAGTGTGAATGGATCATAGAGTAGGTTTGTAGAGGTTGCTGATCATTATTCCAAGAGTATGGGGGAAATTGCAAAAAGTCAAGGTTTAGTGTACTTGAGGTATGGCATGGTGCAGAGATGATTTGAGTGCTTGTACTGCATCAGCTGAGTTCAAGGAGCACCATTGGATTGAAAGTTGTGAGCTGTAACACTTGATTCAAGAGTTTGCATAGGTTTTGCATTTTTTCCTCTTTGTGATTTCTTGAGAAACAAGTCATGGAATCATTTGTTCAAGGCTCAATTCTGGTCAAGACAAGTTGCATTATGTTGTTATGATGTGTAGAAGTGCATTAGAGGTCATGAGAATGCTTGGAAATCAAAATTGCACATTTCTCTCTTTGGCATGAACTTGAAAATTACAAGATTTTTCCCAACTTTGACTTGCCATATCTTGAGTTCTAGGATGAATCAAGAGGAGTTCTTGTACTTTTTGAAAATGGGAAGATCAAATCTACAACTTTCATGTTTGAGGAAAATTCATTTGAA
The DNA here is from genome assembly GCA_963966055.1 of Lathyrus aphaca. Classification (NCBI taxonomy): domain Eukaryota; kingdom Viridiplantae; phylum Streptophyta; class Magnoliopsida; order Fabales; family Fabaceae; genus Lathyrus; species Lathyrus aphaca. Next base: position 75,078,484 of record OZ014519.1, read on the forward strand.
GCCTTTTTGGTCAAGAAAGAGGAGGTTGAAGATCTTTCCCAAAATGGAAATTTTTCATTACAAGTCATGCCCAAAAATAGAAACTTTTCGAATGGCTCAAAATTATTCAATCTTGTGAACATTCAAGCACTTCTAAGATCAAATAAAGATCATTGGACCTCAAATTGATGAAGATGACCCTTTGGAACCCTTGTTGGTGGCCTCAGATGCCTTGATTCTGACTTTTCTTGCACAACAAGTTACCATTTGATCAGATGACTTCCACAAGGAATGTTTGCTTCAAATTTGATACACATACTCCTTATAACATATATAGACCAATAGAATCAAGAATGACCAAAAAATTTGAGTGTAAGGGCCTCAAACCCAAAACCCTAATTTCTGGTCATCTGTGTAGGAACCCTGAGCCTGCTTGGGTGGCTCTGTAATCTCTTGTGGTCTTTTGACTTTCAAGAACCCTTGGAGGCATAATATGATCATAAAACACTCATGGACCCTCTTGGCATGCTTCATGGCCTTTGAGATAGCTCAAACCACTTCTAAGATTCATCTGATCACAAACCCTAGCTATGCAACGCATGCAGTGAAATAATTATGCACTGTAAGATGTGATGCTTATGCAATGCAATATGAAGGACCACAAGCCAAGGTGTGAGAAAAAGAGAGGGAAAATTTGGGATTTTTACAGCTGCCTCTATTCAAGCATGAGTTAGTTGTGTAGGATGTAAGCGCCTGACTTAACAGACAAACAAGATAACTTGTGGTTGAATACCAAGACAGTACAAAATTTGCACTCTTTATTATAAGAAGAAAAGGGATATAAATTGTAATATACAGTATAGAGTGAATGTCAAATGATAGCGACGGAGGACGACCATCGAGCAAAGGAGAACTGTTGGGGATGAAAACGGTGAGAAGCGCACTGACGGGGACGACCATCATGTTGGGGAATAAAGAATTCGCGACGGGGATGACCATCGAGTAAAGTAATGAAGGACGATCATCAAGATAAAGAAGAAAACCACGATGGGGACGGCCATCGGGTAAAGGATAAATGAAACAATGATGAGGGACGATCATCAAAAAAAGGTGAAGGACGATCATCGAGCATGGGACGGTTGCTGGAAGGATCACGACATAGGACGAATATCGGATGGAATGATCAACGATGGGGATGGCCATCGGATAAAATGATGAGGGACGGTCATCAAAATAAATGACGAGGGATGGTCATCAATAGGTGAAGGACGATCACCTAGCAGGGGACGGCTGCTCTGTTGGGGATTATCTCGACATAGGACGAATGTCGGATAAAAAGATCGACGATAGGGACGGCCATCGGATGAATGATGAGGTACGGTCATCAAGAGGTGAAGGACGATCACCTAGCAGGGGACGACTGCTCTGTTGGGGATTATCTCGACATAGGACGAATGCCAGATAAAACGATCGATGAAAGGGACGGCCATCGGATGAATGATGAGGTACGGTCATCAAAAGGTGAAGGACGATCACCTAGCGGGATGCGGCTGCTGGAAGGATCACGACATATGACGAATGTCGGATGGAATGATCAACGATGGGGACGACCATCAGATAAAATAATGAGGGACGGTCATCAAAATAAATGATGAGGGACGGTCATCAAGAGGTGAAGGACGATCACCTAGGAGGGGACGACTGCTCTGTTGGGGATTATCTCGACATAGGACGAATGCCGGATAAAAAGATTGACGATGGGGATGGTCATCGGATGAATGATGAGGTACGGTCATCAAGAGGTGAAGGACGATCACCTAGTAGGGGACGGCTGCTCTGTTGGGGATTATCTTGACATAGGACGAATGCTGGATAAAAAGATCGACGATGGGGACGGCCATCGGATGAATGATGAGGTACGGTCATCAAAAGGTGAAGGACGATCACCTAGCAGGGTGCGACTGCTGAGGATTATCGCGACATAGGACGAATGTCAGATAGAAAGATCGACGATGGGGACGGCCATCGGATAAAGTGATGAGGAACGATCATCAAAATAAATGATGAGGGGCGGTCATCAAGAGGTGAAGGATGATCACCTAGCAGGGGACGGCTGCTCTGGATTATCGCGACATATGACGAATGTCGGATAGAAAGTTGTTTTGTTGGCAACTTCTGGGGATAGATAAACACGGACGAGTGTTTAAGCCCTAAAAACAAAAATGGTATAAGTGTTTCGACAGTGTGTATAGATTAAAGATACGGACGAGTATCCTTAGGACCACCATACAGACGCGTATCGATGGAGACAAACAATGACGCGTGTTTAAGGAGTAATGATACGGACGAGTATCAACTGTTTGAACAAGGAACACTGACGAGTGTTGATTTGCTGGGGAGATGCGTAAGATACGGACGAGTATCAAAGAAAGAAGGATTGTGTGTATGTGCAAGTATTTGTATTGAGAGTTCAAAAGGATATTTTGGCTTTTATCTGCAAGGGATAAGTTTTTGCGTATTGTCAGAAGAGTGATTTTGGTATTTGCAGGTGAATGGCTCGAACCTGGCTTATGATCATGCAAATGTTTGATTTTTTTTTGCCGGAATGCTACGCTCTGTTTGGGGAGTAATGATGTGAATGCTATGATTATGCAAATGAAAGAAACGAGATCTGAGATCTGAAATATGTAGGGAGAAGGGATCACTGCACGATCTTTCTGGAGAATTCTGGGGAAAGAAATCGGTGGGGATCCCATGTTGGGGATGAGAAGATCTGACAACTTGCTGGGGAAAAGTGATTCAGGCATTGCTTTGGAGATCCTGCTTGGGGAGGAGAGAACTTCTGGGAAGTAATCCGCCGAAGGATCAGATTCTGATGACGCGACTGCCGGCTTGGCTGGGAATATAGTGCCTTATATGCCCCATGTCGTGAAAGATTGTCCGCCTTGAGCACCTGCAACCGGTTAAACAAAGAAACGCATAAGTGCCTTGAGGTATCCTTAACCGGATTCTGTCATAGGAGTTAGGTTTGCTTATGAGCACATATTTCCTACAAGCATTTTATTGAAAATGGCTCATACGTTTTCATGCAAACGTTGTATTACGAATTTTAGACATTTTGCAAACGAAACAAAAAGGTATAAAACAAAGTGTGAATGAAAATTTGACTTTATTGATTTGTGTGCCATGAATAGGCGAGTACAATGAGGAAGCTAATCCCTAAAATGAGGAGATTGCTACAAAATTGAGAAAATAAAATGTCCTATTTGGCAATGCTGAAGTTGATGCTTCAAATCTTCCTTTTGTTATGACCTGTATGACCTGGACGCTCTTATTATCTTGCTTTCAGAAGGAGGTTGATTCTAACCAGCGCTTTGTCCTTTCGAAGCTTGTCATGTTATGTGAGTGTAATACAGACGAATTCAGAATGCAGTCGTTCGCTTTTTCCCTGATTTTGCGTGGATCGCCCTTTCGGGTTTTCAATCCACCGGGATACCCATTTTTGCCTGAGCTGTCCGATGTGGCTTTTCAACTCAGCGGGTGTACATTTTTTCAAATTTTTCCCTTATTTTTGCCCGAGTCTTTTATTTTGTTTTTGACTCGCCGGGATGCCCTATTTTTTCCTGGACTTACATTCTGTTTTTATGCCCAGCGGGTCATTTATGCAAAGTATTTTTTTTAACTTTATCTGAATTCACAGGAGACGGGAAGTCTTCACCATCCATGGTTGCGAGCATTAGTGCTCCGCCTGAGAAGACCTTAGTTATCACATAAGGACCTTCATAGTTTGGTGTCTACTTGCCCTTGTGGTCTATATGAGGAGGAAGAATCCTTTTCACTACAAGCTCTCCCACTTGATATTCCTGGGGTATGACATTTTGATCGAAGGCTTTCTTCATCCGTTTCTGATATAACTGACCATGACAGATAATTGCTAATCTCTTTTCTTCAATCAAGCTTAGTTGGTTATAACGAGATCGGGCCCCTTCTGCTTCGTCTAGTTTCACATCCATCATTACCCGCAAGGAGGGTAATTCAACTTCAACAGGTAGGACTGCTTCCATACCATACACAAGCTGATAAGGTGTTGCCCCAGTAGATGTTCTGATGGAAGTTCGGTACCCATGCAAGGCGAATGGTAACATTTCATGCCAGTCTTTGTATGTGACTACCATCTTTTGCACAATCTTCTTAATGTTTTTGTTAGCTGCCTCAACAGCGCCATTCATCTTTGGCCTGTGAGGAGAAGAGTTGTGATGTTGAATTTTGAAGTCTCGACACAGTTCTGTCATCATCTTCTTGTTAAGGTTTGAACCATTATCAGTAATGATTCGCTCGGGAACTCCATATCAGCAAATGATATCCCTTTTCAGAAATCGGACTACCACTTGCTTGGTGACGTTTGCATATGAGGCTGCTTCGACCCATTTGGTGAAGTAATCAATGGCTACTAGGATGAATCTGTGACCATTTGACGCAGACGGTTCGATTTTTCCAATCATATCAATGCCCCACATGGCGAAGGGCCAAGGTGAAGACAATATATTCAAAGGATTGGGAGGTACATGCACTTTATCTGCGTAGATCTGGCATTTATGGCACTTTCTGGCATAGGCACAACAGTTTGCATCCATTGTGATCCAGTAGTAACCTGATCTTAACAATTTCTTTTCCATTGCATGTCCTCCGGCATGGGTACCGAAATAACCTTCATGTACTTCGTGCATTAGTAGGTATGCTTCCTTCTTGTCAACACATCTGAGCAAGACCATGTCGAAGCTTCGCTTGTACAGGGAACCATCAGTATTGAGGAAGAAGCTGCCAGCTAGCCTTCTCAATGTCTTCTTATCATTAGACGATGCCCCAGGTGGGTATGTCTGAGTCCCTAAGAAGCATTTGATGTCGTGGAACCAAGGTTTGTTGTCAGTAACAGTGTCTACAGAGAAGACATATGCCGGTCAGTCCAGTCCGGATACTAAAATCTGAGGTACATAGTTAGCAGTCTGTACTTTGATCATAGATGAAATGGTGGCCAAGGCGTCTGCAAACTGATTCTCATCTCAAGGGATGTATTCAAGCTTAACTGTTGTGAAGAAAGTCAGCAATCTCCTCGTATAGTCACGGTAGGGAACCAGATGCTCTTGATGAGTATACCACTTGCCATTAGTTTGGTTGATCACCAAAGCTGAATCTCCGAATACATTCAAGGTTTTGATCCTGAGGTCAATGGCTTCCTCAAGACCCATGATGCAACCTTCGTACTCTGCTTCATTGTTAGTGCAGGCAAAGGTGAGCTTTGCTGAGAAAGGCAGATGGACTCCTTCGGGTGTAATAAGCACTACACCAACTCCACGACCATTACAATTAACTGCCCCATCAAACATCATAGTCCATGCTTCTTCTGGGTCAGGCCCTTCAGTGTGAATAGGCTCCTCACAATCTTTTGAATTTAAGAACATGATGTCTTCATCAGGGAAATCAAATCTCATAGGCTGGTAGTCATCAATGGGTTGCTCATCTAGATAATCAGACAATACATTGTCCTTGATGGCTTTTTGAGAGGTGTACTGAATATCATATTCTGTCTGAATCATTTGCCACCTTGCAACCCTTCCGGTAAGTGCTGGCTTCTCAAATATGTACTTAACGGGGTCCATCTTTGAGATCAACAAGGTAGTATGAGTCAACATATACTGTCTTAGTCGGCGAGTAACCCACGCTAAAATACAGCAAGTTTTCTCGAGCAGTGAATAACGTTGTTCACAGTCGGTAAACTTTTTGCTTAGGTAGTATATTGCATAGTCTTTTCGACCAGACTCGTCATGCTGGCCCAACACACACCCCATTGATTCATCTAATATTGTCTGGTACATTATTAGAGGCCTTCCTTCAACTGAAGGCATGAGAATTGGAGGTTCTTGCAGATACTCTTTGATCTTGTCAAAAGCTCTTTGACAATCGTCGTTCCACCTGACTGTTTGTTCCTTTCTTAATAGTTTGAACAAGGGCTCACAGGTTGCAATGAGATGAGATATGAACCTTGAAATGTAGTTCAATCTACCTAAGAACCCTCGAACTTCTTTCTCAGTCCTAGGTGTAGGCATTTCCTGAATTGCTTTGACTTTGTCGGGATCAACCTTAACTGATACTTCCTCAGACGCTTGAACAGTTTCAATAGATTTACCAAATTCTCTTCCTCTGTTTGGGACTTGGCAATCATGTCATCCACGTAACACTCGATTTCCTTATGGATCATATCGTGGAATAATGTTACCATTGCCCGTTGATATGTTGCACCGGTGTTCTTCAGACCAAACGACATTACTTTGTAGCAGAATGTGCCCCAGGATGTGATGAAAGTTGTCTTATCCATGTCTTCAGGTGACATCTTGATCTGATTGTATCCAGAAAATTCGTCCATGAAAGAAAATACCGAGAACTGAGCTATGTTATCCACCAATACATCAATGTGAGGTAATGGGAAGTTATCTTTCGGGCTTGCTCTGTTCAGATCTCGGTAATCGACACACATACGCACCTTGCCATCCTTCTTAAGTACGGGTACAATGTTAGCAACCCACAGCGGGTAACTAGTTACAGCAAGAAAACCGGCGTCCCACTGCTTTTGTACTTCTTCTTTGATTTTCATGGCCATGTCCAGGCGAGTACGTCACAACTTCTGTATGACCGGCGGACAATCCTCTTTCAATGGCATCTTGTGCATGACAATATCTGTATCCAAACCCGGCATATCTTGATAGGACCAAGTGAACACATCGACATATTCTCGCAGCATATTGATAAGCGAACACATCGACACATCGACATATCTTGATTGGCCCCAATCTTTACTTCTTTCACATCTTCCTCGGTACCAAGATTGATAGTCTCAACCTCCTCCTAATGAGGAGCAATAACCTTTTCCTCTTGTCTCAATAACCTGGCTAGCTCTTCAGGTAAATCGTAGTCTTCGTCAACCCATTCATCTGCTTGATTAATCGGATTGTCGAAGTCATACAAGGTCATAGCAGTGTTGTTGTCGGTGCAATCTGGAGGGCTATCTCTGCAAGGGTTGAGATTTGGTTCATTTTAGTGATTGATTTTATCTTATTTAGAAAAAGTGAATGAAGTTATTATTGAGAAAAACATTTCCATTTATTGTTTTGTGCAAAAATAACAAAAATGAAAAGACAATGAGCGAAAAAAGATTGTTTGCAAAAAGATCTCCATTGTTCATTAATATTCAATTTGCACAAAATACATATGGCCCTATTACTAAATGAGTCCAAAACATCTTGGGTAAGATGCAGGACTTTGATGCATTCTTAAAACAGGAAATAATAATTACTCTGCAACAGTAACCCTTATAATTTCCTGGGAAGACCAGTTGAGGACTTGTTGGCCCGAGACTCTTGGATGGATCCAGTTTTCTAGGTTGCAGTCGCTCTCAGCCTCGTCTTCCAAAGTTTTGACAGCATCCGGGGTCAGCATTCCCCCACTTATGAACATGGGAGCTTCAGCAGCCTCCTCTGGAACTTGTCGAGATGGTCTGTACCCCAAACCAAATTTGTCTTCTTTCATCTCCCCCTTCAGCAGCTTGCCCCAGCCTTGGGCATTCCCTTCTTCCACAACCTTTCGAGCCTGTTTATAAGAAGCAATTGAGGTGCCCATCCTTTCCTCTTGGGATGCAGCAAACACCTCAGTTGTAGCTTCGTTGATGTTCAAGGCTTCAAAACCTTGACTCATGGTTTCATGGATCTCCCCATCCATCTCTATGTACTTGTATGTAGCCAGGTGACTGACAAAGATATCCTCTTCTCCACAAATGGTGATAATTTGGCCTTCCCACTCATATTTTAACTTCTGGTGAAAGGTTGGCATTATTGCGCCAGCGACATGAATCCAGGGTCGACCCAACAAACAGCTGTAGGCAGGCTGTATGTCCATCACGTAGAAGGTAGTTTTGAAAACTTGCGGGGTAATTATCACAGGCAGCTCAATTTCTCCGAGAATCGGTCTCTTAGAGCCATCGAAAGCTCTGACAACCAGGTTGCTTGGACGGAGTGCAAGACCATCATACTCCAGCTTGACTAAAGCCTTCTTTGGTAGCACATTGAGTGATGATCTGGTATCAATAATAACATGAGACAGTACAACACCTTTACATTCCAAAGTGATATGCATAGCCTTGTTGTGATTACGCCCCTCCGTAGTCAAATCAGCATCGGTGAAACCTAGTCCATGACTAGTATTGACATTTGCAACCACCGTTTCTAACTGATTGACCGTGATTTCTTCTGGCACATAAGCTGCATGCAGGACCTTGAGTAGTGCATTTCGGTGAGCCTCGGAACACATAAGCAGTGATAATATGGAGATCTTGGAGGGAGTTTGGTGGAGCTGGTCCACAATTTTGTAGTCACTTCTCTTGATAATCCTCATAAACTCATCTACATCCTGATAAAAGGGTGTCTTCTGAGTTTCTTTTGCAGCAGGCTCTTTTGGCACCACACTTTTACTTTTTGCCTTAGCAACACCTTCTGTTTCAGCATTAACTCTGGGAAACTGTTAAGCAAAAAGACGTCCGCTTCGAGTGAAGCCTCCGCCTTCCCCGACATTGTCAATTTGTGGTGCAGGTATTGAGGGGTCAAGAGTGATCTTCTTTCCATGACAGTAAAGATTCGAACCATAATGCCAAGGCACAACACTGTTGTTATCATAAGGAATTGGTCCAGGCACCGTGATGGTCACCGGACTAATTGTAGCAGAAGAAGGAGTTGTGATAGTTTGTGGATCATAGTAGATGGTGATAGGAGGTATGATTAAAGATGGTGCGGGTGCAGGAAGTTGTTGATGTGGGTGTTGTTGAAAGTCATTGTTGAGAGATTTCGGAACATGAATGGTTGCTGGATCATAGTAAATGGTAACTGTTGAGACGTCGTCACAAGTGTTTGTTGTTGTTGTAGCCGTTTCCGTTGAAATGACTTTTGCTGGCGTTGTAGAAGATTTTGTTGGGATAATGTTTGCTGGAGTTGTAGAAGAGATTTTTGTTGCCTTTGTAGAAGATGGAACCGTTGATGTGATTTGCAGGATGCCTTCTTTGATAAGACTGCTAATACCATTCTTCATATTTGCACAACCATTGGCAAAAACTTTGCAAGCTTCACAATGGGCCTCACAACCCAGAAACACTTGGCACTTTAATAGTTGAGCTTTCACTTCGGCCAGTGGTGTTTGAATACTTGCAATATCCTCAATCAGAATTGTTGGTTGGTCCTCCTCAATAGAATTAATCCTCGGCCCACCGTGATTCGGTATTGGATTCTTTGTGACATTTGGTGGAGGTGCAAAATTCAAAGCTTTGGAGTCAATCAGATCTTGGACTTTCATGTGCAGGGCCCTGTACTTCTCTGTTGAATGGCCAGATGCATTGGAGTGAAAAGCACACCTGGCGTTGACATCATAATTCCTTGGAAGATTCAAAGGATCTGGTGGAGCCAAAGTTCTTAGTTCAGTCAGGTTAAACTTCAATAGCTGTGGGAGTAAGGCTGCATAGGGCATCAGGATGGGATCGATCACCCTGTTAACCTGAGAAGGTCTTTGTTGGAAAGGACGTTGTTTTTGGTTGTTGTTGTTGTAAGATCTTTGTTGTTGCGGAGGATATTGTTGTTGTTGTTGAGGATACTATTGCTGAGGTGCTGGAGTAGGAATGGTGACAGCAGCCACTGATCTTTGCAAGTACTGGGGTCTACCTCTATTAACATGTACTACATTGGTCTCTCCTGTCCTTAGAGGTCCCGAGAAGGGTTTCTTCACATGGCTGGAGCTAGCACCGTTGTCATAAATCTTACCCATCTTCAGCAAACTTTCAATTCTCTCTCCCGCTATGACCACGTCAGTAAAACTAGTGGAAGAGAAAACAACAAGTCTATCAATGTAGGTCCTTTGCAGGGTGTTCATGAACATGTCAGCCATCTCCCTTTCCGACATAAGTGGCTGGACAGCGGCAGCAAGTTGTCTCCACCTTTGAGCGTACTCATGAAATCTTTCCCTTGAAGATTGAGACATACCCATCAAGAGGGTCCTATTAGGTGCCATATCCAGGTTGTACTGATATTGGCGTATAAAGGCCTCAGCTAGATCTTTCGAGTTCCTGATGGTAGCCCTTGACAAGTGTGAATACCATTCTCTGGATGCCTCGGTTAAACTGTCTTCAAAGTAAAAAATCCACAATTTCTCGTCCATGATGTATGCTTTCAACCTTCCCAGAAAAGATTGCAGGTGAGTACGAGGACAGGAGGTACCGTTATACTTTTCAAAACACGGGGGTTTGAACTTGTGAGGAATCCTTACCCCTTCAACTAAACCCATATCCATCACATCGAATCCCAAAGATTTTTGGGATTCCAGGGATCTCAGCTTCTCAGATATCTCGTCCAGACGACGATCATAAGCTTCATCTTCCCCAGTACCCAGTACTGTAAACTGCTCATCCCGAGGGTCCTCTTGCAGGATACGATCTCCAGTGTTCCTGTGGCCATCCCCAAGAATATTAACTTCAGGATTATTGTGAGGTCCAAACACCACCGGAGTCGTTCGCGGCTGATCGCGTGCATTGTTACCTGTACCCCCAGTGCCTGCATGGTTATCTTCTGGAGTTTGCCGCTCGACTAACTCCCTCAATCTTTCTTGGGTCTGTGCCAGCCCAGTCATCACAGCCATGAACTGATTCATCTGGGTCCTCACTTATGTCCTCACATCATTCATCTGAGTCCTCACATCTGTCAGTTCCTGCTGTAGCTGATTCATTTGTAGACTCGAAAGGTTGTGTCGAGTTGGATATCTGTGGATGTGATTGACGGGAAAGACCCTTTTGCGAGCAATATTTCCTAAAACAATCAACAAAGTGAGAAGACAATAACAAAACACCTGCAAAACAAAGGATATGAGATTAGCATGCAATGCAATATGTCTATTTGTCTTCAGAGGGTATCCGGTTTGGTTCTTGGTTTTGACCTTCCAGATCTCTCTTGAGAAGATGAAGATGTTGAAGCATAAGAAAATCCAATACATAACCATAAAACAAATGGCAATGCCAAATACAAATAGTTCATGAATTACAACCAAACAAAATTCCCATGGTGAATCAGAATACAATCAATTCAAGAGTACAACAAACAAAATCACCATGGTGAGCTAAAGTACAAAAACAAGTACAAAGAGAAAAATCAAACATCCAATCCATATGCATCCTCCCTGACTTCCTTCAGGAGAGCATCAGTCACCGGTCCAACTGGGTGCTCTGTGATGGTTCTGATGAGAAGGTTTCTGGTTGCAATGGCATTTGTCATCTTCTGATACTTGTCCTGTTCTTTGGATCTCTTTAACCCCGCCCGGAGTTTCAACTCTGAGATTTCCTTCTGAGCTGCTAGCAGTGCTTTTTGGCTTCTTTTCTCATTAGCTTTTAATTGTTCTATCTTGGCTTGCATCTTCTGGTCTTCTTTCAGACGAGCCTCAGTTATCCTGACCCACCTATCCTGACTTTCCTCCAGATAATGCTCATCTCTTGCTCTTTTAATCTTTGCCTCTTTGCATGCATTCTTCAACACAAGTTCCCCATCTAGGGCTTTCCTAATGAAGTCTTTAGTCTTCTCAATTTTGGTTACATGCTCGATGCGTAGCTTCTCTAACCTCTCAATGTCTAGACAACCATCATTCCTTTCCCAATGGGCCTTCTTCAAAGCTTCAGCTAGCTGAGTGTTTCTTTCCTTTAGTTTTTCAAACTCTTTCAGGCTTACTGTAGCTGTGGGCTCAACTGCTGATGGCCCTGGTACATCTTCCAGGGTGAATGGCATACGAGTAATCTGTCCTCTGACGTGTGACCATTCAGTGTACTGAGCAGAGGCTATGTTATTGCATTTCCCCAAAATGGCAGTCCCTTTAGTCTGTATGTTGTCCCAAGCCCAGGCTGCTTGTCGGACAATGACGTGATTGTTCTGAAAAGCACAATAAAGAGACTCTGCTAAGTCCTGCTCCCTAGGTGGATGTATCAAAGCATACCCGCATTGTCTCTTGAAAAGTAAAGGATTGTAATTGATGCAACCCTTTACTCCAATAAGTGGCACATTTGGATATTGCCCACAGCTTGTTACTATGTCTCGGCCCTTGGTGCTCTGAGTACACCATCTGATATCTTCTGAAGTAAGGGCAATCATCCTCTTAGCCCAATTCCTTGTCTGATGTGGGTTCAGGAAAGCTTTCGTCTTCGGCATATGCTTCATCAACCAAATGTAGAAAAGAGGTGCATAACACCTTACCAGTCTCCCTCTCTGTTTTTCATTCCTCTGATGAACTAAGTAATAAAGGTCTCCTAACAAGGTGGGAACCGGGTTCTTTAGCATGAAGATGTGAATGGAATTTTTGCTTACAAACTTAGGCTCGTCTGCAAACAAAATGATACCATAAATGCTGAGGGCCAGGAGAGCACACACAGTTTCCCAATTCCCTACTGCAGCCTGCTTTGTAGCCTGAGTGACCAAGAAATCCAGATGAAGGCCTGGGATTCCAGCCTTGGAAGTCATATGCTCATCAATAGTGGTTACTTCTAGATGTAATGCCTTGGTTGTGTCTTCATTCTTTAGAGGGTTCATTTCTGGATTGAAAGGAATTCCTCTTCTGTTAGGGACACCCAATAGCATAGAGTATTCTTCCAGCAAAGGACCAATCTGAAAATCTGGGAACGTGAAGCAACGTAGAGGAGGGTCATAGAACTGAAGACAGGTATGAATCATACTCCTCTACAATGTGTCCAAATCCATGATCCCACCATAATGCTCTCTGAATAAGGGAACATGATCAGGGGTGATAAGAGCTTGTATTTGTCTGATGCCTGCTAGAGGATACTCAAAGAAGTGGTAGGTGATGTTCCTTTTCCTGGTTGAATCCATGTTGAAGATGTGTGCTGAAGGAGACAACTTGAAGAAGACAGTTGAGGAAGATAACTGAAGAAGTACTGAAGCAGCCAAGCTGAGCAGAAGAACGATCAAAACCAAACCAAGTGAAGATGGATACCCTGTAAAACAAATAGACAAAATATTAAATGATGAAATATGATGTATGCTTATGATATGCAAGGGTTTTTGATCATGTGCTGGATTATCTATTGCTCTTGGTAGGGTCCATGAGTGTTCAGAGTTTTGGATGGGAGTCTGAGAACCAGTAACCATGTGGGGGACTCAAATAAAGAGTCAGTAATCCAGGGTTTCAAAGAACTTGTCCAAAATAGTATAACCTTAAAACAAATTCCAGTAGCAAGGTATGTTGAGGTCAAGGGTTCCTACAAACCTGTAAACAACCACACCCACTCACAGGTATTGTTCTAGAACAAGGATCCTCATATTCGAATCTATTATGAGAAGTGTAAACACTTCTAACCCGGAGGTACAATGTTTACCCTAATCATAAAGGATCCTCCTCTAATTCACCTCAGATGCTGAAGGTCATCTAAAAAGGTCATCCATACTTAGAAGGCTTCTCAGATAGCCCTAGCACTATAGGAAATCTGTAGCACAGAGTTCTCAAAAGGAAACCCATGTCTGAACCGTGTTTTCATATTCCCGCACCAGACCGAAATGGAATGGGAAAGAATACAAAACCACTCTAATCCTATGTGTCACTCAAGCCCTTGTGTTGAGCCTTTCTCACTGGAATACCCCTCCCACCAAGGTAACAATAATCCAGCACAGTGATGCAATAATAATAATGAAATGCAGAAAGCAGTAAATGAAAGCGATAAAGTAAATGCAGTAAATAAAGTTGTACAGGAAGCAGTAAATCAAGCAACAACAATAAACACCAATAGCACATAACACCCCCAATAAACACAAACAAAAAAGCGCTAGGAGAAACCCACAAAAGAACCAGAAGCCCTGGTTGCAAAGATCCCCAATGAAGTTGTCAAGCTGTCGCTCCCCGGATTTTCATCCAGGTGCAAATGCGAACCGTCGGCGATGTTGGAGGTTGAGGTTGAATAGAGTCGCCAACTAGGAATTTTTATCCCGAAGGAAAGGTAATGCTGCATAAACCTGGAAAGATATGGATAAGACGGATGCGAACCAAAAAAACTGAGAAAGGGGGTTGGTTACGACCTGGTAAAAAGCTAGGGAGAAAAAGATGTGCAAAGTGTCAGTGCAAAAAGAAAGTGAGTGCTCAAAACTAAGGCTAAGGAAAGAGAAACTGGGAAGAGGAGAGAGGGGAGACAAAGAGACTTTTGTTCGATAACTGTTAAGTTATGCCTACGTATCCTCTCGTGCAATGAGGAAGTCAGAACACCGTAGTTCGACTCAAAGAGAACTAGTGATTTTGTTGTGAACTGCTTGCTTGTCTATGCTCAAGTGTATGACTCGCCTGGCTCGAGTGCTAACTGTCTTGCATTAGACAAAAGAAGCGAGTTCTCATTTTCAGAGTGAAGGTGATGAGAAAAGAATCCCGGAGGATACATTTATTGTTTGTTTTTGTGTTTTCAGTTTTTTATTGTTTTTGGTGTTTTGCATAGGATAATGAGCTTAAGCCTTAATCAAGGGTTTGTAAACTCATTATATCCTCCCTGATTAGGGATAATGAGTCTACTTAAGTATGAGATGAAAATCTCAGCTTAATTACCCTAATGATGCAGGATTAAGATCATTAACCTACTTGTGATTATTAAGTGTTTTGGATTTTTGTTTTGTGTTAAGTAATGAGTTTAATCTCTAATCAGGGATTAGTGAACTCATTACACCATCCTAAGAGAAGGATAATAGATGAGAACACTTAAGATGAGGAAGATACCTCAACTTAATCCATGGTTAGGGATTAAAATCATTATATAACAAACCTTTATTAAAGTGGATTTAAAGGTTAGATTAAGAAATGGATTTTATGTTTGTAAGACTAAACTTGATGGGGACTTGTCCATTAAACACTACAGTTAGTCCCTCTGAACCAATAGGCAGAGATGTAACCCTAATATAAGGCCCAAGTTACAAGCATAAGTCTTAATGATTTTTAGGTGTTTTGATTAGGAGGTGTAAACAACTTAAAGGTTTAACACTAAGTATTAAAGTTATACACTCCATCCTAAGATAAGGATACAGGCATAACCCTAATTCAGAGTCTTAAAACTTTAACTATTTAGCCTTGATTATGAGGTGAGAAGAAGAGACTCAAGGAGACTCAAAGGTAAAAACTAGGGGAAACTATGTACACCCCTAAAATTATCATGCTTGGATATTCCTATGGTTTGTGAGGCTTAAGAAAGATCTTCATAAAGTCTTCAGATGGCCACCAAGGAAGAAGAAGCAGATGAAAAGATAAGACGAAGAAGAATAGGTTACTTACTTCCTGAAGAAGTTAAGTAGCCTAAGAGAAAGAAAGGAGAAAGAGAGGACACAAGTGAATCAAATTAACTTCAAAGACATGTAAATATGCAAATGAAGAGATAAGAAGGGATTGGATGTGGAGGCAAATCCACATCCTAAACAACTTACCATAAGCCCCTAAAAAGTTAGTATGAATGCATACGGTGTGAAACAAAAGGCAATAAGGCAAATGAAGATGCAATGATTCCAACCAAAAGTGGATACATGATGAAAATATGTCATGGAGAGATGAAAAGTCATATACCATGCATATGTATGATCATACAAGTGATAGATGCAAAAAACAAGCATGTTAGAAGCTTAAGAACACATGAACATACATAAGATGTAATGGATGCAAAACATACCAAATGGATACAACAATGATCAACCAATGTTCACACGTGTCCTAAGATGTCTAAGATGACATACAAATGCATGAGATGTCATGACAAGTTCACATGATGAAGGTATGCAAAGATGAATGCAAATGAACATGGCAAATTAGGGTTTTTAGAAAGTATGAGATGCACATGATCAAAACAGAAGCATAACACACGATAAAAATTTGAAATTGCAACCAAATTAACCCTAAACTCATATAAGATCACTCCCCAAAGATGGAAGTCATAAGCTAAACCAAAGTCAAATTATGGTTTTTCTAAGTTAGGTTAGGGTTTTGGGTACCTCTTCATGAAAAATGCCAAACAAATGGAAAATTCAATACAAAATTATGAGTTAAATGTCCTAGATACTAGATGCAACATGTAAAATAATGCAAAAAGAACCAAGTACAAACTCATCTTGGTTGATCAGAAATGAATTTTTGAAGTTAGGGTTAGGAAAATAAGAAATTTAGAAACCCTAATTCATGGTTAATTGTCAAAATATGATCAAGCCCTAAACGAAATTTGTAAAATGAGTTTGTAAATTGTTCTAAACATATGAGAATGCTTCATGAATTTTTTTGTGATTTTTAAAGACCTAAAAGTATTTTTAATTAATTAAAATGGATTAATTAATTAAATAATACAATTAAATGATTTAAAAATATTTTTTAAATACAAAAATTAAAAATAAAATTTTTTTTGGTTTCTGAAAATTAAATTGAACAATGATGCAAAAAAACAGAATTTTATAAAATGTTTTACTATTTTTAAATAAAGGAAGAAAATAAAATGAAATAAATAAAAAGAAAATGAAAAGTATGTTGGATGGATGGATGAGATTGCGCACGAGAGAGATCAAGGGCAAGGATGAGAAGTCTGCTTGACCAAAGGTATGAGAGATCTAAGGTTGAGATTCAAACTGGGCTTACGCAAGTGATCCAATGGCTATCATTTTATCTGACTAATTTAATTATAATTAAGTTAATTAATAAAAAATTAGGGTTAAATGGATAATCTGGGCCGTATGCTACTTAAACTAATCTCAATCCAAGGGCTCACATTCAAACTGGCAAACCAAACCCTAATTAATCTCAGGCGACCGGAGATAAGCTTCGGTCGTCTTCTCCGGCCAACCCCTCATCATATCTTCTTCCCCAACTCACTAAAACTCATAAGACTTGCCCAGACGATCCCCAAACATCATACAACTCAAATCAATCAACAAAAATCATTTATAACACGCATACATGATGAATCAAAGCAAAAACATTTTCACAAGAAAAGTTTCAGAACATCATGAAATGCTTATTTCTCAACCATTTTCAATTTTAAACACATCAGGATGATCAGTGCAACACATAAAATCAATTTATAACAAGAAATAGAGGTTCTGGAAAAAATGTTCATGAAGGTTACCTGAACTGAGCTTCTTCAAAATGGAGCTTTCTGGGCCTCCCTCTTGTGCAAATCAACTCCTCTGGTCCTCCTTGTGCTAATGGAATGCTTGGATGAGGCTTATAGTGGCTGGTTTGGAGGTTTCAGTTCTGATGAAGCAGGAATCGTGTTTTTGTTTCAGGGTGATTCAGGCCATGGTGAGGGGTGGGAAAATATCCTTAGGTTATGTGTGATTGAATGGTGAAAGAAATTTTGAGGTTTGATGGTTGTGTAGTGAGAATCGAAGAAGGGAAGATTTTTGGGAATTTTGTACAACTTGAGTATATGCATGTTATCAGCTCTTGTGTGTTGATATATCCCTCCCATAAAGTGTGAATGGATCATAGAGTAGGTTTGTAGAAGCTGTTGATCATTATTCCAAGAGTATGGGGGAAATTTAAAAAAGTCAAGGTTTGGTGTACCTGAGGTATGGCATGGTACAGAGATGGTTTGAGGGCTTGTACTGCATCAGCTGAGTTCAAGGAGCACCATTGGATTGAAAGTTGTAAGCTGTAACACTTGATTCAAGAGTTTGTATAGGTTTTGCATTTTTCCCTCTTTGTGATTTCTTGAGAAACCAGTCATGAAATCCTTTGGTTCAAGGCTCAATTCTAGTCAAGACAAGTTGCATTATGTTTTTATGATGTGTAGAAGTGCATTAGAGGTCATGAGAATGCTTGGAAATCAAAATTGCACATTTCCCTCTTTGGCATGAACTTGAAAATTACAAGATTTTTCCCAACTTTGAAAGATCATATCTTGAGTTCTAGGATGAATCAAGAGGAATTCTTGTACTTTTTGAAAATTGGAAGATCAAATTTACAACTTTCATGTTTGAGGAAAATTTATTTGAAGCCTTTTTGATCAAGAAAGAGGAGGTTGAAGATCTTTCCCAAAATGGAAAGTTTTCATTACAAGTCATGCCCAAAAATAGAAACTTTTCAAATGGCTCAAAATTCTTCAATCTTGTGAACTTCCAAGCACTTATAACATCAAATAAAGATAATTGGACCTCAAATTGATGAAGATGAGCCTTTGGAACCCTTGTTGGTGGCCTCAGATGCCTTGATTCTGACTTTTCTTGCACAACAAGTTACCATTTGATCAAATGACTTCCACAAGGAATTTTTGCTTCAAATTTGAAACACATACTCTTTATAACATATATAGACCAATAGAATCAAGAATGGCAAAAAATTTGAGTCTAAGGGCCTCAAACCCAAAACCCTAATTTCTGGTCATCTGTGTAGGAACCCTTAGCCTGCCTGGGTGGCTCTGCAATCTCTTATGGTCTTTTGACTTTCAAGAACCCTTGGAGGCATAATATGATCATAGAACACTCATGTACCCTCTTGTCATGCTTCATGGCCTTTGAGATAGGTCAAACCTCTTCTAAGATTCATCTGATCACAAACCCTAGCTATGCAACCCATGCAGTGAAATAATTATGCAGTGTGAGATGTGATGCTTATGCAATGTAATATGAAGGACCACAAGCCAAGGTGTGAGAAAAAGAGAGGGAAAATTTGGGTTGTTTACAACTTGGAATTAACTTTTATGAGACATATTCACCTGTAATGGATGAAAACACTTTTCGATATCTAATAAGCCTTGTAGCACATGAAGGACTTAATTTGCACATAATGGATATTGTAACAGCTTATCTGTATGGTTCACTTGATAGTGAAATTTACATGAAACTCCCTGAAAGGTTCAAAATACCAGATGCACATAACTCTGAATCTCGAGAAAGCTACTCCATAAAATTGAAAAAGTATCTCTATGCGCTGAAACAATCGGGACGCATGTGGTGTAAATCATCTCAGTGAATATTTGTTTAAAGAGTGATATACAAATAACTCCATTTGTCCTTGTATTTTTATAAAAAAACAGGAAAAGAATTTGCAATAATAGTTGTCTATGTGGATGACATAAATATTATTGTAACTCCTGAAGAGCTCTCAAAATCTATGAATTGCTTAAAGAAAGAGTTTGAGATGAAGGACCTAGGAAAGATAAAATTATGTATAGGTTTACAAATTGAGCATTTGGACAAAGGAATATTTATAAATCAAGAAGGCTATATAGAAAAGTTATTAAAATGCTTATATATGGACAAATGTTACTGTTGCACTCCAAAATTTTCCCTCCCACAATCAAGACAACCTCTCTCAAGACTTCTAAATGATCATAAGGTCCTCAAGACTCCAAATTGATCAAGAAGTGTGGAAGTTTCCCCAGACAATACCTCCTCCTAAGCAAGGTGTCCAAAACTAGGGTTTTGTGATTCTTCAGGTTAAAATGAGTTTCAAGACCTCAAGTGAGCTTCATAATACCTCACATGTATTCAAGAATCCCCATGTCAAGTTTCAAGGCTTTCCCAATAGGTTTGCCCAGTCAGATGATCAGATATGCAAAAATCAATCAAAGTAGTTAAAAAGTCAAACTGAGGTCAACTGTGGTCAAATTAAAGTCAAACTTCAAGTTTTTTTGCCAACATCAAGTTTATGAAGTAAAATTCATCATTTGATAAAGGGTTGATCATGATTCATCAAGGAAGTTTCAGATCATCAAGGATCAGGAGTTTCTAAATTAGGGTTTTCTTAAGGAAAGTCAACTGAACTTTGACCAGCCATAACTTTCACATGCTTCATCAAATATTTCCCATCCAAAGCTCATTTTAAAGGAAATTGAATTCTCTACAACTTTGTGTATCACAAGCCAAGCCTAAAAATGCTTCATTTGGAAGGTGTGAGCTAAAACATTACAGGTCATTTCAAAAGTCAACAAAAAGTCAACATCTTCCAAAGAGCATAATTTGAAAATGGTAAAATATATGGACATGAGACAAAATATTCTTGTTAGAGGACTCTTTAAGCTTTCCAAAATTTCCAAGAACACCTTCATAGCATTAAAATTGAAGGATTTGTGCCTTGTCAAAGTTGGGAGATTTTTAAGGGGTGTCTGAAGAAAATAAGGTCTTAAAACCAAAATTTTCCAAATGGGCCTATCATTTTGCAACCCAATCTTCATGATAACATCAAGCACGACCCAATTACAAATATTTATGATTTTTATAATTTATTTATTATTTATTTGGATTTTATTCATTAAAATTCAATTTAAATCAAAATAAAATATGAAAACTCAAATATTTGATTTGATTCTTCTTCTAGAAACTCTTAAAGATCATTCAAGTTGATTAGATACCATCCAATTTCGTGCACAATGAATTTGGAAGGATATCATTTGACTTTTTTTTACATTTAAGGTGATGGAATTACTCCATGAACAAGGCACCCAAAAGCCCAATAATCCACCAAGTTCTTGACCTAATCTCATTCACCTATAAGTATACAACATACACAAATACAAGGGGACGAATTTTTTGCAGCCAAGAACACAAAAGCAACCTCAAAATCTTCAAAAAAAGTGACATTCGGATTTGAGAATTTGGCCACTTTCAAGGCAAAACAAAGGTTGCATTAGCTTCCTTGATCCTCACTGATCATGATTCAATACTCATAAGCATCAAAATCATGTTGTAATGGTTGAACCGAATGCATGTTTATGGCATTTTATTGATTTTTCGATTACGACTATTCATGGTGTTTTACTTGTTTTTGTTTAACTAATATTGTTTGTGTGATGACATATAAGCTTTCTGGGCAATTATTTTTTAGATTAACCGCAGGAATCATGAAATGCCATAACTAGGGTTTTGAAGTTGAAATTAGGGGTTTGCGATTTATGTTATATAAATACCTTTGAATATGATATTTGGATTGTATGAGACCTGGGCAAGCTTTTGGTATCATTAATTTGGATGATTCGTGTCTGGATTGTATATTATTCGTTTCGCAGGTTTACCTACGAAGACGAATTCGCAGGAAAACTTGTAGAAGATTTCGCAGGTAATTTCGCAATGCCAGAGGAAGAAGATGAAGTTCGTCTGGCGCCAAAATTCAATTTGAAATTTTGTTTTATTTTTTATATTATTATGGTTATCATATTAACACATGTAGGCTGATGGTCCAGTGGTAAGTGAGGCGTTTGATAGTGTTGAAAGCCTGGGTTCGATCCCTGGTTGAGGCATTCTTTTTATTTCATTTATTTGTGTCAATTAACTTAATATATAATTATTGTTTTCTGTGTATTTGTGTTCAGGGATTAGTAGCCCAGTGGCTAAGGCGCGCAGGCATGAACCTTAGGGTCTGGGTTCGATTCCCAGGTCCCTCCCTTTTTTTATATTTTGTTTTATGTTGCAGGTTCCTCATATAATGTTTATTACTCCTTCCTAGGACAACAAATTGCGCGCAGCCTGGTGGTAGCTTCTTGGTCTGGTAAGGGGAGGTCCTGGGATCAAAACCAGGCCTCCCCATTTTCTTCTTCTTCTTTTTTTGGTGTTTTATTCTTTTCTTTTTTTTATATCTTAACTAATTATTTTAACTAATTATATTACTAACTAATTATTTTATTAATTAAATATCTTATTAACTATTTATTTAATTCAATAATCTAATTAAGTTTTTTTTTATAATAATATTAGTTTTATTGTGTTTAATTAAGTAATTGCTATTAAATAGTAAATAAAATGCTTATTTTTTCTAAAACTTTATTTTCTAATTTAAATTATTATCATACAAATCTTTTTTATATATTATTAACATTTATTAATTAGCTTAATGATTTTCTTTTAACTTTCTCAAAATAAAATAAAAACTTAATTTTAAATTCTAACCATAATTATTATTTTCATTATTTTTGCTTTATTATTCTATTTATTTAATTTTATGCTTTATCTATTTTATTAGAAAAATTGTATAGGTTTACTATTATTGTAATTTATTTTTCTCGCTTGATTATTATGTATCTGCCCTGAAGCCATGTAATTGCTTAGGATCTTATTTCTCGCTTTTTTTTTCTTCTTTATTTTATTTTATTATTTTGCGTGGTTAGTAATAATAGGGAGTGGAAACCTAATTGAATTAATTGGACTTAGATAATTAAAAAAAAGATAAATATCTGAAAAATAAATCACTCACACACGTAAGTCGATCTTTGATCGCCATCTGCACTTCCTAGGGTATCCCTTTTGGTTGCCTTCTTTAAATGGTCAAGTCCCTCGAATATAGGGGTGTCTTAAGCAAAGTTCCTTCAAGCATAAATCATCAAGTCCCTTCCAGTTTAAAAGGTCAAGTCCCTACGAGGTTGCCTACGATATAATGACCTTGTCCCTTCGAATAAATGATGATAGTCCCTACGAATTGCTAAAGACACCCCTTAAGTTGCCTTCATTGACCATACGATGACCTTACGCCCGTCCATTAAACATCCAAGGTAATGACTACTTATTCCTTAATAATAGGGATAGTCTTACCATTGAAAGAACATACGAGAACATGAAAGACTTAATCTAGGGTAGGTACATCTTAGTTGCTTGCTCACATTTCAAAATAATTTTTACATCTCACTTTCTTAAACATTTTTTCAAAACAAAGCTTTGTATACATCCATACGAGGATCATTACAAAGTACTTAGAAAAATTTCTAATCACACACTGCACTTTTCAAAAACAATTTAAGTGAGATAAGTAACTAAGAGCCCATGGATAACCATGGATATAAAGGGTGCTAACAACTTCCCTTTGTATAACCTACCCCCCGAACTCAAGTCTTTTAAAATAGGTTTTTCCTGTTCTTTTATGTCCTTTCCACTTGGATAAAATAAAAGTCGGTGGCGACTCTTGCTATCCGCAACATGACCAAAAGTCAGTTCTCCCACCGTGTTACAGTTACACATTGTCTACTCCAATGGTTGTTCGATCATTAGATGTGGAGAAAGACCCTTTTAGACCTCGAGGAAAGGATGAAGAATTGCTTGGTCCTGAAGTACCATATCTCAATGCAATTGGAGCACTAATGTACCTTGCTAATTATACATGTTCTGATATATTATTTGTTGTCAATATTTTAACAACATACATTTCTTCACCTACACAAAGACATTGGAACAGAGTCAAACATATACTTCGTTACCTTAAAGGTACAATAGACATGGGTTTGTTTTATACCAACGTATCCAGATTCTAATTAGTAGGTTATGCAGATGCAGGTTACTTGTCAGATCCCCATAATGGTAGATCATAAATATGTCACTTGTTTACTTGTGGAGGTACAACCATTTCATGGAGATCTAAGAAACAACTCATGGCAACAACTTCGTCAAATCCTTCATAACTATTAGCACTACATGAAGTCACTTCCAAGAAGAAAAGTTAAGCAACTACTACAAATAATATTGTCTCACATATAATGTATACATAAGGGGGAGAAATAAACATGTTATGCACTATTTTTCCCTTCACCGTGGTTTTGTCCCACTGGGTTTTCATGGTAAGGTTTTTAACGAGACAGTTCTCATTCAAAGGATATTGTATTCTTTTTTCTTCACTAGATTTATTTCCACTGAGTTTTTTCTGGTAAGGTTTTAGTGAGGAATATCCTCAACAAACATCCAAGGGGGTGTTATGAATTATAATAAATAGATATGGAAGCTCATTTACCCAACTTTCTATATTCCTTAGCTCCAATGAGTTAATTTCCTAACCTTTGTGTATTCCTTAAGTTAATGGTTATTCATTAGTCATGTACTATAAATAAGAATCACATTGCAATATAAATGGTAGAATATAATACAATATTATTTTCTCTCTTCTCTCCCTCTCTTTGATCTCTATATTGTTTTACTTAGTTTCATAACAAGATTAATATTATTAATATTTATTAATTGTTAATTATTGCGAAATATATTTCTTTTTATAAAATTTTGGTTGAAGAAGTTAAATTATGGAAGTTTGAAAATTAGAAGATGAATGTTATAATATTATATTTTAAATTTATTTTTATTATAATTTTCTTAATGTTTGTTAATTTTTTATAAAAAAATTATCTCTATCACTTCCATAAATTCTTCCTCTCTTTGTGGCAAGGGACTATAAATGATTCCTTCTTTTTCGACTTCTTTCAAATCACCCTTTAAAACATCACTAGTCTTAAGAAGATTTTTATGGATCAAACCCCCAATATTAGATGTCATGGAATAATCAGCAATATCCTCGTCTGGGTACTGCAAAGCATTAATTATGTTGAATACTACTTGCTTCCCATTCACCCTCATTGTGCGTTCACCTCTTTTTACATCTATCAAAGTTCTACTTGTTGTTAGGAAAGGTCTTCTGAACAAGATATGGGTTTCTTCATCAGCTTCAAAATCCATGATAATGAAATCAGCAGGGAAAACAAACTTGTCAAACCTAACCAACACATCTTCAATCTTTCCTTGTGGATAAAAAAGACTCCTATCTGCCAGCTGTAAGGTGATGGTTGTAGGCCTGGCAGCTCCTATCCCCCAACTTCTTGAAAATGGTGCATGGGATAGTGAAACTCCCAAATTACAAAGAGTTTTTCCAAATCACAAAGAGTTTTTCCTCAAAATGTATCTCCAATGGTGCACGGGATAGTGAAACTCCCAGGATCCTTAAGGTTTGGAGGATGTTTTCCTTGAACTAGTTGGATACACTCTTGTATGAGAGCAACCGTAGCAAATTCTCAAACTCTCTTCCTCTTGGTTAACACATCCTTCATAAACTTTGAATAGTTTGGCATTTGTTAGATGACATCAATCAATAGTATGTTGATATGCAACTGCTTCAATATCTTTATGAACTTTGCAAATTGTTGTTCTTCTTTGGCTTTCTTTATTCTTTATGGAAAAGGATGTGGAGACCTTTCTTACACAAATTTTTGTGGCTTTTTAGGTTCAAAAGTAACTCCTTTTATCCTTCCTTGAGTGGGTTTCTGTAGTAGGTTCATCCTCTTTTTATTTTCTGGTGCCCAGATGAAGACGGTTCTCCATCAATTTGGTTTCTTGCTCCAGAATTGTCGTGCATAGACAAGTCAGTGCTTGTGTAACACTGTGGGAGAACTGACTTTCTATAAATGTTGCGGATAGCAAGAGTCGCCACCGACTTTTATTTTATCCATAAGGAAGGGACATAAAAGAACAGGAAAGACCGTTTTTTAAAAGACTTGGGTTTGGGGGGTAGGTTATATAAAGGAAAGGTGTTAGCACCCTTTATATCCATGGGCTCTTAGTTACTTAGCTCACTTAAATGTTTTTGAAAAGAAAGTGTAGTGTGTGTTTAGAAATTTTTCTAAGTACTTTGTAATGATCCTCGTATGGATGTATAAAAATTCTTTAAGTTTGAAAAATGTTTAAGAAAAGTGATGTGTGAAAAATAGTTTTAAGATGTGAGCAAGTAACTAGGAGATACCTACCCTAAGCTAAGTGTTGCACCCCAAAATTTTCCTTCCCCTAGTCAAGATATTGTGCTCCAAGGTGTCCCAAGAGGTTCACAAGGTTCACAAGGTATCCCAAGAGGTTCACAAGGTTCACAATTAGTCAGAAAGTTTGACAATTCCCTCAGACAAAGCCTCCTCCTAAGCAATGCACCCTAAACTAGGGTTTTGGATTTCATCAGGCTAAATGGACTTCCAAGGCTTCAAGTGAGCATCATAGCATCCTATATATCTTCAAGAATCCCTATGTCAAGTTTCAAGGCTTTCCCAAAAGGTTTGCTCAGTCAAATGATCAGATATGCAAAAATCAGTCAAAGCAGTTAAAAAGTCAAACTGAGGTCAACTGTGGTCAAACCAAAGTCAAACTTCATGATTTTTTGCCAACATCAAGTTTATGAAGTAAAATTCATCATTTGATCAAGGGTTGATCTGGATTCATCAAGGAAGTTTCAGATCATCAAGAATCAGGAGTTTCTAAATTAGGGTTTTCACAGGAAAAGTCAACTGAACTTTGACCAGCCATAACTTTCACATGCTTCATCAAAAATTTCCCATCCAAAGCTCATTTTGAAGGAAATTTAATTCTCTACAACTTTTTGTCTCACAAGCCAAGCCCAAAAAAGCTTCATTTGGAAGGTATGAGCTAAAACATTATAGGTCACTTTAAAAGTCAACAAAAAGTCAACATCTTCCAAAGGGCATAATTTGAAAATGGTAAAGGATATGGACATGGGACCAAAAGGTTGGTTATAGGACTCTCTAAGCTTTCCAAAATATCCAAGAACACCTGCATAGCCTTAAAATTGAGGGATTTGTGCCTTTGCAAAGTTGGGAAATTTTTGGGAGGTATGTGAAGCAAATGAAGCCTTAAAACCAATTTTTGTCAAATGGGCCTACCAAATTGCCATCCAATCTTCATGATATCCTCAAGCACGACCCAAACCAAGTATTATCTGATTTTTTTATTTTTTATTTAGTATTTATTTGAATTTTATTCATTAAAATGCAAATTAAATCAAAATCAAATATATAAATCAAATATTTGGATGGGATTGTGGTTCTAGAAGATCATAAACATCATTTTACTTGATTGGATACACTCCAAATTCGTGAAAGGCTTTAAGAGTATGAAAATATTTGATTTTTCTCACTTTTAAGATCATATCTTTCTTCACCATCAAGTTATCCAAAAGCCCAAAGAAGGGATAAGTTATTTTGACCTAATTGCATTCACTATATGTACATGAACATAACACAATACTAGGGGACGAAAATCAGCATCCAAGGAGGAGCTTCAAACTTCCAAATTTTCACAAAAAAATCTCAATTCAGATTCTCATTTGCAGACCATATCAAGACATTTTAAAGGTTGTAACATGTTCCTTGAACATCACTGATGCTATCCCAATCATTTGCATCATTCAAAACATCATAATATGCTTGAACCGAATCGTCCATCTCCTTGAATACATCTTTTTTCGATTTCATTTATTTACATGTTTTTAATGCAATTTGATCTTGTTTTGATGTTTGTGTGAATGCATAGATCGTTTCTGGACTAATCTCTTGAAGTTTCATGACCTAATACGTAAACTGCCATGGCTAGGGTTCATACTCCTAATTTGGGGCTTTGCGAAATAATGAATATAAATGAATTCTAAAAACGTAAATGAACTGGGTTTGTTGTGTAGAATGCAATGGTACTTTCAATTTGATGAAATTTTACAGTTATGGTGATCATTGAAGCA
The DNA here is from genome assembly GCA_963966055.1 of Lathyrus aphaca. Classification (NCBI taxonomy): domain Eukaryota; kingdom Viridiplantae; phylum Streptophyta; class Magnoliopsida; order Fabales; family Fabaceae; genus Lathyrus; species Lathyrus aphaca. The sequence goes on from OZ014519.1 coordinate 75,105,793, forward strand.
AGCTAGGAAAACCTACGAAGCTGGATTCGCAGGTAAATTTGTAGAAAAAACGCAGATGAATTCGAAGGAAAATTGGAGAAGATGAAGTCAGATGGCGCCAAAGCTGGGATTTCAAAATTGAGTTTAATATTTTATTATTATGCTTCTATATTATTTCAGTTAACGTTTGCTAGCCCAGTGGTGTTGCACCCCAAAATTTGCCCTCACAATACAAGACTTTGTGTGCTAAGAAGGTTCACAAGGTTCACAATACCTTTCATGAGGTTCATGAAGTTTACAAGACACTTTATGAGGTTCACAAGGTTCACAAGGCCTTTCATGAGACTCATGAAGTTTACAAGACACTTTATGAGGTTCACAAGGTTCACAAGGCCTTTCATGAGGTTCATGAAGTTTACAAGACACTTTATGAGGTTCACAAGGTTCACAAGACCTTTCATGAGGTTCATGAAGTTTACAAGACACTTTATGAGGTTCACAAGGTTCACAAGACCTTTCATGAGGTTCACAAGATTCACAAGACATCTTATGAGGTTCACAAGGTTCACAAAGTTCATCATTGGTCAAAAGATTTGACAATTCCCTCAGACAATGCACCTCCTAAGCAGTGCATCCAAAACTAGGGTTTTGACTTTAATCAGGCTAAATGGATTTCCAAGACTTCAAATGAGCTTCATAATATCTTATATGTGTCTAAGAATCCCCATGACAAGTTTCAAGACTTTTCTCAAAGGTTTGCTCAGTCAGATGATCAGATAAGTCAAAATCAGTCAAAGCAGTTAAAAAGTCAAACTGAGGTCAACTGTGGTCAAACCAAAGTCAAACTTCATGATTTTTTGCCAACATCAGGTATATGAAGTAAAATTCATCATTTGATCAAGGGTTGATCATGATTCATCAAGGAGATTTCAGATCATCAAGAATCAAAGGTTTCTAAATTAGGGTTTTCTCAGGAAAAGTCAACTGAACTTTGACCAGCCATAACTTTCACATGCTTCATCACATATTTCCCATCAAAAGCTCATTTTGAATAAAATTGAATTCTCTACAACTTTGTGTCTCACAAGCCAAGCCCAAAAATGCTTCATTTGGAAGGTAGGAGCTAAGACATTATAGGTCCTTTTAAAAGTCAACAAAAAGTCAACAACTTCAAAAGGGCATAACTTGAGAATGGTAAATGATATGGACATGAAACCAATGGGGTTGGTTAGAGGACTCTTCAAGCTTTCCAAAATGTCCAAGAACACCCTCATAGAATTAAAATTGAAGGATTTGTGCCCTTGCAAAGTTGGGAAATTTTAGGGAAGTTTATGAAGCAAATGGGGGTTTAAAACCAAATTTTTCCAAATGGGCTTGCCATGTGATGATCCAATCCATACAAGTACCTCAAGCACGACCCAAAGCAACAAAGTTCTGATTTTTTATTATTTATTTATTATTTATTTTGATTTTATCCATTAAAAATCAAATTAAATCTAAATAAAATATGAAAACTCAATATTTGAATGTGATTCTTCTTCTAGAAAGTTTTAATAACCATTCAAAGCTGATTGATACAATCCAATTTCGTGCTAGCTTGTTTTGGCAATGTTAGATAAAATATTTTTCAATATTTGGAAGGAGATTTCTTCATCATCAAGGTACTCAAAAAGCCCATATAACCCACAAGTATTTTGACCTAATTTGATTCATTATATATACACAAAGAGAATACAAGCATAGGGGACGAATTCACAGCCTCCAAGACTTTGTTCAAACTTCACAAAATTGTTCCAAAAACTCAAATTTGGATTCATCCATAGAAGGCGTTTAAAGGTATTTTAAAGACATATGAAGGATCCTTGGACATCAATGATCATATATCAATAGCCATAAGCATCTCAAACTCCAAGAATTGACCAAACCGAATCAGAGTTTTTGAGCTTTTATGAATTTTTCGTTTTCACATCTTTGAGTAATATAAATGGCATTTGTTTGTTGTTTCATGTTTGTATTGAACTAATGATTGTTTCTGTATACTTTAATTTGAGTTTTGACACAGATTCGAAGACTTGCCATTGTTAGGGTTTGAGATTCGAATTCGGGATCTTGGTATTTAGGGTGTTTAAATGGATTCTAAGAACATGGCCGTGACATATAAACTTCATGTGATTGATCTGGGTTGTTAATTTACATTAATGTTGTGGTTTGATTGATGATTAAAAAACATAGGTTTTTCTGGTTCAAGAACATGCAGGAAAATTCGTAGGAAGTTTTGAAGAAGAATTCGCAGGAAATTCAAACGGGGAAGATGAAGTTTGGCGCGCAGGAAATGTTTGAAATTTCAGGAAAGCTTAAAACGAATGTGTTTCATGTATATGACAACTAAAGCGCTTGGCTCAGTTGGTTTGTACGTCTGGTTGATAAGTGAATGGTCCTGGGATCAAAACCTCCCCAGGCCATTTTTGGTTTTGTTTTTGTTTTCAATATTTTCGCAGGTTAAAGAACAAAAGGATTACCACCTGGATCACTATCACCAACGCACGCACAGCCTGGTGGATGGCTTGCTGGTCCAAGGGTCATGAAGCCTAGGGCGTGGGTTCAATCCCTGCCCCAGGTAAGTTTTATTTTTTTGTTTTGTTTAATTATTTTGTTTAATTATATTATTGTTAATTAATTATAATCATGTTTAATATATATATTTAAATGATTATAGGAAAATAATATGTAAATATATTTAATTTCATATTTTAAAAACCATTAGTTTATTTTCTAAAAGCTTAATCCTAGTTTTTTATTTTAATTAAAATATGCATATATGATTATTATATATTTATTAGTTTTGGTAAATAATTAAATTAATAATGTAAATTATATCCTAATTATATTTTCTGAAATTTCTAAAACCCTCATCCTGATTTTTCTTAAATATAAAATTAACCCTAATTATAAATATTAATTAATTTATTAATTGTAACTTTTAATAAACTTTAATTATATGTATATATTTCATAATTGGTTTGTAATTATTATTTAAATCTTATATGTAAATAATTATTTTTAGTGTATGCTTAAAAATAATTAAAGTTTGCTAATTCAATTTTGTAAATATAATTTATTTTCATAATATGCTTATAATTAACTTAATTTCTATAACTTATATATAATTTAAAACTTTATAATGATTAGTATATAATTGTTTAAATTTTCTTCTTAATCTTAAAATATAATTGTTCATATAAAAAATTGATCTTTTAATTATTATGCTAATATTTTTGTTTATATTATTAATTATATTTATTTTCATATGATATTTATTTTATTATTACTAACCACATATATATATATATATATATATATATATATATATATATATATATATATATATATATATATATATATATATATATATTGTGATTTATTATTTTATTTTTACCAACCCAATTATATTATTATTACTTATTTTTGCTTATTTATTTAATTTGCTTTAATTATTATTATTTTGTAATTGCCTCCTTTATGTAATATTGTAATAGTAATATTGAATATTTATTTTAAATGCTATGGTTAGTAAATAGGGAGTGAAACATGTTTGTATGTTAAAATTAATTTAGATCACTAATTAAAAGATAAATATTTAAATTGGTATACTCACACACGTAAGTCGATCTTTGATCGCCATCTCACTTCCTTAAGGATTCCTCTCATGTTGCCTAAAACAAAAGGTCAAGTAGGGTGTATAAAGCAAAGTCTCTCATTTTCACATCATCTAGTCCCTTTAGCAAATGAAAAGATCAAGTCCCTTCGAATGTTGCCTTCGTAATGATCTTGTCCCTTTCTAATAAAGATGATAAGTCCCTTCGAATTGCTTATACACCCCACAGTTGCCTAAATAAACAGATGTCCCTTCACTTGTCCCTTACATCCAAGGTAATGACTACCTATTCCTTAATAATAGGGATAGTCTTACCATTTAAAGGATTCAAGAATAGAAAAGACTTAAACTTAGGGTAGGTTCCTCTTAGATACTTGCTCACTCTTCAAAAGCATTTCAAGCACTTCACATTTTAAACAATTTTCAAAACAAAGGTTTTTTACGCATCCGTACATGGATCATTATGAAACTCTTAAGAAAATTTCTATTTACACACTTCACATTTCAAAAACATTTTAAAGTGAGCTAAGTAACTAAGAGCCCATAGATAACCATGGATGTAAAGGGTGCTAACACCTTCCCTTTACATAACCTACCCCCCGGACCCAAAAAAATCTTTTAAAAGGTCTTTCCTGTTCTTTTATGCCTTTCCTTTGGATAAAATAAAAGTCGGTGGCGACTCTTGCTATCCGCAACATTACTAAAGTCAGTTCTCCCACCGTGTTACAGAACTGGCGACTCTGCTGGGGACTTAATATTAAAGAGGGGTACCCTTAGGAATTAGATCACTTTTAAAATTGTTTGCCTTGTTTACTTTATACTTATCTGTTGGGTGCTCTTATGTGTGAAAGATCCTAACCCGGATCTAGTGTACCTTAGGTAAATGGCAATAGACCAAGGAAACTGTACGGCGTATACCGATATGGTTGATCTGGTGGCCATAGTTAGTGTGACTTCTTGGTTGGTGCTTATGTTCCTTAAGTCAAGTTGAGGATAATATGAGGCTGACATATGTTGTCAATGCACTAACTAACTTTTAGAACCCTAGTTATCCCATCTTGGCCTTTAGAAAAGTAGTGAGATAACCGGCTTTTGGTGCAGACTGAAGTTGGTTGATACTCGATACTACGCTCATTGAGATTCTAAACGTGGAGGGTTTTGGTTGGCAAGTAAGTTGCCTACTGAACAACCACCCTTGTGAAGGATCAATGATATTGAGATCCCTTAGAACCAGGTTACTTTTGTAGGACAGGATGAACCAACTAACTTCAGGGGAGGGTACTTACCTTTGAACCTCATGCAAGCCTTTAAACCTAGGGCTATTGTGTGACTTGTTTGTGTGTGCCACATGTTTGTAATTGAGCATAACATCATAGCATCATCATGCATCATAAGCATAGCATTTTCACTAACCATTTCAAGGACCAAAGGATTTATCTTTGTTCTTTGTTGCAGGTCATGGCTTCTGCTCGTAGAAACACTATCAGGATCAACTTTGTAGGCATACCTCCTAAGCTTAAAGAGTTGGTTTCTCAAGTGTCTAAACACTCCCAGTTCATCAAGAGACATGGTTACTTACTGGATCTAGTCACTTCAGGATTCAATGAAGACATGATGAGTGTTCTGTTCCAGTTCTTTGATCCTAAGCACCATTGCTTCACATTCCCCGACTATCAGCTGGTTCCTACAATGGAAGAGTTCTCCAAACTTCTGGGTATACATGTACTTGATCAGAAACCATTCACAGGCTTGGAAAAAGAGCCTAAACCTGAAGTTATTGTTGCAGCTCTACATCTGAAGAAGTCTGACATTGTTCTAGAAACGAGAAGCGGAGTTAAGGGTATTCTTGCTAAGGTGTTGATAGAGAAGGCTCAAATGTTCTTGAAAGCTATGAGCTATGATGCTTTTGAGGAGATCTTAGCCTTGCTGATCTATGGCTTAGTGTTATTCCCCAATCCTGATCAGTTCATAGATGTTCATGCCATCAACATATTCATGAGTCACAATCCAGTGCCTACATTGCTTGGAGACATCCTGCACTCTCTTCACACTCGTACTACAAAAGCAAGAGGAACTTTGATGTGTTGCATACCTTTGTTATCCAGGTGGTTTATTTCTCACCTTCCTCGCTCAGTACTGAAGAATGAACAAGGGTTCAGGTGGTCCAAGAGGATTATGTCACTCTCGCATTCAGATATTCATTGGTGCTCCAGATCTATGGAGAATGTCACTATCATTGACCGTTGTGGGGAGTTTCCTAATGTGCCACTTCTAGGCATAAGAGGAGGCATCACCTACAACCCTTCTCTAGCTTTACGACAGTTTGGTTACGCTCGGAGTGATGGCCCTCATGACATGTTGATTCAGGGTATTGTGTTTGACTACGACAACGATCTTCAAGGTTACCGTCAGAGATTCATACGAGCATGGGGGAAAGTGAACAAGGTTGACAGCAAGACTCTGGAGTCTAAGTACACTATTCTTATGGAAGCTTACCTCAGATGGGTGCGATCTCGTGCTCAGACTCTCATGATGCCATATCCTGCTATCCTGCCAGTTACCATGGAACCTGTTGCTGAAGGAGATACTTCTTATACCATCCTTCACCCAGACATGCCTACTGACATGGAAGATTTACAGAGGTCCTGGATCCAGTTGAAGGAGCAAAGAGATACTTTTGAGACTCATTACAAAGCAAGTCAAGAAAGAATCTTGGAGCTAACAAAACAACTTCACGAGGGGCGGAATCTCAGCTCATACCTCAACACAAAGAGGAAACGTCCATGGGAGACTTAAAATCCCATTGTTTGTATTCATTTCATTTTGATTGTAAGCCCAAGAGGCAAACAAGTTTGTTTATCACTAATAAAAGTTTACTTTCTGGTTGTTTAAACAAATTTAAATCCTGCGGTCCTTGAAAACATTGCATACGCATTTATACACCATATCATTGCATCACAGGTTTCTTATGTACAGGTATCTTATCTTCTCGCTATTTATTTCAGCAGAAATGGCTCTTGAACAGACAGTCAAAGATCTCCAGGCTCAGAATGCCCGATTCCAAGAGTTGATTCTGAACTTGTCCAAGGGACAAGATGAGTTGAAGACACTGCTGGCTAAGAAGAAGAGTCCTGAGGACAACAAGGATGGTCAGTTGGAACAATTGCAAGCTGAGATAACAGAAATGAGGATCCAGATGAATGGCCAGGTGGCTCTTATCCAAAGTTTAGCTCAGGGGCAAGAAGAGCTGAGAACCTTTGTCCAAAAACTTCAAAGTAATGGAGTCAGGAATCTAATTGTCAATCAACCTCCGTTAAAACAAGCTGATTGGGTTGAAAGGAAGATGAGGATAAAAGAAGGTAAGAAACCGGTTACCACTGATTGTTCTTCAGTTAAAGAAAAAAGACATGGTAAAGTTAATCCACCTCAACACAAGGGGTGTAGAAGACAGTTTATCAAATTCAGCACTCCAATGTCACAAGTTCTGCAATGCTTGTTGGAGATGAAACTAATTTCTTTGAAAAATCCTCCTCAAAATCCTAAAACTTCCTCTCCTCGCTATAATCCCAAGGCAAGGTGTGGGTATCACTCCAACTGTCCTGGACATGATACTAATAGTTGTTGGACATTGAAGAAGAAGATTCAAGATCTAATTGACGAAGGAATCCTAGAGGTTACTCCAGAAGGTCAAGTTGAGTTCTACTATCGTCCATCAAACACCAAAACTGCAAGACAAGTTGCCCAAGGCAGCAAGAAAGGAAGCCTACCTATTCCTGTTGAGATATGGGGCACCTTGGGACATCCAAGTGGAAAATTTGATTTCATGGTGAAGTATACTGCTCCTCAAAGTTCACAGATTGCAATTGAAGACATTCAGCCAACCGGATGGGACAACATTTGAATCTTCATTTGTAATTTCTTTTATTTGTTTGAACACTTACTATTATGTTAAACTTTTGATTTCATTAATACATTGCATATGTTTGTCTTGAATTAATCCATTCGTTTCACTATATTTAAAACTATGCTTCTTATTTCTATCTTGTGATATTTAACTCCTGATAAAGCTATAAGCCTGTAGAGGGAGGATGACGAAAACAATACCATAATATTAGGCAGTATGCTTTTGAACAGACTATGCTGACGATGTACAGGCATTGTTTCAATTCCTAAACAGTGGAGATATAAGGAAGTTAATCTGTAGTCAACCCTTTTGAGCCTATGAAGTAGGAGTTTTTATTCTCGCACAAATTAAAACCCTTATTCATAACCCGGGGCAGGGTAGTTACTCGGTTAACTCAAATATGCCAATTATATGTGTTTTACACAACTAATGATGGTTCTCTGTAATCATTAAACCTGACACTCAATATCCAGCAAAAGGAAAGCTTACTAAGTCAAAACCTATGAAGGAGACTTAGTAAAACATTAAGACATCCTGCTTACTGTAACCTTGAAATAAGCAGTTCAGGCAAAAAGAAGGGATAATAAAGTCAAAAGAGAAAAAAAAGAGGTCAATATGAATCCTCAACAAAGAAAGATGACTGAATGTTCAAATAAATTTTGGGTTTCTGAACCATCACAAATGTCAGTGTTACAATTCCAAACTCATTTGAGCCTCAATGCATAAGTTAACTGAGTATAGAACTGAAGAACATCATGGAGAATGGGTTGGGTACAAATAAATTTGAGCCTTTATCTTTTGTTTCTTAAACCATGAACCAGGCCACGTTACAACCCTTTAAAAGTCCTAACTGAAGCATGGTTAGTTTGAAAGCGTACTGTTACAAAGAGGTATCCTGACTCCTTTAGGGCTTATTATAAAACTTGAGTTAATATCACAGTTTTCACAAAAAATGTTTTTCTAAAATAACTCTTTTTCAAAATTTCAAGACAGACATAAGCATTGCATTTTTGAATATATTTGTTTACATATACTTGAGTGTTTGATAAACAGAGAAACTTACAGGATGAATGTTCAAAGTCCTTCCGATAAACAAAGTTGCTTCCTGGATCAAAGTCCACGTATACAAAGGGGCATAATCATTATCTCCTAATCAAGGGGGCAGACCATGATACTGCCTAACTCATTTGGGGCAATCAGGACAAGATTCAACTATGTTTAAGCAGCCAGAGGCAGATCCCCTCATCTATCTGAAGTACCAAGGGTAACATTACAGAGTTCATAATGCCAGGGGCATAGTCACTGTTTCCAAATCAAAGGGGCATACCAAGTTACTGTTCAATTCATTCGGGGAAATCAGGTCCAGATTCAACAGTGCTTAATAGCCAGGGGCAGCTTTCCTCATGTATTTGAACTACCAAGGGTAACATTATAAAGTTCATGATATCAGGGGCATATTATTGTGGGGCATTCTGCTTATTTCTCTTGAGATAACCACCTTCAGATACTTCCCTTTTGGGACAATTCATCCTCAACCAAGGGGCAATGCTTTCTTTTCAAATCTAGTAGCCGGAGCGTATATGGTCCATTACAATTTGAAGACACATTCCTCTCGTTATATTACCTTGATTTGGAGTTCTCAGCAGAAGCCATTGTGGGAATTAATTGTCTACGTCAGTAGTATCAGATGGTGTCAGTATCATATCTTCAGATCCAACCATGAGGATTTCTGGGAAGGTATTCAGGAAAGTTAAGAATCTCAGGAGCTCTAAATCCATTTGGTTATACGCTCTCAAAGATGAAACGATTCTATTTTCAAGTTCAGCTTTACTTTTCCCTCTTTATTCAGGGTTACTTTTTCCCTTTTACCTAAGCAAAAACGTCCATTGATTGTGTTTGAATGTATGTATGCTTTTGAATATGATTGATGTTTACCAGAAATGCATAAATGCTTAATATGATTGATGTTTACCAGAAATGCATAAAAATGCAGTAATAGTATTTACTAAGGACGAACGAGGGAAGGATTTCAACGAAACTTCGCCGGTTCATTCCCACTAAGACAGCTACAAGTTCCCCAGTAGGACAAATCCATCTTCATAAATACTTCAAGTCACATCTCCCCTGGAATTTATATCCATCTCTTTTATCCTCATACGGATAGTCGGGAATTTATTTTTCCAATAGAGTACGACGAACGAAGACGGGAGGTTATGTATACCCTACTATCAAACGAAGACGGGAGGTTATGGATACCTTACTATCGAATGAAGACGGGAGGTTATATATACTATATTATCAAACGAGACGGGAACGAGTTCCTCATATCTTCCAGCAACGAATCGGGATTTATTTTTCCTGGCCAGCAGTTATTATACAAAGATATCCAGACGCGTCAAGCTACATGATGCATACATACATCATTTACATCATATCATACATATACATTAGTACATAATACATTACTTAAGTGCATCATATTATACATGCATACATAATGCATAAGCTAATATTATCATACAGAATGTTATAATCTTGTTTTTCAGATTAATTCTCCAGCAGACAAACTTCATCAACAACTTGTGACTATTGGGCCGTTGTTTATCTTCCCAAAAAGATATCATTTCCTCAGGACGTTGTTTATCCTCATGAAAGCTCATTATACCTCAGGACGTTGTTTATCCTCCTGAAAGCATATCATTTCCTCAGGACGTTGTTTATCCTCCTGAAAGCTCATTATACCTCAGGACGTTGTTTATCCTCCTGAAAGCATACCATTTCCTCAGGACGTTGTTTATCCTCCTGAAAGCATATCATTTCCTCAGGACGTTGTTTATCCTCCTGAAATCTCATTATACCTCAGGACGTTGTTTATCCTCCTGAAAGCATATCATTTCCTCAGGACGTTGTTTATCCTCCTGAAAGCTTCTTATACCTCAGGACGTTGTTTATCCTCCTGAAAGCATACCATTTCCTCAGGACGTTGTTTATCCTCCTGAAAGCATATCATTTCCTCAGGACGTTGTTTATCCTCCTGAAAGCTCATTATACCTCAGGACGTTGTTTATCCTCCTGAAAGCATACCATTTCCTCAGGACGTTGTTTATCCTCCTGAAAGCATATCATTTCCTCAGGACGTTGTTTATCCTCCTGAAAGCTCATTATACCTCAGGACGTTGTTTATCCCCCTGAAAGCATATCATTTCCTCAGGACGTTGTTTATCCTCCTGAAAGCATATCATTGGGCCGTTGTTTATCTTCCCAAAGGCTACATCATTATACCTCAGGACGTTGTTTATCCTCCTGAAAGCATATCATATCATTGGGCCATTGTTTATCTTCCCAAAGGTTACCATTTCCTTAGGACGTTGTTTATCCTCCTGCAAGCATATCATGACTATTGGGCCGTTGTTTATCTTCCCAAAGGTTACGTCATTATTCCTCAGGACGTTGTTTATCCTCCTGAAAGCTCATTATACCTCAGGACATTGTTTATCCTCCTGAAAGCATATCATTTCCTCAGGACGTTGTTTATCCTCCTAAAAGCTTCTTATACCTCAGGACGTTGTTTATCCTCCTGAAAGCATACCATTTCCTCAGGACGTTGTTTATCCTCCTGAAAGCATATCATTTCCTCAGGACGTTGTTTATCCTCCTGAAAGCTCATTATACCTCAGGACGTTGTTTATCCTCCTAAAAGCATACCATTTCCTCAGGACGTTGTTTATCCTCCTGAAAGCATATCATTTCCTCAGGACGTTGTTTATCCTCCTAAAAGCTCATTATACCTCAGGACGTTGTTTATCCCCCTGAAAGCATATCATTTCCTCAGGACGTTGTTTATCCTCCTGAAAGCATATCATTGGGCCGTTGTTTATCTTCCCAAAGGCTACATCATTATACCTCAAGACGTTGTTTATCCTCGTGAAAGCATATCATATCATTGGGTCGTTGTTTATCTTCCCAAAGGTTACCATTTCCTCAGGACGTTGTTTATCCTCCTGCAAGCATATCATGACTATTGGGCCGTTGTTTATCTTCCCAAAGGTTATGTCATTATTCCTCAGGACGTTGTTTATCCTCCTGAAAGCATATCATGACCTTGGGCCGTTGTTTATCTTCCCAAAGGTTACCTAATTATTATGGGATGTTGTTTATCTTCCCAGAAAGTTATATCTTCATATCTTGGACTGCTTTATCCTCCAAGAGACATATCTGAAGGACTTTTCTCCAAGTGGCATCTTTAAGCCCACTCAAGCATATTCAACTAGTCATCAGTATCACTCTACGCACCGGTGAGTGCAAATTTTTGGGCTTTTGTGTTCAATCCCCTTCAACCTTCCAGGTCACGACTGACAAATATACCAATCTAACCCCTCAGGTTTCAGAAAATTAAACAGGGGCAGCTGTTGCACCCCAAAATTTGCCCTCACAATACAAGACTTTGTGTGCTAAGAAGGTTCACAAGGTTCACAATACCTTTCATGAGGTTCATGAAGTTTACAAGACACTTTATGAGGTTCACAAGGCCTTTCATGAGATTCATGAAGTTTACAAGACACTTTATGAGGTTCACAAGGCCTTTCATGAGGTTCATGAAGTTTACAAGACACTTTATGAGGTTCACAAGGTTCACAAGACCTTTCATGAGGTTCATGAAGTTTACAAGACACTTTATGAGGTTCACAAGACCTTTCATGAGGTTCACAAGATTCACAAGACATCTTATGAGGTTCACAAGGTTCACAAAGTTCATCATTGGTCAAAAGATTTGACAATTCCCTCAGACAATGCACCTCCTAAGCAGTGCATCCAAAACTAGGGTTTTGACTTTAATCAGGCTAAATGGATTTCCAAGACTTCAAATGAGCTTCATAATATCTTATATGTGTCTAAGAATCCCCATGACAAGTTTCAAGACTTTTCTCAAAGGTTTGCTCAGTCAGATGATCAGATAAGTCAAAATCAGTCAAAGCAGTTAAAAAGTCAAACTGAGGTCAACTGTGGTCAAACCAAAGTCAAACTTCATGATTTTTTGCCAACATCAAGTATATGAAGTAAAATTCATCATTTTATCAAGGGTTGATCATGATTCATCAAGGAGATTTCAGATCATCAAGAATCAAAGGTTTCTAAATTAGGGTTTTCTCAGGAAAAGTCAACTGAACTTTGACCAGCCATAACTTTCACATGCTTCATCACATATTTCCCATCAAAAGCTCATTTTGAATAAAATTGAATTCTCTACAACTTTGTGTCTCACAAGCCAAGCCCAAAAATGCTTCATTTGGAAGGTAGGAGCTAAGACATTATAGGTCCTTTTAAAAGTCAACAAAAAGTCAACAACTTCAAAAGGGCATAACTTGAGAATGGTAAATGATATGGACATGAAACCAATGGGGTTGGTTAGAGGACTCTTCAAGCTTTCCAAAATGTCCAAGAACACCCTCATAGCATTAAAATTGAAGGATTTGTGCCCTTGCAAAGTTGGGAAATTTTAGGGAAGTTTATGAAGCAAATGGGGGTTTAAAACCAAATTTTTCCAAATGGGCTTGCCATGTGATGATCCAATCCATACAAGTACCTCAAGCACGACCCAAAGCAACAAAGTTCTGATTTTTTATTATTTATTTATTATTTATTTTGATTTTATCCATTAAAAATCAAATTAAATCTAAATAAAATATGAAAACTCAATATTTGAATGTGATTCTTCTTCTAGAAAGTTTTAATAACCATTCAAAGCTGATTGATACAATCCAATTTCGTGCTAGCTTGTTTTGGCAATGTTAGATAAAATATTTTTCAATATTTGGAAGGAGATTTCTTCATCATCAAGGTACTCAAAAAGCCCATATAACCCACAAGTATTTTGACCTAATTTGATTCATTATATATACACAAAGAGAATACAAGCATAGGGGACGAATTCACAGCCTCCAAGACTTTGTTCAAACTTCACAAAATTGTTCCAAAAACTCAAATTTGGATTCATCCATAGAAGGCGTTTAAAGGTATTTTAAAGACATATGAAGGATCCTTGGACATCAATGATCATATATCAATAGCCATAAGCATCTCAAACTCCAAGAATTGACCAAACCGAATCAGAGTTTTTGAGCTTTTATGAATTTTTCGTTTTCACATCTTTGAGTAATATAAATGGCATTTGTTTGTTGTTTCATGTTTGTATTGAACTAATGATTGTTTCTGTATACTTTAATTTGAGTTTTGACACAGATTCGAAGACTTGCCATTGTTAGGGTTTGAGATTCGAATTCGGGATCTTGGTATTTAGGGTGTTTAAATGGATTCTAAGAACATGGCCGTGACATATAAACTTCATGTGATTGATCTGGGTTGTTAATTTACATTAATGTTGTGGTTTGATTGATGATTAAAAAACATAGGTTTTTCTGGTTCAAGAACATGCAGGAAAATTCGTAGGAAGTTTTGAAGAAGAATTCGCAGGAAATTCAAACGGGGAAGATGAAGTTTGGCGCGCAGGAAATGTTTGAAATTTCAGGAAAGCTTAAAACGAATGTGTTTCATGTATATGACAACTAAAGCGCTTGGCTCAGTTGGTTTGTACGTCTGGTTGATAAGTGAATGGTCCTGGGATCAAAACCTCCCCAGGCCATTTTTGGTTTTGTTTTTGTTTTCAATATTTTCGCAGGTTAAAGAACAAAAGGATTACCACCTGGATCACTATCACCAACGCACGCACAGCCTGGTGGATGGCTTGCTGGTCCAAGGGTCATGAAGCCTAGGGCGTGGGTTCAATCCCTGCCCCAGGTAAGTTTTATTTTTTTGTTTTGTTTAATTATTTTGTTTAATTATATTATTGTTAATTAATTATAATCATGTTTAATATATATATTTAAATGATTATAGGAAAATAATATGTAAATATATTTAATTTCATATTTTAAAAACCATTAGTTTATTTTCTAAAAGCTTAATCCTAGTTTTTTATTTTAATTAAAATATGCATATATGATTATTATATATTTATTAGTTTTGGTAAATAATTAAATTAATAATGTAAATTATATCCTAATTATATTTTCTGAAATTTCTAAAACCCTCATCCTGATTTTTCTTAAATATAAAATTAACCCTAATTATAAATATTAATTAATTTATTAATTGTAACTTTTAATAAACTTTAATTATATGTATATATTTCATAATTGGTTTGTAATTATTATTTAAATCTTATATGTAAATAATTATTTTTAGTGTATGCTTAAAAATAATTAAAGTTTGCTAATTCAATTTTGTAAATATAATTTATTTTCATAATATGCTTATAATTAACTTAATTTCTATAACTTATATATAATTTAAAACTTTATAATGATTAGTATATAATTGTTTAAATTTTCTTCTTAATCTTAAAATATAATTGTTCATATAAAAAATTGATCTTTTAATTATTATGCTAATATTTTTGTTTATATTATTAATTATATTTATTTTCATATGATATTTATTTTATTATTACTAACCACATATATATATATATATATATATATATATATATATATATATTGTGATTTATTATTTTATTTTTACCAACCCAATTATATTATTATTACTTATTTTTGCTTATTTATTTAATTTGCTTTAATTATTATTATTTTGTAATTGCCTCCTTTATGTAATATTGTAATAGTAATATTGAATATTTATTTTAAATGCTATGGTTAGTAAATAGGGAGTGAAACATGTTTGTATGTTAAAATTAATTTAGATCACTAATTAAAAGATAAATATTTAAATTGGTATACTCACACACGTAAGTCGATCTTTGATCGCCATCTCACTTCCTTAAGGATTCCTCTCATGTTGCCTAAAACAAAAGGTCAAGTAGGGTGTATAAAGCAAAGTCTCTCATTTTCACATCATCTAGTCCCTTTAGCAAATGAAAAGATCAAGTCCCTTCGAATGTTGCCTTCGTAATGATCTTGTCCCTTTCTAATAAAGATGATAAGTCCCTTCGAATTGCTTATACACCCCACAGTTGCCTAAATAAACAGATGTCCCTTCACTTGTCCCTTACATCCAAGGTAATGACTACCTATTCCTTAATAATAGGGATAGTCTTACCATTTAAAGGATTCAAGAATAGAAAAGACTTAAACTTAGGGTAGGTTCCTCTTAGATACTTGCTCACTCTTCAAAAGCATTTCAAGCACTTCACATTTTAAACAATTTTCAAAACAAAGGTTTTTTACGCATCCGTACATGGATCATTATGAAACTCTTAAGAAAATTTCTATTTACACACTTCACATTTCAAAAACATTTTAAAGTGAGCTAAGTAACTAAGAGCCCATAGATAACCATGGATGTAAAGGGTGCTAACACCTTCCCTTTACATAACCTACCCCCCGGACCCAAAAAAATCTTTTAAAAGGTCTTTCCTGTTCTTTTATGCCTTTCCTTTGGATAAAATAAAAGTCGGTGGCGACTCTTGCTATCCGCAACATTACTAAAGTCAGTTCTCCCACCGTGTTACAGAACTGGCGACTCTGCTGGGGACTTAATATTAAAGAGGGGTACCCTTAGGAATTAGATCACTTTTAAAATTGTTTGCCTTGTTTACTTTATACTTATCTGTTGGGTGCTCTTATGTGTGAAAGATCCTAACCCGGATCTAGTGTACCTTAGGTAAATGGCAATAGACCAAGGAAACTGTACGGCGTATACCGATATGGTTGATCTGGTGGCCATAGTTAGTGTGACTTCTTGGTTGGTGCTTATGTTCCTTAAGTCAAGTTGAGGATAATATGAGGCTGACATATGTTGTCAATGCACTAACTAACTTTTAGAACCCTAGTTATCCCATCTTGGCCTTTAGAAAAGTAGTGAGATAACCGGCTTTTGGTGCAGACTGAAGTTGGTTGATACTCGATACTACGCTCATTGAGATTCTAAACGTGGAGGGTTTTGGTTGGCAAGTAAGTTGCCTACTGAACAACCACCCTTGTGAAGGATCAATGATATTGAGATCCCTTAGAACCAGGTTACTTTTGTAGGACAGGATGAACCAACTAACTTCAGGGGAGGGTACTTACCTTTGAACCTCATGCAAGCCTTTAAACCTAGGGCTATTGTGTGACTTGTTTGTGTGTGCCACATGTTTGTAATTGAGCATAACATCATAGCATCATCATGCATCATAAGCATAGCATTTTCACTAACCATTTCAAGGACCAAAGGATTTATCTTTGTTCTTTGTTGCAGGTCATGGCTTCTGCTCGTAGAAACACTATCAGGATCAACTTTGTAGGCATACCTCCTAAGCTTAAAGAGTTGGTTTCTCAAGTGTCTGAACACTCCCAGTTCATCAAGAGACATGGTTACTTACTGGATCTAGTCACTTCAGGATTCAATGAAGACATGATGAGTGTTCTGTTCCAGTTCTTTGATCCTAAGCACCATTGCTTCACATTCCCCGACTATCAGCTGGTTCCTACAATGGAAGAGTTCTCCAAACTTCTGGGTATACATGTACTTGATCAGAAACCATTCACAGGCTTGGAAAAAGAGCCTAAACCTGAAGTTATTGTTGCAGCTCTACATCTGAAGAAGTCTGACATTGTTCTAGAAACGAGAAGCGGAGTTAAGGGTATTCTTGCTAAGGTGTTGATAGAGAAGGCTCAAATGTTCTTGAAAGCTATGAGCTATGATGCTTTTGAGGAGATCTTAGCCTTGCTGATCTATGGCTTAGTGTTATTCCCCAATCCTGATCAGTTCATAGATGTTCATGCCATCAACATATTCATGAGTCACAATCCAGTGCCTACATTGCTTGGAGACATCCTGCACTCTCTTCACACTCGTACTACAAAAGCAAGAGGAACTTTGATGTGTTGCATACCTTTGTTATCCAGGTGGTTTATTTCTCACCTTCCTCGCTCAGTACTGAAGAATGAACAAGGGTTCAGGTGGTCCAAGAGGATTATGTCACTCTCGCATTCAGATATTCATTGGTGCTCCAGATCTATGGAGAATGTCACTATCATTGACCGTTGTGGGGAGTTTCCTAATGTGCCACTTATAGGCATAAGAGGAGGCATCACCTACAACCCTTCTCTAGCTTTACGACAGTTTGGTTACGCTCGGAGTGATGGCCCTCATGACATGTTGATTCAGGGTATTGTGTTTGACTACGACAACGATCTTCAAGGTTACCGTCAGAGATTCATACGAGCATGGGGGAAAGTGAACAAGGTTGACAGCAAGACTCTGGAGTCTAAGTACACTATTCTTATGGAAGCTTACCTCAGATGGGTGCGATCTCGTGCTCAGACTCTCATGATGCCATATCCTGCTATCCTGCCAGTTACCATGGAACCTGTTGCTGAAGGAGATACTTCTTATACCATCCTTCACCCAGACATGCCTACTGACATGGAAGATTTACAGAGGTCCTGGATCCAGTTGAAGGAGCAAAGAGATACTTTTGAGACTCATTACAAAGCAAGTCAAGAAAGAATCTTGGAGCTAACAAAACAACTTCACGAGGGGCGGAATCTCAGCTCATACCTCAACACAAAGAGGAAACGTCCATGGGAGACTTAAAATCCCATTGTTTGTATTCATTTCATTTTGATTGTAAGCCCAAGAGGCAAACAAGTTTGTTTATCACTAATAAAAGTTTACTTTCTGGTTGTTTAAACAAATTTAAATCCTGCGGTCCTTGAAAACATTGCATACGCATTTATACACCATATCATTGCATCACAGGTTTCTTATGTACAGGTATCTTATCTTCTCGCTATTTATTTCAGCAGAAATGGCTCTTGAACAGACAGTCAAAGATCTCCAGGCTCAGAATGCCCGATTCCAAGAGTTGATTCTGAACTTGTCCAAGGGACAAGATGAGTTGAAGACACTGCTGGCTAAGAAGAAGAGTCCTGAGGACAACAAGGATGGTCAGTTGGAACAATTGCAAGCTGAGATAACAGAAATGAGGATCCAGATGAATGGCCAGGTGGCTCTTATCCAAAGTTTAGCTCAGGGGCAAGAAGAGCTGAGAACCTTTGTCCAAAAACTTCAAAGTAATGGAGTCAGGAATCTAATTGTCAATCAACCTCCGTTAAAACAAGCTGATTGGGTTGAAAGGAAGATGAGGATAAAAGAAGGTAAGAAACCGGTTACCACTGATTGTTCTTCAGTTAAAGAAAAAAGACATGGTAAAGTTAATCCACCTCAACACAAGGGGTGTAGAAGACAGTTTATCAAATTCAGCACTCCAATGTCACAAGTTCTGCAATGCTTGTTGGAGATGAAACTAATTTCTTTGAAAAATCCTCCTCAAAATCCTAAAACTTCCTCTCCTCGCTATAATCCCAAGGCAAGGTGTGGGTATCACTCCAACTGTCCTGGACATGATACTAATAGTTGTTGGACATTGAAGAAGAAGATTCAAGATCTAATTGACGAAGGAATCCTAGAGGTTACTCCAGAAGGTCAAGTTGAGTTCTACTATCGTCCATCAAACACCAAAACTGCAAGACAAGTTGCCCAAGGCAGCAAGAAAGGAAGCCTACCTATTCCTGTTGAGATATGGGGCACCTTGGGACATCCAAGTGGAAAATTTGATTTCATGGTGAAGTATACTGCTCCTCAAAGTTCACAGATTGCAATTGAAGACATTCAGCCAACCGGATGGGACAACATTTGAATCTTCATTTGTAATTTCTTTTATTTGTTTGAACACTTACTATTATGTTAAACTTTTGATTTCATTAATACATTGCATATGTTTGTCTTGAATTAATCCATTCGTTTCACTATATTTAAAACTATGCTTCTTATTTCTATCTTGTGATATTTAACTCCTGATAAAGCTATAAGCCTGTAGAGGGAGGATGACGAAAACAATACCATAATATTAGGCAGTATGCTTTTGAACAGACTATGCTGACGATGTACAGGCATTGTTTCAATTCCTAAACAGTGGAGATATAAGGAAGTTAATCTGTAGTCAACCCTTTTGAGCCTATGAAGTAGGAGTTTTTATTCTCGCACAAATTAAAACCCTTATTCATAACCCGGGGCAGGGTAGTTACTCGGTTAACTCAAATATGCCAATTATATGTGTTTTACACAACTAATGATGGTTCTCTGTAATCATTAAACCTGACACTCAATATCCAGCAAAAGGAAAGCTTACTAAGTCAAAACCTATGAAGGAGACTTAGTAAAACATTAAGACATCCTGCTTACTGTAACCTTGAAATAAGCAGTTCAGGCAAAAAGAAGGGATAATAAAGTCAAAAGAGAAAAAAAAGAGGTCAATATGAATCCTCAACAAAGAAAGATGACTGAATGTTCAAATAAATTTTGGGTTTCTGAACATCACAAATGTCAGTGTTACAATTCCAAACTCATTTGAGCCTCAATGCATAAGTTAACTGAGTATAGAACTGAAGAACATCATGGAGAATGGGTTGGGTACAAATAAATTTGAGCCTTTATCTTTTGTTTCTTAAACCATGAACCAGGCCACGTTACAACCCTTTAAAAGTCCTAACTGAAGCATGGTTAGTTTGAAAGCGTACTGTTACAAAGAGGTATCCTGACTCCTTTAGGGCTTATTATAAAACTTGAGTTAATATCACAGTTTTCACAAAAAATGTTTTTCTAAAATAACTCTTTTTCAAAATTTCAAGACAGACATAAGCATTGCATTTTTGAATATATTTGTTTACATATACTTGAGTGTTTGATAAACAGAGAAACTTACAGGATGAATGTTCAAAGTCCTTCCGATAAACAAAGTTGCTTCCTGGATCAAAGTCCACGTATACAAAGGGGCATAATCATTATCTCCTAATCAAGGGGGCAGACCATGATACTGCCTAACTCATTTGGGGCAATCAGGACAAGATTCAACTATGTTTAAGCAGCCAGAGGCAGATCCCCTCATCTATCTGAAGTACCAAGGGTAACATTACAGAGTTCATAATGCCAGGGGCATAGTCACTGTTTCCAAATCAAAGGGGCATACCAAGTTACTGTTCAATTCATTCGGGGAAATCAGGTCCAGATTCAACAGTGCTTAATAGCCAGGGGCAGCTTTCCTCATGTATTTGAACTACCAAGGGTAACATTATAAAGTTCATGATATCAGGGGCATATTATTGTGGGGCATTCTGCTTATTTCTCTTGAGATAACCACCTTCAGATACTTCCCTTTTGGGACAATTCATCCTCAACCAAGGGGCAATGCTTTCTTTTCAAATCTAGTAGCCGGAGCGTATATGGTCCATTACAATTTGAAGACACATTCCTCTCGTTATATTACCTTGATTTGGAGTTCTCAGCAGAAGCCATTGTGGGAATTAATTGTCTACGTCAGTAGTATCAGATGGTGTCAGTATCATATCTTCAGATCCAACCATGAGGATTTCTGGGAAGGTATTCAGGAAAGTTAAGAATCTCAGGAGCTCTAAATCCATTTGGTTATACGCTCTCAAAGATGAAACGATTCTATTTTCAAGTTCAGCTTTACTTTTCCCTCTTTATTCAGGGTTACTTTTTCCCTTTTACCTAAGCAAAAACGTCCATTGATTGTGTTTGAATGTATGTATGCTTTTGAATATGATTGATGTTTACCAGAAATGCATAAATGCTTAATATGATTGATGTTTACCAGAAATGCATAAAAATGCAGTAATAGTATTTACTAAGGACGAACGAGGGAAGGATTTCAACGAAACTTCGCCGGTTCATTCCCACTAAGACAGCTACAAGTTCCCCAGTAGGACAAATCCATCTTCATAAATACTTCAAGTCACATCTCCCCTGGAATTTATATCCATCTCTTTTATCCTCATACGGATAGTCGGGAATTTATTTTTCCAATAGAGTACGACGAACGAAGACGGGAGGTTATGTATACCCTACTATCAAACGAAGACGGGAGGTTATGGATACCTTACTATCGAATGAAGACGGGAGGTTATATATACTATATTATCAAACGAGACGGGAACGAGTTCCTCATATCTTCCAGCAACGAATCGGGATTTATTTTTCCTGGCCAGCAGTTATTATACAAAGATATCCAGACGCGTCAAGCTACATGATGCATACATACATCATTTACATCATATCATACATATACATTAGTACATAATACATTACTTAAGTGCATCATATTATACATGCATACATAATGCATAAGCTAATATTATCATACAGAATGTTATAATCTTGTTTTTCAGATTAATTCTCCAGCAGACAAACTTCATCAACAACTTGTGACTATTGGGCCGTTGTTTATCTTCCCAAAAAGATATCATTTCCTCAGGACGTTGTTTATCCTCATGAAAGCTCATTATACCTCAGGACGTTGTTTATCCTCCTGAAAGCATATCATTTCCTCAGGACGTTGTTTATCCTCCTGAAAGCTCATTATACCTCAGGACGTTGTTTATCCTCCTGAAAGCATACCATTTCCTCAGGACGTTGTTTATCCTCCTGAAAGCATATCATTTCCTCAGGACGTTGTTTATCCTCCTGAAATCTCATTATACCTCAGGACGTTGTTTATCCTCCTGAAAGCATATCATTTCCTCAGGACGTTGTTTATCCTCCTGAAAGCTTCTTATACCTCAGGACGTTGTTTATCCTCCTGAAAGCATACCATTTCCTCAGGACGTTGTTTATCCTCCTGAAAGCATATCATTTCCTCAGGACGTTGTTTATCCTCCTGAAAGCTCATTATACCTCAGGACGTTGTTTATCCTCCTGAAAGCATACCATTTCCTCAGGACGTTGTTTATCCTCCTGAAAGCATATCATTTCCTCAGGACGTTGTTTATCCTCCTGAAAGCTCATTATACCTCAGGACGTTGTTTATCCCCCTGAAAGCATATCATTTCCTCAGGACGTTGTTTATCCTCCTGAAAGCATATCATTGGGCCGTTGTTTATCTTCCCAAAGGCTACATCATTATACCTCAGGACGTTGTTTATCCTCCTGAAAGCATATCATATCATTGGGCCATTGTTTATCTTCCCAAAGGTTACCATTTCCTTAGGACGTTGTTTATCCTCCTGCAAGCATATCATGACTATTGGGCCGTTGTTTATCTTCCCAAAGGTTACGTCATTATTCCTCAGGACGTTGTTTATCCTCCTGAAAGCTCATTATACCTCAGGACATTGTTTATCCTCCTGAAAGCATATCATTTCCTCAGGACGTTGTTTATCCTCCTAAAAGCTTCTTATACCTCAGGACGTTGTTTATCCTCCTGAAAGCATACCATTTCCTCAGGACGTTGTTTATCCTCCTGAAAGCATATCATTTCCTCAGGACATTGTTTATCCTCCTGAAAGCTCATTATACCTCAGGACGTTGTTTATCCTCCTAAAAGCATACCATTTCCTCAGGACGTTGTTTATCCTCCTGAAAGCATATCATTTCCTCAGGACGTTGTTTATCCTCCTAAAAGCTCATTATACCTCAGGACGTTGTTTATCCCCCTGAAAGCATATCATTTCCTCAGGACGTTGTTTATCCTCCTGAAAGCATATCATTGGGCCGTTGTTTATCTTCCCAAAGGCTACATCATTATACCTCAAGACGTTGTTTATCCTCGTGAAAGCATATCATATCATTGGGTCGTTGTTTATCTTCCCAAAGGTTACCATTTCCTCAGGACGTTGTTTATCCTCCTGCAAGCATATCATGACTATTGGGCCGTTGTTTATCTTCCCAAAGGTTATGTCATTATTCCTCAGGACGTTGTTTATCCTCCTGAAAGCATATCATGACCTTGGGCCGTTGTTTATCTTCCCAAAGGTTACCTAATTATTATGGGATGTTGTTTATCTTCCCAGAAAGTTATATCTTCATATCTTGGACTGCTTTATCCTCCAAGAGACATATCTGAAGGACTTTTCTCCAAGTGGCATCTTTAAGCCCACTCAAGCATATTCAACTAGTCATCAGTATCACTCTACGCACCGGTGAGTGCAAATTTTTGGGCTTTTGTGTTCAATCCCCTTCAACCTTCCAGGTCACGACTGACAAATATACCAATCTAACCCCTCAGGTTTCAGAAAATTAAACAGGGGCAGCTGTTGCACCCCAAAATTTGCCCTCACAATACAAGACTTTGTGTGCTAAGAAGGTTCACAAGGTTCACAATACCTTTCATGAGGTTCATGAAGTTTACAAGACACTTTATGAGGTTCACAAGGCCTTTCATGAGATTCATGAAGTTTACAAGACACTTTATGAGGTTCACAAGGCCTTTCATGAGGTTCATGAAGTTTACAAGACACTTTATGAGGTTCACAAGGTTCACAAGACCTTTCATGAGGTTCATGAAGTTTACAAGACACTTTATGAGGTTCACAAGACCTTTCATGAGGTTCACAAGATTCACAAGACATCTTATGAGGTTCACAAGGTTCACAAAGTTCATCATTGGTCAAAAGATTTGACAATTCCCTCAGACAATGCACCTCCTAAGCAGTGCATCCAAAACTAGGGTTTTGACTTTAATCAGGCTAAATGGATTTCCAAGACTTCAAATGAGCTTCATAATATCTTATATGTGTCTAAGAATCCCCATGACAAGTTTCAAGACTTTTCTCAAAGGTTTGCTCAGTCAGATGATCAGATAAGTCAAAATCAGTCAAAGCAGTTAAAAAGTCAAACTGAGGTCAACTGTGGTCAAACCAAAGTCAAACTTCATGATTTTTTGCCAACATCAAGTATATGAAGTAAAATTCATCATTTTATCAAGGGTTGATCATGATTCATCAAGGAGATTTCAGATCATCAAGAATCAAAGGTTTCTAAATTAGGGTTTTCTCAGGAAAAGTCAACTGAACTTTGACCAGCCATAACTTTCACATGCTTCATCACATATTTCCCATCAAAAGCTCATTTTGAATAAAATTGAATTCTCTACAACTTTGTGTCTCACAAGCCAAGCCCAAAAATGCTTCATTTGGAAGGTAGGAGCTAAGACATTATAGGTCCTTTTAAAAGTCAACAAAAAGTCAACAACTTCAAAAGGGCATAACTTGAGAATGGTAAATGATATGGACATGAAACCAATGGGGTTGGTTAGAGGACTCTTCAAGCTTTCTAAAATGTCCAAGAACACCCTCATAGCATTAAAATTGAAGGATTTGTGCCCTTGCAAAGTTGGGAAATTTTAGGGAAGTTTATGAAGCAAATGGGGGTTTAAAACCAAATTTTTCCAAATGGGCTTGCCATGTGATGATCCAATCCATACAAGTACCTCAAGCACGACCCAAAGCAACAAAGTTCTGATTTTTTATTATTTATTTATTATTTATTTTGATTTTATCCATTAAAAATCAAATTAAATCTAAATAAAATATGAAAACTCAATATTTGAATGTGATTCTTCTTCTAGAAAGTTTTAATAACCATTCAAAGCTGATTGATACAATCCAATTTCGTGCTAGCTTGTTTTGGCAATGTTAGATAAAATATTTTTCAATATTTGGAAGGAGATTTCTTCATCATCAAGGTACTCAAAAAGCCCATATAACCCACAAGTATTTTGACCTAATTTGATTCATTATATATACACAAAGAGAATACAAGCATAGGGGACGAATTCACAGCCTCCAAGACTTTGTTCAAACTTCACAAAATTGTTCCAAAAACTCAAATTTGGATTCATCCATAGAAGGCGTTTAAAGGTATTTTAAAGACATATGAAGGATCCTTGGACATCAATGATCATATATCAATAGCCATAAGCATCTCAAACTCCAAGAATTGACCAAACCGAATCAGAGTTTTTGAGCTTTTATGAATTTTTCGTTTTCACATCTTTGAGTAATATAAATGGCATTTGTTTGTTGTTTCATGTTTGTATTGAACTAATGATTGTTTCTGTATACTTTAATTTGAGTTTTGACACAGATTCGAAGACTTGCCATTGTTAGGGTTTGAGATTCGAATTCGGGATCTTGGTATTTAGGGTGTTTAAATGGATTCTAAGAACATGGCCGTGACATATAAACTTCATGTGATTGATCTGGGTTGTTAATTTACATTAATGTTGTGGTTTGATTGATGATTAAAAAACATAGGTTTTTCTGGTTCAAGAACATGCAGGAAAATTCGTAGGAAGTTTTGAAGAAGAATTCGCAGGAAATTCAAACGGGGAAGATGAAGTTTGGCGCGCAGGAAATGTTTGAAATTTCAGGAAAGCTTAAAACGAATGTGTTTCATGTATATGACAACTAAAGCGCTTGGCTCAGTTGGTTTGTACGTCTGGTTGATAAGTGAATGGTCCTGGGATCAAAACCTCCCCAGACCATTTTTGGTTTTGTTTTTGTTTTCAATATTTTCGCAGGTTAAAGAACAAAAGGATTACCACCTGGATCACTATCACCAACGCACGCACAGCCTGGTGGATGGCTTGCTGGTCCAAGGGTCATGAAGCCTAGGGCGTGGGTTCAATCCCTGCCCCAGGTAAGTTTTATTTTTTTGTTTTGTTTAATTATTTTATTGTTAATTAATTATAATCATGTTTAATATATATATTTAAATGATTATAGGAAAATAATATGTAAATATATTTAATTTCATATTTTAAAAACCATTAGTTTATTTTCTAAAAGCTTAATCCTAGTTTTTTATTTTAATTAAAATATGCATATATGATTATTATATATTTATTAGTTTTGGTAAATAATTAAATTAATAATATAAATTATATCCTAATTATATTTTCTGAAATTTCTAAAACCCTCATCCTGATTTTTCTTAAATATAAAATTAACCCTAATTATAAATATTAATTAATTTATTAATTGTAACTTTTAATAAACTTTAATTATATGTATATATTTCATAATTGGTTTGTAATTATTATTTAAATCTTATATGTAAATAATTTTTTTTAGTGTATGCTTAAAAATAATTAAAGTTTGTTAATTCAATTTTGTAAATATAATTTATTTTCATAATATGTTTATAATTAACCTAATTTCTATAACTTATATATAATTTAAAACTTTATAATGATTAGTATATAATTGTTTAAATTTTCTTCTTAATCTTAAAAAATAATTGTTCATATAAAAAATTGATCTTTTAATTATTATGCTAATATTTTTGTTTATATTATTAATTATGTTTATTTTCATATGATATTTATTTTATTATTACTAACCCCAAATATATATATTGTGATTTATTATTTTATTTTTACTAACCCAATTATATTATTATTACTTATTTTTGCTTATTTATTTAATTTGCTTTAATTATTATTATTTTGTAATTGCCTCCTTTATGTAATATTGAATATTTATTTTAAATGCTATGGTTAGTAAATAGGGAGTGAAACATGTTTGTATGTTAAAATTAATTTAGATCACTAATTAAAAGATAAATATTTAAATTGGTATACTCACACACGTAAGTCGATCTTTGATCGCCATCTCACTTCCTTAAGGATACCTCTCATGTTGCCTAAAACAAAAGGTCAAGTAGGGTGTATAAAGCAAAGTCCCTCATTTTCACATCATCTAGTCCCTTTAGCAAATGAAAAGATCAAGTCCTTTCGAATGTTGCCTTCGTAATGATCTTGTCCCTTTCGAATAAAGATGATAAGTCCCTTCGAATTGCTTATACACCCCACAGTTGCCTAAATAAACAGATGTCCGTTCACTTGTCCCTTACATCCAAGGTAATGACTACCTATTCCTTAATAATAGGGATAGTCTTACCATTTAAAGGATTCAAGAATAGAAAAGACTTAAACTTAGGGTAGGTTCCTCTTAGATACTTGCTCACTCTTCAAAAGCATTTCAAGCACTTCACATTTTAAACAATTTTCAAAACAAAGGTTTTTTACGCATCCGTACATGGATCATTATGAAACTCTTAAGAAAATTTCTATTTACACACTTCACATTTCAAAAACATTTTAAAGTGAGCTAAGTAACTAAGAGCCCATGGATAACCATGGATGTAAAGGGTGCTAACACCTTCCCTTTACATAACCTACCCCCCGGACCCAAGAAAATCTTTTAAAAGGTCTTTCCTGTTCTTTTATGCCTTTCCTTTGGATAAAATAAAAGTCGGTGGCGACTCTTGCTATCCGCAACATTACTAAAGTCAGTTCTCCCACCGTGTTACAAGTGGTAGGAGTCATGCGCGTGTGAGACTAAGGTCCTGGGTTCGATCCCAGGTTTTGGTGTTTTTGATAATTATTTCATATGTTTCACAGGTTTAATATATAATAATTAGTAGCCAATATAATATCAGACGCGCCCCATGTGGCTGGATGGCAAGAGCTTTGTTTAAAACCTGAAAGGGCTGGGGTTCGAATCCCACCACCCACCAATTTTTTCCCCTTTTTCATCATATTTTGCAGGTTGAATATATTATGTATTGTTGTTAATTCTTTACCAGCTAGCATGCGCAGCCCAGTGGTCATTGCCTTGGTCAGGTAATGGGAAGGTCCTGGGTTCAAATCCAGGCCTTCCCCTTTTTTTAAAACTCTGTTTTTGTTTTCTTTTTCTTTTCTTAATTTAATTATTATGTAATTATATTAATTATATTATCTAATTATCTAATTAACTAATTAACTAATTAATTAACCCTAATTTTAACTTAAGTATATTATATCATAAAATATTTTTTTTGTAAATAAATATTAATTATTCTTTCTAATAATTTTTTATAAATCTTTATTATATATAATTTGTAAATAATTTATTTAAATCTTAATCAATTCTTTAAACCTAAAATGTTTAACCCTAATTTTCTTAATTAAAATACTAACCCTAATTTTCCTATTAATCCTAAAAAACTTAATTTATTTTTCTAAAACCCTAATATATTAATCTTTATTTTTATTAATATGTAAATAATTTAATATTTTTCTTATTATTATTAAATTTGTTTTATTTTCTTAATTAATCTCTAAAAAATTTCTAATATTTGTTTAACCTAAAAATAATTTCTCTTTTAAAATTTTAATTTTGATTCCTTTATTTATTATTATTATCATTATTATTATTGCTATTATTTTATTATTGCTAATATTTTATTATTGTTTATTTATTATTCTTATTATTATATTTATTATTATTACTTTTATTTGATTATTATGTATCTGCTAAAGCCATGTAATACTTGTAGGTTTATTTTCTATCTTTATTATATTTTGTAAATATTTTATTGTATGGTTAGTAATCTTAGGGTGTGCATAACCTATATGTGATTAAAAATAATTTAGAAAATTAATTTAAATAAGATAAATACTTGAATATAAACACTCACACATGTAAGTCGATCTTTGATCGTCATTTTGCACTTCCTAGGTTACCCCTCTCAGTTGCCTTAAATATGTTCAAGTCCCTCGAATATAGGGGTGTCTTAAGCAAAGTCCCTTCATAAAAATTATCAAGTCCCTACAGTTTAAAAGATCAAGTCCCTTCGAGGTTGCCTACGATAAAGATCTTGTCCCTTCGAATAAATGATGATAAGTCCCTACGAATTGCTAAAGACACCCTTACTTGTTGCCTTCTATGACCATACGATGACCCTATGCTTGTCCCTTCACATCCAAGGTAATGACTATCTATTCCTTAATAATAGGGATAGTCTTACCATTGAAAGAACATACGAGAACATGAAAGACTTAAATCTAGGGTAGGTATCTCATAGTTACTTGCTCACACTCTTCAAAATTACTTTTACACCTCACAATTTCTAAACTAGGCTTTGTATACACCCATACGAGGGTCATTGCAAAGTACTTAAAGAAATTTTTCTAATCACACACTACACATTTCAAAAACAATTTAAGTGAGCTAAGTAACTAAGAGCCCATGGATAACCATGAATATAAAGGGTGCTAACACCTTCCCTTTGTATAACCTACCCCCCGAACTCAAGTCTTTTAAAATAGGTCTTTCTTGTTCTTTTATGTCCTTTCCTTATGGATAAAATAAAAGTCGGTGGCGACTATTGCTATCTGCAACATTAACTAAAAGTCAGTTCTCCCACCGTGTTACAGAACTGGCGACTCTGCTGGGGACTTACTAAGTAAAAGAGGGGTACCCTTAAGAATTAGATCACTTAAATTGTTTACTTTGTTTGCTTTACTTTTCTGTTGGGCTTTTTGTGTGAAAGATCCTAACCCGGATCTAGTGTACCCTAGGTAAATGGCAATAGACCAAGGAAACTGTATGGCGTATACCGATATGGTTGATATGGTGGCCATAGTTAGTGTGACTTCTTGGTTGGTGCTTATGTTCCTTAAGTAAGTTAAGGATAATATGGGGCTGTCATATGTTGTCAATACACCAACTGACTTTTAGAACCCTTGTTATCCCATCTTGGCCTTTAGAAAGTAGTGAGGTAGCCGGATTTGGTGAAGACTGAAGTTGGTTGATACTCGATATTACACTCATTGAGATCCTAAACTTGGAGGGTTTTGGTTGGCAAGTAAGTTGCCTACTGAACAACCACCCTTGAGAAGGATCAATGATATTGAGATCCCTTAGAACCTGGTTACTTTTGTAGGACAGGATGAACCAACTAAACTTCAGGGGAGGGTATTTACCTTTAAACCTCATGCAAGCCTTCAAACCTA
This sequence comes from Lathyrus aphaca, assembly GCA_963966055.1. Taxonomy (NCBI): domain Eukaryota; kingdom Viridiplantae; phylum Streptophyta; class Magnoliopsida; order Fabales; family Fabaceae; genus Lathyrus; species Lathyrus aphaca. The sequence goes on from OZ014519.1 coordinate 75,135,967, forward strand.
GGGCTATTGTGTGACTTGTTTGTGTGTGTCACATGTTTGTGACTGAGCATAACATCATAACATCATCATGCATCATAAGCATAGAATTTTCACTAACCATTTCAAGGACCAAGGGATTTATCTTTGTTCTTTGTTGAGGTCATGGCTTCTGCTCGTAGGAATACTATCCGGATCAACTTTGTAGGGATACCTCATAAGCTTAAAGAATTGGTCTCTCAAGTTTCTGAAAACTCCTAGTTCATCAAGAGGCATGGTCACCTACTGGATCTAGTCACTTCAGGGTTCAATGAAGACATGATGAGTGTCCTATTCCAGTTCTTTGATCCTAAACATCATTGTTTCACATTCCCCGATTATCAGCTGGTTCCTACAATGGAAGAATTCTCCAAACTATTGAGTATACCTATCCTTGATCAGAGACTCTTCACAGGCTTAGAAAAAGAGCCTAAACCTGAAGTTATTGCTGCAGCCTTACATCTGAAGAAATCAGACATTGTCCTAGAAACAAGAAGTGGAGTTAAGGGTATCCTTGCTAAGGTATTAATGGAGAAACTCAAGTGTTCCTGAAGGTTATGAGTTATGATGCTTTTGAGGAGATCCTGGCCTTATTAATCTATGGCCTAGTGTTGTTCCCTAATCCAGATCAGTTCATAGACGTACACACCATCAACATATTTCTGACTCGCAATCTAGTGCCTACATTACTTGGAGATATCTTACATTCTCTCCATACCCGTACTACGAAGGCACGAGGAACTCTGATGTGCTGCATACCTCTATTGTCTAGGTGGTTTATTTCTCACCTTCCTCGATCAGTGATGAAGAATGAACAAGGTTTAAGGTGGTCCAAGAGGATCTTGTCACTTTCTCATTCAGACATTCATTGGTTCTCTAGATCCATGGAGAATGTTACTATCATTGACCATTGTGGGGAGTTCCCTAATGTGCCACTCCTTGGCATAAGAGGGGGCATTACTTACAACCCTTCTTTAGCTCTACGCCAGTTTGGTTATGCTCGGAGTGATGGTCCTCATGACATGCTTATTCAGGGTATTGTGTTCGACTACGACAACGATCTGCAAGGTTACTGTCAAAAGTTCATACGAGCTTGGGGTAAAGTGAACAAGGTTGACAACAAGACTCTGGAACCAAAGTACTCCATTCCTATGGAACCTTAACTCAGATGGGTACGAGCACGTGCTCAGACTCTTAGGATGCCATATCCTGCTATCCTGCCAGTTATCATGGAGCTTGTTGCTGAAGGAGATACTCCTTATATTATCCTTCATCCAGACATGCCCACTGACATAGAAGAGTTGCAGAGGTCCTGGATCCAGTTGAAGGAACAAAGGGATACTTTTGAGACCCATTTCAAAGCTAGTCAAGAAAGAATCCTGGAGCTGACAAGACAACTTCACGAAGAGCGGAATCTCAACACATACCTCAATACAAAGAAGAAACGTCCATGGGAGACTTAAAACCCCATCTTTATATTTATTTCATTTTATTGTAAGCCCAAGAGGCAAACAAATTTATTGCTTACTAATAAAAGTTTCCTTTCTGGTTGTTTAAACAAATTTAAATCCTGAGGTCCTTGAAAACATTGCATATGCATTTACATACCATATCATTGCATCACAGGTTTCTTATGAACATGTAACTTATCTTCTCACTGTTTATTTCAGCATAAATGGCTCTCGAACAAACTGTTAAGGATCTCCAGGCTCAGAATGCAAAATTTCAAGAACTGATCTTGAACTTGTCCAAGGGACAAGATAAGCTGAAGGCACTTCTGACTAAGAAGAAGAAGAATACTAGGAAATCAGGGGGGTCTCATCAATATGGGTAGAAGATTCAGAGGTCCTGTCAAGACAAAAGAAGAGGTTGAGGATTTTGAGTCTGAAAATTCTGAGAAAGAAGGAGGTAGTCTCCATGGTACTGTGGAAGATTCTGATTCTGAGGAGAACTATTATCATGATCCTGCTAGTGAGGAGAAGTACAAGATGTTGGTAGACAGAATGAACGCTATGGAACTATAAAAATCTTCTGGGCTTGATTTTGAAGATTTGAGTTTAGTTTCTGGAGTGGTTATACATATTGGCTTCAAGGTTCCTACTTTTATGGTGTATGATGGTGTTTCATGTCCTAAACTGCACTTGAGGTCCTATGTCTGGAGGATTCAACCACATACTGCTGACAAGAAACTATGGATTCACTTCTTCCAAGAGAGTTTGTCTGGAGCTCAATTGGAATGATACTATTAACTTGAAAGTGTTAATATTCATGATTGGAATGATCTTGCTGAGGCCTTCTATAGGCAATACCAATATAATGCTGATTTAGCACCAACTCGCATGCAACTCCAAAGCATGTCTATGGGTGCTAAGGAGAGTTTCAAAGAGTATGCCCAGAAATGGAGAAACCTGGCTGGTAGAGTTCAACCTCCTCTGACTGACAGGGAGCTGGTGGATATGTTTATGAGTACGCTGAATGGTCCTTTTTATAGCCACCTCATTGGAAGCTCATCATCTGGTTTCACTGAGCTGATAATGACTGGAGAACGTGTGGAAAGTGGAATAAGAAGTGGTAAGATACAGGTGGGTGCCTCTTCATCAAGCACTGCTAAGAAGCCCCCTAGTGGAAAGAAGGAGTCTAATGTTGTGTATGGTCAACATAGTCGTAACAGGAGTCACCAATCTGTGGAAGCAGTTCACATCTCCAATCCTGCCCCTACAGCACCAGAGCAACAACAGAACAATCAACAGAAGCCTAGAAGACAGTTCACCAAGATCAACATGTCACTGGCCCAAGCCTTGCAACACATGTTGAAAGGGGAGCTAATTACTTTAAGGGATCCTCCCCAGAATCCTAATACATCCTCTCCTCGGTATAATCCTAATGCAAGATATGCATATCATTCTAATAGTCCGGGACATGACACCAACAACTGATGGGTGTTGAAAAACAAGATTCAAGACATGATCGAAGCTGGGGAAATTGAATTTGACCCTCCTGGGACCCCAAATGTGATCACTGCTCCTATGCCCAATCATGAGAAGACTGTTAATGCTATTGATGAGGTTTCATATGTTTCCTCGGTAGAAAATTTGACTACTCCTCTATCCATTATCAAGAAGAAGCTGGTGCAGGCTGGGTTCTTTCTAGGTTGCAATGAAGATTGTTTTTACTGTGCCTATAAACCTGATAGCTGCTGGAAGTTGAAGGATGGTATTCGACGCCTCATGGACAATTACACTATATTGTTTGAGAGGACTCCTTCTGTGGAAAGTATGTGTGAACATCTGACTCGAAACACGAAGCTTGAAGATGTAGTTATGGTTGATAAAGTACCAGTGAAGATTACCTCCAAAGGTCCTGTCAGGATCACCTCTAAAGGTCCTGTCAGGATTACTGCTGAAGGCCCTGTGAAGACTGTTGCTGAAGCTAGAGTGCCTCCCATGATCATTACCACTCCTGGCCCTGTTCCTTATACTTATGATAAAGCTATACCCTGGAATTATGGATCTGATGTTTATACCTATGGTGTCAAACAAGAACCTTTGACTGATGCACCTATTACTGATGTTAGTCTTGATGTGGACAACATTGCTAGATCTAGTAAGGTCACCAGAAGTGGAAGAATCTTCTCCCCTCAAGATACCTCTAAAAGTGCAGTTACACCAACTCATACCTCTAATTCTGAGCCAAGTACTGATGCTCGGGGCAAAGGTCCTGTGATTGAACCTGTGCAAGCTGAGTCACCAACTACTGAAATCTTTCTAAACAGATGGAAGAAGTACTGAAGATTATTCGCAAAAGTGATTATGATATTGTTAACCAGTTGGGGCATAATCCCTCCAAAATCTCCATGTTATCTTTGTTGTTGTGTTCTGAGGCCCATGATAAAGCCTTAATCAAGTTCTTAAAGGCTGCTCATGTGCCAAATGAAATTTCTGTGGATCAATTTGAGAATTGTGTTGCACATCTGACTAGTGATAATGGTCTGGGCTTTTCTGATGCTGATTTGACTCCTGCCAAGAGAAACCATAACAGAGCTCTGCATATCTCCATTGAATGTAGGGGCACTACTTTGTCTCATGTACTGGTGGACAATGGTTCTTCATTAAATGTGCTCCCTAAAGAGGTTCTGGACAAGCTCAGTCTTGAGGATGTTGTGTTAAGACCAAGTGATGTGGTGGTGAGGGCCTTTGATGGTTCAAGAAGAGTGGTACATGGAGAAGTAGACCTCCCGATCAAAGTAGGCTCTCAAGTCTTCAACTCTACTTTCTATGTGATGGATATTCGTCCTACGTATTCTTGTTTGCTCGGGCACCCCTGGATCCATGGGGAAGGTGCTGTGACTTCCACTTTACATCAGAAGTTGAAATATCCGGTGAAAAACAAAATTGTCACTGTCTATGGTGAAGAGGAGTACATGGTTAGCCATGTGAATACTTTCAAATATGTAGAAATGGAGGGTGAAATGGTTGAAACTCCGTGTCAAACATTTGAAGTTGTTCCTTGCTCTGCTCTTGTTCCTCAGTTTGTCCCTGCTTCTGAAAGAGCTCATGTGGTTACTAGAATACTTCCTGCAATGGCCTCCTTCAAAGATGCTAAGGCTGTGGTTGAAAAAGGTGGTTCTTCTATTTGGGGTCAGCTTCCCAACATCCCTTACAAGTCTGACATGTTTGGTTTGGGTTTCACTGCAAAATCTCAGAGGACTGTTCGTCGTGCTCGTGTTGTTCGTATCACTAATCAAGGGGTCGTAAGAGATCAAATCAATGTTGTGGGTGACCATGATGAAGACTACAACCTGGATGATTGGATCTTTCCTACCATGGTTGATGGGCTCAACAATTGGAAGGCTGAAGACGTTATTCCTATCTCCTTTAGTCAGGAGTAAATACTATTACTGTGTTCTGTTTTAAGTTTGTAATTTCAAACAATAAAACCTTTTAAGCCTTGTGCCTTACCCGGGGCACAATGGTATGCTTGTTTCGGGATGTCATTTCATTTGCATACTTCATTCAATAAAAATCAATGGACGTTTCATTTTCGTAAATATTGTGCTCCTTGTTTTTCTTTTATTATTATTTCTGTTTTATCAGCTATGTGTTCTTACATACACCCACATCACTAAAATGCAGATCCTCATCCACTCTGGATCCTGTTGATAACAGTTCTACTATTGCCAATTATGACTTCAAGAATCCGATCTATCAAGCCGAAGATGGAAAGGAGGAAGATTGTGAAGTACCTGTAGAGCTTGCTAGGTTGTTACAACAAGAAGAGAAAGCTATACAGTCACATGAAGAGCCAATCGAAGTTGTGAATCTGGGAACTGAGGAAAACAGGAAAGAGGTCAAGATAGGGGTTGAACTAGAAGATGGTGTTAAGAATAAGTTAACCCAGATGTTACATGATTATGTGGAGATATTTGCTTGGTCATATGAAGATATGCCAGGGTTGGATACTGACATTGTGGTTCACCGTCTGCCGGTAAAAGAAGATTGTCGTCCAAAGAAGCAAAAGGTTCGTCGTATGCGTCCTGAAATGTCAGAAAAGATTAAAGCAGAGGTGATGAAACAGTTTGATGCAGGATTCTTAGCTGTGACTTCTTATCCTCAATGGGTTGCAAACGTGGTACCAGTACCTAAGAAGGATGGTAAAGTACGCATGTATGTGGATTACAGGGATTTGAATAAGGCTAGTCCTAAAGATGACTTTCCACTTCCACATATTGATGTTTTGGTAGACAACACTGCTCAGCATAAGGTATTCTCTTTCATGGATGGTTTCTTTGGTTATAATCAGATTAAGATGGCACCAGAAGATATGGAGAAGACTACATTTGTTACACAGTGGGGCAATTTTTGTTATAAGGTGATGCCATTTGGTTTGAACAACACCGGGGCAACATATCAGCGTGCTATGGTGGCTTTGTTTCATGACATGATTCACCATGAGATAGAGGTATATGTGGATGATATGATAGCCAGGTCCCAAAATGAAGAACAACACCTTGATCACCTGCACAAATTGTTTGAGAGGTTGAAGAAATACAAGTTGAGGTTAAATCCAAACAAGTGTACTTTTGGAGTTAGGTCTGGTAAACTACTGGGTTTCATTGTCAGTAGAAAAGGTATTGAAGTGGATCCTGCAAAGGTAAAAGCCATACAAGAGATGCCTGCTCCCCGTACTGAGAAGGAAGTCAGAGGTTTCTTGGGACGACTGAATTACATTGCAAGATTTATTTTCCAGCTAACTGCTACATGTGATCCAATCTTCAAGTTGCTAAAGAAAGATCAGGTAATGGAATGGAATGACGAGTATCAGGTAACCTTTGATGAGATCAAGAAATACCTCCAAGAACCTCCAATTTTGATGCCACCAGTTGATGGAAGACCCTTGATTATGTACTTAACAGTATTAGACAACTCAACGGGGTGTGTGTTGGGGCAACATGACGAGTCTGGTCGAAAAAAGCAGGCAATATACTACCTTAGCAAAAAGTTTACCGACTGTGAAACAAGATACTCACTGCTCGAGAAAACTTGTTGCGCTTTGGCATGGGCTGCTCGCCAACTAAGACAGTATATGTTGACTCATACTACCTTGTTGATTTCAAAGATGGATCCAATCAAGTACATATTCGAGAAACCTGCTCTCTCCGGACGAATAGAGAGATGGAAAATGATCTTAACATAATATGATATACAGTACACCACTCAGAAGGCCATTAAGGGCAATGTGGTAGCTGATCATTTAGCTCATCAGGCAGTGGATGATTATCAGTCAATGAATTTTGAGTTCCCGGATGAAGATATTATGATTGTTACTAAAGAACCTAGACAATATGACGGACCTGAACAGGGATCCCGATGGACTATGGTTTTTGATGGAGCTTCTAATGCGCTTGGTAATGGTGTTGGTGTTATGATCATTTTCCCAGAAGGTTGTCATACCCCAATTACTGCTAGACTTTGCTTATATTGTACCAATAACATGGCTGAATATGAGGCATGTATCATAGGTATCAAAGCTGCCATGGAGATGAAGATTCAGTTTCTAGACGTATATGGAGATTCAGCCCTGGTAGTTAGTCAGATTAAAGGAGATTGGGATACCAAGCACCCAAATCTCATTCCTTACAGAGAGCATGTGTTGTCTTTGATCCCGTACTTTGAAGAGATTACCTTTGGACATATTCCACGAGAAGAGAATCAGTTGGCAGACGCTTTAGCCACCATGGCATCTATGTTTGAAATTAGCTGGGATGATGAAGCTCCCAAGATCACTATTGATAGATTTGAGAAGCCTGCATATTGTAATGAGATTGATACTGAAGGAGTAGAGGGAAAGCCTTGGTTCTATGAGGTAAAGAGGTATCTTGAAGCTCAGGAGTTCCCTGAAGAGGCATCTGTCAATGATAAGAAGTTTCTGAGGAGATTTTCAACTAAGTTCTTTTTGAGTAATGGAATTTTGTACAAGCGCAATCATGATTCAACTTTGCTTCATTGTGTGGATAAGAAGGAAGCAACACAGATTATGGAAGACATGCATGATGGGATCTTTGGCACTCATTCTAGTGGTCATACCATGGAAAAGAAGATATTGAGAGTAGGTTACTATTGGTCTACCATGGAAGCTGACTTCTATCAACATTCCAAAACATGTCACAAGTGTCAGATTTATGCTGATAAGGTGCATGTACCTCCAATTCCGTTGAATGTGTTGACTGCTCCTTGGCCTTTTGCCATGTGGGGCATTGATATGATTGGCGAGATCAAACCTACTACTTTTAATGGGCATCGTTTTATCCTTGTTGCCATTGATTACTTTACAAAGTGGGTGGAGGCAGCCTCATTTGCATCTGTTACTAAGAATGTTGTGGCTCGATTCATTAAGAATAATCTCATATGTAGGTATGGCATCCCTGAAAGGATTATCACAGATAATGGCTCAAATCTGAACAACACTATGATTACTGACCTCTACACGTAGTTCAAGATTAAGCATCATAATTCTTCTATGTATCGTCCAAAGATGAATGGTGCAGTAGAAGCTGCTAATAAGAACATCAAGAAGATTCTACAGAAGATGACTGTTACGTATAAGGATTGGCATGAGATGTTACCATTTGCTCTTCATGGTTATTGTACTACAATACGTACTTCAACAGGGGCAACCCCATTCTCCTTAGTCTATGGTATGGAAGCAGTTCTACCCATTGAAGTTCAGATCCCCTCCTTAAGAATCATGAAGGATGCAGGCTTGGATGAAGATGAGTGGATTCAGACTTGACTTGACCAGATAAATTTGATTGATGAGAAAAGGTTGGCAGCTGTTTGTCACTGTCAGATGTACCAGAAACGGATGATCAAAGCTTTTAATAAGAAGGCTAAGCAAAAGGTATATCAGACTGGAGACTTGGTAATCAAGCGTATCATATTACCACAGGGTGATCCCAGGGGCAAGTGGACTCCTACATATGAAGGACCATTTGTAGTCAAAAGGGTATTTTCAGGAGGTGCCATGATGCTTACTACTATGGATGGTGAAGATTTCCCACAACCCGTGAACGCAGACATAGTTAAAAAATACTACGCATAAAAAGAGACCCGCTAGGTTGACTGGCCTAGGCAAAAATAAGGGCATCCCGGCGAACCAAAACGGTTCGGGCAAAAATTAGGGATATATATATAAAAAATTGTACACCCGGCAAGTCGAAAACCCGAAAGGGAGGCTTGGGCAAAAAAGGGTATCCCGGTGGATTGAAAACCTGAAAAGGCAATCCAGGCAAAAGTTAGGGATTAGAGCGTATGACTATGTCTCGTTGGATCACTCATGTAACTCCAACTATTTGTGCTACCTGGATCAAGTTCAAACAGATAAAGATCAATCCAATCATTTCCATCTCGATAGCAAAAGATGAGATACTTGAAGATAATGGCAATAGTGGAATTGAAACTCAATAGGATTATTTTTCACATAACTGCTTTTCTTTGTTTTTGTAAAACTTTTATGACGAATTCCTCTTACTAGGATTTATGTCTCCTTGTACAAACTTGCCTCTGTATAGGCCACTTTCTAAATAAATAAAGTCTCATGTTTTAATCCAAGTTTACTTTTCCCCTGTTTACTTAAGCGAAATGTCCATTGGTTGTGTTTGAATGTATGTATGCTTTTGAATATGATTGATGTTTACCAGAAATGTATAAAATGCAGTGGTAGTATTTACTAAGGACGAACGAAGGTAGGGTTTCAACGAAGCTTCGCCGGTTCATCCCCACAGGGTAATCTTTACGGATATCCATACAGTAATATCTTATACTTCCCACTCGACGAAGTCTTCAAGCAGTTTCATATCCTCCGAAGAATTAAGTCTCCCGGATCTATGTCCATCTCTTTTATCTTCAGTCAGGATATTCAGGAACTTATTCCTTCAATAAAAATTACGACGAACGAAGACGGGAGGTTCTAAGTACCATGTTATTAAACAAGACGGGAACGAAGTCCTCATGCTCCTCAGCAACGAATTGGGATTTATTTTCCCCAGCCAGCAGTTGTTATACAGAGATACCTAGACACTTCAGGCTACATGATTCATACATACATCATTTACACCATATCACAGCATACGCATCCATAATGCATATGGCATTTTTACTTAAGAGCCTCATGCTATACATGCATACATCAAATAATCTGGCATAAACTAACCTTTTCTTTTCAGGATAGTTACAGGCAGATAAACATTATCAAACAGTTCAGAGACGATCTATACAAAGATTTAGTGCTGATACTTAATTCAGAGATAATCGCTACGAAGATTTATTTTTGATGATTCAACAAATTGTCCTTGGAAGGGTACGTAAATGATCTATACGAAGATCTAGTGCTTAATCCAGGATATTTCTAGAGGAGATAATCGTTACGAAGATTTATTTCTGATGGTCAACTATCTTTGGGGATAGTGTGTAAATGATCTATACGAAGATCTAGCACTTAATCCAAGAGATTCTTTCAGAAGAAGTTCAGGGATAATCGCCACAAAGATTTGATCCTGATATTCTTTTTGTCCTTGGGAAGGTAAGTAAATGGTCTATACGAAGATCTATTACCTAATCCGGGATATTTCCAGAAGAGATAATCGCTACGAAGATTTATTTCTAATGGTCTATGCAACAGTTTATCTGTGGGATGGTACATAAATGATCGATACGAAGATCTTGTACTTAGCCCAAGATATTACCAAAAGCAATTCAGAAAAGATCGCCACAAAGATTTGATTCTGATGCTTAAATTAAAGTATGTTCCTAAAGATGGTTCAGAGCTGATCTATACGAAGATCTAAGTACTGACACCTAATGAAGAATATTCTTTTCTCCCAGAGATAATGCAGAGACGATCTATACGAAGATCTAGTGCTGGCATTCAACTCAAACCATGTTACAGGAATGATTCAGAGACGGCCTATACGAAGACCTAGTACTGATATCCAGTGACAACATAAAGATACTATCACCTTCTGGTATTATGGATGGCATCTATAAGCCCATCTCCAGTTCCTCTGAGTGGCATCTTTAAGCCCACTCCATAATATACAACCAATCGGCAGTTTTACTTTACGCACCGGCGAGTGAAAATTTTTGGGCTTTTGTGTTCAATCCCCTTCAACCTTCCAAGTCACGAATGGCATACAGGCCAATCTAACTCCTCAGCTTTCAGAAAATTGAACAGGGGCAGTTGTTGCACCCCAAAATTTGCCCTCCCCTAGCCAAGACATTGTTCTCCAAGGTGTTCCAAGAGGTTCACAAGGTTCACAAGGTATCCCAAGAGGTTCACAAGGTTCACAATTAGTCAGAAAGTTTGACAATTCCCTCAGACAAAGCCTCCTCCTAAGCAATGCACCCTAAACTAGGGTTTTGGATTTCATCAGGCTAAATGGACTTCCAAGGCTTCAAGTGAGCTTCATAGAATCCTATATGTCTTAAAGAATCCCTATGTCAAGTTTCAAGGCTTTCCCACAAGGTTTGCCCAGTCAGATGATCAGATATGCAAAAATCAGTCAAAGCAGTTAAAAAGTCAAACTGAGGTCAACTGTGGTCAAACCAAAGTCAAACTTCATGATTTTTTGCCAACATCAATTTTATGAAGTAAAATTCATCATTTGATCAAGGGTTGATCTGGATTCATCAAGGAAGTTTCAGATCATCAAGAATCAGGAGTTTCTAAATTAGGGTTTTCACAGGAAAAGTCAACTGAACTTTGACCAGCCATAACTTTCACATGCTTCATCAAAAATTTCCTATCCAAAGCTCATTTTGAAGTAAAATTAATTCTCTACAACTTTGTGTCTCACAAGCCAAGCCCAAAAAAGCTTCATTTGGAAGGTATGAGCTAAAACATTATAGGTCACTTTAAAAGTCAACAAAAAGTCAACATATTCCAAAGGGCATAATTTGAAAATGGTAAAGGATATGGACATGAGACCAAAAGGTTGGTTATAGGACTCTCTAAGCTTTCCAAAATGTCCAAGAACACCTTCATAGCCTTACAATTGAGGGATTTGTGGTTCTAGAAGATCATAAACATCATTTTACTTGATTGGATACACTCCAAATTCGTGCAAGGCTTTAAGAGTATGAAAATATTTGATTTTTCTCACTTTTAAGATCATATCTTTCTTCACTATCATGTTATCCAAAAGCCCAAAGAAGGGACAAGTTTTTTTGACCTAATTGCATTCACTATATGTACATGAACATAACATAATACTAGAGGACGAAAATCAGCAGCCAGGGAGGAGCTTCAAACTTCCAAATTTTCACAAAAAAATCTCAATTCGGATTCTCATTTGCAGGCCATATCAAGACATTTTGAAGGTTGTAACATGTTCCTTGAACATCACTGATGTTATCCCAATCATTTGCATCATTCAAAACATCATAATATGCTTGAACTGAATCGTCCTTCTCCTTGAATACATCTTTTTTCGATTTCATTTATTTACATGTTTTCAATGCAATTTGATCTTGTTTTGATGTTTGTATGAATGCATAGATCGTTTCTGGACTAATCTCTTGAAGTTTCATGACCTAATACGTAAACTGCCATGGTTAGGGTTCATACTCCTAATTTGGGGCTTTGCGAAATAATGAATATAAATGAATTCTAAAAACGTAAATGAACTGGGTTTGTTGTGTAGAATGCAATGGTACTTTCAATTTGATAAAATTTTACAGTTATGGTGATCATTGAATCAAGCTAGGAAAACCTACGAAGCTGGATTCACGGGTAAATTTGTAGAAAAAAACACAGATGAATTCGCAGGAAAATTGGAGAAGATGAAGTCAGATGGCGCCAAAGCTGGGATTTCAAAATTGAATTTAATATTTTATTATTGTGCTTCTATATTATTTCAGTTAACGTTTGCTAGCCCAGTGGTAGGAGTCATGCGTGTGTGAGACTAAGGTCCTGGGTTCGATCCCAGGTTTTGGTGTTTTTGATAATTATTTCATATGTTTCACAGGTTTAATATATAATAATTAGTAGCCAATATAATATCAGATGCGCCCCATGTGGCTGGATGGCAAGAGCTTTGTTTAAAACCTGAAAGGGCTGGGGTTCGAATCCCACCACCCACCAATTTTTATTTCCTTTTTCATCATATTTTGCAGGTTGAATATATTATGTATTGTTGTAGATTCTTTACCAGCTAGCATGCGCAGCCCAGTGGTCATTGCCTTGGTCAGGTAATGGGAAGGTCCTGGGTTCAAATCCAGGCCTTCCCCTTTTTTTAAAACTCTGTTTTTGTTTTCTTTTTCTTTTCTTAATTTAATTATTATGCAATTATATTAATTATATTATCTAATTATCTAATTAACTAATTAATTAACCCTAATTTTAACTTAAGTATATTATATCATAAAATATTTTTTTTGTAAATAAATATTAATTATTCTTTCTAATAATTTTTTATAAATCTTTATTATATATAATTTATAAATAATTTATTTAAATCTTAATTAATTCTTTAAACCTAAAATGTTTAACCCTAATTTTCTTAATTAAAATATTAACCCTAATTTTCCTATTAATCCTAAAAAACTTAATTTATTTTTCTAAAACCCTAATATATTAATCTTTATTTTTATTAATATGTAAATAATTTAATATTTTTCTTATTATTATTAAATTTGTTTTATTTTCTTAATTAATCTCTAAAAAATTTCTAATATTTGTTTAACCTAAAAATAATTTCTCTTTTAAAATTTTAATTTTGATTTCTTTATTTATTATTATTATCATTATTATTATTGCTATTATTTTATTATTGCTAATATTTTATTATTGTTTATTTATTATTCTTATTATTATATTTATTATTATTACTTTTATTTGATTATTATGTATCTGCTAAAGCCATGTAATACTTGTAGGTTTATTTTCTATCTTTATTATATTTTGTAAATATTTTATTGTATGGTTAGTAATCTTAGGGTGTGCATAACCTATATGTGATTAAAAATAATTTAGAAAAATAATTTAAATAAGATAAATACTTGAATATAAACACTCACACACGTAAGTCGATCTCTGATCGCCATTTTGCACTTCCTAGGTTACCCCTCTCAGTTTCCTTAAATATGGTCAAGTCCCTCGAATATAGGGGTGTCTTAAGCAAAGTCCCTTCATAAAAATCATCAAGTCCCTACAGTTTAAAAGGTCAAGTCCTTTCGAGGTTGCCTACGATAAAGATCTTGTCTCTTTGAATAAATGATGATAAGTCCCTACGAATTGCTAAAGACACCCTTACTTGTTGCCTTCTATGACCATACGATGACCTTATGTTTGTCCCTTCACATCCAAGGTAATGACTACCTATTCCTTAATAATAGGGATAGTCTTACCATTGAAAGAACATACGAGAACATGAAAGACTTGAATTTAGGGTAGGTATCTCATAGTTACTTGCTCACACTCTTCAAAATTACTTTTACACCTCACAATTTCTAAACTAGGCTTTGTATACACCCATACGAGGGTCATTGCAAAGTACTTAAAGAAATTTTTCTAATCACACACTACACATTTCAAAAACAATTTAAGTGGGATAAGTAACTAAGAGCCCATGGATAACCATGGATATAAAGGGTGCTAACACCTTCCCTTTGTATAACCTACCCCCGAACTCAAGTCTTTTAAAATAGGTCTTTCATGTTCTTTTATGTCCTTTCCTTATGGATAAAATAAAAGTCGGTGGCGACTCTTGCTATCCGCAACATTAACTAAGAGTCAGTTCTCCCACCGTGTTATACTATGTCATTCAAGTTCTTTTATGTTTCTTCAAGAGTAAGACTATCCCTATTATTAAGGAATAGGTAGTCATTACTTTGGATTTTATTAAAGGACAGACGTAGGGTCATCGTATGGTCAATGAAGGCAACATGTAGGGGTGTTTTTAGCAATTCGTAGGGACTATCATCATATTTATCGAAGGGACACGATCATTATCGTAGGCAACCTCGAAGGGACTTGATCTTTTAAATTATTTAAAGGGACAATGATGAATTATTTTTTAAAGGGGCTTTGCTTAAACACCCATATATTCGAGGGACTTGACCATTTAGATAAGGCAACCAAGAGGAATACCCTAGGAAGTGTTGATGGCGATCAAAGATCGACTTACGTGTGTGAATGATTTATTTCAGATATTTATCTTATTTAATTAATTATCTAAGTTCGTATTAATTTTCAATTAGTTTTCACTTCCTATTTACTAACCACGCAGTTAAATGGTGTTACAAAGAAAATAAAGACGGAAAAATAAATCTATAAGCTATTACAAGGCTTTGGCAGATACATAATAATCGGATAAAATGAATTATAAAGCAATAATAATAGATATAATAAAATAATAAATAAACAATAGTAATAAAGCAATAAAGCACTAATAATAATAATAAAGTCATAATAAAAAGAAATTAAAATTAGAATTTAAAAAGAAATTATTTTAGGTTAGGCAAATTAGATTTTTTTTTTAGAAGTTATTAAGAAAAATATAAGTTTAAATAATTTAGTAATAATAATAGAAGAATAAAATAATTACTTATTATACTATAATTAAGAGAACCATATTATCAATATACAAAATATAAAATAAAAGAGTTATTAAAAAAAGTATTAAGTGAATATTTACAAAATAAATGTTTGTTGTTATAAATAGATAACAAAATAATTTTATAAAAATAATTAGCCA
The DNA here is from genome assembly GCA_963966055.1 of Lathyrus aphaca. Lineage (NCBI taxonomy): Eukaryota > Viridiplantae > Streptophyta > Magnoliopsida > Fabales > Fabaceae > Lathyrus > Lathyrus aphaca. The sequence continues at coordinate 75,151,232 of OZ014519.1, forward strand.
TTTATTTACAAAAATATAAAGATTGTAGAAAAATATTAACTAATTAAATTAGTAGGTTATTTATATACAATATTTTTTTAGAATTATAATTATGTAAAAAAGTTAATTAGATTTTTATTTACAAACAAACAAAATAAAATAAAAATAAATAAATAAATCTGATTTTTAGAAAACATACAAAATATATTTATTTGGTTTTTATTTTTATTTAGAAAAAAGTTTAAGTTAATAAACTAATTTACTAATAATAATAATTATAATAAAATAAAATGATTTAAAAAGTTAAAGTGGAAAAAAAATCCAAAAAATACTTACCTGAAGGAGCCTGGGGTCGAACCCAGGTCTCCAGCTTCCCAAACCAAGCCTTCAACCAACTGAAATGCGCATACGTTGTTTAGCATAACCAACATCGTTCAATTATATATTAAGCCTGTTGAAAATCAATGAGATAAAAAAAATTTGCCTCGGCCAAGGATCGAACCCAGGCATTATGGACTTATACACGCACATCAAAACCACCAGGCCATCTGCGCCAGTTGAATATTTATCTGCAAATAATAATATATAAAATAAAACAATTTTTTGAATTCAAAAATCGTGCCAAGAGGTCGTCTTCTTCGCGCATCCATCTGATTAGCTTCTAGTGACGCTTTGCCGTAGCTAAAGGTTATAGTGACGGATTTTGTCCGTCACTATATGTCATGCACCTAAAAAAAATGTCATACGCAAAATAAATTGATTTCAAACACACTAATTGATCAAAGGCAGTCCCCTAAGTTCAAATATGTCCATAATTTGATCTGAAATTACTTATTTTCTGAAGCCCTAATTCAAAGTTTCATGAACCCTAAAAATGGCATTCGGTCGTTCCTGCATCAAACATCAAATTAATGTATCCAGAATTACTCTAGACCTTCAAACAAACAAGAATACACACACAAGATTAATTAGTAATGCACGAATAGTAAGAATCGAAAACAACAAGAAAACGATGAACAAGGAATCAGTTAGGGCATATGAGCATGATTCAAACGCTTATGAGGGTTGGGATAGATTCAGTGATAGTCATAGAAGGTATTACAACCTTTAGAATGTATGGAAATTGCCCTCAAATCCAAAACTGAATCTCACTTTTGAAGTTTTTTTTTTGAACTTAGAACAATATGTTTGGCCTCCAAAAAAAATGTCATCTTGTATGCATTAGGTTTGTGTATATATGAGGGACGAAAATAGGTCAAAATTTGGGCTTGGTCTTTATGAAATTTTGTTACTTGATGGTGAAGAAATCCCTTTTATAATTTGTCCAAAAATCACATCATATCTTACCTAATAGCTTTAGCACGAAATTGGATGATATTCAATCATCTTGAATGTCATTTAAGAGCTTCTAGAAGAAGAATCAAATCAAATATTTGTATTTTCATATTTTATTTTGATTTAAAATGAATTTTAATAAATAAAATCCAAATAAATAATAAATAAATTATAAAAATCATAAATTATTTGAATTGGGTCGTGCTTGATGTTATTGTTAAGATTGAGTTGCAAAATGATAGGCCCGTTTGGAAATATTTGGATTTAAGACCTTATTTCCTTCATACACCCCTTGAAAATCTCCCAAATTGGACAAGGCATGAATCCCTCAATTTTAAGTCTATGAAGGTGTTCTTGGACATTTTAGAAAGATTAAAGAGTCCTCTAACAAACATCTTTGGCCTCATGTCCATATCTTTTACCATTTTCAAATTATGCTCTTTGGAAAAAGTTGACTTTTTGTTGACTTTTGAAATGACATGTAATGTTTTAGCTCATACCTTCCAAATGAAGCATTTTTAGGCTTGGCTTGTGAGATAAAAAGTTGTAGAGAATTAAATTTCCTTCGAAATGAGCTTTGGATGGGAAATTTTTGATGAAGTATGTGAAAGTTATGGCTGGTCAAAGTTCAGTTGACTTTTCCTTAAGAAAACCCTAATTTAGAAACTCCTGATTCTTGATGATCTGAAACTTTCTTGATGAATCATGATCAAACCTTGATAAAATGATGAATTTTACTTCATAATATTGATGTTGGAAAAAACTCTTGAAGTTTGACTTTAGTTTGACCACAGTTGACCTTAGTTTGACTTTTTAACCACTTTGACTGATTTTTGCATATCTGATCATTTGACTGGTCAAACTTATTGGGAAAACCCTGAAACTTGACATGGGGATTCTTGAATATATGTGGGATGTTATGAAGCTTACTTGAGGCCTTGGAAGTCATTTTAACCTGAGAAAACCCAAACCCCTAGTTTTGAACACTTTGCTTAGGAGGAGGCATTGTCTGGGGAAACCCCCACATTTCTTGATCAAATGGGAGTCTTGAGAACCTTATGATCATTTAGAAGTCTTGAGAGATATTGTCTTGATTGTGGGAGGGAAAATTTTGGGGTACAACAGCTTGCCTCATTGGTTCTTTCTTCAACTTCTTTTCCATTTTGCAACTTCAAAACTTGGCATGTCTCAACACTCTTTACTTCGGCTTGAGTATTTGGAGTTTCAGTAGAACTAGGGAGAGATCCTTAGTTTCTTGAATTCAAAGCCGTAGTTATTTTTCCAACTTGATTTTCCAAGTTCTTGATGCTCACCCCTTATGATTGAAATTGGTTCTTTGCCTCCTGAATAAAGGACTTAAGAACATTCTCTAGATGGTGATTTCCTTGGTTAACCCCAGCATAATTAGGTTTAGAGTTAGAAAAACCAGGGGGCTTGAGGTGTTATAATTGCAGGCTTCTATTGATTCTGATTATTGCTCCGTGAAAATTTTGGATGGTTGCGCCATCCTGGGTTGTAAGTATTACTATAAGGGTTAATGTATCTGTTGTTGTTGGGATTGCCAGTATAGTTAGCAGACACTGGGTTGGCCAAGCACTCTTCAAATAGATATGGTACTCCACAGCATACACAGACAATCTCAGTCGCATTTGTAACTACCTTCACAGGTTCAGGTTTTATCACGTCTGGGCTCATCATGTTCTTCATCATTTGGTGAATCTGGGCAATCTGGGAAGCAAGAGTTATGGTCTCGGTGACCTCATGCACTCCAGATGGGTTCTTCTTAGTGGAAGTGGCATTTTCCCTAACAACTGGCCATTGATAAGTGTTGGTCGTAATGCTCTCAATCAACTTGTATCATTCATCATAGGATTTAGATAAAAGAGTTCATCCACTAGATGCATCCAACGTATTCCTTAAGGATGGATTTAATCCATTGTAGAAAGTCTCAAGTTGTATGCAGATGGGTATCCCATGGTGAGGACATTGTCTCAACAACTCCTTGTATCTTTCACATGCTTCGTACAATGATTCATCATCTCCTTGCCTAAATGATGTGATCTCATTTCTCATTTTTGCATTCTTGGGAGGAAAATATTTGGCTAGAAATTTTTCTGCCAAAGCATTCCATGTAGTAATGGAATTGGGCTCCAAAGAGTTGAGCCAACTCTTGGCTTTGTCCCTTAAGGAGTAAGGAAACAACCTGAGCCTAAAATCATCCTCGGGCACTCTGTAACGCCCTAGTTATTTATTTAATTATTTAATTTAAATAATTGGAAAATTTTGTGTATTGTATGTTGTGTGAAGTTAGTGGTATGTTGAAGGAAGAATGGTATTATTTTAATTGATATGAATTTAAATAATATTGAATAAATATTGGAAATATGAAGGGAAAGGATAAAATGGTAACTAGGAAATGGAATAGTGAGGGGAAAATGGGAAATTCTTAGTTGTGGTCTAAGGGTTATGTTTGGAATTTAGGAAAAAAGGGAAGTCATTTTGTGAAAAAATGATCGTGAGTTGAGAAACGTGAACAGAGGAAGAAGAATGAGCTAGGGCAAAGGCTAGAATAGGAGAATTCCGGAAAGGGAAAGAAATTGTTTGTCAAATTAAGGTAAGGGTGGGATTTCTTTCATCTCCTAAGGGTATTATAATATGAGTAATGGGCATAGGATTGTTAAGTGCGAATCCATGAAGATAAAGAGAAATTTTATGAAAAGTATGTTAGAACAATTAAGAATTGTTGGAATTGTTGAAATTGTTTGAATTAGGTGATTCTTTGTAGGAAGAATGGTTAAATTTATGTGTTTTATGGCCTTAAGAAGGGTTTTAGAACGGAGAAAGCGTAGCAGAATCGGGCTAAGTTCGCAGAGGAAAATCTGTAGAATTTGCGTTTCTCGCTTAGCGAGAGGTAGCTCGCTCAGTGAGCGTTTGAAAACTTTTGACCCTTCCAGGAAGAGAGTCGTGCACAAAGCGAGCAGGAGGCCACTTAACGAGACCTGGAGTGAAAACTAATTTATTTTATTCTGAAAAATTCTATAAAATCCTTTATTAAATACATTAATGGCTTGGGATTGATGTAGTGATGTTAGAGGCATGTATTGAGGGGTTACGTGCTTGTTTTGCAAGATGCTGAAAATAACTTTATAAAAACATGAGTAACATATATATGTGTGCATTGATGTTATATGTGTTGTTGTAGTCGTTGTTACAGGTTGTTGATGTTGTTATGTGTTATTGTAGTCGTTGTTACATGTCGTTGATGTTGTTATGTGTTGTAGTTGTTGATACATGTTATTGATATTGTTATGTGTTGTTGTAGTTGTTGTTATATGTTGTTATTGTTGTTGCATGAGGTAGTTATTGTAGACATTGTATATTATTATTGATGGTGCATGGCATGTGCATAGTTGGGGAGGGAGTACCAAGGTAGGGTAACAATATTCATCCAAATTATAAAGGGAATCGTTGTGTTGTTGGTGCGGTCATGAAATATGGATCGTACGTGACCATGAAACAGGGGTTGTGGGTGTGATCATGAAATAGGGATCATACTGGACCATGAAATAGGGGTCGAGAGTATGGCAACTGGATCATGAAACAGGGATCGATAAATGGTACCACATGCATTGAGTCTGGTGGAGCCTCATTTGCATTGATTATTGTATGTATGCATAATATTATTATGTGTTTCGGTGTGATTGTTTAGTTGTAATTGATGAGAAGTGGTGAATACTTGATAATACTTGCTTTTATTTGTATTATTTTTCCCTTTTTTTGGTGTAAGTATCTCACCCCTTCTGTTTGAATGTTACTCCTATATTGGTAACGTGCATGTGATTAGGAATAGTATAGTCCATGATCGGTGAATTCGGTGCACTTCACGTTAGAGGATTCGGCTTTGATACGTACTTTGGGGTGTTGGGAACGATGATTATTATTTTCTTGTTTATTTGTTTTTAAGAAAAACATGTTGTTATTGAACCTTTATTTCTATGTTTTCTTTTGAGATTACCGCTGCAAGTATGCTTTTGTGTTACGTATCAACTGAGTCGTGTTTTGGAAGTGAATGTAACACTCGAAAATTATTTTAAATTTTAATTACTCAGATTTTAAATAATAAATTAGTGTGGAATTTTTGGGTGTTACAAAGTGGTATCAGAGCAGGTCGGTCCGTCCGACCAAGTAGTTGAGTCGTCGAGTCATTGTTGAGTGTTGTTGTAGATTTCTTAATCGTTGTTTGGTTGTATTGTGTGGCATATTTAAAATGGTTGGGAGGAATGTAATGCCCGTATACAAAATACATACATCAAAGCATATTTTCATATATAAGTTCAAATTTGGTACTGAAATACAATAAGTTCTTAGTACAACACATTGTAATATTTTAGCCAACTAAATACATAAGGTACTACAACAACAACAAAAAAGCTAACAATAATACAAGATGTCTAAACAAAAGAAACTACGAACTAGATCTGAAGATCTTAAAATATACACAGCGGAAGAAAAGCCATCGACAAGCAAGGATAATCAAATGATCTTATCCTTACCCTTCGCGGAACCTGAAGTACCTATAAAAAAATATAACAACAACTTAGGGTGAGATAACAACATCTCAGTGAGTTCCCAATCTTAGAGTTATCTCGGCTCTAAAGGTTCAATCTAAACATAACTCGAGTCTTTAATCACTACCTCAAAAGAAACCAAAGTAAGATGGAATAAAATCCATATAACACTCTCGACGCTACACGAGTATGACATCTACCTCAAGCCTTTACACAAGAGTTTACGGAGGACTCCATGCGATACTCACCTCAAGTTTTTACGGACGCTTCCCATGGGACCAAGATCCACCCACCTCAAGACTTACACAAGACTTCCCAAATAACCCCGTGTAGTACTCACCTCAAGCCTTTACGAGTGCTTCCCGTGGGACCTAGATCCACCCACCTCAAGACTTACTCAGACTTCCCAGAGGGATAATGTAGATACACGCCTGAAGTCTTTACGGATGCTTCCCATGGGACTCGGAACAACCCACCTCAAGACTTACACAAGACTTACGGAGGCCCCTTCGTGAAATACACACCTCTAGCCTTTACGGACGCTTCCCGTGGAACCCAGATCCACCCACCTCAAGACTTACTCAGGCTATTACGGAGGCCTAGTGTATTGCATGCTAACGGTTTCGCAACAACCTAGGGTAATCCTAACCATCTCACAAGTTACTTCTTTTTATTTCCAAAAGCTCACAAATTCCTAACTAACATAATTACGGTTAATTAGAAAAATCGGGAAAAAGTCTGCTCAAAATAATATTTTTCAGTCTCATGAGATAGTACATATTATCATATTCAAAACGATATAAAGAACGTATAAATCAGATAAAGGATGAAGAAGTTATGAATTTTTGAAGATAGAATAACATTAATATTTTTCTCAATACTTACAGTGTTAACCGGTTAACGCCCTGGGTTAACCGGTTAACCACATTAGGTTTAAAGAGTCAGTATCGTAATACAGCTTCGTTAACCAGTAACGCATAGGGTTAACCAGTTAACCAACAGACAATGGTTGAAAATCAGCGTTTTTAACACACATAACTTCTCCAAAACTTATCCAATTCATCATCAAACACCAAAACAATAACAACAAAGGTTCCTACACTTAATATCAGCATACTCATGCATTTTAATCGATATCCAGTTGTTCAAAATCTCGATTCTAGAATTTTTCTAGAATTTTCCCTAACCTCAAAATCTACCTAAACTCTAGAAAATAAAAGTATCTAACTAGAACCCACCTCTACCAAAGAGAATCGAGAAGACTGAGAGATGAATGGATGATGAACTTCAAGAATCAAGAGCTTCTTCTTCTTCTTCTTCTTCAAGTCTTTCCTCATCCTCCATTTTCTCTTCTTCATTTCCCTTTTTCATTTCCTCTTGTTATGTTTCTATGTTACATAACACATAGAAAAGAAAACTTAGTTTTATACGGGAAAGTATAATTTCCTCCCAACGGGTCCAATTAGAGAGTATCCAAAAATGTCTCTTAACCAACAATTCGATAAAACCTCTGAGTCGGATAATATTAGTTAATATAAATTAATTCACTAATTGCTCCAATTATTTTTTGTTAAAACATCTCAGAGCAACCTGGAACCCTATTGTTATCAATTAATTATTATTCAGAGCATTAAATAATTTACGGGGTATTACAAGGAATGATGTTGCACTTGCTGCCGTTATGCAGGCTATTGCTCAAGCTGTGCAAAATCCGATGAATGTTGGGGATCGTGAGAATAATGAGTTTCAGAAGGATGATCCATGTACGTTCAAGGGAAAGTATGACCCGGGTGGAGCACAAGAGTGGCTCAAGGGGGTCGATAGGATCTTCCGAGAGATGGAATGTTCTGAAGGCTGAAAGGTGCGGTTGGGTGCACACATGTTGGTGGGAGAGGCTGATGACTGGTGGGTTGGCACTCGTCAGCGGTTGGAAGCGTCTGGTGAGGAAATTAATTGGACTGTATTTAGAAAGGAATTCTTGAGGAAGTACTTTCCTGAAGATGTTTGAGGAAAGAAATAAATTGAATTCTTGTAGTTGAAGCAAAGGAGTATGTCAGTTACAGAGTATGCTACCAAGTTTTTTGATCTGGAAAAGTTCTATCTGCACTATAGTGAAGAGACTAATGATTTCTCAAAGTGTGTTAAGTTCGAGAATGGTTTGAGGCCTAAAATCAAGCAGGAAATCGGTTATCAAAGAATCAGAAGATTCCCGGATTTAGTTTATTGTTGTAGAATCTTTGAAGAAGACAACAAGGCTCGATCGTATCACTTTAAGAGTTTGGCTAAGAGAGGAGGGAAGCAACATATGCATCGGGGGAAGCCTTATGCAGCTCCAGCTGATAAAGGTAAGCAAAAGCATGTTGAGGGTAAGAAGCCAAGTGGGGGAGGTGCCTCTGCTTCTCTAAAGTGTTACAAGTGTGGTGAACTAGATCATCATATAAGTGAATGTACGAGTGACGTGAAGAAGTGTTTCAAATGTTGCCAACCTGCACATTTAATTGTAGAGTATAAGACTAATCTGGTGACTTTCTACAACTATGGAGAGCAAGGTCATATCGGTACTCATTGTCAGAAACCAAAGAAAGCCGCTATTGGAGGAAAGGTGTTTGCTTTGATAGGAACACATACTTCCAGTGAGGATCGACTGATCAGATGTACTTGTTATATTAATAATACGCCTTTGATTTCTATGGTTGATACAGATGTTACACATTGCTTTATTTCTATTGATTGAGTGAGGAAATTAGGTCTTGTTGTTTCCCCTATGAAAGGAGAAATGGTTATCGAGACTCCTGTTGATGGATCGTTAACTACTTCTCTAGTTTGTTTGAACTGTCTCCTATCGATATATGGTAAGGATTTTGGTGTTGACCTAATATGTTTACCGTTGGGAGGTTTAGATGTGATTCTGGGTATGAACTGGTTGGAATTCAATCATGTTCACATTAATTGTTTCAGCAAGTCAGTTCGATTTCTTACTCCTAATGAAGAGGATGATGAAGCTGATTATCTATCTACTAGAGAGTTGAAAGAACTTTTGAATGAAGAAGCTCAAGTATTGGAATTGTTTGCATCTCTATCGGTGTAAAATGAAATAGCAATTGGCAAATTGCTTGTGGTAAGAGATTTTTCGGAAGTATATCTTGATGACATTGTGGATGTTCCTCCAGAGAGGGGGCGAAATTCAATATTGATCTTGTGCCCGAAACTAGACTCATTTCGATGGCACCATATCGTATGTCGGCTTCTGAGTTATCTCACTTGAAGAAATAGTTAGAGGAACTATTAGAAAAAAAGTTTGTGAGGCCGAGTGTGTCTCCATGGGTAGCTCAAGTATTGTTAGTGAAAAAGAAAGACGGTACTATGGGATTATGTATTGATTACAAGCAGGTGAATAAAGTGACAATTAAGAACAAGTACCCACTTCCAATGATAGATAATCTGATGGATCAATTGATAGGTGTTTGTGTGTTTAGTAAGATTGATATGTGATCGGGTTATCATCAGATAAGAGTAAAAGATGAAGATGTGCAGAAAACAGCTTTTAGGACTCGGTATGGACAATATGAATATGTAGTGATGCCGTTTGGACTAACTAATGCACCTAGAGTACTCATGGAATATATGAATCAAATTTCCCATTATTATTTGGATCAATATGTTATTGTCTTTATAGATGATATTCTGATTTACTCTAAGTCGGAAGAAGAGCACGCTGAATATTTACGGATTGTGTTGCAAGTATTGAAAGAGAAGAAGTTGTATTTTCAGTTATCGAAGTGCGAGTTTTGGTTGAAGGAAGTGATTTTTCTTGGCCATTTAATTTCGGGAGAAGGGATTGATGTGGATCCATCCAAGGTAGATGCAATTCTACAATGGAAGAATCTGAAGTCGGTGACAGAAATTAGAATCTTTTTGGGGTTAGCTGGTTATTATCGAAGATTCATTGAAGGTTTTTCGAAGTTGGCACTTCCATTGACTCAATTAACTTGTATGGATAAGACGTTTGTGTGGGATGCCCAGTGCGAACAGAGTTTCATTGAGCTAAAGAAGAGGTTGAATAATGCTCCAGTTTTAACTTTACTGAAACCAGATGAACCATTTGTGATTTATTGCGATGCTTCTCTGATGGGTTTGGGTGGAGTGTTAATGCAAGACGGTCAATTGGTGGTGTATGTTTTGCGATAGTTGATAATTCATGAGAGGAATTATCCTACCCATGATTTGGAACTAACAGTCGTGGTATTTGTATTAAAGATTTGGAGGCATTATTTGTGCGGTTCAAGATTTGAGGTATACAGTGATCATAAGACTTTGAAGTACCTTTTTTACTAGAAAGAGTTAAATATGAGGCAGATTCGTTGGTTGGAATTCTTGAAGGACTATGTTTTTAGTTTGAATTATCATCCTGGTTAGGCCAATGTTGTGGCTGATGCCTTAAGTTGGAAGACATTGCATATGTCGACCATGATGGCTAGAGAATTGGAATTGATCGAACAGTTTCGAGATATGAGTTTGGGTTGCGAGCAGACACCTCATAGTGTAATGTTGGGAATGTTGAAGGTTAACAATGACTTTCTTGATCGTATACGGGAGAGTTAAAATTCGGATGTAAAATTGGTGGATTTGATGTTCAATGATGAACGGGATGGAGGTGATGAATTCTGAGTCGATGAACAGGGAATACTAAGGTTTCGGGAGCATATTTGTATTCCTGGCGACCTCGAATTGAAGAGAATGATTCTTGAAAAGGGACATAGAAGTAGTATAAGTATTCACCCGGGAGCTACAAAAATGTATCAAGATTTGAAAAAGATATTTTAGTGGCCTGGATTGAAGCGTGATATGGCTCAGTTTGTTTATGCTTGTTTGACTTGTCAGAAGTCGAAAGTAGAACATTAGAAATCTGCTGGTTTGATGCAACCGTTGGATATTCCATAGTGGAAATGGGATAGTATCTCGATGGATTTTGTTATGTGGTTACTCAATACTCCGAGAGGGCATGATTCTATTTGGCCAGGAAACACAGAAATTCAACCATTCGTCCTACAAATGTAGAATTTCTTTCATCTCCTAAGGGTATTATAATATGAGTAATGGGCATAGAATTGTTAAGTGAGAATCCATGAAGATAGAGAAAAAATTGATGAAAAGTATGTTAGAATAATTAGGAATTGTTGAAATTGTTTGAATTAGGTGATTATTTATAGGACGAATGGTTGATTTTTTGTGTTTTCTAGCCTTAAGAAGGATTCTAGAATGGAGAAAGCGTAGCAGAATCAGGCTGAGTTTGTAGAGGAAAATCTGCAGAATTTGCGTTTCTCGCTTAGCGAGCATTTGAAAATTTTTGACCCTGTCAGGCAGAGAGTCGTGCGCTTAGTGAGCAGAAGGCCACTTAGCAAGACCTGGAGTAAAAAATAATTTATTTTATTTTGAAAAATTCTATAAAATCCTTTATTTAATACATTAATGGCTTGAGATTGATGTAGTGACGTTAGAGGTATGTATCGAGGGGTTACGTGCTTATTTTGCAGGATGTTGAAAATAACTTTGTAAAAACATGAGTAATATGTACATGTGTACATTGATGTTGTATGTGTTGTTGTAGTCGTTGTTACATGTTTTTATGTGTTGTTTTAGTGGTTGATACTTGTCGTTGATGTTGTTATGTGTTGTAGTTGTTGATACATGTTGTAGTTGTTGTTATATGTTGTTGTTAATGTTGTTGCAAGAGGTAGTTGTTGTAGACATTGCATATTTTCATTGATGGCACATGGCATGTGCATAGTTGAGGATGGAGTACCAAGGTAGGGTAAGAATATCCATCCGAATTCCAAAGGGAATCGTTGTGTTATTGGTGCGGTCATAAAATAAGGATTGTACGTGATCAAGAAACAGGGGTCGTGGGTGTGATCATGAAATAAGGATCATACTGGACCATGAAATAGGGGTCGAGAGTTCCAACGGGAACTGGATCATGAAACAGGGATCGATAAATGGTACCACATGCATTGAGTCTGGTGGAGCCTCATTTGCATTGATTGTTGTATGTATGCATAATATTATTATGTGTTTCGGTGTGATTGTTTAGTTGTTGATTGATGAGAAGTAGTGAATACTTTATGATACTTGCTTTTATTTGTATTATTTTTCTTGTTTGTTGGTGTAAGTATATCACCCCTTCTGTTTAAATGTTACTCATATGTTGGTAACGTGCAGGTGATCAGGAATAGTATAGTCCATGGTCGGTGAAGTCGGTGCACTTCACGTTAGAGGATTCGGCTTTGATACGTACTTTGGGGTGTTGGGAATGATGATTGTTATTTTCTTATTTATTTGTTTTTAAGAAAAACATGTTTTTATTGAACCTTTATTTCTATGTTTTCTTTTGAGATTACCACTACAAGTATGCTTTTGTGTTACGTATCAATTGAGCCGTGTTTTGGAAGTGAATGTAACACTCGAAAATTATTTTAATTTTTAATTACTCTAATTTTAAATAATAAATTCGTGGGGAATATTTTGGGTGTTACGCACTTCAATGATCTTGAAGTTGCCAGCCACGTCTATGAACTGCTTCAAATGTAGGCATGGGTCTTCATGAGGAGATCCAGAAAATTGTCCAGCAGCTTGCAACATTTGGAACATCATAGGTTTGAACTCAAATTGTGGTGCAGTGATGGATGACCTTAGTATGCCAGTATTCATAGCATTTGGATCACAAATTACGTAGTCCCAGGTGTTGTGTGCTCGGTCATTGGAAATGCCAATGATGTCTAGCTCTGCCATGGCTTCTTCTTGAAAGGATTCGTCAGATGATGAAGAGCTTTCTCTGTCAGTGTCTCCTTCATGCACGTCCTCAGGAATCTAAGCCACATTTCTGGTTGCAGATGCCTCAGGTAATTGCTGAGAACATAACAATATTATTCGTGCGTTGAGAACTCTTTCAGGTTTAGGGTGTCCACTGCAAATTGGTGGTCGCAACCTGCACATGCAATAGCTTAATCTTGTTAGGACAACAAATCACAACAAACGTTAAAGGCTCAAATAAAATCTATCTTAAGAAAAATTATAAATTGTAATAAATTAAATTCTTCACACTTCCCCGGCAACGGCGCCAAAAACTTGTTGCTTCAAAAAGTTGATTGCTTTAAGAATGATATTAATTTGTAAATGGGTTTTCAAGCAAATGTGTCACATGCAAGTATACATGCTTTAGAATGCAGCAAGTGATAAAGTAAAGGTTGAACCCACAAAGAAGTGGAAGGATCTAATTCAACTAAGTCACAAATTACTTAAGAGAGATAATATGAGAAAAGTAACAAAATAATAAGAGATTAATGGCAAAGATGTCACACACAACAACAAACAAAAGTAATAAAAATAAGAGTGTAAAATAGTCAAGAGAGTAGTTGATGAGTTAAATCCATTAGTATAATTGATGCTGAAAAGTTTCCATGATGTGAAGTGTCATGCCTCAAAAGGTAAGAACGTGATCTAGTGGTGTATCTTTACAACATCGGATGCATACATATCCTAAGGTAAGGGAACAAATCTCTAAGTCACACTTGTAACCCTAATATGTGTCTCGTTTTAATTCAGAAAAGTATTTATGGTCTCAACTTATTATCTCTAAGTAAGTTGAATTAAGTGAATATCTTTATCTAACTTTATTAACCACTTTTGTTATGAAATCCACTGTTTATTGGGTATCCCTCAACAACAAGATTTTACCTTTTTCCTAGTTGATCACTCTAAGAAGCAAGTATATAGCATAAAAACACATAACAAAATAAGACACTAAAAAAACACATCATTTCAACTTAAAACATCTTTTATACTAGCTTCATTAAACTCATCAAACAAAGGCTTAGCTCATGATGAGCTGAGTATACATTTCTGGAGATGAACTAAGAGGAAACATATGCTTACAAAATGAAGTAAAGAAATGCAACCTAATAGTGAATTGGATTTCTCTTGCGTTGGATAAAATGCAAGAGACTTCTTCAGACACGACAACTTCCAACAATGTACACATAACTTAGATGAGAAAAGAAACTTTATAAATAATTCTAACTTAAAGACAAAAAATAAAGATAATTTGTGTGTGAAATTCTTCCGCTTTTTATTCAATGTTGAGCTCTCTATTTATAGAGATGGTGATGAGAGTGAGAGGTTGCTTTCTTGGATCATGGGCTTTTGATAACTTTATGATGAGGCTCAAGATGAATTCCGAAAGTGGGACAACTGTCCTCTCAACCCTTCCTTTGCAAGTTATCAGGTACAACTTTCGTGGGAGACAAAAACGCTTTTGGAGGCTGACATGCAGGTTAGTGGAGCTACGTAAACGACTGGTGGGTTTTCAAGGTTTGGCACCCTTTTGCTTATGGTCCCCACCGTACTATTATTTTTATCCTATAGCAATTTTATATTTATCCAACATCTCTTTCCTCAAATTCTCCGCAACCGCTGCCACGTATGCTCTAGTGATTATCTTCCAAGACTCCTTGAATTAATTGATTAAGAATTTAATCAATTATTCAGATCCCTTTATCTTCCACTAATGCTCCAACATCAGTCTTGCAAGGTCACACCTCAACTTGTCTTCAACAAACTACAATTCTAACAAAATACAAAAGAAAACATAAAAGAAACACTTATTGTTCTTAAGACTTAATTAAAGCAAAATTAACTAAAAATGCAGTAAATTTATAAAAACCTAATTAAATATGCTATGCAAAACAGGGAAAAGTAACACACTAAAGTAGTGTTTTCAGCGACATCATGATTAAGGGTGGAAGAGGCGTTGGGAATGTCATTGTGAATCACATGCATACTAAGACCATGAAACATGAGAGATAAGGGAGTTCTACCTCTTCCCAATGCTAGAAGGACAAAGGCATAATGCCTATGGAGAATATTATTCTAGAGGACGAGGTTGAGGGTGATAACCAAAATGGGTCGCTCATTTGGGAAGAAGCTCTCAAAAGCAAGCCTAGATGTGTTACATTTCATTCTTTATGGATCACGATGATGCTTTGAGTTACGCTAGCACTCGCCTCTTTTATGTCAAAGATTTTCTCAACGACTTCAAAATTATGTGTCGAATAAGGACATGATATATGTCAAATATGGTGGAGAGTCATCTGCTCTAGAGCTTGATGTTGGAGTGCCAATTATTCAGTAATCATAACCAAGCAAATAGATTTGTCGACGTGCTTAAAGTCGAGTCAAAAAGTTCAAAGGAGGCACTGAAGACCATCATTGAGGAGCGTGATTAATCAAGGCATTTTGAGGCGGAACTGAAAGAGGCCCTAAATAAGGTAAAGAAAGACCCCAAGGAAGCCACCGAGAAGCTCTCCTAAACAAAGAATAGGTTGAAAGGCTCGCATAAATCCCTTAAGGCAACCTTTCTCCCCCAGAAGAATTTGGAAGATAAATTGTTAGTGTGAAGAATAAATGGTTGAAACCTCTAACATGAATTGTTAAATGGCTCACATACCCAATACCCGTACCAGGTACTAGTATGGAATACAATATTTTTAGAAGAACTAATATACGAGTACGTTAGTATTTTTTTGTAAATACAATTATAAAAATGACAAAGGAATTATATTGTTTAAATTGTAACAAAACATTAAATTAAAACACAATTTATTAAAAAATTGTTAACATATGTGCAATATCGTAAATAAATCACATTTAAAAAGTATCAATGAAATCATAATTGAATATCAATATTTTCCTCTCCAATATCTTTAAAAAGAGTGGTTTCTAATTCAGGTTTATCGAAAGAAAACTAGCAACTTCAAGAATATCATCTTCATCAAATAGATCTTATTCATCTCCACCAATATTCCACATTTATGTTACTCCTTCATTATAAACCTTCCTCTTTCTCGAGAGAAGATGGAGTTTTGTATAAACAAAAACTAAGTTGAAAGTTTCAGTTTGCAGAGAGATTAGTGAGAACAATAACAACATATTTGATTTTTCTTTCACTTTTTATTTATAAATAAATAGAATAACTAACCTAGTTTTTACTCAGTAAAAAATAGTCCAAATTATACTATTAAAAAAAATTAAAAATTGGGTATGTGATATCAAATATATACCGATTGGTGTACCAACTTAAAAAATAATAATAATAATAATAAATCAGTACGTCTTCGTTGTGTACCGTACGTGTACGGCTACCGATACTTAACCTAGAATAGAATACTTGTGTTTCACAACCTCTAACAAATACTTAGAATGTACTAAAGAACTCATGGTTTTTTTCCATCCTGGTTTGAATCTGAGCAAACTAAACTTATTCAAGGTGATCAAGGATAGCTAGGTGGTAAATGAAAAAGATGAAGTGACAGTGTTTCCCGCTAAAGAAGTGGATACTTCCTCTAAGAAGAATAAGGGTTCCCCTGAAGGAGGGCAAACTAATGAAAAAGAGGACCATTAGGCTCCCTTTAATGTTTTATTCTTTAAAATTATAAAATTATGAGTTTAGAGAATCAAAATTTAAAAAATTAATATAATATGATAAAATCAAATTTTCAAATTTAAAAATAGGGATCAAAATCTAAAAGTTGATAAAATAAAAAGGGACAAAAACTAGTATAAGAAAAGAGCAAATATGAATGTATAGTAACAAATATATATATATATATATATATATATATATATATATATATATATATATATATATATATATATATATATATATATATATATATATATATATATATATATATATATATATATATATATATATATATATATATATATATATATATTAGCACACGATTATAAAAAAATATTTTTCTCAAAACTTAATTAAATATTTGTTGTTAAAATAAATTCAATTTAATTATTAGGAAATAAATAGATATCAAACACCAAAAACAACTAAGTGATATTTTAATAATGATAAAATTATATATATATATATATATATATATATATATATATATATATATATATATATATATATATATATATATATATATATATATATATATACTTTTACGTTTTAGAAGAGCTTCATCATATATGATTAATTCTTAAGAGTCGTAGCGTAGGAGTCTTTCTCAAGTTGGAAGGGAAACTCTTATTAAATCAGTTCTTCAAGTCATCTCATCTTATATTATGAGTTTTTGTTGTCTTCTTTAAGCGAGAAGATTGAGAAAATGATGAACTCTTTTTGGTGGATTCACAAGAGAGATCGGGGAAAAGACATTTATTGACTTTTATGAGACCGTTTGGCTATGCCTAAATCTAAAGGAGATGTTCTGGACTTGACCAACGACTAAGTATGACCCAACCCTTTTCGGCCCATGAAATGGCCCAGTAACTCATTATCCAAGGGACCCATTACCATGGTGGTCGTCCCTCCCTCCTCGTCCATAGCCTCTGCTCGGCTACGACAGGGACCGTCCAGAATCGACTAGGACAACCCTCGTTCGGGGGTTTCGTGTCCAACACGACGTCTCCCGAGCACAACGCTCGTCCTCGTTCCATTCCTGGCAGTTACCTATTTTTGGGGGATCCGCGATCCAGGCCCAAAAAATAGGGACGGTTGACCATGCGCTTGGGCTCTCTATATAAACCCTCTCATTTGAGAGGGTCAGGTATTGAATATTCTCTCCTCAAACACTTTACTCGTACTTGCGAGCACTTGTGTCCGTTCTTACTTTGACATCGGAGTACCTTGCAGATACACCCCCTCCCGTTCTCCTCATCGCACGAGCAGACTCAAAGATCCATGTCAGCAGCCATTGAAGTTCTGATCACTAGGTAATATCGGGAGGAATACCATTTGTTAGTTGGTCTAGTGGTGATTGACGTTGCACTTACTAGGGAGAACCACGGTTCGATCCCCCACAACTGCGATCGGGAGGGGGCTGAAACTACTTGATGTCAGAACTGGCCCCCAAACCGGACTAAACTGGTGGCGATAAACAAAAATAAAACCTAAAAGAGGGTGGGCTTCAAAAACCTGAGTGTGTTTAACTATGCTATGTTGAGTAAACAAACCTGAAATTTTATTACCAAACCTCACAGTCTAGTTACTCGTCTCTATAAGGCAAGATATTTTCCTAATTGTGATTTTCTTAATTATGCTATTGGGCACAATCCCATTTATGTTTAGCGTATTATTTGGAGTTCAAAGTATGTGGTGTGAGGAGGGTATAGACGGAGTATCGGTTCGGGAGAGAGTATTTCGGTATGGGGTCAAAAGTGGCTTCATGAATTTGATATTAGACAACCATTGGCCGAATTACCCGGAAGTGGCTAACCTCAAAGTTTCAGATTTGTTGAGTGTTAATGATAAACAATGAAATACCGACATGGTATATTCTTTTCTAGGGGAAGGAAAGGTGTCTAAGGTTCTCAATACTTCGTTATTCAATTCAGCACAGGTGGATAAGTTAATCTGGAATCAGGAGAAGAATAGAAGATTTTTTGTGCGTAGTGTCTATCGCTTTTGCATTAAAGAAACCATTGATACTTCCCATCTTAGGATTGACAAAAGATGGAACTTGATTTGGAATCCGAAGACTCCTCCAAAGATTAAAAAATGTATGTGGTGTTTTTGCAGGAATTGTGTTCCATTTAAGATGGGATTGAAAGACAAAGGAGTTAATTGTCCTTCTAGTTGTGGAGTTTGTGGGGGGAGCGGATAATTACGATCATTTGTTCCTTCAGTGTTCTAAAAGCATAGAGTGTTATAATAGAGTGGGTTTATGGTCCAAGTTACAGCAGCTTTCGAATAACGAAGTTGATTTTGCTTCTTTAATTTTCACATTTTTACAGGATTCTAACCAAGAACAACAAGCAATATTCTCAACTATGTTGTGGATTATTTGGAAATGCAAGAATAACCTTATATGGAACCACATTGAAGAGCTTCCAGAATCCATTTGTAGTCGTACTTCATAGTTATTGGAAGTATGGAGAAATGTCCAACGGATAAGATCAAGACTTAATACCCAACATCAAAGTGGAGCAAACCTCCAACTGGGCTGGTTAAATACAATATTGATGCTTCCTTCTTAAATAACAAAGTTGGAATAGGGGCTTGTGTTAGAGATGAGAAAAATGTATTTGTTGCTGCTAGTACAAGGTGGTTCTCGCCTACAACTGAAGTAAATGTGGGGAAAGCGTTAGGACTAATATACTCAATCAGGTGGGTCCATGAATTAGGCTTAGACAATGTGGAGTTTGAGCTAGATGTGAAAAATGTAATGGATAATGTGAACATCCAAAATCCTAATAATTCAGACTTCGATACTATCACTAAGGATTGTAAGCGATTGTTAACTCTTCTATTTAGTAACTCTCATTTTAAATTCATTAGAAGACAAGTCAATAAGATTGCTCACGTTTTGCTTCAGACGCTCCATTTCTTGCTAGTTTTCAAAATTTAATTGATGTATCCATATATATCAAAACTCAAAACTCTTATTTTTAATGAAATGTTATAAATTTTTCCAAACAAAAAAAACATTTATTTACAAAAATAATAATGAATTTATATCTACCGTCCAATAAATATCAATCAATTCTAATATTGTCCGTAAGTATATACTCTCTCAATCAATTATATGCTTATTCTTAAAAATCTAAAAAATAAATAAAAAATTGCTGATTTAACGAGATTAATTATTAAAAATACCTAATTAACCCCCAAAATTAGTTTCATTTAAGGTCACGCCGTACGAGAAAAAAAGATTATCCGGCCCATGCCATACCTCTCTGACCGAATATTATTTCAAACAGAAACAGAGAGAAAGTGATGAGATGAGATGAGATCTACCTATTTCTTCACAATCGATTTCTTTTTCTTCCTCAAGTATGCATTTTTTTCCATTATTACTTCTATTATTGCTTTTCTTATTCTGCACCACTCAGATTCGATCCAATTCCACTCCTGCATATCATTTTTGTTTTATTGTTTTTTCTTACAATTTTTGTTTTTTTTTTTATTTTTTTAATTTTAATCCTTGTTCGATCTGTAATTTTTTTAAACCTAAATTGCAGTTTTTGTGTTGATGTTGCTGTTGGGTAGTGACTATTGTGGTTGATAGAAGGTTTTACCTTTTGTTTCCTTTTGATGTATGCTTGTTAGGGTGTATTAGACATTGCAGAATTCAAAGTTTGAACATTGTTGCTCAATTTTATATTCTTCTACATAGGTATTTTCCACCGTCCATTATTTAGGTTTTTTATGTTTATTTCTTGCATTTGTGTATCTGCATTGTTGTTATTCATGTTAAGTATTACCTGTGTTGTCGACCGCAGATCACAGATACTAATAGTTTCTTTCAATTCTGCTATATGCTATAGCGCCACCATAGCCGTTATTTGACAATGTTTGTTCGCGAAAGTTACGCTATTCAATGGCTCTATACTGCTGCTATTTGACAGCACTAAATACTAACTTCCCAACTGTAAATCCTTATAGGTTCTGTACGAATAGTTTACTTATTAGAACTTTTATGTTGTTTTTGATATTCTGTTGATTTGGATAGAAGTATGATCAAGTCGATTCCACTTAGTGGGATAAGATTTGGTTGTTGTTGTTGCGGCTGCTGTTGTTGTATATCATGAATACTGCCTGCTTTATTATCTCCATCCCTATGAACGAATTGTACGACTGATTGTATTTTTCCATGTTGCCACATGATTTGCAGGAATTTGTGATCTCTGCAGCTTTATATACGGAAAATTTGATAAGAAAACCATCTGGCTGTAGAGGAGAATGGCGGAAACGATATCTAGCTTTTGGGGTCCTGTCACGTCAACTATAGAGTGTTGTGAAAAAAATTATGCATATTCATCTTATATTGCGGAATTTTACAACACAATATCCAACATTCCAACCATTCTTTTGGCGCTCATTGGTCTTATAAATGCTTTTAGACAACGGTTTGAGAAAAGATTTAGTGTTCTTCACGTATCTAATATGACGCTTGCCTTTGGAAGCATGTTATACCATGCTACCTTACAACATGTGTAAGTATTGATTTCTGTCGCCTTTTTCAGTAATTCATTTAATTTTGTTGTTTGTTTCTCTAACCTCAAATATAAATCAATTATTATATACATATACATATACATATCTGATTTACCACTGTTGTTGATTGCGGATCGTGAAATATAGCAGTTTGTTTGAATTATGCTATGTTACAGTCTTTTTCAGTAATTCATTTAATTTTGTTGTTTGTTTCTCTAACCTCGTAAATATAAATCAATTATTATATACATATACATATCTGATTTACCACTGTTGTTGATTGCGGATCGTGAAATATAGCAGTTTGTTTGAATTATGCTATGTTACAGTGCCATAGCCCTGCTATAGTTGCTACTTGACAACACTTAGTACTAAATAGCGTATCACAGAACCATATAGATTTGCACAAATTTGCTCCTCTATTTGACCACACTTTGATACACACAAGACACTTATGCATTTGAATTAAGAGGCTAATTTTTATGCCACTACATCCTTTTTCCCTCCTTGTATTTCTTCATATCCTATGTTAGACGATCTTATTTTTGCTAATGGAAGGAAGTGTTTTATTTTCAAAAGGGTTAGATAGATCAATAATGATATTGTGACTATACAATAACTGTCACCAGAATACGTAGTTTGATTATTAGTTTGTCATAGTTTATAAAAGAAAAAAGTCTGTTGATGAATATCTGTTGTTTTTTTGGTAACTATTTATTCTTCAAATGTTTCATTTTAATTTAGGCAACAGCAGAGTGATGAAACTCCAATGGTCTGGGAGATTCTGCTGTACATGTACATTCTCTACTCTCCAGATTGGCACTACCGTAGTACAATGCCTATATTCCTATTTCTGTATGGTATTGCTTTTGCCGGTGTCCATTCATTTGTCCGTTTTGGCATTGGCTTCAAAGTCCACTACGTCTTTCTCTGTCTCCTCTGCATTCCAAGAATGTACAAGTATTACATCTATACTGCAGATGCGTGTGCCAAGCTGATAGCAAAGCTATATGTAGCCACTATTCTATTAGGAAGTTTGTTTTGGTTATGCGATCGAGTTTTCTGCAAGGAGATATCCCAATGGCCATTAAATCCACAGGGCCATGCTTTATGGCATGTTTTCATGGGCTTCAATTCCTACTTTGCAAACACATTCTTGATGTTTTGCCGTGCTCAACAACGTGGCTGGTCTCCGAAAATTGTTTGTCTATTTGGTGTTTTGCCGTATGTGAAGATTGAGAAGCCAAAACGCCAATAAGAGAAGATAGTAGAAGATGGAAGTTTATATCATGGTGATACATATTGGAAGAGTTATCTGTGTTTCATTCGCCGTTGGTTCTCAGTTTTGTTTTTCTGATTTAGATTGGTTTAAGTGATGATAATTTTTATATATTTTGTTGCAGCTTTAGGACATGTACCATATTTAAAGCCATATGGATGCTTTCTTGGTCTGAGACTTTGGTTAACACTACTTATGACAACCAAAAGTTTTGCAGTAACATGGTTGTTTGTTTCTCAGTTTCATACCACATTTTTAATTGTAACATATTATGTAACCTTTACTAGTTGAGTTCTTGAGTATGTTATTAACTTGTGGAGCTTTAAACATTGCTTTCATTGAGAAATTTCCCTTAAAGTTTCAAGGCTGGGTTGGAATGAGACATTATTTAAGCAATAATGTATGGTTAATAATCTGTACTGAAGTTTTATGTATATTAACATTAAAAAATTGATTTATAAGCTGAAAAATGTCTATATTTATTTCATTGATCATGTGAAGGATTACAATATCAGTAAACTAAAATCACAGCTACTATTCTTGTGTGAAGAATTACAATATCAAAAAACTAAAAAACTAATCTTATTCATGATTTAAAACTATATTGGCGAAATTGGATCTACTAAGTCCCTAGTACATTGGTAGAGTATATTCTTTCCTATGTCTTTCTACTAACTCCATGTTTTCAAAAGTATGACGACGTGATATGAAATTCAATTTAAAAATTTATTTTGCTAGAAGCCATTTAAGTGGCAATAATTATGACTTAACATATTTTCATAAATAATTTCAGTTTCACAGTAGTGAAAAAATATTTTTACAAAAATAAAAATTATTTTTGTTTATATATTATTTTTATTATTAATCTTTACTCAACACTACTAAATTAAACATTTACCTGAAAGAATTGTGGTGACCCAGAATTTTGACCCGGATTCAAACTCTAGAATTTTGAGTAAACTGTCCTCAAAACCAACATAATGCTTAAGTGTGTGATTGATTTTAGGATTCAATTGATTCCAAACATACGTCAAATTGATTTTAATATGTTTAATTATTTTCGAATATAATTCATTATATTTTTTAAAATTAATTTTATTTGAAGTTAGGATTGATAGTTTTTGATTTTAATATGTTTAATTATTTTCGAATATAATTCATTATATTTTTTAAAATTAATTTTATTTGAAGTTAGGATTGATAGTTTTTGAATTAAAATAATTGACATTAAAATTTACTGTTGAATTAAATTTTACAATAACTTATCCAAACATAAATCATTTTACCTTCAAAGTCAATTATATAAAATTAATCCCCTCAATTAACTTTCTTCATGGCATAATCAAACACTATTTCAGATACAAGACACTCTAAGTCTCGTGTAGATAGGGATTTAAATCAATTGAATCATAATATGCAAGTTGTATATTTATTTTCTTAATCAAAATAAAATTCAACACCACACTCAGTCGAAGGTAGATAGATATTTAAATCATATCATGTTCCAAATCCTTTTTCACTGGGGAGTAATAAATTTTGTAAGTGTAATTCCCAGAAGAAGAAAAAAAGGACAATGCAAGAAAACAACACCTATAAATCCAAATCAAGGTGAAAATCAGAACTTAACAAGTATAACTTGATAGTGATTTAGTTTTCATCATGTTCAAATCCTTTTTTGACTAGGGAGTAATCAATTCTGTTGTGTGTAACGACAAAGAAAAAAGACAATTCAAGAAAACAACACAATCACACATAGGAACTTTAAATCCAAATCAAGGTGAAAATCAGAGCTTAAAAGTATGATTTGATAGTGATTAATAGTATGGCAAACACAAAAACTGGTGAATTCATGAGAGAATTTGAATAGATGAAAACAATTTATTGACATGTTATAAATTATTTTCATAAATTCTCAAAAACAATCTCATGTCAATAGATAAACTCAGATAAGTATGAAGAACAAGATTTATTGTCGCAATGGAATCAACTATCCAACGTCATTCAAATTACAGTTAATTTAAGAATGTTAACACTCCCCTCAAGGAACTGAGTAACAATACAGGCGTTCCTCTTGGGCTGCCATTGGCAATTTGAATATTCCAAGATATTCAGTTAGTCATGGCTGTTTAAGTAAATCAATCAATAGAATATTCAATAACAGTAGCAAGAGAAACAGAAGGGGATGTTTTAACTGTCAAAGTACACACTATACACATCTTGACAGGTTCCTGAATCTTTGTTTCGTTTCACTCGAAAGACAGAAGAACGCGCATTAAAAAATATCTATTTCCATTTCCCTTGTAAATGAAGGAATCAAATAGAAGGAGAAAGGACAAATACACCTCGCAATGGATCTAAGACATCCTTTCAATTCCTTGTTGCAACATTTCTCCAAGCCTCCTATACAGAGCTTCTTGTTCATCGAATGATAGGTTCATCAATATCTGAAGCAACCAG
Source organism: Lathyrus aphaca (assembly GCA_963966055.1). NCBI lineage: Eukaryota > Viridiplantae > Streptophyta > Magnoliopsida > Fabales > Fabaceae > Lathyrus > Lathyrus aphaca. Next base: position 75,175,863 of record OZ014519.1, read on the forward strand.
CATAAATGCCATAAATACAACATCTTTCAAAATGTTATTTAAAAGAGTGAGTTGCTAGCATTTTTAAAATACAATACCTGGTCCAAAATCATTTCAACCGATAAATTTTGTGGCACGACAAAGGACTGATGATATATATACGCAAACACAGCCATAACCATCTACACAAGGACAAATTGGTCAAATATTACTTAACTTCTACTTGCACATCAAAGCAGGATACTAAAAGGACTAAAGATACAAATAGTATATAGGAGTTAAGTTAAAATTAGTGACAAGTAGAGGAGCAAAAGTAGGTCAGTATATAACTACAAACAATAAAATAAGCGCAAGATATCTCTACCCACTTTCACAAAGGATATAAAAACAGTCTATTGATTGCATGATTATTAGTCATTGAAGATTTTCAGGAAGTTCATTGAAGATCCTATGAAGTCTGAATGTTTTCAATTACTAGATATAAGTGAATTTTAATGTGCAGGACCATCTTTAATGCTTCATTTTTTTCCTTGGAAGTCCTTTTATATATAACTTCTTTTGAGGGTAGGGCAGACATAGGGGGGAGAACTATGGTTTTGATTCTTTTGAATAGTTTCCCCATTTTGATATTCCCATGTAATCCCAACTTCAAATTAATTTATACTTCCTTTGGAGTTTAAGAAATATTGATCAAAACAGGCATATTAAGAATGGTAGTTGATCACATTTAATCTATGCAATTCCATAAAAAAATTAAGCCTATATATATATATATATATATATATATATATATATATATATATATATATATATATATATATATATATATATATATATATGACTAATAAATTTGGTAATTGGAAATAAAAACTTAAATTAAATGATGTATATTTAAATTAAATGATGTATATCAAGAGTCTACCTGGCAGTCCATTCTGTCGGTAATTCCACCGTGTCCTGGAATACTATCACCAAAATCCTACGAGAAATGGGAACAGCCATTTTATCTATTTATACCTCAGACTTAAATGGGTGATATATTCTAGCATGATTGCATCTTGATCAGAAAAATAAAGTGCCAAGAGCATACCTTTATTTTAAAAGCCCTTTTGAAACCACTTGCAAAGAAGCCTCCGAAAGGTGCGATAATTGAAGCAAATAAGCCAAGACATAAAGCATGCCATTGAACTGGTAGGATTGATATCTCTTTCCAAGGAAACTGCACAACAATATACAGTGTGTCAAAAGATATGATCTTCAGGGTCTATGATCGAATTCTCATGATTACAGTAGAATCATTTTTATAAGCTGAACCGCAAAACAGAAATAGAAAGTTTAAATTCAATGGTTGGTAGAAATGTCAGGCTTTCAAATTCTATGTTGTTGTCTTGATAATGTCAATTTTATCTAAGAACCAAATGTAGAATGAATGGTTAAAATTTGACTTCTTTGACCAACTCAGTGATAGGGTTAATTGAGTTTGAGTCATTGATTGAGCAGTCTGGGTCTATGACCCAGCTGTTTTCTATGTAATCTCTGCACTTAATCCAAACTAGATTTACATTCCAATTCCATATGCTTTCCAATTTTTTTTAGTCTCCTAAATCAAATTAAATGTCCTTCTAGCTGTTTGAGGCATCCAAATTGTGTTATTTGTAAATGTGGACAAGTTATCTGGTGAATTTTGTTGTAGGTTACAGAATTCAAAGTTCAGCTGAATGTCAAGTAATTACCCAGTGAGGAGTCCATCCTAACAACGAGTAAGATTCTGGCTTAAACAGTAGACCAGGATCACAGTCAAGCCAACCAGTTGATAAATCCTGCATTTATTTCCACCATGTGTTGGTGATGTGAACAAAAGTCAGTTGGTTGTTGAATAAAAGACCTTTTAATATGTGGTGTGTCAATAGAGCTACCTTCCTAGGACATGTAAACCATGGAGAACGACCCATGATGTTGGCAAGCTGCAAAATGAGTTTTGTACTATGATATTAGCATCCAGTTCAGAATAATTACATTGATATTTAAGGACTAAAAGGAAGAATTTTAATTGCCATAAATATGATCATTCAATAACGTTCACAACAATGAATATATATATATATATATATATATATATATATATATATATATATATATATATATATATATATATATATATATATCATGACAAGTGATTCTGGATCAATGAAAGCATCACCCCCAGAAAAAAAAGAAAAAAAAAGTGTTCTATCTTCATTAAGTAATTAAAATTTGCTCACAATGAATGCAGATATGATGGTTGTAACAGATGCCCCGATAAAACCCTCCCAGGTTTTCTTTGGTGACAACTTAATCAAAGGGGTTTTTCCAAAGAAGAAACCAAAGAAATAAGCAGCAATGTCATTAATGACAATAAGTGTTGCAGGAAGAAGAAACCTGTACAAAAAGTAAGCAAAACAGAAAAATCAATTCAATTCAAAAGCAATGGAGCAGCAACATGTTCTGTTCATGTAATAGTACATACATACACAAAATCAATTCAATTAAAAAGCAATGGAGCAGTGAAATGTGCTTCTCATGTAATAGTACATAAATACACAAAATCACTTCAAATATTGGTAATCAGATGATGCCATTTTACAAGCAAGAAAATAATTTTTAGAGAAAATGAATTAACATGATACCTTCAACAATCAACCACGGTAAAATGTAAACGAGGGAGGAAAGATAGGTGTGAATAGAGGTTAGAATAATGTAAATAAGCAATTCTCCGTAGGAAGTATATCCCTTTATACTGAGAATTGCCTATTAACATCATTCTAACCTCTACTCACGCATATCTTTTTCCTCTCAACTCAATCAATTTTTACTAGAATACTCACATAAGGATGAGAACTCTAGGCATAAAGATATGGCCTCATATCTCCCATCTCATTTGTTTGTTTGCTCACATCAATAACTTAGCTTATGCTTATGAATTTAATGACAAGTTCAACAGTCTTTCAAAGACTATTTGATTCCTTTGCTTAATATAGAGTGATTCATTTTAAAACTTCATCCACATCTCTGAAAAGTCTACAAGTAATCCTATTTTACAGCTTTATTGGTTTTCCAAAAGTCATCTGTTAGAAGAGTATAATTACTTGGTCACCTCCCATGCGGCAGTAAGTTGTCCCTCATTGCTCAATCCCTAATCTTTTCTCCATCTGTTTTCCTATCCTAAGACTTCAGTTCCACTGTTTTGACAAGAATTGAAAATGCCCCGAGTGATTTAGCCTACATGCTCCCCAAATATGCAGTTCACTACACCATCCTTTCAGTTGATTATTATGGATCATATACCTATCAGATATCATCTAACATAAAAAGTTGTTGGCATGGATTACGAACAGCATCACGAAATATGTCATGCACACGAGAATCCTAAAAAATGGTCAAGAAGTTTTTTGGGCATAATTATTGAACAATCATTTTCTTTTACTGGTTAAATTACCAGAAAATCCCTTCAAAAATGCTTGGCACGGTGAAAGAGGACTGCCCAAATACAACAATCAGAATCATGTGTGTCCAAGCATACTGGCCAAATTGGTACTTGTACATCTTCTTCTTCAATGTGAGAATGAACCATATGAATCCTGAGTCAAATCAATAAAAGGGAAGATAATCAAAGTATAAGAGTACTTACAATGATGCAAAATCATCAGTAAAATTGCAATCCTAAGAAAACTAGAAACCAAATTTGCCAGGCATCTGGACATAGCACAAAACCCAACCCATGATCATTAAAACTACAAAAGTGATACCTGTAATGTATAGGGAATAGCAGACAACCATATGATACTTTATAAGACTGCTCACAAGCCGATATAAAACCTTGTCAGAATTTACTGTGTTAACCAGGCGCTGACTCAGAATACGTCCATAAACAAATAGCATTGCAGTGAAGAAAAAATGCCTGAAATGGGATATGCCAATTAAAACTGGAACGAGTTATTACATGTTTTTCTTTTAAATCAGATGCTGATTTATGGCGCAGAGTCAAAAATCCGCAGTATAAATATGGTGCTACAGCCTATGGCAGACATAATAGGTGTTGCGGAGGCGGGCACAAAACCTGCCATGCTATAACACTGCAACACCGTCATGGTGGAAATTTGACAACGCCGATATAAAATAATAAATTTCCTTGCAGTGAAATTAATGAGTTAACAATATATACCAATTTAATAGCCTAAATCCTGGAAGCTGCTTATCTTCATGAGCTCGGCGGAGTAGATTGAAAAGTTCTCTTGCCATGAAGATTTGAATGACCACAATCATTGCAGTAATGTAGAGGTGACCCATATAGATGATCAACACAAAGCTCCCAATCATCCAAAAGGATGAATAAGCACGAATCAACATGGACTTGTATTTGCTTTTGTCATTAACAAGTAACTGAGTGCCATTTGATTTACTAACTTCCGGAATAACCTGAGATAAAGACATCACACAATAAACCACCTTCAAAATGTATACAAAAACTTTCCCAAACAGATACTGCAGAGTTTCAGATCCTAAATCATCCAACTTATTAATTTCATGCTTGGAATCAGAGTCAGTGATGTCAATCATGTATTGCGAAAAAATTGTGATTTATTCAAATTCCGCAATATATTAGTACGGTAGCGCCGCTATAGCCACTATTTTACAACATTTCGTTGTAAATACCGTATCACTGAACATAGGAATTTCTTCAAAATCTACAATACTATAGCGCCACTATTTAACAACTCTGCAATGAGTTTGACAAAACCACGTGTTGCTATTGTTCAGCAAAAAACTATGCTATAGCGCCGCTACTTAACAACTCTACGAGTTTCACAAAATCATCGGACCACTGTAATTTTGTCGAAACTCCAAAATACAACTTTTTCCAAAGCCACAATGGCACACTGTTATTCTACCAAATTAACCACCTATGAAGTAAAAAATCACCAAGTAACATAATACAAATGATAAAATTATAAAACCTAGATTTATGATTAAAGTTAAAAATACAATAAAATAAACTAAAACAAAATAGACCTAGCTTCCAATCATATGCTTTCCATACTTAGATACATTAGACAAATTTTACATTCTCTTCAAATTTCAGGATAATCAATACAACAAACTGAATCGATTTCAATACGGAAAAAAAAAAAAACTACTAATACAAAATACTTTGAATTAACACATAAAATAAACAGCAATTAACAGTGAGAAATCAAAGTTTAAAAAACTAATTAACCTCATTAGAGCGTTTCCGGTGCCTAATCCGTCCAGTGTTAGTTGACGAAGAACTACCACTAGTAGTATCCTTTTGCATAGCTCTTGAATCAAATTTCGCAAAAATTGAATCAACGTAAAACGAACATGTGTAACCACAAAGTAGAAACCTGCAATGAAAAGAGTTTCAGATTCAAAAATGAAAACCAGAAACAGTACGAAAGTGAGACGAAAAAAAGTACGAAACCTTGATTGGCTCTGAACGATGAACACGACGGTGCGAAAAAAAGTGGTAATAAGAGGAAATACGAAGAAGAATATTGATATAACCCAATCGGTGATGAAGCTTTTTTTTTGTTGCTAAAAAATTTTTTGAAAAGAAAAAAGAATTTTCTTGTTCTTGGCTTAACAGCGCACGCACACTTACTGATGCAAGAGGATCATTATTGTGAGGATTCTGATTCCTTTATTTTTATTTATTATATTATTTTATTATTATTTTATGAAATTTCTTTTATTAATAAATTAAGATATAAATTTGCCAAAAAAAGTATTCTGGAAAGGAAAAAAAAAGGTTAATTAACTAAACTAATTTCTACTTGGGAATCAGAATCGGAAAAAAAAAACGTAAATATTATTCACGAGGTTTTAGTTGAAAATCAGAATCAACTGAAAAAAATCTTATAAAAAATTACATGAAAATGAAAAACTTCTAATAGTGTATTTCCTCTTTGAGAGTGAAAGATTATTCGAACATGAAAAAGCAAAAGTTCATTCCTTCCATCAAGATAAAAAAAAGAAGATATTTTTAATGTGGAGCAAAGAATATAAAGTGATTCTTCCTTTCAAAAAAGTGATTCTTCTTTTTAAAATACTCTTGTCACCATTTGTGTTTGTTTGTTACATGCGATTAGGAGTTAAGAAACGAAATGATAAGAAAGTTTATTAAAACAGAAAACTACCAATGATTAATAATACTATTAATATTTCAAATTGGTCATACTAGTATTAAAAAGGACATATCTTTTTCACACAAAAAAGAATGCCATGTGTAGAAAAATACAAATTGTGAAAGTCTTCATACATGGCCTTAAGTTCAAATTACAACTCAAATGCTGTAGAGTGTGGATTGGTTTTCGATGGTGTTTCAATTATTTTATGTATATAAAATAATTAACAATATAGTTGACAACGGTAACATTAACATATGCTTTGTGCATTAAATTATATGTTTAAAATGATGTTTGAAATTATCAAAGTGGTTTACAATAAATTATATTTTTGACCGATGAATAAACTCAATAATGAAAAGACTCAATCATCAATCCAAAATCAAAATATAGGAGACACAATGCACCAATTACCTCGAGACATGTACTCAATCCATACCACAAACGATTTTTCACATACCACGCCGAAAAGCGAGGAAACCTCTAACTAGTCCTGGTCCTCGATTATAAAGGATATCATGTAAGAGTTAGGGTATATTCTAATCATAACTTACTCCCACACAATTTTTTACTCAATAACTGACTTAGGTGTTAGAGTATTAACTTTGCAGGTCTACCCCCTATCAGTCGTACTAGAAGCTTGCTCCACCGCACTAAGACTTTACTACACATTTTTTGTTACATAACAGAACATTGATGTTGTCATTGAGAAACAACTTTTGATTCCTACAAATTCCACAATTAGATCTCTCTAATTTAAAAACAATGAATTGCTACAACAAACTAACTTAAAGAAGAAGAAGATGACGATCGATATAGTTACCGAAAACACAACAAATTTTTGAACCTCAATATCTTTTCATTTGCTCTTCATTGATTCAGTAGGCAGTAGATCATCCATGGAGAAACATCCTCCACCCTAAAACTCCCTCAACTCGCTGATGGCAAATGAAAGGTAGGAAGATGACAGACTTATCTTAAAGTTTCAAGATAACAATAAAGTAGGTGGAACTCCTAATGTGACAATTCCACTAACAGTAACCACTTTTATATTGAATTACTCAATATCATGAATCCTCATTTATGACGGGAGCTCCTACGATCTAATGTACATCAAAATCTTCATGAGGTTATAGTTATGCGATTGAGATTTGAAGTCATATGAAGGTGGGAGTTTTCTAGCGTTCAATGATTCCTTCATTCTTCCATGTGGAACTACCAAGTTGTCAGTCTCTTTCAGGGAAAGGAAAAACAAAATAATTGCAAATGTGTGTTTCCTTACTATCACTTGTGAAAACGTCTATAATGACATCCTTGGGAAGTTGTTCCTCAGAGCATTAGACACAATGGCCAGCCAGGTCCATTTGAAGATGCAATATCACAATAAAGTAGGAAAGTCAGTTGTTATTTCAGCCGACCTTTGTGGCATTCACCTTATACGTGAAGTTGTATTAAAAAACCACCTCAAGATCGTCCTCGCCTCTGAGAGATAAAATAAGAAGCACTATCAAGTTGTTAGTACAGTCGATCTCCACATGCTAAAAGACAAAACATTATTAGACAACAAACTCGACCCAACATCATAATTCAAAGGGAGAAAAACTTAGACTCTAGACAACAACTTTCAGATCATTCAGCTCAACCATAATCCCGCATAGTTGATCTGCATAGGGGATGAGTTATCGACCATGGTGAAGAAATGGTACTAAGGGCCTCAAAGCTAATGTCAGTCTCTTTGCAGTTTCCTTTTACGAGATGTTTGACATAGAGCCTATTGTGACTTATCACTGGTTGAATATTGACCATTTTATACAATATGGTTTAATGAATGAGGTTGTAATCTCCCGAGAAAAATAAAGCAATCGGGAAGACCTTCTAGAGCCTACTGGAGGACAGTTTTATCTTTGAGGAAAGATAAATTGAATGGTTCTCCAATATAGTTTGGTCAAGAAAGATTCATGAACATGAATAATGTGTGTCGATTACACAGACCTCAACCAAACTTGTCCTAAATATTCCTACCCACTTTTAAACACAAAAAAGCTAGTGGACGGTTTAGTCAATTACAATATGATATCATTCATGGATGCATACTCCAGCTACAACCAGATGCTTATGTATGAGGAAAATAGGGAAAAGAAGGCCTTTATGACTGAATGAGCCAACTATTATTACAACTTCATGTATTTTGGTCTAAAGAATGTGAAGGAACCATGCCAGATAATGATGAATAAAATCTTCATGGAAGAAATGGGAGAAAATTAGGAGTATGCATGGATGATATAATCGTTAAGTTTGGTAGTGATGAGTTGCATAACTAACACCTAGCAAGTGATTTATATAGGATATAACAATACAATACGAGGCTCAATTTCAAACAAGTGTACTTTCGGATTCAAAGTCGGTAATTCCTATGATTTTACCTGATAGAGATATGCATAAAACTGAATCCAAATAAGTAAGCGGTATTCATCAAGATGAAAGAACTAACGACGAAGAAAAATGTGATGAAATTAAATAGGATGCTAACCACCCTGAACATATTTATATCCAAGTTAACCCAACACGCATTTCCAATATACAAGTTATTAAAGAAAGAAACTCACTCTGAGTATACCATAGAGTGTGAGCAAGTGTTCATGTCTCTAAAATTGGCCTTGTCAACCCCAGCGATTTTATCCATGCCAATCATATAGGAAGTTTTGTTATTTTATTTGGTCGTCTCCTCTAAAGTAGTTAGTGATATCCTCATCCAAAAGGTAGATTCCACTTAAAGGTCGATGTATTTTATATTTAAAGCATTAACTGGACCCAGAACACTCTATTAGAAGATAAAGAATGCATCATTGGCATTAGTAACTGCATCAAGCAAGTCTTGATCTTCCTTTAAAACAAGTATTCCACAAGTCATACCTAGTTTAACAATTAACAAAATAGTATCAAAATATTTGAGTTTGACGTCCCTTTAGAGCCCAAGAAAATGTTGTGATAAGTGACAAAATTATATAAAATATGTGCACTTATTAACTTATTTTACAAGTAATTAATATAAAACCCCCTAATTTATCAATGAAATGTGATAAAACACGTGTTTGGGCTTTTTAATTGCACATCAACAAAAAATAGGTAAAAGTTATTGAAAAACAACCAAGCAACACACAATGACCTTACTAAGACACTTTCCCACATGCAAGGCTTGCTAAGCCAATATCATATGTTTGTTTAGTGAGCACAGGCAGCTGATAAGTTCCATATCTACGTAAAATATGTAGGTACTTATAAACTAATTTTACAAGCGATCAATATAAGGTGTGATCATACCAGCACTAATGCACCGGATCCGATCAGAACTTCGCAGTTAAGCGTGCTTGGGAGAAAGTAGTACTGGGATAGGTGACCTCCTAGGGGTGGGTGAGGTAGCTCAGTTGGCATTCGTTTGCTGGGTGGGGTAAGTTGTTGGTCCATGGTTCGATCCTTGGCAATAGCATCTTCTTTGTAAACAAAGTTATTGATGATTTATAAATCAACAACATAATATATATATATATATATATATATATATATATATATATATATATATATATATATATATATATATATATATATATATATAACCCCCTCCACCAATTTGTTTATAAAAAGTTATATAACACATGTTTGGACTTTCCTAACATGTATTAACTAAAAATGGATAAATATGACTGGAAAAACATAATTTAGGACACAAAGACCAAGTGAGAGCCGAAGGTGGGAAAAGACACGAGAAGGGGGTTGAATTGTGTAAGTAAAAAACAAAACACTTCTACTTCTGAACCAAGTTGAGATTCTGAACATTGATTCAAAACCTGATCGTAAACGCAGTAGAACTAGAGATCAGAGGAAAAGTAAACATAATATAGCCACAATAGATTTATATTGGTTCATCTCCTAACTGAGAGTACTCCAGTCCCATTTCCATGCAAGATATTTTCCACTATAATCAACTCTTGATTACAACTGCTTATGCACTTAAACATAAGACTTTCAGAACTTAGATCTAGAGTCTAAGACTTCTCAACTTAACTAGCTCCTAATTAAGACTATTTTGCTTAGAACACATGTCTGAGACTTTATCCTTGCTCAATCCGCTCCTAATTGAGACTTTCTTGCTTATAGCACATGTCTAAGACTTTATCCTTGCTTAACCCACTCATGATTGAGAATTCCTTACTTAAATCACATGTCTAAAACTTCACCTACTCAACCAGCTCCTCGTTGAGTCTTCTCTTTTCTTAGAGCACATGTCTAAGACTTCACCAGCTCAACCAGCTCTTGATCGAGTCTTTTATTTGCTTAGAGCACATGTCAAAAAATTCACCTACTCAACCACCTCATGATCGAGTCTTTTCTTTGCTTAGAGCATGTGTCTAAGACTTCACCTGCTCAACCAGTTCCTGATTGTGTATTCTCTTTTCTTAGAGCACAATTTTAAGACTTCACTTGTTGATCAGATTCACAATCTAAGGTTTGATGCTTAATCAAACAATATCAATACTTTCAATGCTCAAGCACTTAGAAAGAGACTTACTTGACTCAAGATTTTCAACTAGATATTTGATGCTCAAACACATAGTATGAGACTTTGATCTTAACTACTGAACAATTTGTGCAATAGAAAAGAGAACAAGGTGTACTTGATTCTGAATCAGTGTTACATGGTAATAACCTTAACAAAGGCCTTAAGCTCTTTAATATTTCCAAAATATTCAATGTTTAGGAAACCTTAAGGTTTAGGAAACCTTAAGGCTTTTTACAATTTATAACAAATAACAGAAGGTTCTGCATATTCAATAGTGTTTCTTATTGTTGATATTGTTATTTCTTCAATCAGATAAAGTTATTGAACACTTTTATCCTCTTTAACATTCTTTCTCCTTCTTGCTCCTTATTAAAGATTCAAGTAGAACCTTTAGCTACTTAAATAGCATATTTCTGGGAACTAGCCATTGAAGAGATAACTTAACTAGAAGTTCTTTGATCTCTCCAAAGTACAAGATACATTGAGAAAAGATACCCGCACGATCTTGATCCATCGTGTAACTTTATTAACCATTGCTTCTTCAGAAGTATCACGTTCTATAAAGTCTTTGAGAGTGGTTATCCGCAAAGTATATCAACTCTCTTTGAGCCCTGTGAATGGAGAGTCTAGTTATGGAACTTATTAGACATTGTGGTACTCTTTATGTAATACAGCTAACTTAAGCTTCATTACAGTTTTTGAACACTTCATCAGAAGCTACTACCATTTTTAAGTGTAGAACCAATGAGATGCTTCTTCAGATGTTAAGGCTATCAACTTTAGAGTCCATTCCATACATCCCTTAGCAATTGTTTTTCATATAATGTCTCTTCAGAATACCGTAACTTGGCTTTACTCAAATGTGCCTTCATATCAAATTCTAAATAAAACTCTTTAAGTATAAGAATCTGCATACATGAATACACATTAGATAATACCATTTTTCTTTCAATACTTTTGTTATCATCAAACCATAAGTAAATTATGTCAAGAACAAATTTTGTTCTAACAATCTCCCCCTTTTTGATGATGACAAACAAGAGTATTTAAAGAACAATGTTTGGGCTATTTTAATTTTTCTCAAACACCATCAGAGCGTGGGATTTGTAGGTTCCCTCTGAAAAAACAAAGGTTGAGTTTTGTAAGTTACCCCTAAGTTTTGTTTCTAAGAAATTTTAAAATATATTTAGCTTTCTTAGCAACAACAGAGTATGAGGTTTGTAAGCACCCCCTGAGTCTAGTTGTAACACCCCAAAGTCGATTTTAATTTAATTGATGTGTTTTCTTATGAATTTTGATGTTATTTGATGTTTTGTGGAGTTTTGGGGTTGGTTAATATATTATGAGTATTAGAAATATTAATTTTAGTGGGTTGAGTTTATTATTTGAGATTAAATAAAATTAAATAAAAGGAATTATAGGATAAGGGCAATATGGTCATTTGATGGGGAATTAGTTAGGGTTTTATGGGGAAAGACTAAAGAGGTCCAAGGGGCAAGAGTGACAAAAGAAGGAAAGATTGGAGAGTACGATCATTTGGAACGATCACATTTTTTGGAGAGCTCTGAAGAAGAGGAGAAGCTAGGGCTTGAAGGTTGAGAGGTTTTCGAGGAAATCATTAGAAAGATTACGGATGAAATTCTGTGATCAGGTATGAGATGTCCTATGAGATGTTCCAACACTTGACAGATTTAACCAAAACTTAAAGTGCAAGAAAATTAAACAACACAGTAGTTTGTTAACCCAGTTCAGTGTATAACCACACTTACATCTGGAGGCTACCAAGCCAGGAGGAAATCCACTATAAGTAATATTAATTCTAGAATTAAACCAACCTGTTTAATCTTTCACTTAATAACTACCCAATGCAATTTCTACCTAAGACACTACTTAGATATGAGTACCAACTCACTCCCCCTCAATCACACAATGATCTTGTTTACAAGTTTAATAAAATTGAAGACATTCTTCAAACAAAACAGCTTGATCTTACTTCACAGTTTCAATCAAGTCACAAATGCACTTATGCTTAAAAGCTCATAAAGTGGTACAATTAAAAACAACCTGCTATTAAAACACAACACCCTATTTTGTCTTCTGAAATTCGTACTCAATTCTGAGGTATTCTGTTGCTTAAATAGGTGTTTGAATTTTGGGCTTTCTGTAGGTTAATCCAGTCCTAAAACGCATGCAGCTTCCACCTTGAATTAGGGTTTGTTACTTCCTAGATTCTAGGTGTTTTAGTTCTTCTGATTATGCTGAAACCTCATAACAAAACTCCCTACATATTCGCCTTAATCTGTTTTTGTCCATCCATAATTAATTCCAGATAACTCTCCTTAAATATCTCAGATCAGTTAGTTATTAATTAATTCTGGTAGCAGGTTTGAGATGTCTCAACATCTGTTGGGACATCCTGAAAAACTGAACTTAAATCATTTACACAATGTCCCAACATCTGGTGTGACATCCTGAATTAAGTTCTTATACTCTGTTTGATAATGTCCCAACATCTGATAGGACATTCTGAACTGAATTCAATATTTCTTGTTGGTCAAAAATTCTGCCAATTCTAAACATCTACAACGGAACTTAAGGTATGGGGAGTATTTTCCTTTTGGTATTATAATGTGGGAATACAATTGGGGGTTTTGTGGTGTAGTTTTAGGGTATAGGGTTTGATTGATGATTTTGTGTTTTTATGATGATTACATGATAATTGATGAATATAATGATGTTAGATGGTGTATTTGAGGTTATGGTAAAGAATGTTGATGTTAAATGTGATTTTGCTGCTATGCTGATGTGAAAAGTGGGTTTTTGTTGAGTTTATCACAGAAGAGGAATTCTAGAAATTGTAGAGAGATCTGCAGAATTCACGAATCTCGCTTAGCGAGCACAAAGAGGGAGTTGGGCGTTTAGCGAGCAAGATGCCTCGCTTAGAGAGCCCTGGAAAGTTTTAAAAAATGTTCTTTTTCCGAAAACTGTTTATGAGGTGGTATGTCTTAGATTTCTATGATGTTTTAGGATCGTCGTGTGACGTGTTTTATGAGGTATATGATGTAAGATTAGCGATTACATGATGTATGAATATTTCCTTGATTTTTATGAGATATGAAGTATAAGTAGAATTAGTAATTAAATGATGTATGATGGATTAAACTAATTTCCTTGAGTTATGAGGTATGAATTACATGATGTAGAGATATGATAACATGAGTGAGTATGAGAATGATGATTAAATGATGAATGTGGATGCAATGTTTATGATGTTTTGAGTATGATGTGTGTATAATTATGTCTTGTATTAATGACATTGAATTATGAGGGGACTTCGGTCCAATTGGTAGCTTCAATCCCATTGTGTGGATTAGAGTGATATGATGTTATGATGTGCTCCCCGGTGGAGGGTTGACGGCCCAGTGTCCATCCATGAGGATATTTCGGTACAACATGCATTATTAATAGGTTGCATATCATTCTAAATGACATAGCACGAGTGTCATTGACTTTGTGTGATGATGAGACTTACTTGATGTTGTGTATAAATGAGTTATGGTTGAATTATTATTGTTATTGTTGACGTTTCTAAATTCTCATTTCTATATTATTTTATTGAATATGAATTTACTCACCTTGTCTGTCTTCTGGTGATGGTCTATTATGCCATCCTTCAGATAATCAAGGTTAGCTCGATGTGTGCTTAACTCGGAGGTAGTGAGTTGTCGAGTAAGTTAGAAGTGGAGTCCTGCTCTGTGTCCAGTAACATCGGGATGGGTTCTCGCTTGAGTTGATTTGTTTTATTTGGATTAAGATGTTAATTTTCTTTGGAGTACTTTTGATTTAAAATATGTTTGAACTAAATTATGAGGTTTTATTTTATTAAAGAGGAATTTATGACGTAATGTTTTTCCGCTGCGTATTTGTTGAAAAGAGATATAAAGAATTTTCGTGATTTCATTAACCCGTGTTACGGGACAGGACTCAATGTGATGTTTATGATTTTTGATTTAAGAAGTAATGTGATGCTTTTTTTCATGAGTTATACTCTGATATTTGATTTAAATTTCTTAACTTGAAATGGGGTAGAAAGGGTGTTACTCTAGTGGTATCAGAGCAGGTCGGTCTGTCCGGTCTTATCATGTCGTTGTCAGTCGTGTCGGTTATTAAGTTTAAGTGTTTTGAGGTTGAGTTGTTTTCTGATGTTGTTGGTGATTTGTAGAATGGCTTGAAATTGTGCTCTTGTGGATGCAGTAGCCGCACTTGCTCAGGCTACGGCGCAGAACAATGTTCGTGATGAGTTTCATGCTTTGGGGGTTTTTCAGAGGAATGATTCGCTTAAGTTTGAGGGTACTCATGAACTAGAGAACGCGCATAAGTAGCTGAAGGCGATTGAGAAGATTTCCAGGTCTAAGACGTGCTACGATGCTCAGAAGGTGCAGTTTGGCACCCATATGCTGGATGAAGAGGCTGAGGATTTGTGGGATAATAACCGTCAGAGATTAGACGGAGTTGGGGCTGCCATAACTTGGAATGTGTTCAGGAGGGAATTTTTGAGTAAGTACTTTCCTGAAGACGCTCGTGGCAAGAAAGAGGTTGAGTTGTTAAAACTGAAGTAGGGAAATATGGCGGTAGCAGAGTATGCTGCCAAATTCGAGAGGTTAGTGAAGTTTTGTCCTCACTACAACCATGGTGATGCTGAGTTGTCAAAGTGTTTGAAGTTTGAGAATGGGTTGAGACCAGAAATCAAGCAAGCGATTGGTTGTCAACAGATCTGCAAGTATGTTGAGCTTGTGGATAAGAGTATGAAATATGATGAAGATAGTCGAGCTTGATCTGTTCACTATAAGCAGGTGAGTGAGAAGAAGGACAAGGGTCAGTTTCGAAGGAAGCCTTATGTGACTCCAAATGACAAGGGGAAGCCGAAGGGTAATGATAGGAAGAAACCAAGTGGGGGAGCGAGTTCCACTCCTCTCAAATGCTATAAGTCTGGTGAAGCAGGTCACAAATCTGATGTGTGCATTTCTACTGTGATAAAATGTTATAGGTGTGGTAAGAAGGGCCATATGAAGTATGAGTGTACGGATGATGAACCAACTTGTTTCAATTGTGGTGAAGAGGGACATATCAGCACTCAGTGTCATAAACCGAAGATGGTTGCTACTGCAGCTCAGACTACTGGTAGAGTGTTCACCTTGAGTGGTTCAGATGCTCAGAAGAAAGACAACTTGATTAGAGGTACTTGTTTTATTAATGATGTTGAGTTGGTTTCTATAATTGATACTAGAGCTACTCATTTGTTTATTTCGATTGAGTGCACGACCAGGTTGAATTTTCCTTTGACTGTTATGAATGGTAATATGTTGATTGAAATGCCTGTTGACGGTTCAGTTATGACTAACCGTGTATGTTTGAAATTTCCTTTGACCATCTATGTTAGGGATTTCTTGATGGATTTAGTGTGTTTGCCTTTGAGCCATATGGATGTTGTGCTTGGAATGAACTGGTTGTAGTTCAACTTTGTTCATATTAATTGTTATGCAAAGACTGTGGAGTTTCCAGAATTTGGTGATGGTGGAGAGATGATGTTTCTGTCAGCGAAGCAAGTGGATGGACTTCTAGCAGATGAAGCCCATATGTTTGCTTTGTTTACGGTGTTACAAGTGAACCGTGAACAAGTGGGTGTTGAGTTACCTGTTGTCCGAGAATTTCTTGATGTGTTTCTATATGACATCGGTGATTTACCTCTGGAGCGTAAAGTAGAGTTTGCTGTGGATTTGGTACCAGGTACTACTCTAGTGTCGATGACTCCTTATAGGATGTCAGCTTCTGAATTGAGTGATTTGAAGAAATAACTTGAAGAACTTCTTGAGAAGAAATTTGTTTGTCTAAGTGTTTCTCCGTGGGGTGCTCCTGTGTTGTTGGTTAAGAAAAAAGATGGTAGCATGAGGTTATGTGTCGATTATCGACAATTCAATAAGGTGAA
This sequence comes from Lathyrus aphaca, assembly GCA_963966055.1. Taxonomy (NCBI): domain Eukaryota; kingdom Viridiplantae; phylum Streptophyta; class Magnoliopsida; order Fabales; family Fabaceae; genus Lathyrus; species Lathyrus aphaca. The sequence goes on from OZ014519.1 coordinate 75,192,568, forward strand.
TATCAAGAATAAATATTCATTCCCGAGGATTGATGATTTGATGGATCAGTTGGTGGGAGCTTGCATTTTTAGCAAGATTGATTTGAGGTCGGGTTATCATCAAATTCGAGTTAAAGCCGGTGATATTCCGAAGACAACTTTCTGGACGAGATATGGTCACTATGAATATATTGTGATGCCTTTTGGTGTATCTAATGCACCTGGTGTATTCATGGAATATATGAATCAAACTTTTCATGAGTATTTGGATAAGTTCGTGGTGGTTTTTATTGATGACATCCTGATTTATTCAAAGTCAGAAGAAGAACAGGAAGGACACCTGAGGATTGTATTACAAGTGTTGAGAGAGAAGGAGTTTTATGCTAAATTGTCGAAGTGTGAGTTCTGGTTGAAGGAAGTGATTTTCCTTGTCCATGTTTCTAGTAGTGGAATTTTTGTGGATCATTTGAAGATTGATGTCGTATTGAATTGGGATACTCAGAAGTCTGCTACGGAGATCAAAAGTTTTCTTGGGTTGGCCGGTTACTACCGTAAGTTTATAGAGGGTTTTTCTAAGTTGGCATTGCCTTTGACTCAGTTGAATCGGAAGGGTTATGCTTATGTATGGGATATTGCTTGCGAGAAGAGTTTTGTTGAATTGAAGAAGAGGTTGACTACTGCTCCAGTTTTGATTTTACCGAATCCGAATGAATCTTTTGTGGTGTATTGTGATGTTTCGAAGATGGGTCTTGGTGATGTTTTAATGCAGAATGGTCAAGTAGTTGCCTATGCTTCTAAATAACTACGTGTTCATGAGAGGAACTATCCTACTCATGACTTAGAGTTAGCAGTTGTGATTTTTGTGTTAAAGATTTGGAGACACTATCTGTTTGGGTCGAGATTTGAGGTGTTTAACGATTATAAGAGTTTGAAATACTTGTTTGATCAGAAAGAACTAAACATGAGGCAAAGAAGATGGTTAGAGATGTTGAAGGATTTTAATGTTGATTTGAGTTACTACCCTGATAAAGCTAATGTGGTCGCAGACGCTTTGAGTAGAAAGACTTTGCATATGTCGATGTTGATGGTAAAAGAACTTGAGATGATTGAGTAATTCAGAGACATGAGTTTGTTGTGTGAAACTACATTTGAGAGTGTGAAGCTGGGTATGCTGAAATTGACTAATGATATTGTGGAAGAGATTCGTTTAGGACAACAATTAGATTTGAAGTTGGTTGATCAGATGATTTTGATTAACCAAGGTAATGGAGGAGAGTTCCGTATTGATGAGGTTTCGAGATCATGTGTGTGTTCCTGATATCCCAGAATTGAAGAAAAGTATTCTAGAAGAAGGACATCGAAGCCGGTTGAGTATTCATCATGGTGCTACTAAAATGTATCATGACTTGCAGAAACTGTTTTGGTGGCCGGGTATGAAGAGAAATGTTGCAAAGTTTGTGTATGCTTGTTTGGTTTGTCAGAAATCGAAGGTTGAACATCAAAAGCCTTTAGGTATGATGCAACTGTTGAGTATTCCGGAATGGAAATTGGATAGCATTTCTATGGATTTTGTGACAGGGTTGCTAAAGACGGTGAATGGAAATTATTCCATTTGGGTGATTGTTGACCGATTAACTAAGTCGAAGCATTTTTTGTCGATGAAGATTAATTATTCCATGTTGAAGCTAGCAGAGATGTATATTGATGAGATTGTGAAGTTGCATGGGATATCGTTGAGTATTGTGTCGGATAAAGATTCGCGGTTTACATCAAGATTTTGGAAGAGTTTACAAGATGATTTGGGAACCAAGTTGAGGATGAGTTCTGCTTATCATCCATAGATGGATGGTTAGAAAACACGAACTATCCAATCTTTAGAAGAATTACCGAGGGCTTGTGTGTTGGATCATGGGGTGTGTGGGATAGTCATTTGTCGTTGATTGAGTTTTCTTATAACAATAGTTTTCATGCGAGCATTGGTATGGCAACGTATGAAGCATTGTATGGGAGGCAGTGTAGGACTCCATTGTGTTGGTATGAGTCAGGCGAGAGTGTTGTGCTCGGACCTGAGATTTTGCAAGAGACGACAAAGAAGATTAAGATGATTTAATAGAGAATGAAGACTTCGTAAAGTTATCAGAAGAGTTATCATGATAAGAGAAGGAAATCACTTGAATTTCAATAAGGAGATCATGTGTTCTTGAGGGTTACTCCAGTGACTGGTGCCGGAAGAGCTTTGAAGTCCAGGAAGCTCATTGCATGTTTCATTGGACCGTATCAGATTTCTCAGAGGGTTGGAAAGGTGGCATATCGTATTGCATTACCACTGTTACTTGCAAATTTGCATGATGTGTTTCTTGTGTCGCAGTTGAGGAAGTACATTGCAGATCCATCGCATGTGACTCAGATGGATAACGTTCGAGTAAAAGATAATTTGATTGTGGAGGTTTCACCAGTGCGAATAGATGGTAGAAAAATGAAGTGATTAAGAGGTAAAGAGGTTGCTTTGGTGAAGGTATTGTGGGGTGGACTAGCTGGTGATAGTTGGACTTGGGAGCGAGAGGATCAGATGAAAGAGTCGTATCAAATGTTGTTTGCTTCAGGTACATTTTCGAGGACGAAAATTCTTAAGTGGGGGAGAGTTGTAACACCCCAAAGTCGATTTTAAATTAATTGATGTGTTTTCTTATGAATTTTGATGTTTATGATGTTATTTGATGTTTTGTGGAGTTTTGAGGTTGGATTAATATATTATGAATATTAGAAATATTGAGCTCAGTGGATTTAGTTTATTATTTGAGATTAAATAAAATAAAATTAAAGGAATTAGAGGATAAGGGCAATATGGTCATTTTATGGGAAATTAGTGAGGGTTTTATGGGGAAAGACTAAAGAGGTCTAAGGGGCAAGAGTGACAAAAGAAGGAAAGATTGGAGAGTATGACCATTTGGAACGATCACACTTTTGGGAGGAGAGCTCTAAAGAATAGGAGAAGCTAGGGCTCGAAGGTTGGAGAGGTTTTCGAGGAAATCATTGGAAAGATTATGGAACTTAAGGTATGGGGAGTATTTCCTTTCGGTATTTTAATGTGTGAATAGAATTGGGGGTTTTGTGGTGTAGTTTTAGGGTATAGGGTTTGATTGATGATTTTGTGTTTTGATGATGATTACATGATAATTGATGAATATAATGATGTTAGATGATGTATTTGAGGTTATGGTAAAGAATGTTGATGTTAAATGTGATTCCGCTGCTATGCTGATGTGAAAAGTTGGTTTTTGTTGAGTTTATCGCAGAAGAGGAATTCTGGAAATCGCAGAGAGATCTGCAAAATTCGCGAAGCTCGCTTAGCGAGCACAAAAAGGGAGTTTGGCTCTTAGCGAGCAAGATGCCTCGCTTAGCGAGCCCTGGAAAGTTTGGAAAAATGTTCTTTTTCCGAAAACTATTTCTGAGGTGGTATGTCTTAGATTTCTATGATGTTTTAGGATCGTCGTGTGACGTGTTTTATGAGGTATATGATGTAGGATTAGCGATTACATGATGTATGAATATTTTTTTGATTTTTATGAGATATGAAGTATGAGTAGAATTAGTAATTAAATTACGTATGATGGATTAAACTGATTTCCTTGAGTTATGTGGTATGAATTACATGATGTAGATATATGATGACATGAGTGAGTATGAGAATGATGATTAAATGATGAATGCGGATGCAATGTTTAAGATGTTTTGAGGATGATGTGTGTATAATTGCGTCTTGCATTCTTGGCATTGAATTATGAGGGGACTTCGGTCCAATTGGTAGTTTCAATCCCATAGTGTGGATTAAAGTGATATGATGTTATGATGTGCTCCCTGGTGGAGGGTTGATGGCCCAGTGTCCATCCATGAGGATGTTTCGGTACCACATGCATTATTAAGAGGTATATCATTATAAATGACATAGCATGAGTTGCATTGACTTTGTGTGATGATAAGAGTTACTTGATGTTGTGTATAAATGAGTTATCATTGAATTATTTTTGTTATTGTTGATGTTTCTAAATTCTCATTTCTATATTTTTGATTGAATGTGAATTTACTCACCCTGCCTGCCTTCTGGTGATGGTCTATTATGTCATCCTGCATATAATCAAGATTAGCTCAGTGTGTGCTTAATTCTGAAGTAATGAGTTACCGAGTTAGTTAGAAGTGGAGTCCTGCTCTGTGTCTAGTAACATTGGGATGGGTTCTGGCTTGAGTTGATTTGTTTTATTTGGATTAAGATGTTAATTTTCTTTGGAGTACTTTTGATTTAAAATATGTTTGAACTAAATTATAAGGTTTTATTTTATTAAAGAGGAATTTATGACGTAATGTTTTTCCGCTGCGTATTTGTTGAAAAGAGATTTAAAGAGTTTTCGTGATTTCATTAACTCGTGTTATGGGACAGGACTCAATGTGATGTTTATGATTTTTGATTTAAGAAGTAATGTGATGCCCTTTTTCATGAGTTATGGTAGAAAGGGTGTTACACTAGTGGTCCAAAGTTAAGTTCTGAGAACTCATTTTAAGTTCTATTTTTCAAGAAAAATGTCATTTTAAATTTCTTAACAATACTAAAAAAATGAGGTTTATAAGCTCCTTCTGAGTCTAATAGATTAAGGTTGAGGTTTGTAAACCCTCCCCCCCTTAGTTCTATATACAAAAAGAGTTACACGAGCAATATAACCATAATCACAACGAAAATTTAAATGGAATATAAAATACACAAAATACACTGAAGTGGAATATAAATTCATTTTAAATACTTCTACATTCTTTCTACCCCTTTTGTCACATCAAAAAGATTAAAGTACTGCGAAAAGCATACGTGTAGATTCCTTAGACAGTCAAAGATACTCTATAGGGTTTATAGTAGTCATAATCAAGTATATGCATTTTCCCAAGAAGGTAAGATATAGTTGTTCAGAAAACTTGCCTTTCTGACATGCTTCGCGGACTTCGGGTTGGGTAAGCCTCTACTAATCCAAGCTTATTTAGCTGAGAAATCCTTTTCATGCAAACATGGCCCAAACGTCTATGTTATACTCATTGCTCTTCAATTAACAGACATTTAAGCATTTAACATTATGTTCCTTAAGATCAGAAATTCTAATCTTATAAATGTTGTTTTTCATCTTTCCGTTAAAAAAATTGCGACATCTTTTTTATTGACAGCCTTGCAGGACTTTGGATTGAAAATGATATCATAACCATTCTCACTAGGTTGACTGATAGACAATAATTTATGCATCAAACCATATACCAAAAGAATATTAGTAATAGAAGGAAGTTTACCATTACCAATAGTTTCAAGTCCAATGATATTTCCCTTCCGTTTTCCTCCGAAACCAACAAAACCTCCAAATTTAAGTTCCAAATCTTGGAACATATGCCTTATGCCAGTCATGATTCGTGAGCATCCACTTTCAAGGTATCATGATAGGTGTTTCAACTGAGCTAATAAGGACGTCTGCAACTTAAATGATTTGATCCTTAGGTACCCACTTTTTGGGTCCTCTTTTGTTAGTTTTCCCAAAGTTTCTTACAACCTTGGGTTTCTGTGCAGCAGGATAATTAAGTGGAATTTGTGCATGATACTTGGGTTTTAGAACAGAGTTATGTGTCTGTGGTGGTTTTTGTGCAAGCTTAAACAATCAGACTCAGTGCCAGCAGACACGAAATGCTCATAGAGAGGTTTTGGTTTTACAATCAAACTTTCGTCAACTTTAGAAGTTTATGTACAACCTAAACCTTTCTTGCCATTTCTTCTAACTCCATAAATCATGGAAGTCATCTTGCTTCTATCTATGATTTTAGCCAGAAAGTACTGAAAATATATTTCATATCTGATTACACAGTCAGTACCAGAAGCTTCTAAGATCATTTTTTCCTCTAGTTTTGAAATTTCATTTTTCAAACCAGAGTTGGTACTTTCTAAAGAACAAATCATTTCATTTAGAGAAGAAATATAATGTTCAAGTTCACTAAAAGTTTAAGAAGCAACTACTTAGACTTGTTTAAGGTCCTTCTTGTATTTACTTTGAAAACTTTGGTACCTTTCCAACATTTTAGAGAGACAAGACTCTAAATCGGAATGAGATAGTTTAGAAAATACCTCTCCAGAATCGGAGTCAGATTCAGATTCTGATTCTGATAACACTTGTCTTCCGGTTCTTCATAACCTTGAGGATCAACTGTAGTTTCCATCAACACAACATTGGCCTCTTCATCTTCTGAATTTGAGTCTTCCCATGTAGCCATGAGCCCCTTCTTGCCTTTAGAAAACTTCTTCAGATCTAACCAATCCTTAAGCTACATTAGTTCTAGCATTGAGAAAAACTAATTCTTGCTCATACTTATCCAACCGAGCTTCATGGAAATAAAGTAGGGTTTCAACATCATAGATGTCAGGACGCTCCACTTTGTTATAGATCATTATGATAAAGGGGTTATACTCCTCAGGTAACCCTTGAAGAATCATATCAATTTGATCTCTTTCAGATATTAGATCTCTAATGGCAAGCAAGGAGTCTGCAATGACACAAATCCTTAGAACATACTCATAGATAGTTTTGTTACCTTTGTTGCTCATCTTCAATTCTGAGCAAAGTTGATGCATGTGAGCCTTCATTTGAGAATTGAAGTGTTTGTGCACTTTGTCCCAAATATCATATGCATACTTGCAATATAAAAGGTGTGGTAGAATAACTTCATAGATTTTTGAGAGCATCCGTGTGAGTAGGGCCTGATCTTGCACAATCCAAGCCTCATAGTTTTTTGAGATGATTTTGGCAACTTGATCATGTTCCATCTTGAACATTTGTGGTATCTGTGGATTCACCACAACTTTGTGTGGCTTGTGTGAAAGAATAACCCTTTCCACTTTTTGATTCGATAATTAGAAGTTATTTTATTGAAGCTTTATTGAGAGTTTAGGTGCAAATGTGTTTGTGTTACCTAATAACATGAACTGTCTCATTAAGGCTTGTGAATACCTTTTGGAGATTCTGTTGGTGTATTGACCAGGTCTGTCATTTATGTTTCTTTGAAACTCAAGAAATAACGAGATCAAGATTGGTATTTGATGGAGAAACTTCTTTTAAGCTTGAGTTTTGATGATGCAAACATGAAGCAAGGTGAATCACAACTTCTCTAAAGCACAAATTCAATTCATATGTTCAGATAAAGTTCCTTTAAACCTCTGATGTTCTATGGAAATTGGCTTCTTTTAAGCTTCAACAATGGTGAAACGATGCAAGGTAGCTTCTTTGAAGCTCCAACAATGGTGATGTAGCTGAACATAGGCCTTTGAAGGCGATTGATACCATGTTAGAACAATAACTTGTTCATGAAGAAAGAGGATAGTATGCACATCACCATTGTGATCGAGCTTTGGTTATTTTGTTAATTGATTGATCTCATAGTATTATAAGAGTTAGATTATATAACCTATACTACTTGATATGTTTGTAACTAACTTTAGGTTAGTTACACCCCTAACTAACTCCTAAGCATGGACATGTACATTACTTACATTCCAATGCATAGCCTATTATCATATACATACATGTAGTATATTATAATACTTCCTCATCAAAAACCCAATGGGTTGGTTTCTTTTCTTAAATCCACTCTCCACATTTGATATAAACATTTTCCACCATCTTTATTATTCCAAACATATAGACAAAACAAAAATGAAAGTGGGAGGAGGAACTATTCTTGGTGTGGTTATGTTGTGGTGGTGGTGACATTGTCAACTAAGTCTATGACCATGGTCATGGATGTGGCAGCAGCAAGCAAGGTGAAATGTTTCATAGGAGGAGACCACAGTTGGGATCCCACCTCTAACATCCTATATTGGTCTTCCGACATGATCTTCAGGGCTGAAGGCCAGATATGTATGTCTTTTTTTTCTATATTGTCCCTTTTTATGTTTCATCACTCCTTTCATAAAATAAAAATGATTATATACTTTCTTTGGTTTTATTTTATCTATAGGGTATACATACTCTGCATCATAGGGATTAACCACAAAGCTAAAAAGCAGAGAAGAATATGAATCATGTAACATGAGTAACCCTATCATGATGTACACAGAAGATTTGCATACAATCCCACTTGAGAATGAAGGAATGAGATACTTTGTGAGTAATGATTCTTAAAAATGTAAGAATGGGCTTAAGCTTCATGTTGAGGTTCAGCCCAAGGACTCAGGCTCAAGGGTCTTGTCTGTCTCTGAAACTGTTGTTGTTGATGGGCCTACTACTTCTTCTGGTTTGGCCAGCTATGGTCATAATGTGATTCTTTCACTATTTTTATGTGTTATTATGGTGCTTGCTTATTATTGTGCTACCTGCATAGAAAGGAGTTGTGGAAGAATCTGAAAACAAAGATTCCCAACACACCTTGGTGGTATATAGGTGAATATAATGTTATCGTAAGTGCTGATGAATATAAAGGAAGTCATTGCCCTGCTAGAATTCCTATGCATGACTTCTTGGTTTAACTAACATTTTTCAAGAAAAGAAAAAGGCTCAAGATGACCTGGATGTTGCTCTCAATATGGAAGAACTGTTTTGGAAAGAAAAATCTAGAATTAATTGGAATATACTTGGTGATAGAAACACCAAAATTTTTCACACTTATGCTAAAACTAGAAGAAAAACTAAATTAATATCTTCTTTGAAAATTGAGCAACATGTGGTGATTGATAAAAGGACATTGGAAAATCATATTGAGGAGAGTTTCAAAAATATTTATAACAAATCTTATGTTTTGCATGATAACGGATTGATAGAGGAAACCATCCCAAAGTTGATAAATGATCATTCCAATGTCGTGCTCATAAATGTTCCATATGAGAATGAGATCCATAATGTTTCCATGAGCCTAAAGAGTGACTCTGCGCCAGGTCCTGATGGATTTTGAGCATACTTTTTTCAGCATTATTGGGAGGTGATCAAGATTCATGTCATCAATGTCATTACTCAGTTCTTCTTACAAGATTTTACTCTTCCTCATTTTAATTCAAAAACTATTGTGCTGATTCCACAGACTAATGAAGATGGCAACATAAATCATTTCAAACCTATTGTTCTAGCTAACTTCAAGCACAAAATCATCACCAAAATTTTAGTTGACATACTAGTTACCTTCCTTCCTTTCTTTGATATCTCCTAAGAAAAAGGGTTTTGTCAATGGTAGAAGCATTAGAGACAACATCTGCCTTACTTCTGAGGATATAAATCTCCTAAATAATAAAAGTTATGGTGGAAATGTGGCTCTTAAAATAGATATTTCCAAAGCCTTTGATACTTTAAGTTGTGGCTATTCCTTTTAAAGACTCTTGCATCTTTTGGTTTCAACATAAAATTTTGTAAGTGGATTCAAGTCATACTTCAGTTTGCTTTCCTATCTATAGGCATGAATGGAAAACAAGTTGGCTTTTCAACTATTTTAATGGTGGGATACAAGAAGATAATCACATTTCTTTGGTCAAAGGGTTTAGACATAAAATGTTGTCAGATATCTTTGGCTTCTCCATTGCTTACCCTCCTTTCTTGTACCTTGGAGTTCCTATTTTCATTGGTAGATCTAAAGCTCAACACTTCTAATACATTGCTGATAAGGTGATACTCAAGTTGGCAGCTTGGAAAGCTAGTCTTCTTTCTTTTGTTGGAAGAGTCCAATTGGTCAAATCAGTGGTTCAAAGTATTCTTATCTACTGCATGTCCATTTATAAATGGCTATCTAGCATCATCAAAATTATAGAATCTTAGATGAGGAATTTCATTTGGAGTGGTAACTTGGAAAAGAAAAAGTGCTCATTGTGGCTTAGAAGACCTGCTACAAAAGTATGAAAGGAGAATGCCTTGGTTTAAGATCTTTAAAGTTTTTCAATGAAACTTATGATATGCATCTTTATTGGAATTTCTATCAAACCAACAAAGGTTGGTCTCAACTTCTTGCCTCTAGAGTGATCAGAAACAACAAAACAATTACTCACAACATTAAATCTCCCTTATGGTGCAACTTCAAAGATTGTTTTGGCACAATCAAATATAACACTCATTGGTTGATTGGAATATTTTTTTTTTTGGTTTAAAAGCGTTCAAGAACCAGTTCCAAATTATATTGAAAATATAATTCCAAATATTTTTTTAAACCAAAAGATCCAAATATAATTCGTGTTTTATTTTTCTTGGTTTAAAAGGTTCAACATCAGCTAGCTAAAAGAAGAGTCATTATTCCAATTGGAGATTCTGCAATGGATCGGTGTTGGTGCACAAGGTGAATGATAAAAGAGAATATTCTATTAAAAGAGAATGATGGCTACAAGGAATAAGTTACAATAATAATCCAAATGATTGAGTGGCATCCCTAGTCTATTTATAGGCTAAAACTAGGGTTACAAAAACACACAAAATACTAAAATACCCACTAACAAACTTAATGGTTAATAAATATAAATTATTTATTTCTAATTCCATCCCATGATTTATATTTTCTTCAAAACTAACTACACCAATTTCATCCCTTAAGCGAAGAAATTGATCAGTATTGATGACCTTCGTCAGAACATTTGCCAGCTGCTTCTGGGTGCTGCAGTGCTCAACTTCTAGAACTCCATTATGAACATGATTTCTCAGAAAATGATACTTTGTCTCAATATGTTTGCTTCTCCCAAGCAGCACTGGGTTTCTGGAAAGATTGATTGCACAATTGTTGTCAATCATTAACTTCAGAGGTTTGTTTACTTTGATCTTCAGATCCTGCAGCAAATTCAGAATCCACACAGCTTGACATGCAGTAACAACACCTGCAATATATTATGCTTCACAGGTTGACAATGCAACAACAGGTTGCTTCTTGGAACACCAAGAAATAGGACCTCCCAGAAATTTGAACAAGTACCTAGAAGTACTTCTTCTGTCAACTCTGTCTCCACACCAATCAGAATCTGAATAACTCAGAAGTTCTGATTCAATTTTTCTTCCAAAAGGGAATAACACTCTATACTTCAGAGTTCCCTTGATATACCTCAGAATCCTGACAGCAGCTTGGTAATGAGACCTCTTGGGTTTACTCATGAATTTGCTAACCATTCCAACTAAATAGAAAATGTCAGGTCTGTCATTACACAAATATCTCAGAGAACCAACCAATTGTTTAAAGGTTGTAGCATCCACATCCTCATCATCAGAATCTAGTTTATGATTTATGTCAGCAGGTGTGATAGCAGTCTTACAATTTTGCAGCTTAAATCTCTTCAAAAGATCAAGTTTATACTTTTGCTGATGCAAAATGATACCTTTCTCAGAATATGTGAACTTCATCCCTAGAAAGTATGTCATTTTGCCGAGATCAGTAATCTCAAACTCATTCATCAGCATATTCTTAAACTTGGCTATCTCTTGTTCAAAACTTCCTGTCAGCAGTATGTCATCAACATACAAACATACCAGAATCATATTGCCTCCAGAAGTATGTTGAACATAAACATCGTACTCCATCTCACATTTCTGAAAACCTTGTTCCTTGAAAAATGAATCAATCTTCTGATTCCAAGCTCTGGGCGCTTGCTTCAATCCATACAGATCTTTGTGTAATCTGTACACCATTCATTCCTGATTCCTTTTAACAAATCCAGGAGGTTGTGACACGTACACCTCTTCATGTAATGGACCATTCAAAAATGTGGATTTCACATCTAAATGCATCAGAGGCCAATTCCTGTTAGCAGTTATTGCAATCACCAATCTGATTGTTTCATGTATTGCTATAGGTGAAAACACTTCAGAATAGTCAAGCCCAGGTTTCTGCAAAAATCTTCTTGCTACTAACCTCGCTTTGTGTTTACCAATTGATCCATTTGGCTTTAACTTCTGTTTAAAAACCCATATGACGTTGATAGCTTTCTTGTCCTTCGGAAGTTCTGTCAGCTTCCAAGTCTTGTTTCTCTCTATAGCATCAAGTTCTTATTTCATTGCCTTCACCCAGACTTTATGCTTAAGAGCCTCTTCCGTACTCACGGGTTCAGAGTCTACTAACATGGCACACTAAATAACTTCTCCTTCAGAATCAACTTCAGTATCTTGTAGCATGACAAACTCTGCAAACCTTCTCGGAAGTCTTCTGATTCTTTGCAGCCTCTGACCTTATTCAGAATCTCCTTCGAAATTTTAAACCTCAGAAGTTTATCCTTCAGAAGCTCTTGCTTCAGAAGATTGACTTCCTCCAGAGCCTTGACCATCTTCAGAGTCTGGCATATTCCCAAAGTCTGAATTATCACCAGTATCTGGGTTATCAGAGTCACCTTCATCTTCTGAGTCTTCTTCAGAATCAGAATCACCATCGGAGTCAGAATCATTATTAGAATTCACTCCAGCTTTAGGAATTCTTAGTTTTGAGCTTGCTTTAGAAGCTCTCACATCAGAGTCCAATTGAGACTTTTCCCAATTCCAAACTTCTGATTCCTTCACAATTACGTTTCTGTTGAATTCAACTTTATTAGTTTCTGGACAATAAAGCTTGTACGCACATGTACTATGGTACTCCACTAGTAACATCACTTTGCTTCTATCATCCAGTTTCTGTCTTCTAGCTTCTGGAACATGTTTGTAACATAAGAACAAAAAACCTTCAAATGACTGACACTCTGCTTATCTCCAGTCCACTTCTGAATAGGAACTATTTATTTTAGCTTCTTCTTTGGACATTTGTTGAGTACATATGTTGCAGTAGCAACAGCTTTTCCCCATAACTTCTGAGGAAGCTTCTTTTCCTTCAGCATGATTCTCGTCATATCAAGCAAGGTACGATTTCTTCTTTCAGCAAGACCATTGTGTTGAGGAGTATAGAGAGCAGTAACCTCATGCTCAATTCCATTCTCCTCACAGAACTTCTGGAACTCTTTGGAGTTATACTCTTCTCCACCATCGGTTCTGAGAATCTTCAGAGTCTGACCACTCTGATTTTGAACCTTCAATCTGAACTTCTTGAATTCAGCAAACACCTTGTGTTTAAATTTAATAAGGGATAGCCACGTCATTCTGGTGAACTCATCAATAAATGACACGAAGTATTTGTTCCCTCCAATTGATGCTACTGGAAATGGACCACACACATCAGAATGTACTACTCCCAAGGCATGTTTGGCTCTTGGAGCTACTTCTGACGCAAATGGCAATCTTGGTTGCTTTCCTTCCATGCACACTTTGCATGACATCTCAAGCATCTTGATTGTAGGAATTCCATATACCAACTTCTTTGAATTCAAATGCCCTAAACTTCTGAAATTCAGATGACCAAATCTTTTGTGCCACAACTCACTTTCTTCCACAACACTAGTTGCACTAAGACATTCTGAGTCTACAGTTCTGACATTCACTTTGAATGTTTTGTTTCTTCCATGTTCTAATTCCATAATCAACTTCTAATTACAGTCATACAGCTTCATAAGATTGTCCTTCATGGTAACTGAAAAACCTTTCTCAATTAGTTGCCCTACACTCATCAGATTGCTTCTTATGCCAGGTACATACCACACTTTCTAATCAATGTTGTTTTCCATTGTTCAGAATAACTCTGACATTTCCTATACCTTCAGCGTTAAGATATTTGTCATCAACACATCTGATCTTTGTCCTCTTTTTAGAGTCAAAATCAACCAGCCATTTCTTATTTCCAGTAAGATGATTTGAGCAGCCAGTGTCCATATACCACCAGTCTATCAAATTCATATCATCGGATTCAGAAGCCATCAGTAGCACAGATTCATCATCAAAGTTTCTGGCTATATTTTCTTTTTCTGACTTCCTTTCTTTGTTTGACCAACAATCTTTAGCAAAGTGACCAAACTTCTTGCAACAGTAACATTGGATCTTCTTCTTGTCATACCTATCTTTTCCCTTTTGAGCATTCTTTTGCCTATCAGAAGTTGGGGTTTCTGACTTCTGACCACCATCAAATCTTCTCTTGGTTTCTGACCAAGACTACTTCTGATGCCTCTTATCAGAATCTGCTTTCAGAGCCTACTGTTCTACTTCCCTTTCAGAAGTTCTCTCAGTCAGACGTAACTCTTTTGCTTCTATACTACTTTGCAGCTCTTCAAATCTCATGGTGCTCAGATCTTTAGAATTCTCTATTGCAACCATAATATAATCAAATTGAGGAGTAAGGGATCTCAATACCTTCTCAATGATTACTTGTTCAGAAAGAGTTTCTCCACACGCCTTCATCTCATTAGTGATCAGAATCACTCTGGAGATGTATTCAAAAACATTCTCATTGTTTTTCATGTTGAGATTCTCATATTGCTTTCTCAGGGATTGAAGTTGCACCTTCTTCATTGATGTGTCACCACCGTAACATCTGACCAGTGTGTCCCACGCAGCCTTTGTTGTCGTTGAATCTGTAATCTTCTCAAACACATTTGCATCCACACACTGATGGATGTAGAACAAAGCTTTCTGATCTTTCTTCCTTGTATCTTTATGCATGTTCCTTTGTTCCTCCGTTGCATTTGCTGCTACTGGAATGTAACCATCAATGACAATATCTAGAATATCTTGAGCATCAAACAAAACATGCATCTGAATCATCCAATGATTCCAGTTTTTGCCATAAAATACTAGAAGCTTGGTATTCATGCCGCCGTTTATGTTCATCATCTTCTACCTTGTGAAATACACTAAGATCTCACCACATAGTGTTTCCCAACCCACAAAATCAATGTGATTCTGATCAGATTTTTGTTCAAGATTCAATGTGAATCCAAGAACCAAAATCAATCACACAAGCCTCACTTTTTCACTCGTGTTTCCCAAGAATCTGAACCGGAGCTCTAGATACCAATTGTTGGTGCACAAGGTGAATGATAAAAGAGAATATTATATTAAAAGAGAATGACGGCTGCAAGGAATAAGTTACAATAATAATCCAAATGATTGAGTGACATCCCTAGTCTATTTATAGGCTAAAACTAGGGTTACGAAAACACACAAAATACTAAAATACCCTTTAATAAACTTAATGGTTAATAAATATAAATTATTTATTTCTAATAATCGGAACACTGCATCATCATAAATCCCATTTTTTTCTAGATAGTCAGCTCAAGAATTCCCCGTCCTCAGAGTATGAAATAGTTGAACTTGTCATTCCCTAATGAGAAACTCTTTATGTTATGAAGAATTGTGATATAGTGATACCAAACATTAACAGATTCCGAGATAAATTTGATAGCAAAGCTAGTTTTAGAATAACACATCAAGTCTTTGATGTCAAGTTCCCAGATCATACATAATCCATGATATAATACCATTAGCTTAACGTGAAGGATGTTGGAATAACCCATATCACTTGCAAACTCATGAACCAAAGAACCATCAACATTTCAAAACAATCCAATAAAATCTGAGACGTCGGGATTATCGAGGCTAATGGCGTCAACATTCAAAATCATATTACTACCTTTGTGTGCACTCAACACTATCGTTCTCGTTGGATGAGACAAATTATACTTGAGAAAACATTTAGCTAAAAAATTAGTATAATTCATTGTGATTAGTTTCAAATTATAGGAAGACACCACTTCATTCACAAGATACAATTATTCTTGGTGCACCACAACCACCAACAAGTACTAAAAAATAGAGTCATCATCGATGTCATGTCTAATCCAATCATAAAAACTACCCCCTTTGAAGAATATGAGGTCCAATTAGTCAATAGGTTTTTAAAAGCGAGTAGAAGTTTCACAATCTCTCAGGCAGTGTAGAGCTGACTCATCGTCTTAATTGCATATAGGATAGAGATTTGTCTAGAGCATACCACAATGTCACAACATTGATCTCGTAGGAAGATAGTTACATAAAATTGTCCAAAGGAATAATTTCATATTTTTAGGAGCAGGAATATGTCGTACTCATTTCCAAGAGTTATTGTTTGTTGTATTCTGAACAAATCCATGTATGTTGAACTAGTTATAACCATCCCAAGTAATATATATATATATATATATATATATATATATATATATATATATATAATCTAAATTTAGGGGTGAGAATAGGTCAGACCAACTAACAGGGGCCTAAGACCTAGCCTATATAGGCCAAAGTCAGGCCAGATTTTTTTAAAAATAGAAAAGGCTAAGGCTTTTTATAAGCCTACTTAGTTAAATAGGCTAGGCTGCTGGCCATAGAAAAAGCCTTATAAGACTATCAGGTCAGTCTATTTATTAAATATGAATGAATTTATTGTTTTTATATTGTATTTTATTCTTTATATTAAAATACAAGATTAAAACTTAGTTATATTTAAGAACTTATGAAAATAAGTTGAAAGAAATCCTATGAATAATGTTATAAGGTGTTTTCATAAGTTCTCTCAAACAAATCATCTCACAAAATTTATGCTATTAGGCAAGCTCAGATAAGTCAATGAAAACAAATATTTAGTCTCATTATACTTTTGAGTATCTAGTTTATTTAAATATTTGTTGAATTTCTTATTTTCACATATTTAAATGGTATGAGCTTTTTATGTAGGCTAATAGGCCAATCAGGCCTTCGAAAAGGCCAGCCTTCGAAAAGGCCAGACTCAGGCAAAAACATAAGCCTTTGATAGACTACAGGCCAGACTTAGGCTTGAAATTTTTTAGCAGGCCATACTCAGACTTGGTAAAGCCTAGCTCGGCCCAGCCTATTCCCACCCCTATCTAATTTGCATTTCCAAGTTAACCGATCAGGGACCATAAAATTCAAACAAAATGAGAAGCATTTTCACATGGTCACAAACAATCGGGGGAATATTAGTACATAATAAATTGAAATTCTAATTCTCATCCAAGTAAAAATCATTCACTTGCATATCCGCATAGAGAACCTACTCTACTAATTTCCACCCCTAAACTAATTTGAAATTAGAAAGATGAATTTAGATTCTCCAATCTACATTTAAAGTCATCTTTAAGAGTATAACAAGCTTTCATAATTGCATTCAAAATAACATAATATTATTCATGTTTATTGAGTCGGGATGGATATAGGCTAGGCTAGGCTAGGCTTTATAAGGTCTGAGATTGACCTACTATAAACTTAAAAGTCCTGAGTCTGGCCTATGGCCTATTATAGACTCACTTTTTTTGTCTGGCCTGACCTTTTTAAAAGTCTGGTTTGACCTGAAAGTCTATTTACAAGTCTTTTTCTCATTAAGGTTCTCAATTATTCCATATTACTTAAGAATCTTTATAAGTTGGCATATATATGCATATATATAAGCCGGTCTATTTAGCCTTTGTTCTAATATATATGCATATATAAGTCAACATATGTATCATTTTTTCTTATATATGCATATATAGGACAACATATTTAGCATATTTTTAATATATATGAAAATATAGATTGGTCTATAAGGTTTCATAGGCTTTTTTAATAACCTAAGTCTGCCTTATTTAATTAAATAGTCTTTAATAAAACATAAGCCTAACCTTTTTATTAAAAAAGTCTGGTCTGACCTGACCTTAAGTAGGCTAGGCTATAGGCCTATATAGGTCGGTCTGACCTATTCCCACCTATATTGTTGAGCTAGCTATAACTATGTCGAATAGTATATCATCTAAATTGTCTTTCTAAATTAATAGACCAGACCAAAGAATTTACACAAATGGAAAACGTTTTCAAATGGTCATGCACAATCCGAGAAATATTAGTATATACTGAAATGAAGTTCTAATTACTATTTAAATAAATATTATTCACTCGTATTTCCAAAAATTAATATCTTCTATTTTATGTGATTATTATAGCATAAACTAATAATTCTAATAACTTAAATCTATATGTCATCATTTATGATTAATTTTTAAAAAATTACACGTTCTTTTAAAAATGGCAAAAAAACCCAAATTGGTCCCTTAACTCCATCACTGGATCCAATATGGTCCCTTATCTCTAAAAAGTGACAAAAATGTACTTTAATTTTTAAATTGTACCACGTTTGTCCTTTCGTCACCAACCATTATGTGTGACATAGCATGGTTTTAATGTGTCAAAAACTTGGCATGTTTAGAAAGCTTGACAGGTTCAAAATGAAAAAGGGAAGATTGACATCTTTGGAAAAATATACTGAATGAGCCGACTCAAATTCATCCATGAGCCGAATCATTCAGTGTTAAATTGATGATAAATGCACGGGTCCAAACAGGATGCCTGATACATCATTTTGGTCGACTCACAAGTGTGGATGAGTCGACTCACAACTCTTTATGAGCCGACTCATGCAAGTGTAAAATGGTGATAAATGCACGGGTCCAAACAGGCTGCCTGAAACATGTTTTTGGTCGACTTATGATAATGGATGAGCCGACTCATAATCCATCATGAGTCGACTCATCAAGAAATATTTTCTTCTCAATTTTCACGGGTCTCAACAGGATGCCTCTCTGTTAATTTTGGTCGACTCATCTGTAAGTTTGAGCCGACTCATTTAAAGGTTTGAGTCGGCTCATCACTGTGCTGACTCATTTTTTCATTTATTTTTCTCTCTCTTATGATTCATTTACTCTAACCAATATAAATAGCTGCTGAATTTCTTTTGAGAAGTGAAAACAAGGAAAGTGAAAGATATACACATAGCTCTCTTCATCTTCTTCATTCTTGCATCAATCAAACAATTACACACAATAATCTTTGTTCGATCTTGGTGTATGTTTTGAAGATAACGTTCAATCGTGAATCAGAATTTCAGATTGGGTTTAGAGTGTGTGGGTTTTCTAACACCCTAATTTTTGCCCTAAGATTTCTTCGCATATCATCTGCATTTTGCATACAAACAAGATCGCACTGGCTTTCGAGTTTCTCCTCAAATATAGGGTCTATGCTTCGCAGGGGATCACTATTATTTTTTATTTCTTTATATTTGTTTACTTACTGATCACTAACCAAAATACCAAAAATATGTTGCTGTGTTCTTCTTCTTCTCTGTGTTGCAGGTTTTCAAAGACAGGACAGTAATTTCATTCAGATGCGTTTGTTCAGTCTCAATGCGATTTCAGATGGATGTTTGACCTAATCTGGTCAAACTATCAAAAGATTGTGTTGACTGCCAGTTGTGTGTGCCAATGGTTCATTTCTCGGGCAATGCGTTTTCAAAGTACAAGTTGGGTTGTGTGATAATGTTTTGTACAAAGTTTGGTTGGTTCATCAGTTATCAGACAGTGTTCTATGAGAAGTTTGGTTCGAATATTCAATGATCACCAGTTCATTTGTGGATTTATTTTCCAAGATATCGATTCAGAAGTATTTAAAAATGTTTAGAAGTCCAAAAGTCAATGGTGGTGGCTTGAATGGCAAGTTGCAAATTATCTGGCTGTTCAGTGGGTCTGTGTTGGCTGTGTTCATTTTTCATCAGAGGCTTGTGCGAAAATAATTCAGATCTGGTTGTGGGCTTAAAGTCAAAACTTCATTCTTTATCCATTTTCTTTCCGATTAAACCATCTTATCCAAATAACCATTTTTTTAAATCCAATTCCCGATTGTTCCATTTTTTATTATTTCAATTTCCATTTCTTTCTTTTTCTTATCCATTTTTCAATTACTTTGTTATTATTCACTTTTATCATTAAACAAGATCATCTTTTTTTAAAAATTCAAAAAGCCAATTTAATTGTTAGTCCATTTCTTTGTTTTCTATATGAGAAAAATATATTATAAAAATAAAATTCCCATTTCTTCCATCTTTTATTTTTATTTTTTTTATTAGTCCTTTTATATTTCTTTTAAGCCCACATGAGTTTTCCTTTTGGCCCATTAGCCATCTTGCAGCAATCATAACAACAAAGCCCACAAACTACAACGTCATCAGCCAAACACCCACACGCCCACACTAACAGCCAGCCGCAGCTTTGCAAAACTCCAGCAGTCTCGCGCCGTACCAAACAAACCAAGTCTCAGCTTTTTTTGCCCAAGCCACTTGCACTAGCCAAATAGCCAAAAACAATTCACAGCCAAACACCAACTCTTTGCAAGCCCCACGTGACCAAACAAACAAGCAGCTTACCTCATTTCCCAGCAGGCCCCACACGGCTACAAGCCTGCGTCCGTACGCAGCCAACAATGCTTTTCACCGAAACAAGCTTCACATCAAACGTGACTTCACAAGCCAACTCCCGGCCAGCTTCCGCGCGTCACTTCACCTCAGCAAAACCTTTCCCACTCCAAGCCTCAGCTTTCCAGCATCACAGCAAGCATAGCAAGCCAAAAGCAACAAGCAAAACAACATGGACCTTCGGCCAAGCCGCACGCCCCTCAAAAGCAGCCTCACATTTTTTCGCAAGCAGCTTACGAACATCAGCTCATCGCGCAGGACTCCCAGCTTCAATATCACCTCAGCCGCAAGCAACACCCCACGAGCTTCCCACGCACGAAACAAGTCACGCTTATTTTGCAGCATCTGAAGCATGAAATAAACAAAATCAAAACGCAAACATCATTTGAACAAAACGCAGCAAAAACGAAAACAGAAGGAAGCGAACACGAGAACTTCGCCGTGACACAAAACGCAATCACTCCTCAACATAAAACGCAGCAAGGCCTTGATCTTTAACAGAATTCATTCACTTCAATTTCATCACAATCCTCCTATAAATACAGCCTTAAGCTCCTTCAAATCTCAAGCTGACAGAGCCAAAAAATCCCTGCTCAATTCAATTTCAAATCCCAAATCCCTAACTCCTTTCTCCTTTCATCACCTACAACCTTCAATTTCAATAATCCCCAAAACTTAATTCCTACTAAAGCAAAAATCTGTGATTGAATTTGATTGAGAGAAGAGAGAGAAGCCGAGAGAGGCCAAGAGAAAGAAGAAATCGAAAGTTGAAGAAGAAGAAGAAGAAGAGAGGTCCGCGAATTTGTGAAGGTGAGCCTTGAGAGGTTCCGCCGCCGCGTTTTGTTCTTTTTCTCCCCTGTTTCCTTCGTAATGCATTAGTGAAGAAGAAGAGCTCTCTGTTTCTTTATTATTTTGTTTATAATTATTTCTTTTCATTTCTTTTAATTTTAAGAGTGATGGTGAATATGGTGACTGGCCTAAGGCCATGTTTTGCTGTTGATCCACCATCATGACCCGCAGGCTTCATCTCCCCCTCCCCTTCTATTTTTTTTTATTTTCTATTTCTTTAACTTTCTTCATTTTTTTATATTATTTATTATATAGTTTATTTTGATATAGAAATTTCTTTAGAAAGTATTTTTAGAAATTAATTGTTTTAGAAAAAGATTTTAAGAAAAATGTTTAGAAACAATGTTATAAAAGTATTTTAAAAAAGGAATGTTTAGAAAAAGATTTTTGAAAAGAATTTAAAAAATATTTCAATTCCTTTTATGGATCTATTTTTAGATCCATCTTTTCTCCATCTTTTTATTTGGTCGATGACAATCTCCGATTCGGGATTGTTGATTTCCGATAAGTTTAATCTTCATTATTTCAAATCTATGGATGAATGATCATTTGGATCATTCTTCATACTTTGAGATCGTGATAGGTTGCTTTTCGATGAAATTCAACGAAAATCCCGATTAAGATTAGACCGTTCTCTTTCTTTTAGTGTGGCATGTTTTCGGAGAACGATCCATTATATCGTTTCTCTAACATGTATTAACACGAATATCTTCCACTTTAATTAGTGGTGGCCGGCCTCATTTGTAGGGTAATTACTTCGTAAATTACTCGACGATTGCTTAACATAGACCTAAAGTTGTCCCGATTCGGATTAAGATCCACTTGGATCCGGTTGCCTCGATTTTATTATTCCTTGTTGTAGTTGTGCTTGATTAAGTTCATCATACCACTTATATTGTAAATATTATAATATTGTGAATATAATTGTTTAAATTTAATCTCTTGCACCTTATCCTTTTATTTTAATCTCTTGCTCCTTTGTCTTCTTTATTATGCTTTATCATATAATATCATATATCATTTGTTTATGTTCATATTGTGCTTGTTTTTTTTATTTTGTCCATTTGGATATCAAAACACTAATAAAGGATTGAACACTTAAAAGACTTGTGACTTCTAATTTTGGACTAATGGTTACTATCCCGAGCTTTTTGGAGAATGGACTTAGACTTTAAGATCTCCCCCCTTGCTCAAGTTGGAATGGATTAGAAACCTCGGCCTCAAGATTATTTCATTGGCCTTTGAAGATGGAATTCTGAACTTTGAAGAATTATGCATATTATGGTTTGGTAAACTTTTCTCTTATCTTTTTTAATTCATGTATTAGGATTAGTCCCTTCATCTCCTCCCCATTCTTTAATTTTCAAAACTTCTCCCTATTTCAAAAACCTTCTTGTTTTCAAACTTCAAACACTTTCATAAATAAACCTTGACTTAGATCAAGCGATTTTTAATCTTTTCACTTTATTTTCTTAATCAATGTTAATTCATGTAAATATATCAAAAACCATTTTCTTACATACTTTAAAAAATGAAAACCCACTCAATTGTTTTTGTGCCTTTGTGCACCTTTTCTTTTTTCACATGTTTAGATATGATTCATCCTTTCTAGCGGAATTATTCGCTAAGGGATGACGACTTATCTCTACATTTTAAAATCAATGCAACCCATTGTTCTTTTCAAATTTTATACCACGAACTACGAGGTTTTGATCTCGCATTGCACTTTGTGGGTACGTAGGCATAAGGCGTTAAAACCTTATCAAACACAAAATCATTAAAAAATATTCTTCTCCTCATCTCTTCCATCTTTTCAAGCAAACCAATTTCAGACCAAAAAGCAATAAATGTTTCAAAGGGCTCCCGTGGAGTACCACGGACGAGTCTGGTGCCTAAAACCTTCCCGGTTCGTAACCAATCCCCTTACCCATTCTCTGTTTGTTTCTTTTAGCTTTTGCTTTTAGACTCCTAGGTTTTTATTCGTTCTTTTACCTTTTTCCTTTCGGAAATAAACAAAAGCGCGGTGGCGACTCTGTGTACATCGAGTTAAGTTAATCAATAGCTTACACTCACGATTTTACTGCTACAGAAAAGTGGCGACTCTGCTGGGGAGTAATCTCTAAGCGGATTCAGCCTACTTTGATTTATTTATTGCTTTGGTTTGACTTGTTTGTTATTTGGTTATTCTGTTTCGGTTTTGGTGATCCTCTGTGTGAGATAGATTCTAACCCGGATCTGAGTTGAAACTTATGATAGGACGGCGATATTCGAAGCGATATGTGATGGAGTAGTCCAAAGCAATATCAATTTGATAATCTCCACTCGGTTAGGCTCTCTTGGACTATCAATGTCATGACGAGTAATCGTACGTGGCATTATTTTCCGACCTTGAGCTGATCATACTGAGGACCTTAGAACCCTTAACCCATCTAAGCCAATTTAGGAACGTAGTGCGAAAACTGTCTGGGTGTAAATCTAAGGCGGTTGTCACGCGATACTACACTCGGACGAGGTCTATTTTAAGAATGTTATCGGTTGGGGAGTAATCCAACGTACCGGTGATATTCTAAAGATGGCTGTTAACTCCGGGCACCTCTGTTAGCACCCTTTTGGTTTTCTGCAGGTACAGTGAAGACAAAACCTTAGTACTTACCTGTGTGGGTTGGTGTTCTGTTACCTTGACTTCATGCTCGTGACTCGGAACCTAAGCCTGTGTGCCTTGTGTGATCTTGTTTGTGTTTGTTGCATACATGCCATCATACATTCATGAGCATTGTTCGTAAGATTTCAAAGGACTTATAAGGAACTTTTGCAAAATTTCAGATGTCCATGGCTTTGACTTTTGAAAGGAGGAACACAAAGAAGTACACTTTCAAGAATCCTAATGTTGTAGAGTTGAGAAAGCTAGGAGCTTTGGTTATTGATACCCAAGAGTTCCGAAGATGTCATGGGAAGCTTTTGTATATGTTGGACATTGATGTACCTGAGGGGATTCTCCCTACTTTAGCTCAGTTCTATGACCCGTTGCACCATTGTTTCACTTTTCCGGATTATCAGCTTGTGCCGACTTTGGAGGAGTATTCTCATTGGTTAGGTTTGCCTATTCTGGACAAGGAGTTTCTCTTCACTGGTTTAGAGAAGGATCTTACTATCAAAGTCATCGCCAAAGCACTGTTTCTTAAGGAATCTGATCTTAATGGGAAGTTTCTTCCAAAGGGGAGTGTTCGTGGTATTAATGCTAAGTTCTTGATGGGAAAGGCTTCTACTTCACTTACTTTGGGTCATAAGGATGCATTTGAGGCTATTCTTGCTTTGCTCATTTACGGGATTGTCTTGTTTCCGAACTTGGATGGTATTGTGGATGAGAATGCTATTCAGATCTTCTTGAAGAAGAACCCGGTTCCTACTTTGCTTGGAGATATGTATCATGCTTTTCACTATAGGACCTCCAAAGGTGACAGAGAGATTGTATGTTGTGCGCCTCTTCTTTATAGGTGGTTTATTTCGCACCTACCTAAGTCGGATGTTTTCAAGGACAATAGAGAGACTCGAAGATGGTCTCAAAGGTTGATGTCGCTTTCTCATAAGGACATGACATGGTATAGTTCTCATTATGACACTGGAGTGCTTATTGATAGTTGTGGAGAATTTCCTAATGTACCTCTTCTTGGTACACGTGGGGGAATTAGCTACAACCCTATTTTGGCTAGACGACAGTTCGGTTATTGTTTGAAGGACATTCCAAACAATCTTGCCTTATCCCGTTTCTTCTTTCTTAATGGTGCTGATCATATAAAGATGAAGAAAAGGATTGCTCATTCTTGGCATGCTGTTCATAGGAAAGAGAAAGGTCAATTAGGAAGACAACACCTTCCTCCTTCCGAATGTTATATTCAGTGGGTTCGATCTAGAGCTTCCAAGCTCAAGATGCCTTATCCACCTGAGGAGCCTCTGTTTCCCATATTGCCTTTGTCTGCTTTTCTACCTCCCGTTGATGAGAAGGTGGCTCTTCAAGAAGAGTTAGACAAGATGAAGAAAGAGAAAGAATAATGGTTACTTGAGAAGACTACTATGCAGGAGCAGCTTAAGGAGAAGGATGATCTTATTGAGCTACTTGAGCGGCGCGTCATGAAGAGGCCGAGAGAGGATTTATTTTCCTCTGGTACTCTATCTACTATCCCTCCTACTTCCGGTGCTTGGAAGGCCATTGTTGACAAGTTGGTGAAGGATAAGGAAGATATGGAAGAGCGGTACAAGAATGAGATCAAAAGGATTCGTATGAAGTATCATCCAGGATTCGGGACTTCTTCGGATATGATTCCATAGGCTTAGTTTACTTTTCCTCTTATGTATTAGGATTATTGATGTTTATACTTCATTTGTAATCCTCACTTTGATATTAATGAGAATGAGTTTTTAAGTATTTCAAAAATGTTTCTTTATGAATTTTGCAAGTTAACTTATGATCCTTTGAAATCTTTGCATTTGCATACGCATAGCATGCATCATACTTGCATTTGTCTTGCTTTTTTTGAGTGTTCTCCAGGGATCTTATTGTTGTTTCTTGATCTTCATCCAGTGTTCCTGTCAAGCTGATTCACCGATTTGATACTCGAGCTAATCGAAGAAGGGTGATGGAAACTTTGCAACAAGAGAATCGCGAGCTGCGCGAAGAGGTTACTTATCTGAGGGAAAGCTTGGAAAGAGTGTCTGCTATGATGGAAAGTTTGGTGGCTGCTCAGAATCAGCCACCTCCTTCTCCTGTTCAGAATACTGTCATCTCCGAGGTTGTTACCGCTTCAATTCCCGTTGATACTGTTATTTCTCCTCGCTATCGTATACTTGCTAGCACACCTTGGGGCATGCCAATTGACTTTTTTCCTGCTGGTTATCGTCCTCCTCATCAACCTGAGACTGCTGCATTTAATACTCTCCCACCAGTTTGGACTACTCTTCCTCCAATTGTGACTACTGTACCGCCTGTGGTGCACAATATTCCACACCATGATGAAATGATTTACCATGCTGAGCCTAGTGAAGGCGCTGGAGTAGCTGAAAGACTTGATGACTTCCAGGGACGCTTTGTTGAGATCCAGAGGGAGATGAGAGCCTTGAAGCATAAGGATTTGTTTGGAAAAGATGCTTATGACCTTTGTCTGGTCCCTAATGTTAAAGTTCCTTACAAATTCAAGTTGCCTGAGTTTGAGAAGTACAAAGGCAACACTTGTCCGTTGAGTCATTTGACTATGTATGCGAGGAAGATGTCTGCTCAGACTGATAATGATAAGCTGCTGATTCACTATTTCCAGGACAGTTTGACCGGGGCACCCATGAGGTGGTATATGAGTCTGGATAATAGCCAAATCAAGACCTTCAATGATTTGGGAGAAGCTTTTGTGAGGCAGTATAAGTACAATGTTGATATGGCGCCTGATAGAGATCAACTTCGTGCTATGTCCCAGAAGGACAAAGAGACTTTTAAAGAATATGCGCAGAGATGGAGAGAGCTGGCAACCCAGATCGTTCCTCCGCTGGAAGAAAAATAAATGACGAAGATCTTCTTGAAGACGTTGGGTTCTTTTTATTATGAAAGGATGATAGCAAGCGCTCCTTCCGATTTCACTGAAATGGTGAGTATGGGGATGCGTTTAGAAGAGGGTGTCCGTGAGGGACGGTTGAGCCAAGAGAATGGCAATGGTTCAAGCTCTAGAAGGTTCAACTTTGTGAAAAAGAAGGAAAATGAGACTAATGCAGTATCCCGTGAAATTTATAGAAGACCTCACAGTCGTGGGAATCACCATTCGCAGCATGTGGCTTCTGTAACACCGATGATTAACGTGGCTCCAACTGTGCCGGCAGTTCCAAAGTATCAACCCCGTTATCAGCAACCTTCTGTGCAATAAGGTGGTAATCAACAAGCTCGGGCTAAGCCCAGTTTTGATCCTATTCCTGTGCCGTATGCGGACTTGCTTCCATCTTTGATTGCAAATAATCTTGTGCAAACTCGTCCTCCACCTCCTGTTCCAGAGACTATTCCATGGTGGTATAAGCCAGAGGCTCGTTGTGCTTTTCATCAAGGTGCCCCGGGGCATGATGTTGAGAATTGTTATCCATTGAAGTTTGAAGTACAGAAATTGATGAGGAACAATGTTCTGTATTTCAATGATGTTAATCCAAATGTGCAGAAGAATCCGTTGCCAAAGCATGGTAATGCGTCTGTGAATATGGTTGCTGGTTGTCCTGGTTTGTTCAAGATCTATGAAGTTCGTCATATCCGAAGATCTTTGGTGGAGATGCATGATTTCTTGAGTGAATATCACGATATTGATCACGATTATGCTGGTTGTTGTATCTGCTCGGTGAATCCTCGAGGTTGCGTGATTGTTAAGAGGGATATTCAGAAGATGATGGACGATAAGTTGATTGAAGTAACAGCAAAAAGAGATGAATATGAGAATGAAGTGAATGTCATTATGCCTCAGTTCAATCTTCCTGAGAGGGTTGCTCCTGAAAGGGTGGTTATTTCTTTCGATAGTCGCAAGACTGCTGTTACTCCATTGGTGATTAATGTGCCCGGTCCAAGGCCATATGAATATGATAAAGCTGTTCCGTACCGGTATAATGCTACGATGATAGAAAATGGTAGGGAAGTTCCTCTTCCTACTCCAAAGTCTGTGGTTAGCATTGCTGATGTGACGAAGGTTACCCGAAGTGGTAGAGTGTATGCTTCAGATCCTCCGAAGAGAGTTGAAGATACAAATGCAAGTAAGCAGATTATGGATGTTGTTGCCCAATCGGGCCAATCTGGTAATAGTGATGATGAGGTGCTAAAGTTAATAAAGAAGAGTGAGTACAACATTTCTGAGCAGTTATTGCAGACTCCATCGAAGATTTCAGTTTTGTCTCTCTTGATGAGTTCTGAGGCTCATAGGCAGTTATTGCAGAAGATTCTGGATCAAGCTTATGTTGACCATGATGTGACTGTTGATCAATTTGATAGTATTGTAGCGAATATCACGTCATGCAACAATTTAAGCTTCTGTGATGAGGATTTGCCTGAAGAAGGAAGAAATCATAATTTGGCGTTGCACATCTCGGTGAATTGTCAAGAAGATGCTATGTCCAAGGTGCTAGTCGATACCGGATTGTCTCTGAATGTTATGCCAAAATCGAATTTGTCAAAGCTTGCGTTTCAAGGTGCTCCCATGAGGCACAATGGGATTATAGTGAAAGCGTTTGATGGGTCGAAGAAGACCGTGATTGGAGAGGTGGATCTTCCTATTCTTATTGGACCGTTTATATTCAAGATTACTTTTCAAGTAATGGATATACGTCCCGCATACAGTTGTCTCCTTGGAAGACCATGGATCCACGAGGCAGGAGCTGTAACATCCACTCTTCATCAGAAGTTGAAGTTCGTGAGAGAAGGTAAATTGGTGACTATTGAAGGTGAAAGGGCGATGCTTGTGAGCAATTTGTCTTCTTTCTCTTATATTGATGCCGAGGAAGAGGTGGGAACTTCGTTTCAAGCTCTTTCTGTTGTGGATAATGCTGCTAAGAAGAATGCCATGCCCATGTCTTCTTTCAGAGATGCTATGCGAGTGCTTGAAGCTGGTCAGTCTGATGGTTGGGGGCGAATTATTGATGTTGTCGACAACAAGGAAGGTTTTGGTATCGGCTTTGCACCTGGTGCAGTTATCAAAGATCCAAAGACTATTCAAGAAGGCTTCAGAAGTGCTGGATTTATCAACGATCATTCCGCTGCTGCCATCATTGAAGATGATGAAGACGAAGAAATGACTGACTTCGTTACGCATGGAAAGATTTGCCAGAACTGGATTGCTGTTGATGTTCCTTTTATTGTTCATTCTTCAAAGTAATTTGTTTTTACTTTCTTTCAAAAAATCCTTTCACTTTGCCCAAGGTGAAAGTGATGTTTGTCGGGCTTTGTTTCAAAATTTTATCATCATCAATAAAATGTTATTTTGTTATTTCCATATGTGTTTTTCATTTTTGCTTTATTCTGAAAAATGGTAACATAAAAAACCCAAAAATATAATAATTGTTTATCTGCATATTGTTTGCACTTTTGTTCATATTCTAAAATAAAAATAAAATCATTGTGCAGATTGATTGATAAACCCATTGAAAACAATGATCCTATGCCCTTTCCCAACTTTGAATTCCCTGTGTTTGAAGCTGAGGAAGAGGATGTTGAAGAGATTCCAGATGAAATTTCTCGGTTGCTTGAGCACGAGGAGAAGATTATTCAGCCTCATGGAGAGTCTATAGAGATGGTCAACTTGGGTTCTGAAGATGAAAAGAAAGAAGTCAAAGTTGGAGCATTGCTTGGTCCTGATGTTAAGAAGAGGATTATAGAGCTTCTCAGAGAATATGTTGATGTATTTGCTTGGTCTTATCAAGACATGCCAGGTCTTGATACTAATATTGTGGAGCATAGATTGCCGTTGAAGCCTGAATGTCCACCTGTAAAGCAGAAGCTAAGAAGAACTCATCCAGACATGGCAGTAAAAATCAAAGAGGAGGTTCAAAAGCAGATTGATGCAGGTTTTCTTGTGACGTCAACTTATCCTGAATGGGTGGCCAATATCGTTCTTGTTCCGAAGAAAGACGGAAAAGTCCGAATGTGCGTTGATTATAGAGATTTGAACAAAGCTAGTCCGAAAGATGATTTTCCATTGCCACACATTGATATGTTGGTAGATAATACGACTAAGTTTGATGTGTTCTCTTTTATGGACGGATTTTCCGGTTATAATCAAATAAAGATGGCACCCGAGGACATGGAAAAGACCACATTTATTACACCATGGGGAACATTCTGTTACAGAGTGATGCCCTTTGGATTGAAGAATGCTGGTGCGACGTACCAAAGAGCTATGACTACACTTTTCCATGATATGATGCACAAAGAAATCGAAGTATATGTTGATGATATGATCGCCAAGTCGAAGACTGAAGAGGATCATGTGGAACATCTGCTGAAATTGTTTCAGAGGTTGAGGAAGTATAAGCTTCGTTTGAATCCGAACAAGTGCACATTTGGTGTACGTTCTGGAAAATTGCTAGGTTTCATTGTTAGCCAAAGAGGTATTGAAGTTGATCCTGATAAAGTGAAAGCTATTCAGGAAATGCCTGCTCCAAGAACCGAAAAGCAAGTAAGAGGATTCTTGGGCCGTTTGAACTATATTTCGAGGTTTATCTCTCACATGACTGCCACATGTGCTCCGATTTTCAAGTTGCTTCGGAAAGATAAAGGTTGTGTCTGGACAGATGATTGCCAAAAGGCATTTGAAAGTATTAAAGAATATCTGCTTGAACCTCCTATTTTGTCTCCTCCGGTGGAAGGTAGATCGATGATCATGTACTTGACTGTGTTGGAAGATTCCATGGGTTGTGTGCTTGGTCAGCAAGATGAATCTGGAAGAAAAGAACATGCAATTTACTACTTGAGTAAGAAATTCACTGATTGTGAGTCTCAGTATTCCATGCTTGAAAAAACTTGTTGTGCCTTAGCTTGGGCTGCAAAGCGTCTTCGCCAGTATATGCTGAATCATACGACTTGGTTGATCTCTAAAATGGATCCAATCAAGTATATCTTTGAAAAGCCTGCTTTAACTGGGAGGATTGCTCGTTGGCAAATGTTATTATCAGAATATGATATCGAGTACCGAACTCAAAAAGCTATAAAAAGTAGTATCTTGGCTGACTATTTGGCACATCAACCGATCGATGATTACCAACCTATCAAGTTTGATTTTCCAGATGAGGATGTGATGTTTTTGAAAGTGAAAGATTGTGATGAACCTTTGATTGAGGAAGGGCCGGAGCCTGGATCTCGATGGGGTTTAGTTTTTGATGGTGCTGTGAATGCACGTGGAAGAGGAATTAGGGCAATGATCATTACACCCCATGGTTCACATATTCCTTTTGCCGCAAGGTTGACTTTTCCTTGTACCAATAATGAAGCTGAGTATGAAGCCTGCATTATGGGTCTTGAAGAAGCTATTGATCTGAGAATTAAACATCTTAATGTGTATGGAGATTCTGCCTTGGTAATTAATCAGATCCAGGGTACGTGGGTAACTCATCAACCCCACTTGATCCCTTATAGAGATTATGCCCAAAAGATACCAACGTTCTTCACTAAAGTTGAATTCCATTATATTCCTCGTGATGAGAATCAGATGGCAGATGCTTTAGCAACCATAGCTTCTATGATAAAAGTGCACCAGTGGAATGATGTTCCCATGATCAGTGTGATGCGACTTGAAAGACCAGCTCATGTGTTTGCAGTTGAAGAGGTCCATGATGACAAGCCTTGGTATCACGATATTAAATGTTTTCTCCAGAGTCAAGAATACCCGCTTGGGGCATCTGATAAAGATAAAAGGACTTTGAGGAGATTGGCAGGCAATTTCTTCTTGAATGGAAATGTGCTTTATAAGAGAAATTTTGACATGGTCTTGCTCAGATGCGTGGATAGGCACGAAGCAGACATGTTGATGAAAGAAATTCATGAAGGATCTTTTGGCACTCATGCTAATGGGCA
Organism: Lathyrus aphaca; assembly: GCA_963966055.1. Taxonomy (NCBI): domain Eukaryota; kingdom Viridiplantae; phylum Streptophyta; class Magnoliopsida; order Fabales; family Fabaceae; genus Lathyrus; species Lathyrus aphaca. Next base: position 75,224,114 of record OZ014519.1, read on the forward strand.
TGCAATGGCTAAAAAGATGTTGAGAGCAGGTTACTATTGGCTGACAATGGAATCTGATTGTTGCAAGTATGTGAAAAAGTGCCATAAGTGTCAAGTGTATGCTGATAAGATTCATGTGCCACCAGCTTATCTCAATGTGATTTCTTCCCCATGGCCTTTCTCTATGTGGGGAATTGATATGATTGGTATGATTGAACCTAAGGCTTCGAATGGACATCGTTTTATTCTTGTGGCAATTGACTACTTCACCAAGTGGGTTGAAGCGGCATTGTATGTTAATGTGACCAAGCAAGTTGTGGTTCGGTTTATCAAGAATAACATTATCTGCAGATATGGTGTTCCGAATAGAATCATTACTGATAATGGTTCGAACTTGAATAATAAGATGATGAAAGAGCTTTGTGAAGATTTCAAGATTCAACACCATAATTCCTCTCCTTATAGACCGAAGATGAATGGGGATGTTGAAGCTGCGAACAAGAACATTAAGAAGATCATTCAGAAGATGGTTGTGATGTACAAGGACTGGCATGAGATGCTCCCTTTTGCTTTGCATGGGTATCGTACATCTGTCCGTACTTTAACAGGGGCAACCCCTTTCTCACTTGTTTATGGTACAGAAGCAGTGCTCCCCGTCGAAGTTGAGATCCCATCAATGAGAGTTCTGATGGAAGCCAAGTTGACTGAGGCTGAATGGTGTCAGAGTAGATTTGATCAGTTGAATTTGATTGAAGAAAAGAGAATAACAGCTTTGTGTCATGGTCGGTTGTACCAGCAAAGGATGAAGAAAGCTTTTGATAAGAAGGTCAAACCTTGTGTATTCAGAGAAGGCGACCTCGTGCTCAAAAAGATTCAGTCTTTCCTTAAAGATTCTCGGGGCAAGTGGACTCCGAACTATGATGGCCCATATGTTGTTAAGAAAGCCTTCTCTGGCGGTTCATTAATTCTTGCAACTATGGATGGTGAGGAGATCACTCGCCCTGTGAATGCGGATGCAGTCAAGAAATACTTCGCCTAAAAAATAAAAGAACAACTCGCTAAGTTGAAAACCCGAAAGGGCGGCTTAGGCAAAAATGAGCGTCTCGGTGGATTGAAAACCCGAAAGGGCGGTCCAGGCAAAAATTAGAGACAAAAACAGAAATAATTATCCCGGTAGATTGAAAACCCGAAAGGGCAATCTAGGCAAAAGTTAGGGATCATGGCAAGTAACTGCGTCGACAGACTGAATCACTTGTAGTAACCGAGGATTTCAGATTCTATTCATCAAAGATTCTTATTCACTCATCCTTGAATGAAGTTTCGGACACAGTGGAGTTCAAAGTTGATAGGGAGAATAATGATCATTGTATCTCAATGTAGCCCTTTTCCATGTATTTACCATTTTTCAAACTTGTAATGATCCATGGAGTCATGCCATTTGCTGACTACCATTCTATCAATGAATTTGAGCTTTTATCCAATTGTTTGCAATTCTTTATATTGTTTCTGTTTACAAAATTTCAATTTATTGTTGATGATTTTTGAAACAAATTTAATAAATTTAATTTTTTGAAGATTTTAAAAACATTTTTTCTTTTGATATATGAATAAAGAAAGGATATCAATAGTGATTCCTAGAATGGTAAAGTCTGGATATGTGTAACTCGTCTCTCCCAAAGTAGGGTTTGATTCGGTTGTGTCCATGCAAAGTTCCTGGATAGTCTTGACAGATTGACGTTAATGATGTTTTGTCCCCCAACAATGATGTTGAATGGAGATTGTACGTATTCCCCAGAAGAGTTGTTGGAAGGGATGTTCAGAATCCCTAGCTGAGTGTTGATCTCTTCCTCAGCAAGTTATCTGTGAATTAAGAAGCATTGGGAATCCCCAGCTGAACTCTTGTTCCTCAGCTTGAATTGTTTGCATCTTTGAATATAGAAGTATTGATATAACAGCCTGTTTAGAGGTTTTCTTTTACCTGATGTTGGGTATAGATTTAAAATCCCTCGTAACTGTGTTTTGGTTATGATGTTAACTTCTGATATCCTCATATGGATCCCCAGTAGGTCTGCATGTGTTGATTTCCAGCAGGTTCCTATGTGATTTTTGGCAGGTCTTGCACTCTATCCCCAAGTGGAGCAGGAGTGTTATGACAGTTATTCTTTGTGAAGTTTGATTTTTGTATCAAGAATATTTTCATCCTCAGCAGATTATTACCTTTCCTCAGCAGGATGATATTCCTAGCAGATGCTGTCTCATCACGATTTAAGCCTTGTAGTAGGATTTTATTCCTTTGATGGCTTATGATATTCCCCTGCAGATTTCAAGTTGAATCTCCAGCATGTTTCCCTGCATTGTTGCCTGGGATTAGCTGAGTATCCGGTTGTTGTGGTGTTCATGTCACCCGTTTCTTATCTTTATGTCTGTTTTGTCAGCATATTCATAAGCATATTCATACGCATAAGCATAGCATTGTTTGCTTGCATTTTTGTGTTTATCATTGTTATCTGCTCTTTGGTGTGGATTTTCCCCACAGAGTGTGTGTGTCGTATTCCTCTCAAGTTTAGAATGTTGACCATTAAGCAGAAAGAGTTAATCATTTCTAACTCCCCACTTAGTTTGTTTCTCGTGGATGATGTTGATTCAGTTTCCTCCCCAGTTTATTATCTGGATGGAATTTTCCCCAGTTGAGATATTTCCTCCTCGGGATGAGTCTTGTTTGACCGTTTCTTTCCAATTTGTTCTTGGATTGAACTTTGGTCCCCTTTCGTGAATATATTGCTTTAGAATTAAGCTATCACTGTTTGATAGTGGGAAACATTTTCTCCAGCTTGAGTATATTACTTTGGAATTATGCTATCAGTAATCGATAGTGGGTAATATTACCAAATTGATCAAGTTCTTTTTACTTGTACTCCTACCCAGTAAATTCGGTAGTCGAGATTTCTTCCTCTTACCCAGTAAAAAGGTAATAGAGTTTGTCTTCATTTGCTTAAGCTCCTACCCAGTAAATCAGGTAGTTGAGAATTGTTCTACCCAGTAAATCCGGTAGTCAAGTTATTTTCTTCTTACCCAGTAAAAAGGTAATAGAAGCTGTTTCCATTTGATTGAGTTTCTACCCAGTAAATCAGGTAGTTGATCATGCTCCTACCCATTAAATCAGGTAGTTGAGAATTTGTTCTGCCCAGTAAAAGGCAGTGGAGGTCATCCCTCGTTATTTCACTCCTATCCAGTAAATCGATAGTCGAGTCCTTTATTTCTTACCCAGTAAAAAGGTTATTGAAGATTATCTCTCTGTATTTTACTCATATCTAGTAAATCGATAGTCGAGTCTTTTATATTTTCTACCCAGTAAATCAGGTAGTTGAGAATTTTATTGCCCAGTAAAAAGGTAGTTGAGGATATCCCTCTGTATTTTGCTCCTATCCAGTAAATTGATAGTCGAGTCTGTTGTATTTCCTACCCAGTAAATCAGGTAGTTGATGATTTCTTTTCCAACTCAGTATTTCTCCATTTTTGGATTCAAATACTTTATTTGATTGGTATTTCCTAGCAGGGTGTTTATTTTTCCCTGTTTGAATTTTGTTCCCTGATTATATCATATCTTTTCCCAAGTGGAGTCTGTTATCCAGTGATTTATTTTCCTGGTAACTCTTTGGTTGTCTGTTGTTTCCCCGGCGGGATTTTCTTCTGTGTCCCCAAGTTTTGCTTTTCTCTGGTGGTCATTATTTTCCCCACAGGGATCTTGGTCTGCATATCATATTCATATCATATCATTGTTCTCTTAGGACAAAAATTGGGTTTTCTGTATTTAAGTCTCTCCCATCTTGTAGAGACGAAGATGTCAATCTTCATATCTCCGGATTGAAGAAACTTAAATAGGGGCAGCTGTAACACCCTAATTTTTGCCCTAAGATTTCTTCGCATATCATCTGCATTTTGCATACAAACAAGATCGCACTGGCTTTCGAGTTTCTCCTCAAATATAGGGTCTATGCTTCGCAGGGGATCACTATTATTTTTTATTTCTTTATATTTGTTTACTTACTGATCACTAACCAAAATACCAAAAATATGTTGCAGTGTTCTTCTTCTTCTCTGTGTTGCAGGTTTTCAAAAACAGGACAGTAATTTCATTCAGATGCGTTTGTTCAGTCTCAATGCGATTTCAGATGGATGTTTGACCTAATCTGGTCAAACTATCAAAAGATTGTGTTGACTGCCAGTTGTGTGTGCCAATGGTTCATTTCTCGGGCAATGCGTTTTCAAAGTACAAGTTGGGTTGTGTGATAATGTTTTGTACAAAGTTTGGTTGGTTCATCAGTTATCAGACAATGTTCTGTGAGAAGTTTGGTTCGAATATTCAATGATCACCAGTTCATTTGTGGATTTATTTTCCAAGAGATCGATTCAGAAGTATTTGAAAATGTTTAGAAGTCCAAAAGTCAATGGTGGTGGCTTGAATGGCAAGTTGCAAATTATCTGGCTGTTCAGTGGGTCTGTGTTGGCTGTGTTCATTTTTCATCAGAGGCTTGTGCAAAAATAATTCAGATCTGGTTGTGGGCTTAAAGTCAAAACTTCATTCTTTATCCATTTTCTTTCCGATTAAACCATCTTATCCAAATAACCATTTTTTTTAATTCAATTCCCGATTGTTCCATTTTTTATTATTTCAATTTCCATTTCTTTCTTTTTCTTATCCATTTTCAATTACTTTGTTATTATTCACTTTTATCATTAAACAAGATCATCTTTTTTTAAAAATTCAAAAAGCCAATTTAATTGTTAGTCCATTTCTTTGTTTTCTATATGAGAAAAATATATTATAAAAATAAAATTCCCATTTCTTCCATCTTTTATTATTTATTTTTTTATTAGTCCTTTTATATTTCTTTTAAGCCCACATGAGTTTTCCTTTTGGCCCATTAGCCATCTTGCAGCAATCATAACAACAAAGCCCACAAACTACAACGTCATCAGCCAAACACCCACACGCCCACACTAACAGCCAGCCGCAGCTTTGCAAAACTCCAGCAGTCTCGCGCCGTACCAAACAAACCAAGTCTCAGCTTTTTTTGCCCAAGCCACTTGCACTAGCCAAATAGCCAAAAACAATTCACAGCCAAACACCAACTCTTTGCAAGCCCCACGTGACCAAACAAACAAGCAGCTTGCCTCATTTCCCAGCAGGCCCCACACGGCTACAAGCCTGCGTCCGTACGCAGCCAACAATGCTTTTCACCGAAACAAGCTTCACATCAAACGTGACTTCACAAGCCAACTCCCGGCCAGCTTCCGCGCGTCACTTCACCTCAGCAAAACCTTTCCCACTCCAAGCCTCAGCTTTCCAGCATCACAGCAAGCATAGCAAGCCAAAAGCAACAAGCAAAACAACATGGACCTTCGGCCAAGCCGCACGCCCCTCAAAAGCAGCCTCACATTTTTTCGCAAGCAGCTTACGAACATCAGCTCATCGCGCAGGACTCCCAGCTTCAATATCACCTCAGCCGCAAGCAACACCCCACGAGCTTCCCACGCACGAAACAAGTCACGCTTATTTTGCAGCATCTGAAGCATGAAATAAACAAAATCAAAACGCAAACATCATTTGAACAAAACGCAGCAAAAACGAAAACAGAAGGAAGCGAACACGAGAACTTCGCCGTGACACAAAACGCAATCACTCCTCAACATAAAACGCAGCAAGGCCTTGATCTTTAACAGAATTTATTCACTTCAATTTCATCACAATCCTCCTATAAATACAGCCTTAAGCTCCTTCAAATCTCAAGCTGACAGAGCCAAAAAATCCCTGCTCAATTCAATTTCAAATCCCAAATCCCTAACTCCTTTCTCCTTTCATCACCTACAACCTTCAATTTCAATAATCCCCAAAACTTAATTCCTACTAAAGCAAAAATCTGTGATTGAATTTGATTGAGAGAAGAGAGAGAAGCCGAGAGAGGCCAAGAGAAAGAAGAAATCGAAAGTTGAAGAAGAAGAAGAAGAAGAAGAGAGGTCCGCGAATTTGTGAAGGTGAGCCTTGAGAGGTTCTCCCCTGTTTCCTTCGCAATGCATTAGTGAAGAAGAAGAGCTCTCTGTTTCTTTATTATTTTGTTTATAATTATTTCTTTTCATTTCTTTTAATTTTAAGAGTGATGGTGAATATGGTGACTGGCCTAAGGCCATGTTTTGCTGTTGATCCACCATCATGACCCGCGGGCTTCATCTCCCCCTCCCCTTCTATTTTTTTTTTATTTTCTATTTCTTTGACTTTCTTCATTTTTTATATTATTTATTATATAGTTTATTTTGATATAGAAATTTCTTTAGAAAGTATTTTTAGAAATTAATTGTTTTAGAAAAAGATTTTAAGAAAAATGTTTAGAAACAATGTTATAAAAGTATTTTTAAAAAGGAATGTTTAGAAAAAGATTTTTGAAAAGAATTTAAAAAATATTTCAATTCCTTTTATGGATCTATTTTTAGATCCATCTTTTCTCCATCTTTTTATTTGGTCGATGACAATCTCCGATTCGGGATTGTTGATTTCCGATAAGTTTAATCTTCATTATTTCAAATCTATGGATGAATGATCATTTGGATCATTCTTCATACTTTGAGATCGTGATAGGTTGCTTTTCGATGAAATTCAACGAAAATCCCGATTAAGATTAGACCGTTCTCTTTCTTTTAGTGTGGCATGTTTTCGGAGAACGATCCATTATATCGTTTCTCTAACATGTATTAACACGAATATCTTCCACTTTAATTAGTGGTGGCCGGCCTCATTTGTAGGGTAATTACTTCGTAAATTACTCGGCGATTGCTTAACATAGACCTAAAGTTGTCCCGATTCGGATTAAGATTCACTTGGATCCGGTTGCCTCGATTTTATTATTCCTTGTTGTGGTTGTGCTTGATTAAGTTCATCATACCACTTATATTGTAAATATTATAATATTGTGAATATAATTGTTTAAATTTAATCTCTTGCACCTTATCCTTTTATTTTAATCTCTTGCTCCTTTGTCTTCTTTATTATGCTTTATCATATAATATCATATATCATTTGTTTATGTTCATATTGTGCTTGTTTTTTTTATTTTGTCCATTTGGATATCAAAACACTAATAAAGGATTGAACACTTAAAAGACTTGTGACTTCTAATTTTGGACTAATGGTTACTATCCCGAGCTTTTTGGAGAATGGACTTAGACTTTAAGATCTTCCCCCTTGCTCAAGTTGGAATGAATTAGAAACCTCGGCCTCAAGATTATTTCATTGGCCTTTGAAGATGGAATTCCGAACTTTGAAGAATTATGCATATTATGGTTTGGTAAACTTTTCTCTTATCTTTTTTAATTCATGTATTAGGATTAGTCCCTTCATCTCCTCCCCATTCTTTAATTTTCAAAACTTCTCCTTATTTCAAAAACCTTCTTGTTTTCAAACTTCAAACACTTTCATAAATAAACCTTGACTTAGGTCAAGTGATTTTTAATCTTTTCACTTTATTTTCTTAATCAATGTTAATTCATGTAAATATATCAAAAACCATTTTCTTACATACTTTAAAAAATGCAAACCCACTCAATTGTTTTTGTGCCTTTGTGCACCTTTTCTTTTTTCACATGTTTAGATATGATTCATCCTTTCTAGCGGAATTATTCGCTAAGGGATGACGACTTATCTCTACATTTTAAAATCAATGCAACCCATTGTTCTTTTCAAATTTTGTACCACGAACTACGAGGTTTTGATCTCGCATTGCACTTTGTGGGTACATAGGCATAAGGCGTTAAAACCTTATCAAACACAAAATCATTAAAAAATATTCTTCTCCTCATCTCTTCCATCTTTTCAAGCAAACCAATTTCAGACCAAAAAGCAATAAATGTTTCAAAGGGCTCCCGTGGAGTACTACGGACGAGTCGGGTGCCTAAAACCTTCCCGGTTCGTAACCAATCCCCTTACCCATTCTCTGTTTGTTTCTTTTAGCTTTTGCTTTTAGACTCCTAGGTTTTTATTCGTTCTTTTACCTTTTTCCTTTCGGAAATAAACAAAAGCGCGGTGGTGACTCTGTGTACATCGAGTTAAGTTAATCAATAGCTTACACTCACGATTTTACCGCTACAGGTTTTCCTTGGAAAAATCCGTAGGGTTTTATCCTCCAAGATCATTGAAGATTTTGGGGTTTTGCACACATTGATCGGTCGTAGATTCAGCCGAGTGAGGTAGATTGAAGATCAAGTGGATCATTCTCTCATATCACGGTAGATGGAGGATTGCGAAGGTCTTTGTGGGTTCACAAGTGTGGGAGAAACTCATCCGTGCTCAAATTTTGAAGAATCGTGTATTCTTGCAATAAGGGAGTAAATTAATCTGAGGCTTTCTCAACACGCGTGGAAGACTTGATTCTACTTTGGATCAAGGGACAAGAAGAAGAATTGACAGCACTTTCAACTTGGTTTGGTTTGTTGGTTAATTCATTTCTATTCTTGTAAAACAATTGCGATTTAATAAAATTGCCCAATTCAATTTCGAATTGGGGGCAGAGTACTTCGAGCGAGGACGGCGAAGGAACTACCTCAACAAATTCCTTGTGTTCTTATTATTTCTCGCATTCTACTTTTGTTCATATTGATATTGTGTGCTTGAAAATTCCGGTGTATCAAATTAGTGCAAACAAGGTGTTTGATAAATTGCTTCAATCAAAAGTGTTGATTGGAGTTAGTAAAATTCTGCACTATTTGACACAACAAAATTGCCCTTGGAGTGTGCACTCTATGTGTTTGATAAAAAGCTCAATCACACAAGATCACTATCTTTGTATTTGTTTTCTTCTCTAATCATCATTAAGACTAGTTTTATCAAGTGCTGAATATTCAAGTGTATCATTTGTAAATCATTAATTCATCTAGTCATCATTTCATTCTAATTGGGTTTTACGCATATCCGATCTCCGGTGACTTCAAATTTGAACTAGACGATTTTTCGGGAAACATCCGCTATTCTCTTTCAACTTAATTTTGAAAAGATAAATTTTAAAAAGGGATCTATTCAATCCCCCTTCTAGATCCGCGCTATCGTCTAACAAGTGGTATCAGAGCACCGGTTTATCTGTGTTTCACATACAACTTATTGGAAAATGGACAACGATCCAACGGGGGCGTACAATAGAACTCCAGTTTTTACCGGAGAAAACTATAGTCACTGGAAAGATTGTATGCGTATCCATATCAACTCTGTTGATAGAAAAATTTGGAAAGTTATCCAAGAAGGCCCTTTTCAAATAACCATGGCCGGACCGGATAATGTCCAAATTGAGAAACCGGAAGCATAATGGGATGATAATGATGAAAAGAAATATAGCTACGATTGGAAAGCTCGAAACATACTTATAGCTTCCTTGGGAGCTGATGAATATTTTCGAGTTTCTCATCACACATCGGCTAAAACTATGTGGGAAGCCTTACAAGTTGCCCATGAAGGAACCGATGATGTCAAGCTTGCTAGAATTAATACTCTACAACAAGAGTTTGATCGTTTTCACATGAGCCAAGGGGAAACCGTTGGTGAAATGGGAAAAAAGATTTTCTCACTTGACAAATAGATTAAATGCTCTTGGTAAAACTACTCTTAATGATGTTGCAACTAACAAGATTTTGAGATGTCTTACTAGGGAATGGTTGCCAAAAGTTACGGCAATTAAAGAAGCCAATGACGTAAGAACGTTGGATCTAACGACTCTCATTGGAAAACTACAAGAGCATGAACAAGAGCTCTTAAACTTAAATGAGCATGAAGACAAAGAGAAGAAAGAAAAGATCGAGAAAAATAAAGATCATGAGAAGAAGAAGAAGTCCATTGAATTAAAATTTTCTTCATTAAAATCCTCCACAAATAAAGATAGTGGGAGTGATACGAGTGATGATGATGACGAATCAAATGAAGATATGGGCTTATTCGTAAGAAGATACAATCGGTATCTCAAAAAGAATGATATTTCTCATTCGGACAAGCGTATCATCAACTATCGAAGAAAATCAAATCCTTCCAAGCAAGAGTATGTTAAAAGTACTAAAGGCAAAGGATCTTGTTACAACTGCGGAAAACCGGGACATTACAAACCGGATTGCCCTATGTTGAAGAAAGACAAGGCAAAAGACAAATATCAAAGAAAAGGCAACAAGGCTAGAAGAGCATATATAGCTTGAGAAAGCGATAATGAGTCGTCTAGCAAAGATACCTCAAATGATGAGGAAGAGAGAGTAAATCTTTGCCTCATGGCTCACAAGAAAAGCAAGAAAGAGGTAAAACATGCTAAATATGAATATGCTGAAAAACTCTCTTATAATGATTTGCTTAGTAAGTTTAATATTCTCCATCAAGAAGCTAAAGAAGCCTTCAAGCGTATTGCATCCGATAAAAGAATTTTTGCCTATTTAGAAGGAAAGGTTTCAGATAGTGAAAATGCTATGAAATCTCTTAAGGCATCAATGGTAGAATCTATAGTAGAAGACAAACGAGAATGACACAACTTTCATGGTTGTGAAATTTGTTGGATTTGGCAAAAGGAAGTCAAAACTCTTCAAGCCAAACTAAACAAGTTATCACAACCAAAAATGACATTCACTATTGATCATTCAAACTTTAGGGAATCAATGAATAATCCATTTCAAAAATACACCTATGTTGTGAAGGATCAAAATAGTCAATGCAAATCAAAACCATTCTTGAAATGTCACTATTGTTGCAGGGAAGGTCATAAAATTGCCAAATGTCGCTTTAGGAAACACTTGGTCCCAAAAGGCATTTGTCAATGGTTGCCTAAAAGCAACAAAATTTTCACTCACACTCTAGGATCCAATGAAAATTGGGTACCTTTCTCTCTTGTCTAATCATACAGGTGGAGTGTCTTGAGACTATGGAGAAACAGTGGTTTCTTGATAGTGGATGCTCAAGACATATGACAGGTGATATTTCCCTATTCCATGACTTTGTGGCTAAGAAGAAGGGCTTTGTTACCTATGGTGATAACAACAAAGGAGTTATACTCGGTAAAGGTAGTGTAGGTAATCCCTCTTCTACATCTATCTCTAATGTCCTTTTAGTTGAGGGTCTTAAACATAACTTTGTTAGCATTAGTCAATTATGTGATAAGGGATATAATGTCTCTTTCTCTAAAGAAGGATGCATAATTGAACACAATGACAACAAAGAGGATGTGTTTAAAGGCCTGAGGGTTAATAATGTTTATATGCTTGATTTGAATTCGATGACCATGAGTAATCCTAAATGTCTTATCTCCAAAAGTGAGGAATCTTGGCTTTGGCATAGACGTCTAGCTCATGTCAACTTTGACTTGCTAAATAAGATTGTGTCCAAAAACTTAGTAGTCGGTTTGCCCAACATAAAGTTCACTAGAGATCATCTTTGTGATGCGTGCCAAATGGGTAAGCAAACTAAGATATCTTTTAAATCAAAAAATCTAGTCTCTACTTCTAGACCTCTTGAACTTCTACACATGGATATTTTTGGTCCTTCTAGAATCAAAAGTATAGGAGGGAACTATTATGGTTTTTTTATTGTTGACGACTACTCTCGATTTTGTTGGACAATATTTTTAGCTAGTAAAAGTGATACCTTTTCAGCCTTTGAAACTTTTGCCAAATTATCTCAAAACAAACTTGGCACAAACATTGTAACTATTAGAAGTGACCATGGAGGTGAGTTTGTAAATCATCTCTTTGAAATTTTTTATGAAAACCATGGCATTAATCATAACTTCTCCGCTCCTAGAACACCACAACAAAATGGTGTTGTGGAACGTAAAAACCGTGTGTTGGAGGAATTGGGAAGAACTATGATTAATGATAGCGGTATTCCTAAATATTTTTGGGCCGATGCTATTAGCACCGCTTGCTATGTTTTGAATAGGATCAATATTCGACCTATTCTAAACAAAACGCCCTATGAACTATTAAAAGGAAGAAAACCAAATATTTCACATCTTCATGTTTTTGGTTGCAAATGCTTTGTGCTTAATAATGGAAAAGAGAATCTTGGAAAATTTGATTCAAAGGCGGATGAAGGCATCTTCCTTGGATACTCTAATCCAAGCAAAGCATATAGAATATTTAATAAAAGGTTGCTTATAGTCGAAGAATCTGTACATGTATCCTTTGATGAAGCTTATCCAAATGTTGTCGAAAAAAGTAGTGGTGTTATTGGTGCAGGTGCCTCCTCTAGTGAGATTGTTAAAGACATTGTTGTTTCTCGTGTTGAACCCTTGACGGATGTTGAGAATAAGGAGCCGGTTGATGTGTCTAGTCTCAAAGATGAAGGTGAAGCATCCCCTCAAAATGATCTACCATTGGAATGGAAGACATCAAAAGATCATTCTATCGATAACATCATTGGAGATATCTCAAAGGGTGTCATTACTAGATCAAGGCTAAGTAATTTTTGTTTTTATCATGCCTTTATATCTCAAATTGAGCCTAAGAATGCCAAAGAAGCATTACTTGATGAAAATTGGTTCCTAGCTATGCAAGAGGAATTAAATCAATTTAAAATAAATGAGGTTTGGGACCTTGTTCCACCTCCATTAAATCATCGAGTAATTGGCACCAAATGGGTTTTTAGGAACAAATTGGATGAAAACGGCACTATCATTCGCAACAAGGCTCGTCTTGTTGCTCAAGGGTATAACCAAGAGGAAGGCATAGACTATGAGGAAACTTATGCTCCTGTTACCCGCCTTGAAGCTATACGCCTCTTACTTGCATTTGCTTGTTCACAAAACCTTAAACTATATCAAATGGATGTTAAGAGTGCCTTCCTCGACGAATATATAAATGAAGAGGTTTATGTGTGTCAACCTCCTGGGTTTGAAATCTTTGAAAACCCAAATTATGTTTACAAATTAAAACGTGCTTTATATGGTCTCAAACAAGCTCCTAGAGCTTGGTATGAGCGTCTAAGCAAATTTTTAATCAATCAAGGTTTTTCAAGAGGAAAAGTTGATACTACTCTCTTTATTAAACATGAAGGAAAACATTCTATATTAGTTCAAGTATATGTAGATGATATTATCTTTGGCTCTACTAATATGAAGTTGGTTAAAGAATTTTCAAGTTCTATGCAAGGTGAGTTTGAGATGAGTATGATGGGGGAGCTAAATTTCTTCCTCGGACTTCAAATTAGACAACTTGAAGATGGAACCTTCATAAGTCAAACTAAATATTGCAATGAGTTGTTCAAGAGGTTTGATATGACAAACTCCAAGCCTATTGATACACCAATGCCTACGGCTGCAAGTCTTGATCGTGATGAAAAAGGTAAGGATGTTGATATAAAAAAGTATCGAGGTATGATTGGTTCTCTTCTTTATCTCACCGCATCGCGTCCCGATATTATGTTCATTGTATGTATGTGTGCTAGGTTTCAATCTTGCCCTAAGGAATCACATTTAAAATCAGTTAAACGCATACTTAGGTATCTTTGTGGTACTTCTAAGTTTGGTTTATGGTATCCTAAGGGTAGTGATTGTTCCTTGGTAGGTTTTTCCGATTCCGATTTTGCCGGTTGCAAAATGGATAGGAAAAGCACTAGTGGAACTTGTCATTTCTTTTCAAACTCTCTTGTAAGTTGGCATAGCAAAAAGCAAGTCTCTGTTGCCTTATCAATTGCAGAGGCGGAGTATATTGCAGCCGAAAATTGTTGTGCCCAAATTCTATGGCTAAAACAACAATTGCTCGACTTCAATATCTCTCTCAAGCAAATTCCAATATTTTGTGACAATACTAGTGCAATTAATCTTACCAAGAATCCTATTCTTCATTCACACACTAAACATATTGAAATCATGCATCATTTTCTTAGGGATCATGTAGAGAAAGGTGATGTGGTGTTTGAGCATGTTGATAGTGTAAATCAACTAGCCGATATTTTTACAAAACCACTTGATACCGATCCTTTCTTCTTTATCCGTAGAGAACTTGGTGTTCTTGATATATCTGATAGATCTTAGTAATCATTGTTTTGATTATATATTATTCCTTGAGTTAACTTCACTTGTATCTCACATCCTATTATGAGGTATCATCTTTCATTCATCTCTCATATACTCGAGGTAATATCACTCTTTACTCACTTATCTTAATTCATTCTTGATGTATGTATTTAGTAAGAATGTATGCATGGATTGTGTTTGTAAATTAATCTATTTTTTCTTTTCTAAGTGGATTATGAGTGATTGCGTGACAAATAACTTGCATACATGATGATGTTTTTATATTTTGAGATATTTTAAGTGGTTTTTGGTGACATATGTTGTTGGAAATTGTCGGGTCCCAACAGGCCGACTCATGAGTCGGCTCATGGACTCTTATGAGTCGACCTACATGCTCCTTTGAGCCGACTCATTTCAAATTCAAATTGAGTCGACTCATGGATGAATTTGAGTCGGCTCATTGACGCCTCGACTGACGTGTGGCTGTCTTGAAAAGACGCGCCGCCTGCCAGTTCGCCTCCCTAGGTCGGCACATCAATGCATCCATCCACTTTTACCTTTCCATTTATTATTTCCTTAATTTTTTTCATTAAAACCTCATTTTTCATTTCATATTACCATTATCATCACATAAAACTCTCATATTCTCTCAAGTTTCATCATCTTCCTCCAACATTCAACTCTCTCTCAAAGCTCCATTTTCCTGCAAAAATGGCTTCAAAGACTACAGGGAAAAGGTCCCGTGGCTCCTATTCTCAATCATCTCTTCCGGTTTATGCTCTGTCTCTTCTTCCTTCTGATCTGGAGGAAGTCTATAACAAGAAATTCAAGAACATAAAGGTAATTCCTCAATATGTTTACTCAAGGTCAACTGCCTCTCAAATGCACATTCCCCACATTATTGAACTTATGGACTTCCAAGGTATCAATCCTTTTCTATCTTGTCATGATGACTACAATGAAGACTTGGTTAAGATGTTATATGCTGGCTTGGTTGGCACCTTTAAAGGTTTTGAGTTCAATTTCCGTATGGGCTCTCAAATGTTTGCCGTAAATGCTCAAGTGTGGAAAAACCTCTTTCGCATTGATCCTAAAGAAGCGAGCATTTTGATGACAGATACGTCTCAAGTTGACAACTACGTCTTCCGTAATGAACTCAATGGTATGCTTAAAGAACCTTTTGTCGAATTTGTTGTTAATTCTGAATTGTTTCCGAATAATATTACTACTGGAAAAGTCAAGCCTGTTGATCGTATTCTGCACTGGATTGTTGCCCACACTTTACGGCCCAAGAAAGGCGGTTTCTCTCGTATTGATATGAGTGAAGTGCATTTGGTTTATATCCTTCGAAACAAGGTCAAAGTCAAATGGCCTCACTACTTTGCGAGTCGTATTTTTGCCTTGAAGGAAAAGAAAGGCGTTGCTCTTGCTTATCCTTCCATTATTCAGAAGATTATTGACAAAGCTGAGGTTGTTGGTTTTGATGTTCCTTTGATATCTGTTCCGGATACAAATTGCTTTCAGCAGAAAACCCTAAGCCTCATGGGTCACATCTGGGATTCTCAAGAACGCCGGTATCGTTATGTGGGAAGAGGTGATCAAAATTAACCGCTTGAAGATAATTCTGATGGGGATGATCCTGAAGATCAACCTGCACAAAATGAGATTCCAAATGAAGACGTGCCTGCTGACAATAAAGAGTGGTATGGCATACACTCCAATGACTCTTATGAAAATCAAGGTTGGGGTGAATGGCAACACACCGGGTGGACCAACACCACTACTCAGTTTGCTCTTCCCTCTCCTCCTCCATCTCAACCGCAACAAGATGATTCTTCAAGAATAATGGTGATGCTTCAAAATATGCAAATCCAACAGCAGGCTTACTACACCACTCAGATGAGTGATACACTGAGTTAGAGAGGCGTTTAATTGAGCAAGACACTGCCTTTGTTGAGTATGTGTCTGTTCAAGACACTAGGTATACTACATTACAGGATCACTTGGTTGCTCAGGACACAACCTTTAACTCTCTGAACAGTAGCTTTCTTTAATTCACGGAAAATGACATGGATGATTCGCAGCCCATCGCCTATCATCGACGCTATCCTTCCACTAGAGATCGTCACCCACATCCTTGAGAGAATAGTTTCATCATATGTACTTGTCATGAATATTATTTTGGTTTATGTAATGTTTGCTTTATTTGTTTGAATGAACTTTCTTTTCGCCTTAATCCCATTATCTTTGTTTATTATCATGTTTACTCGTCTTTCAAAATTGTGTGTTTATGAATGCGGGTTTCTATCGCAATTGGATTGTCAAATTAACATTTCATTCGGCTTGTTGTTTTATTGCTTCAATTTACTCATGTGGTTTCTCTTCTTTTTGATGTTGTCAAAGGGGGAGATGATCTTGAGATCGATGTATATGAGATCGGGTCACATAATCAGGGGGAGTCTGGCGATTATTTCATCAAGTTTTTGCCATCATCAAAAAGGGGGAGTTTGTGTGACATAGCATGGTTTTAATGTGTCAAAAACTTGGCATGTTTAGAAAGCTTGACAGGTTCAAAATGAAAAAGGGAAGATTGGCATCTTTAGAAAAATATACTGAATGAGCCGACTCAAAATCATCCATGAGCCGACTCATTCAGTGTTAAATTGATGATAAATGCACGGGTCCAAACAGGCTGCCTGATACATCATTTTGGTCGACTCACAAGTGTGGATGAGTCGACTCACAACTCTTTATGAGCCGACTCATGCAAGTGTAAAATGGTGATAAATGCACGGGTCCAAACAGGCTGCCTGAAACATGTTTTTGGTCGACTCATGATAATGGATGAGCCGACTCATAATCCATCATGAGTCGACTCATCAAGAAATATTTTCTTCTCAATTTTCACGGGTCTCAACAAGCTGCCTCTCTGTTAATTTTGGTCTACTCATCTGTAAGTTTGAGCCGACTCATTTAAAGGTTTGAGTCGGCTCATCACTGTGCTGACTCATTTTTTCATTTATTTTTCTCTCTCTTATGATTCATTTACTCTAACCAATATAAATAGCTGCTGAATTTCTTTTGAGAAGTGAAAACAAGGAAAGTGAAAGATATACACATAGCTCTCTTCATTTTCTTCATTCTTGCATCAATCAAACAATTACACACAATAATCTTTGTTCGATCTTGGTGTACGTTTTGAAGATAACGTTCAATCGTGAATCAGAATTTCAGATTGGGTTTAGAGTGTGTGGGTTTTCCTTGGAAAAATCCGTAGGGTTTTATCCTCCAAGATCATTGAAGATTTGGGGGTTTTGCACACATTGATCGGTCGTAGATTCAGCCGAGTGAGGTAGATTGAAGATCAAGTGGATCATTCTCTCATATCACGGTAGACGGAGGATTGCGAAGGTCTTTGTGGGTTCACAAGTGTGGGAGAAACTCAGCCGTTCTCAAAGTTTGAAGAATCATGTATTCTTGCAATAAGGGAGGAAATTAATCTGAGGCTTTCTCGACACGCGTGGAAAACTTGATTCTACTTTGGATCAAGGGACAAGAAGAAGAATTGACAGCACTTTCAACTTTGTTTGGTTTGTTGGTTAATCCATTTCTATTCTTGTAAAACAATTGCGATTTAATAAAATTGCCCAATTCAATTTCGAATTGGGGGCAGAGTACTTCGAGCGAGGACGACGAAGGAACTGCCTCAACAAATTCTTTGTGTTCTTATTATTTCTCGCATTCTACTTTTGTTCATATTGATATTGTGTGCTTGAAAATTCTGGTGTATCAAATTAGTGCAAATAAGGTGTTTGATAAATTGCTTCAATCAAAAGTGTTGATTAGAGTTAGTAAAATTCTGCACTATTTGACACAACAAAATTGCCCTTGGAGTGTGCACTCTAAGTGTTTGATAAAAAGCTCAATCACACAAGATCACTATCTTTGTATTTGTTTTCTTCTCTAATCATCATTAAGACTAGTTTTATCAAGTGCTGAATATTCAAGTGTATCATTTGTAAATCATTAATTCATCTAGTCATCATTTCATTCTAATTGGGTTTTACGCATATCCGATCTCCGGTGACTTCAAATTTGAACTAGACGATTTTCCGGGAAACTTCCGCTATTCTCTTTCAACTTAATTTTGAAAAGATAAATTTTAAAAAGGGATCTATTCAACCCCCTTCTAGATCTGCGCTATCGTCTAACACATTAGTCAAAGTCAAGTATCATACACATGTGGAGCTTAGCTTGGGTGACTCATCTGCCATGTAGGATGTGTTTACCTTAAGGGTGTGTATACAAACTAATTTCAGTCATATGTACGAAACTTAGTGAAAATAGAAAGAAGAAACCCTAGCGCAGCGCAACTACCATTGAAGCTTGAAGCATCATAACCAGCTACCATTGAAGCTTGAAGAATCATAAACATTTCCGAAGCATAATTTACCAGGTATTCGATATTACAATTTGAAATGTTATTCGATTTCAGTTAGTTTAATGATTTAGGGTTTTTAGGTTTTAGGTTTTTTAGGATAAGTTACTGATTTAGGGTTATTGGATTTCAATTAGGGATTTGTGTCAGTAGAGATGAGTGAGTACCTGAATCTTACAATTTACCATAGTGGTGCATTTGTCGATGACGAGCTGAGTGTATACGAAGGGGGGGGGGGATTTCAGAATTGAAAATAGATGTTGATAGATGGAGCTATTTTAAACTTCTAGGTTGTTTTAAGGATTTAGGTTACACCTGTATTGGGAAAATTTACTATAAGGATCCACAATTTGGGTTGAACACCTTGGTTGATGACAAAGGAGCCCTAGAGATTGCTGATTTGTATAGGGTGCACCTTAGGGTTGACATATACATCACACACATATTGTCACAACCTGATTTCTATGATTGTCCAATTGATGAAGTATAAGTAGATGTAATGGAAGAGGATGACACTGAAAAAGTTCTTGCTGCAATGCTTGAGGAAGTTAATGCTGAGGTGAATAATATTGAGCCCTTGAATAAGACAACTCCAAGGATGGAAGAAGATGCTTTGAATCAGAATGAAGGGAATAATAGTGATCATGTGAATCTGAATGTTGGGGTGAATAATATTGAGCCCTTGAATGAGATAACTCCAAGGATGGAAGAGGATGCTTTGAATCAGAATGAAGGGAATAATACTGATGATAGTGAGGATGATAATGATGATAGTGCAATGGAAGTTGGTTTTGATGATGAATCAGATAAATTTGATGATGAGGAGGGTGATGTGATGGAATATGTGAATGATCATGAGGGGAAGATAAAAAGGGTAAAGAAAAGTGTGAAGATAACGTTAGTGATAATGAAAGTGATGATTTACAAAGTGGGTGTGAAAGTGATGATACTAGTGATGTTGTTAGGAAAAAGTACCCTATTTTTAAATCACAGAAAGACATGTCAAATTTCAAATGGGAGGTTAGGATGTATTTCACAACCAAGGATGATTTCAAAGAAGCTATAGAATCATATGCAGTGCAATCTGGCAGGGGTCTTAGGTACATTAAGAATGACAAGGTAAGGGTGAGGGTTAGATGTAAGGAAGGATGTGATTGGGAAGCCTACTGTGCAAAGTTACCTAATGAGGATTCTTGGCAACTAAGGAAGATCATAGACAACCATAGTTGTAGTAGAGAGTACAATGTAAAGCTGATGAGTACAAAATGGTTAAGTAAGAGGCTACAGAATTCAGTGAAATCCAATCCAAGATTGAAGCTTAGGGACATAAAGGAAAAGGCACAAAAAAATGGAATGTAGGTGTTAGCAAGTAAAAGGACATAAGAGCAAGATTTGCTGCAAGAGACATGGTAGATGGTTCTTTTTTTAGGGACTATACAAGGATCTATGACCATTGCCATGAACTTTTGAGATCTAACCCAGGTTCTACCGTGAAAGTCAATGTGTATCATGTACCAGATGGTTCTGCAAATTATAGACCATATTTTAAGAGGTTGTACATTTGCTTGGCTGCTTGTAAGGAGAGTTTTAAATTATGTAGACATTTCATTGGGCTAGATGGTTGTTTTTTGAAAGGGTTGTGTGGAGGGAAGATCTTGGCAGCCATTGGTAGAGATCCAAATGATCAAATGCTACCAATAGCATTTGCTGTGGTTGAAAGAGAAAATAAAGATAGTTGGACTTGGTTCTTGGAGCTTCTTATTGATGATCTAGGTGGGAGAGAAAAATGTCTCACATACACCTATATATCTGATCAACAAAAGGTAAATATTTTCTAAGTTATGTTTACTTATAGTTACTTATGTTATTTGTACTAACTTGTGTTATTTTTGTTGTATAAAGGGTTTATTACCTGCCATGGATGAGTTGCTACCTGGAAATTATCTGGAAAGCTGCAAAGTGCACATATTACCAAGATTGGGAAAGAGAGATGAAAGGGATGAAGGAAATCAATGTGGAAGCATACAACCACATGATCCGCACTCCACCAAGATATTGGAGCAAATCATATTTCAAGACTCATAACAAATGTGATGAAGTCCTCAACAATATGTCTAAGGCATTCAATAGTGTTATTCTGGATTCAAGAGCAAAGCCACTAATTACTATGGTGGAAGAAATAAAGATATATATGATGGAGAGATGGGCAACAAATAGGATGAGGTTTCAGAATATGGCTGATGGGGAAGTCCTACCAAACATAAGAAAGAAAGTTGAAAAAACAAGCTCTTACACCAACCTTTGGATTGTCAGGTATATGAATTTCAATTGGTATAACAGTTTTGTGCTTATAGTAGATTATGTGCTTATAGTGATTTTGTGCTTATAGGATGGTTGCTGAACATATTTTTAAGGTGAAGCATCTAGAAAACCAAGCTGATAAATTCACTGTAGACCTTAAGGAGCAAAACTGTTCATGTAGAAGATGGGAGCTGACAGGCCTTCCTTGTGTACATGCCTTGTCATCCATGAAGAGTAGAAACTACAACATTGTTGACTACATTCCAAAATATTATAGAAAGGAGAGATACATGGAGGTCTATCAGTTTGTTATTTTTCCAGTTAATGGTTCTAATTTGTGGGCCAGAACTGAATATCCAGATGTGCAGCCTCCTAAGTATAGGAAGATGCCTGGAAGGCCAAAGAAAAGAAGAAATTTAGAGCAAGGTGAGATTGATGGTTCAGACAAAAAGATGAGAAGGACTGGGTTTAATGTTAGGTGTAACAGGTGCAAAAAAGCAGGTCATAATAAACTGACCTGCAAGGACCACACCAGATAACAAGTATCACAAGGCCAGCCATCTGAAGCATCTGTTCAGCAGCCATAACAATCTCAACAGGCTTCACAATCTCAGCAGACTTCACAATCTCAGCAGGCTGCACATGTGTCATCTCAGCAGGCTGCACATCTGCCATCTCAGCAGGCTTCAAGGAAGGCCAAGCAAGATCAAGGAAGGCCAAGCAAGTTATCTTTCAGAAGGCCAACTAAGCCTTTCATTCCCTCAGGCCCAACTACCAGGATAAGTGCAGTCAAGACTGTTGTAGGCCTAACAACAAGGAGAAATACACCAACAAAGAGATCAACCAAGACTTGGAAACTTTAGGCTTATGCATTTTGTTTGGACTGCTGTATTTTGTTTAGACTAGTAATGTGTTTTGTTGTATTAAGACATATGGTAACAATTTTGTCAATGTAATTTTGTCAATGTTATGTGTTATGACATATGTTATGTGTTTAGACTATGTTATGTGTTAAGATATATGGTACTGCTAACATTATGGTACTGTCAATGTAATTTTGTCAATATTTTGTCAATTTTGTTTAGCAATTATGTCAATTATGTTTAGCAATTATGATCACAAATAAGGCTGATAACAAATTCTAACATTATTGTCAACATTGGTATTGCTAACATTATGGTACTGTCAACATAACAATAACAAGTAACATTGATCACAAATAATCCATTACAAATGTCAAATTGGTACTGTCAACTACAATAACAACAAATTGATTCAACAAAATCAACAATATCCTAAAGCATTCTAAAAACAGTGAGAACAAATTGGTTCAATAACATCCTAAAGCATTCTAAAAACAACTACAACAAGGCCTATGAACAACATCAATTTCCAGAATTTTATCAACTTCACGAGCTTCTTCATGTCATTTTCCATATTGCTTATTTGTTTCCCATATTCTTCAATAGTCACTTGACCCTTTGCCACTGACTTTGAGAGCTTCTCAATTCTATCCATCAAATATTGCTTCTTCTCATCTCCAACATCTTCAAAATACCATCCAAAGTACCCACAACCAGCATTGCTTGATCCCTGCAAAATACCATCTTCAACATCAACCTTTTTTAAACACACATACATCTACTGTTTTTAAACAAACATACATATGACATACCTTAAAATTAGGACATCCCCAAAAATGTTTCCCATAGTTCTTGAATGTTGTGGCCATACGAAGAACAACTAAATCCCCACAGTGACATATAGGTTTCCAAGTTGTGCTTGTGTTGACATTAGATCCTTCCTTCGAAGAACACACACCATAACCGTGTTTTGCTTTCATCACTGGCGTCGGCGCCGACCCACTGGATTTCATGTTTGTGACTCTATGCTTTTGCTTTTGCTTGAATCAATTTGGGGATGAAGGGAAAATTTTCAACAACCCTAGAAAAGCATGACACTAATTGGGGATGAACAATCTCAGTTTAAAGGAGGAAGAAGACTTCAAATGCCATGTTAGTTGTCACATATGACAAAGTTAACGTCTGTTTGGGGGTGGTGGACGGAAAAGATCTATTTGGTACAATTTAAAAAATTAAAGGACCTTTTTGTCACTTTTTAGAGATAAGGGATCAAATTGGACCCAGTGATGGAGTTAAGGGACTATTTTGGGTATTTTGCCTTTAAAAATTTATGATTGAATACCTAATATAACAAATAGTATTAATTTCAAATGAAGACATATGTTCACAACGAAGAGTATATTCTCGTTGAAAGAGAATAATCTATAAATTAAAATGATAATAAAAAGTAAAAATGTAAGCCAATAAAATGGGTAAAGTGTCAAAGTGGTAAGTAGGGGTGAGAATAAGTTTGGCCGAACTAGACTTTGTCATGTTTGAGACTGACCTACTAAAAAATTTCAAGTCTAAATCTGGTCTATAACCTATCAAAGGTTTTTATGTTTTGGCCACATTTTCGAAGGCTTGATTGACATGTTAGCCTACATAAAAAGCTCATACCATTTAAATATGTGTAAATAAGAAATTCAACAAATGTTTAAATAGACTAGAGAAGAGACTAAATGTTTGTTTCCATTGACTTATCTGAGTTTGCCTAGTAGCATAAATTTTGTGAGATGATTTATTTGATAGAACTTACAAAAACACCTTATAACATTATTCATAGGATTTCTTTCAACTTACTTTCATAAGTTCTTAAATATAACCAAATTTCAATCTTGTATTTTAATATAAAGAATAAAATACAATATAAAAACAATAAATTTATTCATATTTAATAAATAGGCCGACCTAATAGTTTTATAAAGTTTTTTCTATGGTCTGCGGCATAATCTATTTAACTAGAGTTATAAAAAAATCTAAATTTTTTCTATTTAAAAAAAATTATGGTCTGACCTTGTCCTATAAATTAGGTCTTAAGTCTCGGGTAATAAGTAGGTGAATAGTGAGATGATATGCCGTTAAATTTATTATGGTTGTCATAATGTAATTCACTCCTCACATAATAACATTACACTAAATCATTTCATATATTTAAAAAAATAATAATAAATAATAATAATGATAATATTTTTGTATTTAGTAGACTAAACTAAGGGATCTTTGGTAAGATTTTTCTGCTTAATTATCAACTAAATTGTTTTAACCATTGTTTTTTTTTTAAAGATAATAATATTTTATATTTATTGATAATTGATAATTAACTTACGGTGAGTGTGGAAGAAGCGACAACACACATACATAACTACCTACCAGTCAGCCCTAGCTTGTTTGTTTTCCTTCTTGTTAGTTACTTACCATACTAAGGAAAGGAAAGTGGTTCCTTCCTCCTCAAAACCCCTTTCTTTCTTTTCTTAACTCCACCCTCCACATTCTACCCATCTTTCTTATTCCAAAATGGGAGGAGCAATTATTGTTGTTGCAGTTGTTGCGGTGCTGGCAGCTATTTCAATGACCATAGATGTCGCCGCAGCTGAGGTGAATCATGTTGTCGGAGGAGATCACGGATGGGATCCCACCTCCGACATCATATATTGGTCTTCCGACAAAATCTTCCGGGTCGGAGACCAAATCTGTATGTCTTTTTTCTAGATTGTTTCTTTTTTTTCATCACTCCATAGAACAGATTATATATTTTCTTTCTGCGCAGGGTTTACATACTCTGCAGCTCAGGGATTAATTGCGGAGCTAAAAAGTAGAGAAGAATACGAATCGTGTAACATGAGCAACCCTATCATGATGTACACGGAAGGTTTGCATAGAGTCCCACTAGAGAAGGAAGGAATGAGATACTTTGTGAGTACTGATTCTCAAAACTGTAAGAATGGGCTTAAGCTTCATGTTGAGGTTCAGCCCAAGGACTTGGGCTCACGGGCTTTGCCGGTCGCTCAAGCTGTTGCTGCGGATGGGCCTGCTGCTCCTTCTGGTTCGGCCCGTTGTGGTTACAATGTGATTCTTTCACTATTGTTATGTGTTATTGTTGTGGTTATTGCTTATTGATTCATGTAAGGTTATGTTTGGTTAGAATAATTAGTTGTATTGTATGTGTTATTGCGTATTTGAAGACAGGATATTTAGGAGTCTTTTGATAACTAAGATGTTGTCTAACACATCTAAAGTGTTTGTTTGAATTTTATCATAGCTATGTTAACATGATTGTCATAATCACAATGAATTTTTCTTATAAAAACTATACTTCTGAACTTGAATAAAAACTGATTTTGTTAAATTGCCATGTGGTGGATAAGGGTGTTCAAATCTAATTTGCTCAACAGAAAAAAAAAAAAAAAAAACTAAATTGAAAATCACAACGACAAAAAAATAAAAAACAAATCAAATCGGATTATGTTACAACTCAAATTTAATTTAATTTACATCCAACCTAAACCAGATCTATTCTATATTGGAGAAATTTTCAAAATATTTAATTGATCCGCGATCATGAATAATTCATTTTATGAATCTTTTAAACTACAAATGGTTATGTTGGTGCAGTGGTTGTCAGACTCAAACCAAGGACCTCTTGGTTACGGGGCACAGGAAAAGAAATAGATGTCACCAAACCATCACAATGTTTTATTGGTCATTATGATTATATAATTGTTCCTGAATTTTCATCCTCAAACCATTGATACACTTTTCTCATCGATTCGTACAAATTTTTCAATAAAAAAATATATTTGTTATGTATAAAAAGAACATGAAAGTAACATATTTTAAGTGGCAAAATTATATTTAAAACATTATTTTATTTTTCTAATGCGCAAAAATACATGGTGAAATTTTATTCTGAAAAATATCATTAATCGGTATATTTAATGTGAATAGACGAATCGAACCATAATCTTATTTAAACACACGCTTTCGAATTTATTTGTATTACTTTCATCATCTTATTTATGTATTTCCGCTGACCTGAAATACAAGATCTAAAATTCTGCATTAGCCTTAAGATTACAAATTATTTTCTCTTCTTCACATTTAAGATTTTAGTTTCATACTTCTCAAATATCTCTAAAAAAAATATCGCATTTTTTTATCGCCCTTCTTATCTAATCGTTCATCTCTATTGTTCTTTCTTCTCATCTTTAGTAATATCTTTTCTCCTTTTTTTTTATTACAATGTTTTTTATATTGTTTATATTATTGTTTTATGTTTTTTTATCTAATTTTATTTTTTAATATTAAATGAAATGTTATACAAATATAATAAGTTTTATTGTCCTTTATATGTGTATGTATAACTTAATAAATATCTTGTAAAAAAACTAAATTCACTTTTATACTAAAGAATAAAAAATTTTAATATTTTATAAAAGTTGAGATATTGATATGAACCATTTTTTTATTTCAAATATCATATTTAAAAGAATAGATAGAATGTTCGATTTTTAAGAGAGGTTATCTATATACCTAATTTCTAAGAAATAATTCTGAAAAATATGGTGTATCCAAAGATACATCTTCAGATTTATCTTTAAATTATTAAAAAAAAAACGAAACATTAAATTATTAAAAAAAAAACGAAACAACAGACTATACAAAGTACATCTCCGTAAAGCCTTGTGATCATATAATAGGGTTTGTAAGGTCCTTCCGTTTAACATTATAACTTTTTATTGTTAATAGTAAAAAGTACACCATCAGCTAGCAATATATTGTTCCCCATTTTTAGGAAATTAAATGAAGTACAAGTTATTTATGCAGATGCAAACAAAAGTGGTACCACTCAATGGTCATCAACTTACTAAAATCAATACCAAACTTTTCATGGCATCTCCAAGATGATGCACAAACTATGAAAGTTACATATGACAATAACTTGTGCAAGCTGTCAGATGGTGTATTAGCATACTTTCTTTTTAATGATGCACCTTTGGACACAGTCAATCACTAGATAACGCCTAGTTAATTCTTTCTCAGGATAACATAACTGGCTCCATTTGTAGATTTCTGTATCTTAGAGATTCTCTTCAGGATATCAGCAAAGGCTTTCTTATCCTACACATAGAAAACAAACACACAATGCAATGTAACGCACGTTAATAAATTGAGTAAAACACTAATTCGCCTTTTGAAATGGTAGGGGTCAGATATTCACACCTCCAAAATTTGTGAATTAGCAAAAACATTAAACTAGTGGGACTCTGGTCAAGATTCTAACCAAATTAAGAATAACTCCAACCGGATAACAAGAAAAAGAGCAAGTTATTAATACATCCTTCCTCATGTTGAGAAAAGGTGTCATAAGGTTTCGCATGTTCGTACTTCGTTTCATATATCCATCTATCCATTCAAAACAAATGATCACAGGCAATAATTTACCAAACTTTTAATCCAATATCGCATCATTTTAATCCAACGTTGACAAATATCAGTCGCATTCATTCTAAAGATTAGTAATTCTCATAAATTTAGATGTACAATAAGTGTAAAGCTGGAGCCAATTTAAGCAGTTTTATACAATTACAACTTCTCTTCAATTTGTGTGAAATGAACTAATATGACAATTAATGTAGGACAAAGTCTTTTTCACCGTATCTAAATTTGATGAAATGTTGATTAAGAATTAACCTTGGACCTCAGAGCAGCAAGAAAAGGCAGGATTGGACTATTTAAGCAAAACATATTCAGTTTAGACAAGTAGGATAAAGCAAAATAGAGCTTACCTCTGAACATCTTAATCTGGCCTTAAATTTACCCACAAGCTCCTGTGTGGTTAATGGGGTCCTTTGCATTAGAACAGCTGTAATTTCTTCCGCTGTTACAGGTCCAGAAGCTGCAGTAGAAGACCCAGTGTTTGATGAAGGTGCTGGTGTACCTTTTGGAGGTGCGTTAGTTTTAGCTGTAGATCCATTTAGATCTTTTTCAGATGGTTTTGTTTCCTGATTCAATAAAATCATGAAGAATTTCAATAACAACAATAGGAAAACTTTCTAAAAATAAAGTCTTTTGTAAAAAACAAATTATCTGACAAGTTTTTTAAAAAATATATTGTATGATGTCTATCTAATTTTTCAAAAAAGAGAAATAAAAAAAATCTGCCGGTAATCTAGTTTTCAATATTACTTTAGGGATGAGAAAACCTATTTGGTAATATGATGTTTAAAAATTGTTTTAGAGATGAGAAGATCAGAAAATCTATTTGCCAATCTAATCTTTGAAATATATTCTATAATATTATATCATAAAAATAAAAAATATTTTAACTAATAACTAATAATTAAATATGCAAGTACTTACAATTCAGTCATTAACTAAATAAATTTTTTACTAGAGTAGAGAGTTAAGAAAAATCTATGTCTGATCAAAAGTGATCATTTTGTATCAACAGTAAATCAATAGTATTTTTCTTAATACTTCTATAGCAATTATAGTTATTATCATAATGAAAAATGAAGAAAAATACCACTCAATTAACATTACTTGTTTATTTTAAGTTTCAAATTAACCCATTTCACTAACAACACACATTTTGACTGATGTCTGTTTAGACTTTTTAAACCCATGATAGAAACTTGTTCGAGCACCATATAATATTGGAAAAAGAAAAGAAAAAATTGATACCAAAATATTATAGCATATCAATATATCCATGATATAAATATCAAACCAAACCAAACCAACACAAGTATCTAGAAAGAATAAAAAAACACCAAGACTCCAAGGTTTTAGAATGGTAATTCATTCAACTAGTTGTTTCGATGTACCCACATCCTATATCTAATATGATTCCTACTCATCTCAGTTGCACCATCATCAAATGACTTTGTTAAGTTATCGTCATTGGCTTCTATAATAGAAGCTTCATTATCCTCCCAAGTTCTAAAGGGGGATCCATTTCTAATATGTTAATGTTGCTAATTATCTATGATATTTTTATATTATATTTAAGAGGCATATTGAATATTGATTTTTTTATGAAAATTAAATTTAGATTAAGGAAGGCACACCCCAAGCAAGTCAGAGAGAACTGTCAACTACATAGAAGATTTACAATAATAGAGTTTATGTATAATCTACTAATTTCAGAATTTTAGACTAGAACTCAAGTTACAGTTGGTGCGAGTGAAAAGTCTAACCATCTACACAAGCTGCAATTGGTTTAAAATTTATTGATTTTTTAATGAGAACATTTTAGTGTCACATACATTGAATATTTAAACAAAATGTTTGATTAAATTAAAGGCTAAACACATCTTGAAGTCCTTTAAGTTATTTATTTGTATAAAGTTAGTCTTTTAAGTTTTTTTAAACAAATTAGTTATTTTAATTTGTAAAGTTTTATGTCAATAACATTTTACACACATTATGTTTCAAAAAACCTAGTGTGTCAGTTATTTGACTATGTCGCATGAACGGTGTTTGCCAATCCTCTTAGTCACTCAGTTCGGTATTTTACAACGCTCGCCGAGCAGCTAACATTAATGAAAAGGTAAAGCAAAGCAACAAATATAACAAAAGGAGCCCTCATAATCACTTTATCCAACAAAAAGCAACGACTTACATTTTCTGTCTTTACTTTCTTAGGTGGTACACTATTAGATGGCTTTGCTTCTTCATTTGCTTTTCTTTTCCCCCCTTTTGAAGACTTTGAAGTAGGAGTTCCACGGGCAGATCCTGTTGCTGTAGGTTTTGAAGGACTGTTGTCAACAGGTTCTTCCTTAGGTTCCTTTTGCTTTGTAGCAGTAGCAGGAGGAACACCACCCTCTTCATCAATCTAGACAAATAAACTTGATCAGCTGATTAATGCAATATGCTGAAGTCTAGTTCAGACCATAGGCTTTACAAAATGCCTATAAAACTGGAACTAAACAGCTGCTTCCTTGATAGAGACCCGAGTATGAGAGATATAAATAAAGGAATAAAAGAATAAAAGGAATAATTATAGGAGTTAGTTATCATAATTAGAGGAGTTTGTTATTATAATTAGAGGGGTTTGTTTCGATAAAATAGGAATAAACTTGTGGCTATAAAAGAGGACAAAAAGGGTAGGAATGAGGTATCTAGGGATTCTACTAGGGTTCACCATCTTGGTGAGGGAAGCACTTTGTGCTTAGGGGCTGATAGGTATTCACCATCAGTTGTTATTTTCATCATTATTATTTTATAATTGAGTTATTCTTTTACTGTTTCATTCAATTATTCTCTATTCTTCCATATATTCATATAAGAACCCATCATTCCTCGATATAGAAGTTACAGAAAATACAAAAGATAGTGGAACAAAGAACAATAAACAAATATAATAAAACGACAATAAGTTAAAGGAAGGGCAGAAGTGAAAAGAGAAAGAAGGGAAAAAATCTATACATCGTCATCGTCATCGTCGTCATCATCTGCATCAGAGTCACTCAGACCACCACTTCGCCCAAGTAACTTCTTCAGCTCTTTCCCAGATTTACTCAGACCACCTCCTTCTTCATTGTCTTCATCCTCATCTTCTTCATCCTGCAATTATGATTAAAAGAATAACTTAACAAGGAATGCTAGAATCAACAACAAATAAACCAAATATGGAATGGTTCCATCAACTCCAAGTTAAATTATATATGTATGAGTTCCTAATAATATAAACATCAAGGTTCCTAAAACTGGGTCAAAATGTAATCTAGCTCACATACTAACAAGAAAAACTGATAGGAGTTTGCTTCTATCTAGCAAGAGAATGTATTTTATATATGAAAAAAGGGAAATTATAGAAAAAAAAAGAGCAGAGCTTGAGAAATGGAGACTTCTTAGGTCAAGGCATAATAAACCACAAACAAAAATTACACAATGCCTGGTCTGTATCCCCGATGAATAAAACCACAAACAAAAATTACACAATGCCTGGTCTGTATCCCCGATGAATAAAACCATTCTATTTGCTCAGAACAGTTGAATAAAATCATTCTTTATCTCCTTAATTATTCCCCTCTATTTTCTGCTTAGAGTTGAGCAAACAAAATAGACTTTTAGGCTTGTATTTGTACTCTGGTAACCCATCAATATAGGCTCATTTAAGAGATACCTAGTCCTCAAGGTAGAAATCAGGAGACTTCCCTAGAAGGGTACTTTACACCTACTAAATAGCTTCTACAGACTACAGGTTTGCACTTCCATGAAAAAACCACCAAGTCTCAGTCCTTTCCTGATTAATAATGTTTCCAAGTGCCCCGGAACAGATTGCTTCAGGCATTCCAGAAATAGCCCCGTCTAGCCAATGTTGTATAACTCAGATCCTATCTAGTATTGCTGGACGGTAAAAGAAGTCAGAGAACAAAACTTGAAAGATCCTATTAGGTATTTTAAGTTTTCTATTAGATTGTTCTGGTTTCGCTAATGTTTCTAGCCAGTGTGGAAAATGAGAGCAACCAATTAGACCCATCAAATATTAATTATCTGATATTAATGGCTTGGATATTATTTTGCTTTAAAATAAGCATTTGACACGCTCTTGCCAATGACCTGATTTAATCCAAAAATGGAATTGAGTTTTATTTCATTATTTGTTTTAAAAAAAACCATTTTCAACAATGTGCCATACCCATGTTGATTATCCCACTATTTGAAAACTATATTTGCAATGTAAATACAATAGTTGAGTATCTTATATAAGATCTACATTGGGGCTATTTATAAATTTGCTTAACTTTAGTACAATCATATTAAATCTACAAGCTATTGATAAATGTAAATGAAAAATAAAAAATAAAAAATAAATAAATAAATAAACAAGATGTATCTACTTCCAACTTAATGATATTGTCCACAATGATTACAGAACCAGTGCCTTTTCCTTGCAATTAAAGCTTGACCCATCCCCCAAGCTTACCCAAATTGCTCAGTGGTGGTCATTAGGAGCCTTAAACATGGTTGTCAAACTCAAAAGCCTACATTAACTCAATATATGTATACTCAAAAGTCTACATTAACTCACAATGTATGTAAACTCAACTTTACAAGTTTATTCAATACAAAAAATGTGTTAAAAACATATATGATTGTATCTAAACACAACTTACCTGTGGGCATTGTAAGAAGTGAAATCAAAATTTTATTAATGAAGAAGAACTGAATTGTTGTAGGGGTGGATAAAACTAATATGAAAAATGAAGATGAAGTAGAAGGAAGAAGAAAATGGGATGAAGTAGAAGGAAGAAGGATAAAACTAATATGGCACAAAAATGGTTATATATGCCTGGAACAACTCATCATAAGTATAAGAATTTGCGAATTGGAAACTAACCTGCTTGATTTCAGGAGGAGCAGGGACTTCAGGAGCCAAATCCTCCCTTTCCTCGGGATCATTTCCAACAGCTTCATCATCGTCCGTGAAAATCTCTTCATGCTCCCAATCATCACCTGAAACAGAAGTACAAGTACAAATATAATCCGAAAGAATACGCACGAACTCATCAAAGTGATTTGGAAGTTTTCAATCCATACCGAGCTAAGTCTCTCTCTATAAGCTAGTTGTGCTATAAAATCTGCACATTGTACTTATATGTCATAACTGACGGGTTATCCTTATTGCTACTTTGTTCATTAATTTTAGAATTGACTCTGAAGTTCAAACCTGGGAATAATTCATGCAGTAATGTTTCATAATCCATGGTTTCATGGTTAGACTACATGATGGGCTACCTCTAAAGAAACGTCACAGCAAAATACACACAGTTGCTATAAGTATTAACATGCCATTGAAAGCTTTCTTGACACAAGACAGCCAAGTCTTCTGAGACTATACAACTTACTGATTAGCAGATTGTCAAGTCACCCAATTTTAAAACAAGATGTTCTCAAAAGTTTACAAAATTTATAATTGTCTTGTGTTCCATTAGCTTTTATTATTTTATTTTGATTATCATTATTATTAATATATTATTGACAGAAAAGTCACACTATTAAGAAAAAATATATTTTACATATTGTAGATGGACGTGCACTATAAACATTTTTATATAGATTTGAAACTTTCATCTAACCTCGCATGCACGGAAAATTTTCTTTTCAGCAATGACAAACTATATGACTTTTATGATTCATAGCAGACTAGCAGTTCTCTCTATCCATGGCCAAAATCAATACTTTAAAACCTGGATTATATGATGCCCATATATGTTTCAACTTTAAAGAAGCAGTCAATTTGATTTCTTTATGTACTCTCTAAGCTATCATCCTTTATGAGAATAGATTATAGATCCACAGTAGTGAAGCAAATGAGATTTTAGTAAAGATGGACATTGCAATTTATGACATAATAATGTATGCCGTAAATAATTGTTTCCCCCTTTTCTCCAATATTTTATGATAGGTCACCACTACATAAAGTTAACCAAAGGTAAATTCATAACTTTCAATGTGGATTCATAAAAAATAAAATATAAAATATAAAACAAAAAAGGCAAGATACTCACCCTTTTCAACATCATAATCATCCTCATCATGGTCTCCTCCCCTTGGACCTTCCTCGTCATCTTCATCATAGCCAGTTTTTTTATTCAGCCCAAGTCTATTCTTCCTATCTACCTCCTCATCTTCATCTTCCTCTCCTTTATCAGAGGAAGGACCTTCATCATCATCATCACCAGTTTTTTTCCGGCCTCTCCCACCACCTGCATTGCTTTCCTTTTCATCTAATTTTGCATGTTCACCGAATGCAGTAGGTGCTTTCATCATCCATCTTTGATATCCATCAGCAGTTTTTTTCCTATTTTTCATCTTCTCTTCCGCTTCCTCCAAGGTCAATTGCTTATATTGCGCAACCTTGTTAAAGTTGTACCTAAAAAAAGCACGCCAAACTACGCATCTTCAACTGTCTTGACCAGTAACAAACACAGAAAAGAAGATAAAAGCAAAATTCTTTCAACAAACACAATCCTTAACAAGTATACCAGGATCCAGCAGGAATGGCAACAAACTCCTTCTTTTCCTTCATTAGCAGGTAATATGTAGCTGATTGTGAACCTTCAAGATGACCCTGAAACTGGGACTGACCTGTTTCGTCCTCCAAGTGCCAAGGCCTGTTCTTGTACTTCTCCTATGTAATGCAACAAGAAATCACCCATGAACAAAAAAGAAGAAAGACCTATTATAACCCACAAGCAACTACTTGCTTTCTTCATGACACACATAATCATCTTTCATGTCCATAGCAATCACCAACTAAACAACTCAATATTTAGACCAAAAATTACCATAAAATGGTGCTTTAGTATTCTTCAGTCCTATGTAGCACTGACACCTCCGAAAAAAGGTGTGTCTGTGTTCGTGTCCGTGTTGGACACCTGCACCGACACTTGTGATTATGTTTAATTTATTCATTTTTTCAAATAATTAACGGTATCGCCGTGTGAGTGTCGGGGTCGTTTTCGGCATGTCAGTCGCTTCAAACTATTAATAAAATACAATTCACATATCCAAATTGCATCAAGCCAGGCGGTAGTGTTGTCATTAACCATTTAATTATATATCCGAAATAAGAAACCGCATACAAGCCGGTTTTAGCACATTCTAGATGAGCATAATAAAACAAATACATAAGTATTACAAATTCACAACTTCTTGATAATGCAATCCATCTAAAATATAATGCAACAGAGCCACAAAGTAAATACCCGCAAAGAATCAGTCATTTGGCGACTCTTCAACGCCTCCTTCTTCAGAGACCACTTATTTTCAGCACTTTTCTTCTTTGAAAAATCAGGCAGGCCAGTCATAAACCTTCCGATAAAGTAGTTTTTATCGTTGGCAGAACTTGCACGAACATTATATTCCTATCACAAAAATTCATCATGAAATCGCAGTTCACAAAACCTAATACAAAAACAAATAGGAAAAGTCAATAAAAGCGATCGAACTCAACTCGAATCAAACGAGTGACGGTGGCACCGCAATCGTAGCATTTAGAGCGATTTTCAGCCATGGTTTTGCCACAGGCAGCGCACAGAGTCATGTGCTTGCAATTGCTTCCGTAGAGACCCTCGGTTGTTCCGCATCCGCTGCAAGATGATTTCAATTGCAGGTCCATCGTCATTGAAATTGCACCTTAACAACGGAGAAGATTGTTTAAGATCCAATAAATGAAGGAATCTTCTTTCTAGGGTTTCGTAATTTCGATTTCGGTTCAGAGTTTTAAGGGCTCGTTGATTAGATTCTGAGGACAAAACTACAAAGCAATGGTCGATTTTCTACTCCTTTTGTTCCTTTCCTTTCTTACATAAATATCCTTCAGCAGTTTCAGCAGCAATAATTAAGAGAGTATTATTTTGTAGGTCGTTATAATAAATTAGGATTACAATGAAAAGTTCTTTTTAATAATTTTTTTTTTAATATCCAATTAAAATTTATAAAATTTAAAATACACTAATTTTACATTATCATCATCCAATAAAAAAATTAACAATATATCATTTTCATTTTCTGAATTTTGATCTCTCTCACCATTTTCTCACTTTTCTCTCCCAATTTTTCAAATCACACAAAGTTCATCTTTGAAGATCACATAACTTTGCATTAAAGTGTGTAGATTTTGGAACTAGACCTTCATCCATAGTTTCCTTGCATCAATTTGCTAGTTTCACTACTTGGTTCAGATCTGGTTTGGAGATTAGAAGTGCTTTTGGAGTCAAAATTCTGCATCAAGACCCTTTGCTTACATTTATTTTGCATGGAGTGTGAGGATTAACACCGAATCTTCAAAGTTTTCCACGAGATCTCTCATTTCCAACTCAAACAACAATTACCAAAGCGTACCTCGGCTTTGTAGGTTAGTTAAATTCAGATCTAGCTCTGTTTTTAGCTTATTTGCATGCTTGTGCTTTAGATCCACCATGTGCTTGTGTATTTGCTTGTGTTGTTTGAATTGATTGGTTGATTTGTAACTGGATCCGTGTGCTAATGTTCATGAGCTTAATGATGTTAATTAATGTGAATTGATCCATTTATTTCATGCGTAACTGATTGCTGGTCTGTGGTGGAATTATTTGAATAAGCTGGTTTGAGCTGATTTTCATGCAGAATTTGTTGTTGTTTTGACAGTGTTAACCGGTTAACGCTTTGGTTAACCGGTTAACGCACCCTCTTTCTGTGTAATTTGCTGCAGGTTTGAACTGGTTAACTAGTTAACGCTTTGGTTAACCGGTTAACACTGGTGCAGAATGTCATGTTGGAGCTATTTTGAGCTTGTTTGATCCCCTTACTTGCTTTAATTGCCATGGATCATTGTATGATCATTGAACATGCTAGTTTAGGGCGATTTGCTTGCTGGTTGATGTATGCTTTCATGTTCTCGACGCTTAAGTCATGAATTTGCAAAGTTTGACATGTTGTTTGAACTTTGTTGATTTGAACTTTGAGCATGCTAATTCCATGGATTGTGTTGATCAACTTGCTGAAATTTTACTAACATTTCAGGGGCTCATGGTAAGAGAAGTTTGGATGTTCATCCACATTTCAATTCTTTACCTCTTCTTTTTTAGTTGCTTTCTACTTTGTGGTTTTTGATGTGCCTTATGCCATCATGTGATTCAATTCTTATCTTTCCCCTCTAGAAGCAACTTATCTCCTTTAGAGGAGTAAGTTGCTTTCTAGCTTTCCTCTCCTTTCTTTTGCTTCTCCTTGGTTCATCTTCTTCTCTTAGGATAGTTGAAACCTCACTAACTTTAGGACCACTTTTGCATGATAACTTTAGGTTTAGTCTTTCCCCATGAGACTTTTGCCTTTTGCTCCTTTGGTTTCTTTCTCTTCTCATCTCAATACAAAACCTAAAAAAAATTAATAAAGAAAGAAGTGACTTCTTGTGTAATAGCCTTATTCCATAGGGCATATGTATTCATTCCATCTTGGAATAGTGCATTTGTCTAGCATGATGCACAAGTCGGATCATGAGTTCATCTTCATCAAGAAAAATTCTAAAAAATACTTCTTCATTTTTAATCACTAAAGCATCTAATAAAGTCAACAAGTCAATGAATTTAGGCCCTTGCGTTTGGAAACAAGTTTTGGATAAGTTCTCCTTACTTTGTGTGCTTGTTCTATTATTCCATCTTGGAATATAGTAGCAATTACACATTCCATAGAAAAGAGTTTGGGTTCATTCTCTTTCGCCACACCAATAAAAAACTCATAAAAAACACAAACAAACAATAAACGTCTTTCCTTCGGGAATTCTTTTCTCATCTCCTTCACTCCGTACGCGAACTTGCTCCTACTTGTCATTTTGCAAGACAGTAACGCACTCGTCGTCCGAGCCTGCAACACCTGAGCATTGACATAAGCAGTTCAAGCTTAAAACACAAGTAATTCTTTCCACCCCTAGTTAGGGGAACTACGGCGACTCTGATCCTCATGTCCAGATGAGGTACGTAGGCAGCGGGGTAGGGCCCGTTCGAGCACACTCTTTTATTTTACCTACATTTTACCCATTTATTTTCTTTTCTTTCCAGATTCAGTCTTTCTTTTTGCAGCAGCTTTCTTTTCTTCACCCTTTGAAACAATTTCTTTGCAAGCGTGGATCCCGTCGGGTACGGCAGACGATTTGGGGTGCTAATACCTTCCCAGGTTGTAACCGACTCCCGAACCCAGTTTCTTTGGTTCGCAGGACCTTTGTCCTTACTCTCTTTTCTTCGGTTTGTGCAGCATTACCATTCCCGTTCCTTCGGGATAAAAATGTCTGGCTGGCGACTCTACCTTTTCTGCGCCACTTTCGCGTTTGTACCAGGATGGAAATCCAGGGAGCGACAACCATCATTGTGCCATATTTGCACGATCGCGTCATACGATAGTTCGGTTATACTCAGACCATACCCAGGCACCCTGATGTCTCTGCTCCTCTCTGCCTAACCCGTATGCAGACAAATGAGTTATTTGCTGACTATCAAAACCACTTTGTACTAGAAAATTTTCGGACACCAGATCTGATAGAGACTGGAGTTGCATCGACAACTACATCATGTGATTATTTACCATCAAAAAACCCTACATGGTGCTCACTACAGAGGGATCACCTCTAAGACCATATCCTCAGGAGATATTAGATGAGGAGCAGTCTTAGCTGGACCACACTTAGGACTTGTTGCCTCGATGTCGTGAGATAGTTACTATTGGGTGGGCAGACATTGAGGTCGGTTTCTTCCCCGAGGGGTCTGGTAGACACTTGAAGGACATTCTCTCTAAAAGAAGGAAGTATACGGAGCCAGAAATTGTTGTCCTTGCGGCAAATTGTAGTGCAATCATTCAACACACTCTTCCGAAAAAGGAAGCAGATCCAGGGCGTGTTACTTTACCGATCATAATTGGAAATATGTTTGTGGGAAATGGCCTTATTGACTTGGGTTCAAGCATAAATAGTATTCCTCTTTCCATTGTGAAAAGGCTTGGGAACATAGAGATCAAAGGCATAAGGATGACTTTGCAACTTGCCGACAAATCTACCACTCACCCAATTGGAATGGCAAGAGATGTGTTGGTGAAAGTTGACAAGTTTTTCTTTTCGGTAGACTTCATTGTTATTGACATGAAAGAAGATGAAGATGCTCCTTTAATTCTTGGTCGCCCTTTCATGAAGACGGCCCGAATGATGATCGATGTCGATGATGGTATTATGAAAGTGAGGGTGTTAAATGAGGAGGTTACTTTTAATTTGTTTGAAGCAATGGAGCATTCAAAGGATATGCATGATAGTTTCTACATAGATGCATCCGATATGGCTATAATTGAAGTTGCAAAGCATATTCATGTGGAGAATCCTCTTGAACAAGCACTGGGTGAGGAAATTGACATACTCACTAGTGATGAAGAAAAAGAGCTTGAACAATGTTTGAAAGAGTTAGAGGTGTTGAAAGAATTGCAACCATGAGAAGTTGAAATGGAATAATTGAAGAAAGAAAAAATTGATAAGAAAGTTGAAGTGGAATTGAAGGTGCTACCTTCGAACTTAAGATATGCATTTTTAGATGATAGTGGAAACAAACTGGTGATCATAAGCAATAAATTATCTACCGATGAGGAGTTCCGTTTGATTAATGTGCTCAAGAAAACTCAAGATGCTTTGGGATGGGTTCTTTCTGATCTAAAAGGAATAAGTCCATCTTATTGCATGCACAAGATTCTAGTGGAGGAAGACTTCAAAGCGGTAGCTCAACCACAATTTCGTTTGAATCCAACTATGAAAGAAATAGTTCGAAAAGAGGTAGTAAAACTTCTTGATGCGGGAATGACTAATCCGATTTCTGATAGCCCCTGGGTGAGTCCCATACATGTTGTACCAAAAAAAGGTGGCATTACCGTTATCCGAAATGAAAAGAATGAGTTTGTCCTGAAAAAGGTTGTCACGGGTTGGAGAATGTGTATAGACTATAGACATTTGAATACGGCTGCTTGAAAGGTTGTCCAGTCAAGAATTTTATTGTTTCTTGGATGGATATTCTGGGTATAACCAAATTGCTGTTGACCCGACGGATCATGAGAAGACCGTTTTCACATGTCCTTTTGGAATTTTTGCTTACCGAAAAATGCCTTTTGGGTTGACATGTAGTTCGACCATCATTGTGCCATATCTGCACGAGTGCGTCATACGCTAGTTCGGTTATACTCATACCATACCCAGGCACCCTGATGTCTCTGCTCCTCTCGGCCTGACCCGTAGGCAGACAAATGAGTTATTTGCTGACTATCAAAACCACTTGGTACTAGAAAATTTTCGGACACCAGATCTGATAGAGACTGGAGTTGCATCGACAACTACATCATGTGATTATTTACCATCAAACAACCCTACATGGTGCTCACTACAGAGGGATCACCTATAAGACCATATCATCAGGAGATATTAGATGAGGAGCAGTCTCAGCTGGACCACACTTAGGACTTGCTACCTCGATGTCGTGAGATAGTTACTATTGGGTGGGCAGACATTGAGATCGGTTTCTTCCCCGAGGGGTCTGGCCACATGCATATATTGGATGAGATTATTCTGATGGCAGAGGGGAAACTTACCATAAACATCGCGCCAGGATGGGTGGGATCAAAGGCCAAGGACGTAGACCAAGCGACCGAGGATGCGATAGAGGCAGAGGAGGTGGTAGAGGCACAAGTAAAGGAGAGGGTACAAATATTGTCCGACACACACAATAGTTATTGTGGTGTTTGTTTTGATGTACTTTATTTTGATGACATTGATGTAGTATTTTTTTATGATGTTTATTACATATGATTTCTTATATATATCATTTTATTTTATTTACATTTGTATGTTATTGTATATCTGCAATACTTAATTTGCATATACGAATAACAAAACTTGATTTATTTTAAAAAAATTGTTCTGATAAGATTTTAGAGATGCATCTACGGAACTTTTTCCGCAAGTGCATCTTCGGAAGCAGTTACCGTAAAAAAAATGGTGTGTCCGGATATGAATCTTCGGAAGCAGAGGGCATAAAACAAAATGCAGCAGGTGGCTGGAAATATCATGGGGTGGATTAAGAAATTATCTTTCATCTTTTCAACTCAATTCCTATTTCTTGTCGGCTTAAATCCTCAAATTGGGCCTTTGGCATCTTGTGACTTAATTTCCTTTTGTCCCGACATGTTTATGCTGAATATTTTTCATGACACATTATGTTTTAGTTATATCTTAACTATTAAAATTTTCTCCCTCCACTTCCTATTGGACACATTTTTGTTGTTTTGAAATCATGTCATATGTTTGCTTACCCAATTCTAAACTATGATTAATTTTCTTGCTTCTAGTGAAAAGTGCAATATCTTATTCACACTTTTCCTCGTTCCCCGTGTACATGTCACTATCGATGTCAACAATTCTTTTAACATAAGAACTTTCCCCGCCTCCATCAATTGAACCTTGTGTGCCTCTTGAAGGTGAAAGAAAGGCAAGAAGGGGGATTTGAATTGTATTCGCCCTTTATAATTCTTTTGCCTCTTATATTTTTCTATGCTTGAGATATCATCAGAGTCTACAAGGTAGATTCTGATTAGTTGTGTGGAAGTATACCAGATCATAGTTTGTAATACAAACACAAACATATAAACACAGAGCAGAAGTAAAGGTCACACAATATATCCTGGTTCACTTGAATAACTCTCAGGCTAAATCAGTCCACCCTTATGAGGTGAGTTCGCCTTAACATAAGGTCTTAATCCCCTATAATCAGAATTGATTATTACAGATGCACGAGAAATGACTGACGACTAACCTTTTTATGAAACATTTAGGGATCTAACCTAGATATGACGTTAATCAACCTAACAGAATCTGATCAACATGATCTTCTGTAGGATTTCCCACAATGATATCCATCAGGGATCTCAACGACAGTCTGACCTTCACTTGATCCTCTCTGAGATATGACTATCATTGTCTTCTCAAGTATGCAAATCTTCCCTCGATCACTTGAAGGACACTTAATTCTAAATAGAACTAAAGTTATGGAGATTACAAATTATGCTTATAAGTAAGCAGACTAAACTCCTAAGTTTAAGTACAAACAAACACAACTGTGTTTGAGGATGATGTGAGCAACAACTCCATGCTTTCTTCAGATTCTACAAGGATGTATATTGTAACACCCCACTTTTTCTAATTTAGAAAATAATGAATTAATAAGTAAAATCAGAGTTTTCATCAAGTGGAATTCCACATCAACAAAAATAACAACAATACTTCTTATTTAAAACAATGGAAAATCTGAATTATTCAATTATAGCAATATGCCAACATCAACAATATTCATCAACATTTATTGGTTTATAAATTTTCAACAAAGAAAATACGATACATAACAAATGATAAAAACAAGTAAAACATCAAAAATTCCCAAGTCCCGTGTTATGTATCAGAGCAGTCATATGACTCGAACAGGCAGCATGCAGTGCATGCACACTCAACTACCTGGATTATCTGTACTTCCAAGGAAGCACAAATACAACAACAACAAAGGGATGAGAAACATATTCAATAATCAACGGTGCATAAAATATTTCAAGGATAGTATCTCACACAATCAACATACACAACAACATCAAACCAATAATTAGCAACAATGACTCATGATTCAACAATAATAATTATGCAATATGACTCAACAATGACACAATGCATGTGGTACCAATTCACCTTAGCTCATTCAATCGAACTCAATTCATAAAGAATTCAGATAAATCACATACGCCCGTCCGACAATGATTTATCTCCAACATTCTCCATAACGGAATACAGATGAATCATATACGCCCATCCAACAATCATTCATCTTGTAACACCCCAAAATAATTAGAATATTTATTTAATTGGTTTATAATAAATATTTGGGATTTATCGGCGACTAGACGAGATATTGTGGTGAAAAATGTGTTTATGATGAGCGAGGTGTAAATTGATGGAATTAAGTGATTATCCGAAATTATTTTAATAATGATAATAAAATAATATTATTTGGATTATTATTATTAATTAAAATAAAAAGAGAACGGTTAAGGGTAAAGTGGTATTTTGGACGGATTAGTGAGATTAGAATCAGAATATTGTAATGAGGTCCAAAAGGGTAAAGGAGAAAAACATAAAATCAGACTTTTGGGAGAATTTTGGGAAACGATCGTATTTTGTGAAACTGCTCTGAGGAACAAAGGCAAAAAGGCGAGGACTAGGAGGTTTCTTGAAGATCTCGAGGAAAGGGAATTCAGAGTTTGACATCTAAGGTATGAAGAGTATTACTTTTCATTGTATTTGATATAAGGTTTAGATCTTTATGTGGATGATTTGGGATTGTTAGGGTTTGTGGGAATCTATGACGAATTTGATGAATTTTGGGTTTTGACGAGAAGTCGAGTTTTTACTAATTTTGTAGGTATATAATTGATGATATTGAGATTAATTTTAAGTGATAGATATTGTTGAATCGTTTGAGTTTCAATGACAATCACAATTAGATGAGTATGGTGAGTTTGATGAGAATCGGTAGAGGATTCGAAACAAATAGTTGTGATTACTGACTTATGGAATTATAGTGAATTTCTGGGAAAATTGAAAATCGTAATTGTTAGAATAATAATCGGAGACTGATAGAGTGAGAATCTCTGGGAGACTGGGAAAATTGGAAATTCCCTAGTATAAGAGGGTGGCGAACGCCACCCTAATTGATTGAGGCCAAGTGGCGGGTGCCACAAGGTGGGGGTGGTGAGAGCCACCAAAGGAAAGACCAAAGTGGCGCAGACAACCTTAGTTAGAGGGGGTGGAGCTGGCCACTTTTGTAGAATGTGGTGGCTGCCACGTTGTGATGATGATTAGTGATCCAATTAGTGCCTTCCACTTGTCCTAATAAATTAAAAATAA
This sequence comes from Lathyrus aphaca, assembly GCA_963966055.1. Taxonomy (NCBI): domain Eukaryota; kingdom Viridiplantae; phylum Streptophyta; class Magnoliopsida; order Fabales; family Fabaceae; genus Lathyrus; species Lathyrus aphaca. The sequence goes on from OZ014519.1 coordinate 75,267,212, forward strand.
TATTCTATCAACTAAATTGATCAGACAATATTTCTATGGAAATAGGTAAGAAGACTTTCTTATGGCATTGTTATGTAGCCAAATAGAGCAAGTGTTGATTATATATATTTATATATTAAAGTAGAATTAAGAGAGTGATATGTATATGTATACCTACCAAACATTCATGGCACTTTTGTAATTTTGTTTTACGCGTAGTCTGGAGTTTTACTAATTTACTATGACAGGCCAATTTTGGTAAGATAACAAGATTAATTAGTACTTGTGTATACGGGATCGAGTGAGGAGTTATATGCCAAGTGAACGTGTTTGTGTACCTTACAATGGAAAATACTATTGATTTCTATATGATGGCCAGGAATGAAGTTGTAGGGGCCAGTTGTAATAATTGGTGAAATGTATGTTACTGCCTGAGATAATATAATTTTAATGGCTGCATAATTGTTATGATGAATTGCTAATGTGAAGTATGATTTTGCGTAGTTGTGTATGTTAGTATGTGATACGTGTAGTTCTTAATTTTCTAACAGTGAGCCGATTTTACATATCGTTTGAAGCGATTGAGAGATACCAAAATGATCTAATTGCTGTTAAAATAATAGGAAGCGTAAGATGTGGTTATATAGTAATTATGTAGTAGTTTGAGTGACAAGACTAAGTGCCGAATTAGTCGTGTGTACGTTTTATTATACAAATTTTTAGGATGATGTTTCAAAGAGAATGGTTTGGTAATTGTTATGATGATATGATGATGTGTTGTCTATGATGTGTATATGTGAAGTATATGAAGTATGTGAAGAGTGTATGATGATTTGATAAATGATGTTGTGTTTCTATGATGTGTGTTTGTATGAAGTATGCGAAGAGAATACGATAATAAAAATGTTTATGATGATTATGACGATTAAGATGCTTCATGAGATGCATGACGATATCCTAATGAATGATGATGTGTTTTGACTATCCGTGGTCGTATTTAATTGTTGTTATGCATCATGCATTATAGCATTGTTTAGGACGAATAGTCCAATGATGTTTTGCAGGATGATGATCTAGTGAATAATTGTAGGACGATAATATCCAGTGATGGCCTTAATCCCATTGTGTGGATTAAGTGAAAATGATGATGTGTTCTGGTTCCAAGCAGGAATCGATCTTATTGGTGGGAATCTTTGGATAATAACGATGAATAAGTCATCAATGATGTTTTTCGGTACTGCATGCATGAGTCCATATGGCGTTGCATTTGCATTGTTTGTGGCATTACACGATGTTTTGTGATAAGTGAATTGTTTGAATATGATGAATATGATGTTGTTGTTGTGAGCGTGAAACATATGACTGTTATGTTGTGGTGATTTAATTGTTATACATATGATATCTATTTCTTATATCTCGTATAATGATCTGTGATTACTCACCCTGCCTGTTTGAATGTTGCCTCTACGTGGGTAACGTGCAGATATTAGAGAGGAGTTTGTGGTGCGTGAAGTCTTAGCGGGAAGCTGTCTAGCTTAATTATAGAAAGTCTGGTGTCTTGCTCTGATAGATGTAACATTTAGGGGATATATATGCTTAATTGATTTGTTTTGTTGATTTGTTAGGATGAATTTATTAGTTGTTATATGTAAACATTGAGAAGAATGATGTTTTGTTGACTTTGACCAAAAGGTATTTATGTTTTAATAAATAAGAGGAAGTATTCTGAATATATGATTCCGCTGCGAAGTTTTGATTTCTGAGAAAATGTTATTAAAATAAAATATTCCTGAATTGATGTTTTATGAAGAAAATGTGACACCTTCTTTGAGTACTCTGATTTATTTCAGATAAATAAGTTAATTTTTATGTGGGGATAGAAAGGTGTTACACATCTCACTAATAATACCTCAATGTATGAATGACAATGATAATGCACACAACATGTATAAACACCTCGTTATACATCTTCACGATCCATCCGATCACATATGAAACATAAGATCCACTCAATCACCAAAACTTCCTCACACGACTTAAGTAATTAATCGTCTAGTTAATTGACCTAAGTTTCATTATTAATTAATTTTCCATCACCAATCCTCGATTAATTAAGTCCTAAGGTCTATTCCAATACCTCAGATCAAGATAACCGCCATCAGGCGTGAAATCAGGACAAATGTAACACCCTTTTTACCCCACAACATAATAATACAAAATTATTTAATAAAATCAGAGTCATCAACATAACGGACGTCACATTCCATAAAAACATCAATTTAACTCTTTACTCGTGTCTGTCGCTCCCCCGAAAAGACACCAGGGTCCCAGAGTGCAGACACGAATGGTCAGTGAAAGAGGAAATGATGAGGTTGAATTGAATAGACTTGCCAGCTAGGCATTTTTATCCTGAAGGAAAGGTAATGCTGCATAAACCTGGAAAAAGATGGATACGACGGTTGCGAACCAGAGAGACTGAGAAAGGGGGTTGGTTACAACCTGGGAAGGTATTAACACCCAGATTGTCCGTCGTACTCGACGGGATCCATGCTTATAAGATTGTGTTTAAAAGGGGTAGATGTATGTGCTATCTGTGTACAAAAGCTAGGGAAAGAAAGTACAGGTGTCAGTGCAAAAGGGTGAATTGCTCAGGAACTGAGGCTTAGAAAAGAATGCTGAAAGAGGGGGATGACAAAGAGACTTTTGTCCGATAACTGTTAAGTTATGCCTACATATCCTCTCGTGCAATAAGGAAGTCAGAACACCGTAGTTCGACTCAAAGAGACTGAAAATGAATTGACTGTGAACTGCTTGCTTGCCTATGCTCAAGTGTATGACTCGTCTGGCTCGAGTGCTAACTGTCTTGCATTAAACGGAAGAAGCAAGTTCTCGTTTATGAATGAGAGTGATGAGAAAAGAATCCCGGAGGAGACGATTATTGTTTCTTTTTTGTGTTTTCAGTTTTTTATTGTTTTTGGTTTTTTGCATAGGATTATGAGCTTAAGCCTAAATCAAGGGGTTGTAAACTCATTATATCCCCCCTGATTAGAGATAATGAGCCTACTTAAGTATGAGATAAGCATCTCAACTTAATTACCATGATGATGTAGGATTAAGATCATTAACCTACTTGTGAGTATTTAGATGTTTTTGGGTTTTGTTTAGTGTTAAGTAATGAGTTTAATCTCTAATCACAGATTAGTGAACTCATTACACCATCCTAATAGAAGGATAATAGACGAGGACACTTAAGCTGAGGAAGATACCTCAACTTAATCCATGGTTAGGGATTAAATTCATTATATAACAAGCCTTTATTAAGCGTATTTTAATTAAGGGATGAGATTAAGAAGTGGATTTTATGGTTTGTAAGACAACTTGAGGGGGACTTGTCCATTAAACACTAGGGTTAGTCCCTCTTGACCATAAGGAAGAGATAGAACCCTAATGTAAGGCCCAAGTTAGAAGATAAAGTCTTGATGATTATTAATGTGTTTTGATTAAGAGATGTAAACACATTAAAGGTTTAACACTAAGGATTAAAGTTATACACTCCATCCTAAAAGAAGGATGCAGGCATAACCCTAATTCCAAAGTCCTAAAGCTTTTAGAGTTTAACCTCTGATTTAGAGATGAGAAGAGAGACTCTAGGAGACTCAAAGGTAAAAAGCTAGGGGGACTATACACAACCCTAAAAATTATCATGCTTGGATATCCTATGGTTTGTGAGACTTAAGAGAAAAAGTCTTCAAGGCCACCAATGGAAGAACTAGATGAGAAGAGAAAGAAGAAGAAGAATAAGTTACTTACTTCATGAAGAAGATAAGTAACTTAAAGGAAAGAAAGTAAGAAGGAGAGAACATAAGTGAAGCAAGTTAACTTCAAATACATGTAAATATGCATATGAAGAGATGAGAAGAAGGGGGAGGTGAAGGCAAATCTACCCCCTAGATAACTTACCAAAGGTTCCTGAAATGTTAGTATAAATGCATAAGACATAAAGCAAAAGGAAATGAGATAAAGTGAGATGCGAATACCAAAGTCATAAGTGAATATGAATTTTAAATGGTATATTAGATGATGCAAAGTCATACAAGATGCATATGAATGATCATACAAGGATGAGATGCAAAGGAAGCATGTTTAGAAGCATGAAAACACATGAATGTTCATGAAATGTAATGGATGCAAAACCTAGCAAATGGATGAATAAATGATCAAGCAAGCTTCAAGCATGTCTTAAGATGTCTAAGATGTCATACAAATTCTTGAAATGTCATGGCAAGTTCACATGATGATGATATGCAAAGATGAATGTAAATGAGCATGAGAAATTAGGGTTTTATGAATGTATGAGATGCAAATGACCAAAACAGAAGCATACATCATGATAAAAAAATTGATATTGGACTTAAACAAAACCTAAACCTATACAAGATCACACCCCAAAGGAGAAGGTCAGAAGCTTAACCTAATGAGAGTTATGAATTTTCTAAGTTTGCTAGGGTTTTTGGGTGATTCTAAAGGGAAAATGCAAATCAAATTGAAAATTAAAGATAAATTCATGAGAAATATAACCTAGAAACTATATGCAATATGTGAAACAATGCAAAAAGAATCAAGTTCAAACTCATCATGGTTAGGCAGAAATGAATTTTCAAGTTAGGGTTAGAAAATGTGATTTTTTAAGAACCCTAATTCAAAGAAAATTGTGAAATTATGATCAAACTTAAAAAAAATTGTATGATGAGTTTGAAAATGTTCCTAAATGTATTGGAATGGTTCATGAATTTTTTGGTGATTTTTTAGAAACCTAAATGCATTTTTAATTAATTAAAATCCATTAATTAATTAAAAATAACATTTAAATATTTTAAAAATACTTTTTAATGCAAAAAATATAAATAAAAATGTTTTCTAGTTAAGAAAAATATTTGAATAAAAAATGCAAGAAATTATATTTTTTTTATGAGTTTTACTATTTTTAATAAATTATGGAAACAAAATGCAATAAAATGAAATAAAAAATATATAAAAGTAGAAGTAATCAGGATCTATGGTCCAGGTTCAAACTAAGGTTGACTGGCGCGCAGATGGAGGGTCAGGATTCATTCAGATTAAATTAACCTAATTAACTAATTAATATTAATTAAATGAGGATTAGGGCTTAATGGATGAATCTGGGCCACACACACGCGTGGGTAAAACATGATCAAATGGTCCATATTTAAATTGGGGGATTAATTGAGATTAGGGCTAAACACTTTCAGGCGACCGAAGATGAGCTCCGGTCGTATTCTCCGGCGGGTTCCTCACCCCATCTCCCTCAAAACGCCACAAAAACTCACTAAACTCTCCAGAATCAAACATTGAACATCACTAAACACGAATCAAACAACAAAACTCATTTATATTTCAAGAATAACATGAATCGAATCAAACAACATTTAGGTCAAAAATTTCAGAAGCACGATACAAACTCATTTATCAACCATTTTGAAAATTAAACACATCAGCATGATCAGGGGAGCATTTAGATTCATTCTATAACTTAAAAGAAAGGTTCTGGAAAAATTGTTTGAAGAAACTGTAGGATCAAGCGCTTACCACTGCACTAAAAGCAATTGTTGTTAGTGAAGGCACAACTTTATTTCCTTATAGTATAGAGTCCTCAAGGGGCTGCGCCTATTAAGCGCCATGGGTTGGGATGTTAAGCCCATCGAATCCCTAAGGGTGACGCTGAATTAATAAATCCAACAATCTCCCCCAGTGTCAGCCGGGGGGATTCGAACCCATGACCTTGCTCTGATACCACTTGTAGGATCAAGCGCTTACCACTACACTAAAAGCAATTGCTGTTAGTGAAGGCGCAACTTTATTTCCTTATAGTATAGAGTCCTCAAGGGGCTGCGCCTATTAAGCGCCATGGGTTGGGATGTTAAGCCCATCGAATCCCTAAGGGTGACGCTGAATTAATAAATCCAACAGAAACTACCTGAGCTGGAGCTTTCTAAACTTGAGCTTTCTAACCTCTTCCTTTGTGCCAATCACCTCCAATGATCACCCTAATGCTTCTGAAAGGCTTGAATGGAGTTTAAATGGCTTGGTTTGTGTGCTTCAGTTCTGATAGTGCAGGAATCGTGTTTTGGTTATGGGGGTTTTCAGGCCATTGGAATGGGTGCTTTGTGATCTTTATGATGTGTATGATTGAATGGTGAAGAGAGTTTGGAGTTTGAGTTGATGTGTAGTGTGATTCGAAGACTTGAAGTTTTTGCAAGTTTTTGGCAATATGAGCTTAGGGCTTGATTCAGGCTTGTGTGTTGTTTTGAATGAGTTGCATAAGCTCTCTATGCGATGTCTTGATTGGCCAGAAGAGTTGTTGTGGCTCAGTGTGATTGGCATGGGCAATTTGCAAAAAGTCAAAAGTTTTTGTACCTCAAGCATGGGCCATGGCAGAGCTGGCTTTTGGGGTGTCTTGGCCTCAGCATGATTTGTGGATAGCCCTAGGATCAAAGTTATGCAGCTTGCACAAGTGGATGAAGAGTTTCAAAGCATTTTGCAAATTTCCCTCTTTGAACTTTCTTGAGAAGCAAGGCATGGAAACTTGTGATTTTTGGTGCAATCTTGATCAAAATGTGTTGCATTATGTTTGTATGATGTTTAGAAATCAATTAGAGGTCGTGAAATGGCATGAAACTTGAATTTGCAAAAAGTCCTCTTTGGCATGAACTTGAAAATGATAGGATTTTTGCCAACTTTGAAAGGCCATATCTTGAGTTCTAGGATTAATCAAGACATGTTCTAGTACTTTTTGAAAATGGGAAGACATAATCTACAACTTCCATGCCCAAGAATTTTTCATTTGAAGCATTTTTGGTAAAGAAAGAATAGGTTGAATATCTTTCCCAAAATGGAAAGTTTCCATTACAAGTCATTTCCAAAAAAATAGCAAGTTTGCATTTGGCTCAAAATTCTTCAACTTTGTGAAATTACAACCACTTATAAGATCAAATAAAGATCATAGAGACTCAAATTGATGATGATGACCCTTTGGTACCCTTGTTGGGGGCCTCAGATGCCCTGATTTTGACTTTACTTACTCAAGAAGTTACCCAATGATCAGATGACTTCCACAATGAATTTCTTCATCAAATTTGGTAAACATGATCCTTATAACATATTAAGACCATTAGGAACAAGAATGACCAAAAAATTTGGGATTAAGGCCTCTGAAACCAAAACCCTAATTTTGGTCATCTGTGCAGGAAAACCCTAGCTCTGCCTCTATGTCTTTGCCATTCTTTGTGATCTCTTGACCTTCATGAACTTTGGGGAGCATATTATGATCATGGAACACACATGGACCCTCTTGGAAAGCTTCAATACCATTGGGATGGCTCAAATTGATTCTTGGATTGCTCAGATCACAAACCCTAGATGCAGATGAAAATGGACTATGCAGATGAAACAAATATGCAATGTGAGATGGTATGCTTATGCTTATGCAAAAATGAAAGATCACAAGCCATGGTGTGAGAAAAAGTGAGGGCAAATTTGGGGTGTTTACAGATTCCCCTATTCAAGCATGAGTTAGTTGTGCATGATGTAAGCGCCTGGCTTAACAGACAAAGAAGATAACTTATGGTTGAATACCAAAGACATTCTGAAATTTGAACTTGCTAGGGAGAAGAAGAAAAAGGATATAAATTGTAACAGATAGTATAGTATGAGTATCAAATGAAAGCGATGAAGGATGACCATCGAGCAGAGGACGACTGCTGGGGGTGAAACGGTAAGCAAAACAATGACGGGGACGACTATCATGCTGGGAAATAAAGGAAGCACGACGGGGACGGCCATCGGGTAAAGTGATGAAGGACGATCATCAAAAAAGAGAAAAGACCACGACGGGGACGACCATCGGGTAAAGAAAATAAAACTCTATGGGGATTTTAAGAAGTGAGAAAAGCAATGATGGGGACGGCCATCAGGCTGGAAAGTAACTAAACCGCGACGGGGACGGCCATCGGGTAAAAGAATAAATGAAATAATGATGAGGGACGGTCATCAAAAGGTGAAGGAAGATCACCTAGCAGGGGACGGCTGCTGAAAACATCGCGACATAGGACGAATGTCGGATAGAAAAGATCAATGATGGGGACGACCATCGGATACGCATGATGAAGGACGATCATCAAGAGGTGAAAGACGATCACCTAGCAGGGTATGACTGCTCTTGGGGAATATCACGACATAGGAAGAATGTCGAATAACAAGATCAACGACGGAGATGACCATCAGATAAATGATGAGGGACGGTCATCAAAAGGTGAAGGACGATCACCTAGCAGGGGACGGCTGCTCTTTATCACGACAGAAGACGAATGTCGGATAGAAGGTTCCGACAATGGGGATTCCACTGGGGAAAGGATGAGGGACGATCATCCAAAGGTGAAGGACGATCACCTGGCAAGGGACGGCTGCCGAAAGGATCACGACATAGGACGAATGTCGGATAGGAGAAAGTTGTTTTGTTGGCGACTTACTGGGGAATGGTAAACACGGACGAGTGTTTACGCTTTTTAAAATAAAAGGTACAAGTGTTTGACGGTGTGTATAGATTAAAGATGCGGACGAGCATCCTTAGGACCCTGATACGGACGGTTATCGATAGAAACAAACGCTGATGCGTGTTTAAGGATGATGATACGGACGAGTATCAATCGGTTAAGCAAGGAACATGGACGCGTGTTGAATCTGTCGGGGAGGTGATATATACAAGATACGGACGAGTATCAGAGGATTGTATAAGTATGTACAAGTGTTGATCTGCAGGTGAAGTATGTGCAAGACACGAATGAGTGTCGAAAGATTGGGCAAGAGACATGGACGAGTGTTTGACTTGCTGGGGAAGTATGACACGGGCGAGTGTCAAATAAGTATGAACAAATATCTGTATTGAGAATGTAGAAGGTATTCTAGTGACCTTACTGGGTAAAGATGACACGGACGAGTGTCGAGAAAGAGCATGTATAGGTATCTGTATTTGAGAGTGCAAAGGGGATGCTTTGGCTTTTATCTGCAGGGGATATGAGTTTTGTATATTGTTGATGAAGTGATGATGGTATTTTGCAGGTGACTGGCTCGAACCCGGCTTATGATCATGCAAATGTTTGATTTTTGTCGTAATGCTCCATATTAGACGGAATGCTACGCTTATTTTGATATAAAATGATGCGAATACTATGATTATGCAAATGAGAAACCCGATCCGAGATCCGGATCCCGCGGGGATAAAGATCTCTGGTTGATCTGCTTGGAGGGAGAACTCAGCTGGGGAAAGAGATCATTGATTGATCTGTCCGGAGGGAGAACTCCTACTGAGGATGAGGACGTTTTAGCAACTCCGCTGGGGACGTGTTTCAGACATTGCTCTACTAGGGAGGCAACTCTGTGGGGAATCAATTTCACCAATTCTGCTGAAGATGAAGGAAATCTGGCATTTCTGATGGGGAAAAGAAAGTTCTTTGACCACTTTGCTGTGGAAGAGTTGTCAATCATTGCTCGAGAGGTTCCGCTTGGGGAAGAGCTAACTTCTGGGAAGTAGTATGTTGGGGATTTAATGCTTGATATGCCCCATGTTGTGAAAGATTCTCTGTCTTGAGCACCTGCAACCTGTTAAGACAAAGGAAAATGCACAAGTGTCCTGAGGTATCCTTAACCGGATTCCGTCATAGGAGTTAGATTTGCTTAAGAATTCATATTTCCTTCAAGCATTTTGTTAAAAATGGCCTATAAGTTTCATGCAAATGTTGTATTACGAACTCTGGACATTTTGAAAACAAAACAAAAGGTAAAAACAAAGTGTGACTACAAATTCTGATTTTATTGATTCGTGTGCCCTGAATAGGCAAGTACAGTCAAAGAAGTGAATCCCCTGAAAGGAGGAGATTGTTGCAAATTGAGAAAATAGAAATGTTGGCAATGTTGAAGATGACGCTCCAGTGAGCTTCCTTTGCTATGACCCGTATGACCTTGATGTTCTTCTTATCTTGCTTTCTGAAGAAGGCTGATTCTGACTGACAATTTTTCCTTTCGAAGCTTGCCATGTTGTGAGTGGTACAGACGTATTCAGAATGCAGTTGTTCGCTTATTCCCTGATTTTGCGTAGATCGCCCTTTCAAGTTTTCAATCCACCGGGATACCCATTTTTGCCTGAGCTGTCCGATGTGGCTTTTCAACTCAGTGGGTGTACATTTTTTTTCCTTATTTTTGCTCGAGTCTTTTATTTTGTTTTTGACTCGCCAGGATGCCCTATTTTTGCCTGGACTCACATTCTGTTTTTATGTCCAGTGGGTCTTTTTATGCGAAGTATTTTCTAACTGCATCTGAATTCACAGGAGACGGGAAATCTTCACCATCCATGGTTGCGAACATCAGTGCCCCACTTGAGAAGACTTTAGTTATCACATAGGGACCTTCATAGTTTGGTGTCCACTTGCCCCTGTGGTCTATATGAGGAGGAAGGATTCTTTTCAGAACAAGCTCTCCCACTTGGTATTCCCGAGGTCTGACTTTCTAATCAAAGGCTTTCTTCATTCGCTTCTGATATAGCTGCCCATGGCAGATGGCTGCTAATCTTTTCTCTTCAATCAGATTCAGATGATTGTAGCGAGACCGGACTCATTCTGCTTCATCCAGTTTCACATCCATCGTTACCCGTAAGGAGGGTAGCTCAACTTCAACAGGTAGGACAACTTCCATACCATACACAAGTTGATAAGGTGTTGCCCCAGTAGATGTTCTTATTGAGGTTCGGTACCCATGCAAGGTAAATGGTAGAATTTCATGTCAGTCTTTGTAGGTGACTACCATCTTCTGCACAATCTTCTTGATGTTCTTGTTGGCTGCCTCAACAATGCCATTCATCTTCGGCCTGTAAGGAGAAGAGTTGTGATGTTGAATTTTGAAGTCCCGACAAAGTTCTGCCATCATCTTGTTGTTCAAATTGGAACCATTATCAGTAATGATTCGCTCGGGAACTCCATATCAACAGATGATGTCTCTTTTCAGAAATCTAGCTACCACTTTCCTGGTGACGTTTGCATACGAAGCTACTTCAACCCATTTGGTGAAGTAATCAATAGCTACTAGGATGAATCTGTGACCATTTGAAGCATTCAGTTCAATCTTGCCAATCATGTCAATGCCCCACATGGCGAAGGGCCAAGGTGAAGACATTACGTTCAAAGGATTTGGAGGCACATGCACTTTATCTGCGTAGATCTGGCATTTATGGAATTTTTTGGCATAGGCACAACAATATGCATCCATTGTGATCCAGTAGTAACCCGATCTTAATAACTTCTTGCCATTGCATGTCCTCCGACATGGGTACCGAAAGAACCTTCGTGTACTTCGTGCATCAGTAGGTCTGCTTCCTTCTTGTCAACACATCTGAGCAGGACCATGTCAAAGTTTCGCTTGTATAATGAACCATCAGTATTGAGGAAGAAACTGCCAGCCAACCTTCTCAATGTCTTCTTATCATTTGACGATGCCCCATGTGGGTATGTCTGATTCTCCAAGAAGCATTTGATGTCGTGGAACCAAGGCTTGTCATCAGCGACAGTGTCCACAAAGAATACATATGCCGGCCGGTCCAGTATGGATACCAAAATTCGGGGTACATAATTAGCAGTCTGTACTTTGATCATGGATGAAATGGTAGCCAAAGCGTCTGCAAACTGATTCTCATCTTGAGGGATGTATTCGAGCTTAACTGTTGTGAAGAAGGTCAACAATCTCCTCGTATATCACGGTAGGGAATCAGATGCTCCTGATGAGTGTACCATTTGTCGTTGGTCTGGTTGATTACCAAAGCTGAATCTCCGAATACATTCAAAGTTTTAACCCTGAGGTCAATGGCTTCCTCAAGACCCATGATACAGGTTTCACATTCTGCTTCGTTGTTAGTGCAGGAAAAGGTGAGTTTTGCCAAGAAAGGCATATGAACTCCTTTAGGTGTAATAATCACTGCACCAACTCCACGACCGTTGCAATTAACTGCCCCGTCAAACATCATAGTCCATGCTTCTTATGGGTCAGGCCCTTCAGTGTGAATTGGCTCTTCACAATCGTTTGCTTTCAAGAACATGATGTCTTCATCAGGGAAGTCAAATCTCATAGGCTAGTAATCATCAATGGGTTGTTCGGCCAGATAATCAGACAATACACTGCCCTTGATGGCTTTTTGAGAAGTGTATTGAATGTCATACTCTGTTAGAATCATTTGCCACCTTGCAACCCTTTCGGTAAGTGTTGGCTTCTCAAATATGTACTTGACTGGATCCATCTTTGATATCAATAAGGTAGTGTGAGTCAACATATATTGTCTTAGTCGGCGAGCAGCCCACGCTAAAGTACAACAAGTTTTCTCGATCAGTGAATAATGTTGTTCACAGTCGGTAAAAGTTTTGCTTAGGTAGTATATTGCATACTCTTTTCGACCAGACTCGTCACGCTGGCCCAACACACACCCCATTGACCCTTCTAAAACTGTCAAGTACATGATTAAAGGTCTTCCTTCGATTGGAGGCATGAGAATTAGAGGTTTTTGCAAATATTCTTTGATCTTGTCAAAAGCTTTCTGACAATCACCATTCCACCTGACTGTTTGTTCTTTCCTTAACAGCTTGAACAAGGGTTCACAGGTTGCAGTGAGATGAGATATGAACCTTGATATGTAGTTCAATCTACCTAAGAACCCTCAGACTTCTTTCTCAGTCTTAGGTGCAGGCATTTCCTGAATAGCTTTGACTTTGTCGGGATCAACCTCAATTCCCTTTTCGCTTACAATAAAACCCAGCAGTTTACCGGAACGTACCCCGAATGTGCATTTGTCGGGGTTCAACTTCAACTGATACTTCCTCAGACGCTTAAACAATTTTTGCAGATTCACCAGATGATCTTCTTCAGTAAGGGACTTGGCAATCATATCATCCACATAGCACTCGATTTCTTTGTGGATTATATCATGGAATAATGTTACCATAGCCCGTTGATATGTTGCACTGGTGTTCTTCAGTCCAAATGGCATTACCTTGTAACAAAATGTGCCCCAAGGTGTGATGAAAGTTGTTTTCTCCATGTCCTCAGGTGACATCTTAATCTGATTGTATCTAGAAAATCCGTCCATGAAAGAAAATACCGAGAACTGAGCTGTGTTATCCACCAATACATCAATGTGAGGTAATGGGAAATCATCCTTCAGGCTAGTTTTGTTCAAGTCCCGGTAATCCACACACATACGCACCTTGCCATCCTTCTTAGGTACGGGTACAATGTTAGCAACCCACGACGGGTAACTAGTTACAGCGAGGAAACCGGCATCCCACTGCTTTTGTACTTCTTCCTTGATTTTCATAGCCATATCTGGGCGAGTACGGCGCAACTTCTGTTTAACCGGCGGGCAATCTTCTTTTAATGGTAGCCTGTGCATGACAATATCTGTATCCAAACCCGGCATATCTTGATAGGACCAAGCGAACACATCGACATATTCTCGCAGCATACTGATAAGTTGTTCTTTTACTAGAGCTTGCAGACTGGCCCCAATCTTCACTTCTTTCACATCTTCCTCGGTACCAAGATTGATAGTCTCAACCTCCTCCTGATGAGGAGCAATCACCTTTTCCTCTTGTCTCAATAACGTGGCTAACTCTTCAGGCAGCTCATATTCTTCATTAACCCCTTTATCTGCTTGATTAATTGGATTGTCGAAGTCATACAAGGTCATAGCAGTGTTGTTGTCGGTGCAATCTGGAGGATTATCTCTGCAAGGGTTGAGATTTGTTCATTTTAGTGATTGATTTTAATCTTGTTTAGAGAAAGTGTGAATGAAGTTATTATTTTGAAAACATTTCCATTTATTGTTTTGTGCGAAAATAACAAAAATGAAAAGACAGTGAGCGAAAAAGAAAATTTATTGCAAAAAGATGTCCATTGTTCATTGATATTCCATTTGCACAAAATACAAATATGGCCCTATTACAAAATGAGTCCTGACATCTTGGGCAAGATGTAGGACTTTATGCATGCTTAAGCAGGAAATAATAATTACTCTGCAAGAGTAACTCTTATAATTTCCTGGGAAGACCAGTTAAGGACTTGTTGGCCCGAGACTCTTGGACGAATCTGGCTTTCCAGGTTGAAGTCGCTTTCGGCCCCGTCTTCCACATTATTGACAGCATCTGGGGTCGGCATTCCCCCTCTTACGAACTCAGGCTCTTTAGCAGCCTCCGCTTGATCTTGTCGGGATGGTTTGTAACCCAAACCGAATTTGTCTTCCTTCTTCTCCATAGATAGCAACTTGCCCCAGCCTTGGGCGTTCCCATATTCAACAACCTTCCGAGCTTGTTGGTAGGAGACAATTGAAGTACCCATCCTATCCTCTTGGGATGCAATAAATACTTCAGTTGTTGCCTCATTGACATTCAGTGCTTCGAAACCTTGGCTCATGGTCTCGTGGATCTCACCATCCATCTCAATGTATTTGTAGGTAGCCAGATGGCTAACAAAAATGTCCTCCTCTCCACAGATTGTGATAATTTGCCCTTCTCACTCGTATTTTAATTTCTGGTGAAGGGTCGACGTAACTGCGCCAGCGGCGTGAATCCAAGATCGACCCAATAAACAGCTGTAGGCCAGCTGAATGTCCATCACGTAGAAAGTAGTTTGAAAGACCTGTGGGCCAATCATCACAAGCAGCTCCACCTCTCCAAGAACAGACCTCTTGGAACCATCAAAAGCTCTGACCACCAAATTTCTTGGTCGGAGAGCTATACCATCCTATTCAAGCTTAACAAGGGCTTTCTTTGGCAAGACATTGAGTGAGGACCCAATGTCAACTAGAACATGTGAAAGCACAACCCCTTTACACTCTAGAGTGATATGCAAAGCTTTATTATGATGACGACCCTATGTAGTCAAATAAGCATCGGTGAAGCCTAGTCCATGACTAGTATTAACATTAGAAACCACCGTCTCTAGTTGATTAACTGTGATCTCCTCAGGCACGTAGGCTGCGTGCAGGACTTTAAGTAATGCATCCTGATGAGCTTCGGAACACAATAGTAGTGATAGAATGGAGATCTTGGAAGGAGTCTGGTGGAGCTGATCCAGAACCATATAATCGCTTCTCTTGATGATCCTCATGAACTCGTCTACGTCCTGATCAAAGGACATTTTCTGAGCTTCTGTTGCCACCGGTTCTTCAGGCACCACATTCTTGCCTTTAGCCTTGGAAGCAACCTCTGCCTCAGCATTAACTCTCGGAACTTGTGACGCAAAGAGACGTCCGCTTCAAGTGAAGCCTCCGCCTCCCCCGACATTATCAATCTATGGCGTATAAGTTGAAGAATCAAGAGCGACTTTCTTCCCGTTGCAGTAGAGGTCTGAAACATAGTGGCATGGCACATCATTATCTTTTTCATATGGAATGGGTCCAAGTACCGTGATGGTGATGGGACTAACTGCGGCGGAAGTAGGAACTGTTATTATATGTGGATCGTAATATATGGTAACATGATTTCTGACTAATGGTGGTGGTGAAATACTGAAGCTAGGTTGTTGTTGAGATTGTTGTTGAAAATTGTTGGAATCGGGGACCATTGTCGGGTCGTAGTATATGGTGACTGTGGAGATGTCATTATTAATCGTTGCTGTCGTTGTAGAGGCGGATGCGGTTGAACTAATGTTTGTTGAAGTAGTAGAAGAGATGGTTGTTGACTTTGTAGAAGAGTCTGTCGGAACAATTGTTTTTGAAGTTGTAAGAGGGGTGCTTGTTGGTGTTGTAGGAGGAAAAGTTGTTGATGTCGTAGAAGCTGAAACTGTCGAGGTGATTTGCAGAATACCTTCTCTGATAAGATCATTGATGCCACTTTTTAAACTTGCACAACCATTAGCGGAAACTTTGCTAGATTCACAGCAGGCCTCACAACCTGGGAACACCTGGAATTTTAAAAGCCGAGCTTTAACCTCGGCCAGAGGTGTTTGAATACTTGCAGTATCTTCAATTAGGTTCACTGGCTGATCCTCCTCAATTGCATTTATCTTGGGCCCACCATGGCTAGGCATATGATTCTTTATGACATTAGGAGGAGGTGCGAAATTTAAAGCCTTGGAATCATCTAAATCCTGGACCTTCATGTGCAAGGCTATGCACTTTTCTGTTGTATGGCCAGGTGCATTGGAATGGAAGGCACATCTGGCATTGACGTCGTAATTCCTTGGAAGGTTCTGAGGATCTGGTGGAGCCAAAGTCCTCAATTCAACAAGATTGAGTTTGAAATGTTGTGGCAATAAAGTGGCATAGGGCATCGGGATATGATCGATTATCCTTTTGATTTGAGAGGGCCTTTGCTGGAAAGGACGTTGATATTGGTTGTTGTTGTTGTAAGACTTTTGTTGAGGAAAATGTTGTTGCTGAGGGAAATGTTGTGGTTATAGAGTGTATTGTTGTTGAGGTGATGGAGTGGGAATAGTCACAGTGACTATTGATCTCGGCATGTACTGGGCCTACCTCTGCCCATGTGTATTGAATTAGTTTCACCCGATCTGCGAGGCCCTGCAAAAGGTTTCCTTGTGCTGCTGGAGATGGCGCCATTATCAGAAATCTTGCCCATCTTTAACAAACTTTCAATTCTCTCTCCTGCTATGACCACATCAACAAATCTAGTGGAAGAGAAAGCAGCAAGCCTATCAATGTATGTCCCCTGTAGGGTATTCATGAACATATCGGCCATTTCTCTTTCAGACATTGGAGGTTGAACAGCAGCAGCTAACTGTCTCCACCTTTGGGCATACTCCCTGATGTAACACCCCAAAATTTGCCTTCTGATTTATTACCATCTACTGGCTTTAAGCTTTATGGTCATCTGCATCTCCCATTATGTTATGGCATTCATAAGTAGTTATTCAGCTATGGTATTCCACTTAAGCGTTTCAAAGGTTTTCATCCCGGGTATGGTTTTGTTGATAAGGTTAGTCAATCGAAAGTGGTGTTCAAATCCTCATATCAAAGACATTGTAATATTTCTGGTACAGGAAGATCTAGTGGGGACTCATACAAAAAAATCAAGACATTGTAGTCCTCTTAATGGTTCATTGTTGGTAATACAAGTTAAAGGGGTTTTGAGTTTGAAACTTGGTCGAAAAAGAACTGAGGATTCGTTGAAGAACGCAAGTCTGATTAGGATGGGAGGTTTTGAAATAAGCATGTTAGGATTGGTTGTATGGATTACTTAGGCTCTTCTCATGCTAATATTCTCTCTAGTCCACTACCCATTTCGTTCATGTTTTCAATCCGATTATTTGAAACCCATTTCTTGTCATACCCTTATTCACAAAATTGGTCATTTAATTAACGCTTTCTTTTATTATCCGTTTTTCATTTTTAGTTTAACTCTAAAACTTATTAGTCATGTTTCATGTAAGACCATTTCTTTCTTTTTTCCTAATTGAATTCCCTTGTCCTTATTTACTCCTCACCAAGTCCAATACTCATTTTTTAGTTCCGTCTTAATATCCATTTGATTCAATATCAATTCAAGACCCTAAAATCATTAAACCAAAGTTTAAGCCTATTCCAGGTCTTATTTCACAAGTTCAAACTCATGGCTCAGGTTATAAGGCCCATTGATCTTTTTGTCTTGTCCTTATAATAAAACGTGTGACTATAGAAGAAAAGGATTGCTTAGGAATTAATGGAAAATTATCAAATGATCTTGAGGTCATTAATGTTGGAAATGCGAGTTACGACAAGAAATACAGAAGAAAAAATTCGGAAAGGAATATTCATGACAGTTGGTTTTCTACATGTAATATATCTTTATGAAGGTTGTCTACATGAAAGTATTGATTAAAATAATAGCCGTTTATCATCTTCCTATAGTATAATATCCTGTAGTACATTGAATTAGCATATGATTAATTGTAAAAAAAAAATAATAGAAACTAAACACGTGTCATTGTGAAACATAAGAAAAAGTGCAAATGTCCAACAAATATCACGAGACCCATTCACTTTCTTCGAGTATAGCCTATGGCTGGAGAGCAAGGTGATAGATATTTTCTCCATTGAAGCACCACTTTTGGTATTGATGAACGTGAAAAAAATCAGTGAGAAAAATATTGAGAATCAATATCAAATTCTATTACAATCAGTTCCAACAAGTTTTTAACAAACTATAACAGAATCATAACAAAAATTCTAACTGCTCAAAACTAACTTAACTGAAAATCAGGGGGAAAATACAAAATTACCCTCACTATGCTACTGATATAAAAAAAAAGGGTTGCTGCAGAATTGAGGTCTCTGGATGGATTAAACTCTTCCTCATTCTCCGTTTTTGTTGGAAGGATCCACCACCTTCAAGCTTCACTTTGGTTCTGACTTCTCAGAACTTCGTCTTCATCATCTTCATCCTTTTCTTTTGCATCAATCTCCAGGCTCATCTTTGAATCATCTTCCAACTTTTTCGTCAACTTCAACCGACCTTCTGCATACCATTCAAGACTCCGTATCTTCAACACGGATATTCAACCTGCAAAAATCAAGAATAATCAACAACTTCGCAACAGAATCAAGAACATCGTTCAGAATTGTGAATTGACGACAAAATCACGGAACGGATCGATAACAAGAAATCACTACCTCACCGCAAATCTTCATGAATTTTCGGATTGAATTCATCACCTTATTTGATCGAAACGTAATTCCGTGAACGCATCAATACTCAATAATCTTCAGCTAATCAAATGATTCACATGGCGGGGCTTCGTGACAATTCGTAACGGCTTGAACCGAAGAGGAAAGATTCAGAAACAAAGATAACACCCAAATCGTCAACAACAAATTCAGAATAAGGAGAGGAGCAAGGCATTACCATTCATTCTGCTTGTGGTAAATTGATATCAAGCACACAGTACGGTTACGACGACATCGCGCGAAGAAGAAGAGGCTTCCACCACAACGGAGAACCTCGAAACTCCTTCCTCCTCACACTTCGAGGACCTTCTTGGACATTCATCAATCGATTCCATCACCGCGAATCACATCGACTAGACCGTCGTTTCGTTGGTTACAGGTACACGCATCTTGATCCACAATCTGTTAGAAATGGCCTTAGATCGTAGAAATCTAGCGTGTTCGTGTTGTTTGTGAAACCGGCATTTTGTTTTTTATAAATGTTGGTTTCGGATTTGTACGATCCGGTTGTGTGGCTGAGAATTGGGAAAATCTAGTTTCGAATTCGAGTTGGGAGAGGAGAATATGCTAGGGTTTGTGTTAGTGGTTCGACATTTGGAGGTTGTAGGCTGGCGGTGGCTGGTGAGGTGCCGGCGGCGCTAGGTTAAGGGAGGAAGAAGATAGATGAGGGTTTCTGGAAAAGAAGAACTTGAGAGAGATGAGAGTAGAAGAAAGGGGAACATGAAGCAAGAAGGGTTAGTGGTTTGAGTTTGATGAACGGGAATGGTAGACCGGCGGCGGCGGAATTAGGTCTCTTGGGTGAAGAAGATGGAGGGATGAGGGTGACGGCGCAAAGAAGAGAGGGAGAAGAAGTTTAGGGTTCTGTTTACAATTGATTACAACTCTTCAGCCTTTTTTATGTTTCTTATTATTATAATAGTAATAATTTAAGGAAAAGATTAAGAGTTTTTTTTATTTTTATGAAAAGATTAGGAAATTATTAGGAGTTAATGAGTTTTTTTTAAAATAATAAATCATAGTTAAGGCTAATGTACTGTTAGAATTCTATAAAGGATAAGGATATATCTTTTGTATTCCCACCCCATTTCTATTTCTTTTCTTTTTTCTATTTCATATAGCCTTCAATTTAATTCTAGAAAAATAGTAAAAGGCATAAGAAAATTCCACAAAAAATTATACTATAATATTAAGCCAATTTAGAACCTTCCCAATTTTTATTTTCGGAATATAATCATTTTTCAATTTTAATTCGATTTTTCATTTTAATTTATCCATATTGATTTCCTTCATAAACACATAAATTTGTACAATTTATTTCTGCCATTTCATTTAACATTTTTGGCCCATTCTTTTTGCTATGATTAGAGGACAATATAAAGTACCTAGAATATTTTTTGTGTATTTTTTAGGGCATTTTTTCTACTGTTTTGGTAGTGTGAATTGTATAAATTTGTGATTAAACTTTTGATAGAATTAAGTGACCATTTGACATAGTTAGGATTAGAATTTTTAAGAGATTTTTTAACATAGTGTTATAATCAGGTTTAAGACCTTAGGAATTTAATTTCACATTTTTTCCATGACTTTTGATATTTTTGTCATTTTAATTCATTCCATCATATTATGCATATTCATGATTCATATCATTCACTAACTATTCTCTTTTTTGTGCAAGGTATTTTCCGAGGATTTTTCGTATGGACTTGGATATTTTTATGCCTCGATTGTGTTTCATACTTTATGTACTTTGTGATGTAATAGCTTAGAACTTGTATGCTTGTATAGTTTCTACAATTAGGATATAAAAGATAAAACAAATCGTTAGAAAACAAAATCTCAAAAATGAAATAAATAAGATACTCGATCCAACGTCGAGTAAATTTTCAAAAAAATAAAAATAAAGATTGCATGTGACTTTAGGGTTCCTCGATCACCATCGTTCCACTCCATTCAACCAAAAGCAAGCCTTGTATGTTTCACACCATAAGTCGTGCGTCTTAGCACCACACAACCGACCCACCCGATCCATTGTTTCATCTCATTTACATTTCATACCGTGTGTACCCACCATGACTTAGGAGGACCATATTGTTCATTATTAACTCTTGTATTCTCATTTCTAGTTCTAATATCTCTTAGGTAGATTTAATTTCAAACCTCATTAACCATAGGTCATCCATGAATCCAATTAACTTAGGGTAAGTCTAGTTTCCCTTAGAATTTTTCCTTTTATAACTTGAGTCTCACTTCTCATCTTAAAATAAAAATAAAAAACACTTAATAAAGGAAAAGGTGTACAATGCGCCACGAGCCTTAAGCTATATAGGAAATGACTAGTGGAGGTCTCCTTCACTCTTCTAGGATGCTTTACAAACGTTCCATTGGGGGCGATCTTGGAAAGTATTCGCTCCTGTGTCATAGTCTTTAGTGTTGTACATACCATAAATACAAACTCAAAACACTTTCTTCTAAAAAACAACAAACCAAGAAGTCACGTCTTCTCATCTCATCTCATACTCTTTGCGGACGAACATGACTTGTCTCGACAGTTCAAACAGCGATACGGTAAGCACCCTCGAGTCAGAGCCGGTAACACCTGAGCTAGAACTATGGCAACGTCATCCTAAAAATCACAAGCAAGTGTAAGCCTTAGTTAGACGAACTACGGCGTCTCTGATCCTCATTTATCCCGATGAGGTATGTAGGCAGTGGGGTAGGGCCCATTCGAGCACAATCTTTATTTTCCCTACATTTCCCCCTTTATTTCCATCTTTCTTTCCATTTTTTCCATTTCTTTTTCTCATTTCATTTCCATTCCAGATAGCCATTCTTTCGTTTGAACAACATATTATTTCTCACCCTTTGAAAACAGACTTATAAGCGTGGATCCTGTCGGGTACGGCGGACGGATTGGGGTGCTAATACCTTCTCAATTCGTAACCGACTTCCGTACCCAGATCTTTGGTTCGCAAGGCCTCGTCCTTTTCCTTCTTCCTCAGGTTTGTGCAACATTACCTTTCCCATTCCTTTGGGATAAAAATGTCTGGCTGGCGACTCTAACTTTTCCGCGCCACTTTCGCGTTTGTACTAGGATGAAAATCCCGGGAGCGACAGCAAGCGACTCTGCTGGGGACTTTTTAGAAATTCTAATTTCCCCTTTGAGAGTCAATCCTAGCGTTTGTCTGTTTTTGTTTTCTTTGGGTGCTTATTCATTCGCTATTATGCTTTAGTTTAGCTTTACTGTTTTGTCTACAATTTATCGCTTTCCTTTACAGCTTTATTTACAGCTTTCTGCACTTTATTTTTCTGTCGCATATACTGGCATATACTGTACTGGCTGTTCTGGTTTTTCTTGGCGGGATGGGTTTATTGTGAGATAAGCCAAATACCCGGCTTGAGTATACACATAGAATTTAGAGTAGGCAGTCGTGTGGCTTGCATGGTCTTGAGCACGTGTAGTTTTCACGAGTCCCACACCCAGATCAGGCTCTCTTGGGATATGTTCTATATTGCCTAGGCAGACCATAAAATGTTCTCACCTGAGCTGTTAACACTGGGAACCGATCATCGAGGACCTTAGTGGAAACAACCCTCTCCAGTGGTGACAGTGGCAGACCACATTTCGTGGCAAACCCATTCGCACCCGAGGGCCCACTAGGAAATCGCATAGGATGACCTTGTTCTCTCGTAGGAACCTGGTTAAAGCAACTGGTCGTATGACGGTAGTATTGTACCCTTCGAGATGAATGTACTATTGTTTCTCGACTTCAGTGCTTGAAGCCGGGAACTTATGAGGGATGCTTGTTTTTCCGGAATTCAGCTGAGGCCTCCCTGAGTAGTACATAATGCCAAACCGATTCCCTGATTTGGTCATGAGCCATTTCTCGGAAATGGTGAACGTATTATTGCTATTCGGCTTTGAGAGTCCGTGATGCTGACCCGTAGTAGCATACCAGTGAGATTGGGAGGGGTTTACAGGTTCGCAGGAAAACTAAACCTTCAACCTACCTTATTCTTAATACTTGGGCTTTCTTCCGACACATACTTATGATCTGGTATTCTTGACAGTCGGTATTCAGGCAAAATCAGAAGGCAGTACAACAGTGCCCAGTATATGCAACAGTGATCACATGCCATTGCATTGCATCACATCATCCGCATACTTGCATTCCTAACACATGTTTATTCATTTGCAGGGCTGCATATCCCGTCCTTGATTCCAGTTGTGGGTATTGATCTATAAGCATGGAATCCAAGAAAAAGACCAAGTGTATTATCTCCTACAAAGTTTATCAGCCTGTTGTGAAAGAAATTCTCAAAGTAAAGGCCTTAGCTCCTCCAGAAGCTCTGAATGTCTTCAAGCAGGATTACGGGTGGATTTTGTATTTCATAGAGCCCATCAGTGACTATGCTTTTAGAGGGATGCACACCTTGTTACAGTTTTATGATCCACAACTCAGATGTTTCGTACTTTCTGATTTCGTGTTGGCACCTACATTAGAGGAGTATTCGAGCATCCTTAGAGTTTCCGTAAAGGACTGTGCACCATTCTTTGGGACCAAGATTGATCCCGACTTCAAAGATGTAGCAACTGCTCTTTATTTGAGCAAGTCATTATTGGAAGACCGGATTGATAGCAAAGGAGGCTTCCGGGGATATCATTTGAGTTTCTTGTTAGATGAGGCTACCAAAGCAGCTGAGGCAAAAAGTTGGAGTACTTTCAATGTGATCCTAGCTTTGAGTATCTATGGAATCACTTTGTTCCCGAACATGCCCAACTTCGTGGATGTTGATGCTATTCACATTTTCATAGCAAAGAATCCTATTCCTACTCTCTTAGGTGATCTCTACCACTCTGTGCATTATAAGAATGAGAAGCGAAGGGGTGGAATGTTGAATTGTTGTGCGACTGTATTCTACAAGTGGTTCACACGTTTTCTTCCGCAATCAGGAGCTTTTGAGAAGACGAAGAACACTCTTGAAGGGTATGAACGATTGATGGGCTTGCAAGCAAAGGATATTGTCTGGGTTAATCAGGGATTACGGTGCATTGACATTCTTCATAGTTGCGGAGGATTCCCTAATGTTCCATTGATCGGGAGGAAAGGGGGAATTAATTATAACCCTTCTCTCACGGTTAGACAGTTCGGGTATGCCTTAAAGGAACCACCAGCCGCTGTGGACATCACTGAGTCCTTGTACTTCCAATCAACAGATGGATTCGAGATCGCTCGGAAAGCTTCTAATGCTTGGCATAGTCAAAAGACAAAAGGGAAGAAGACTTTGGGAGTAGGGAATTGTCGAATGTATCCACCGTTTGCAGAATGGTTAAGAGAACGGGTTGAAGTGTTACTGTTACCATTTGGGCCTGCGCCTCTTCTATATCCCACGGTCATTGAACCACCTACCACAGTTAGCATTGAAAAGTTCAACAAGATGAAGACGGAAAGAGACGGTTTGTTAATGGAGAATGCACAGTTAGGTCAGGAGCTTGCTAAAGCTAATCACGCCAGACTTGAGATTGAGTGGAAAGCTCAAGAAGATGCTGAAAGGCATGCTATTGCAAGGAAACAGTGTGAGGTTGAGTTAGCTCGGTATGAGAGGTTCGAGTTTGCTACTAGAAGTTCTTCCAAAGAACACATTGACACTAGAAGGCAACTGGATCAGAAGACCTTGAGTTTTGAGAACATGAAAAAGAGACATGCTGCTTACAGGATCAAAAGAGAGGAACAAGACAAAGTTCAAGCTGAAGAGATCGCGAGTAAGCTAAAGGAGAGAGACGAAGATATGGCCGGTAAGTTGAGAGAAAAAGATGCAGAACTTGCTAAAGCTCGAGAAGAAGCTGATTACTACAAGCGGATGATGATTTGCTATCAGAAGAAGCTGAAGAGGTTTGAAGACAACCAGGTGCAGACGAAGGAATTGGTAGAAGTTCCTAAGGCGGGACCGATCATTGACTCGGATCTAGATAGAGGATCGCATTGACAAAGACATCTTTCTATTTTGCTTGTATGTTTTAGGATTACCATCAGGACTGTTGATGGAATCTTCTTATCATTGCATTTCTGTTCGAATACATGCTGTGTGTATTTTGACTATATCAACAAAGTTCTTATCATGAAAAGATCTCTTTACTATCATTCTGCGTTCTTTCACTCTGTGATCACTGACACATCTGACACATTTGCAAAAACACGTTGGTCTTCGTATTCTTGGAATTGTTCGACACGTCTGCTACACACACGCCTTATATTATCAACACTGCTTGATTACAGCAAAAGAGCTCCTGTCTTCATCAAACCCACAAAACTGGAATCAGGGGATGGGATGCCCTAAAAATGAATCGACATGCCATAACATTCATTTCCTGCATATCATATTCTTGTGTTTTTGTAGGTTACCCAGAGTTTCTAACTTATTTGATTTCAGGCAATATAGCTGGTCAATGCGTTCACCGATATCCGACTAAAAGAAACCGAGTAAGGATGGCTGAACGAATGCAGACAGATCTCAATGAGCTCCGATAGAGGATGGATCAGTTGATGGAAATGATGACTGGCATGGCCCAGAACCAGGAGCGTCTCCGGTTGATGGTTGAGCAACCTCATGGGAATGTTAATACGGGAATACCGGCTGAGAATGTGGATTCTAACGCTGCCCGTAACGGAGAACCTAATCCAAATAGGACCACAACACGTAATGCAGGTTTAGAAGACAATCAAGAGGACCAGTTCACTCTACTGGATGCTGATATGGGTAACATGAATGAGATCAACAATCGCAGGTATGAAGAGCTGGCAGAGAAGATCAAGGCCATGGAATGTCAGAATTCCTTGGGCATCGACGTAACTAGTCTCGGGTTAGTACTAGGAGTCAGAATCCCTCCAAAGTTCAAGGCGCCATCGTTTGACAAGTACAACGGCAGCACGTGCCCTAGGACTCACATTCACGCGTACTTTGGAAGAATCTCGGCTCACACTGATGACAAGAAACTTTGGATGCATTTCTTCCAAGACAGTTTATCTGGAGCTTCGTTGAGCTGGTACATGAAGCTGAGTCGGGTCTCTATTCGAAGTTGGAAAGATCTAGCTGAAGCATTCCTCAAGCAGTATCAATACAACATTGATATGGCTTTGAATCGCACTCAGCTACAGAACTTGTCTCAAGGACCTAAGGAGAGTTTTAAGCAGTATGCCCAGAGGTGGCGTGAGTTGGCCGCACAGGTTCAACCTCCATTGTTGGATCGGGAAATGGCCGACATGTTTATGGGCACCTTGCAAGGTGTTTACTTGGATCGTCTGGCCGCCTGCCCGTCCATTGGTTTTTCTGATATCGTCATTGCGGGAGAAAGAATAGAGAATTTTCTGAAATTGGGAAAGATCCAGGATGCAAGCAGTGCTAGTTCTTCTGGTGTGAGAAAGCCTTTTGGCAACGGCCAAAGAAGAAGAGAAGGCGAGACGAATGCTGTGTATAGAGGCTGAGATAGAAGTTATTCTCAAGGTTACCACCAAGCAGCTGCGGTGACTATTACTCCACAGGTTCAACAACAACGACCACAGGGTCAGCAACAACAGGTACAGAGACCAAATCAAGAAAGAACAAGAGCGAGAAACCGCAGACTTGATCCCGTCCCATGCCCATATGCTGTATTACTCCCAGAGCTGCTAAAGTTGAACCTGGTTGAGCTTCGTACCATGAGACCGCCTGCTCCTGACAATCTACCTCCGAATTTTGATGCTAATGCCAGGTGCGAATTCCATTCAGGTGCCCAGGGGCACAATATTGAGAAATGTTGGGCTTTTCAGAACAAGGTACAGGACCTAGTTGACTCCAAGGCGATCAATTTTGCTCCTCTCCCAAATGTACTCCAGAATCCGATGCCTAGTCATAATGGAACCGGTGTCACGGTTATTATACCAGATGGTGCACGTTAAGCTGAAGTCTTCAAGTTAATCACCCAGGACGCCAGGGTATTCATGAAGCAAATATAGCCAGCAGTATTCAAATACTCTCAGTGACGGCATTTATGTGTCTGCCTTTCTTCATTGTTCATTTTCATCCCTATTGAGGGGAACTACGTCGCTCTGATTCTTCATTGGTTATCAGTCAATGGAGATACGTAGGCAGAAGATCGTCAGGTCTTTCCGAGCAACCTTATGGGGCAACTTTACTCCCCAGCTTCACTTTTTCCTTCAGACGTCTCGTGTCAGAGTCAGAATAGCTAGAAGAGGTATGACTGCATGGTTAGGTATACAACTGCATATTGAAGATTACAAGTCTGTGAAAGAGCTATTGATCACTGAAAGTATCCAAGACTGACAGGTCCAGACGGAGCCAAGCCTCCTCAACTACGGCAATATTCAGTTTCTTTACTGCATTTCTATTTGTAGTTTCTTTTATATGTTAAACATTTGTCTACATGTATGAAATTTGTTTGCTTTTGAATGTTAGCAATAATAAAACTCACATGTTTTTCTCGAAGTAAATTCATTTGCATTCCCTTACAATTTTGCATGTGTACATCGCAATACCAATTGTCATGCTTAAAATCTATGAAAGGAGAATGACGAAACAAAAACGCAAAATCTCTAATTGTGTGCTCTCGAGTAAGACCCCGTTGACGATGTACAGGCTTTGTTTCAAATCCCTAAACACTGGAGATATAAGGAAGATATACCCTTGCTAACCCCTTTGAGCCTTGAAGTAGGAGTTTCCTTTCGCATGAAAAAACCCTCACATGTAACCCAGGGGCAGGGTAGATGTCAGCTAGTCGGACCAAGCGTTCATGCTTTCATAAAGGAGTGTATATGAGGATCCATTACATTCCATCATGCTAATCAAGAGGTCCAAAGGCCAGAAACCACAATGGTTATCCAAGTCAAAAGGTCCAAAGATTGAAAACCACAATGGTTATCTTTCGTCGACCCAAAGAATGAGGCAGTCACAACCCTCGCGAAGCAATCAAGACAAACAATGTCACGCGACTTGTTCAAAGTACAAAAAGAAAAAAGAAAATAAAAGCCCGCTAAGTCGAAACTTGAAAACAAGCGACTTAGGCAAAAGTTAGGGCATCCCGCTGGACTTTACAATCAAAGATTCACAAGAATCGGTCCAGGAAAAAGTTAGGGATAAGCAAAATAACGCAAAAGCGAAAGACGGAAAGGATTACACAAGAAAGATCCTCAAAACGAGAACAAAGTCGTGTGACACAGACACGAAAGATAGAGAAGTGACTAACTCTCAACAATAACCTGATTGGTGTTTGAACTGATAGCAGCAATGGTTCCTCAATCAACACGAAACCCTTATGAAAGATGAATGCTTGTGAAAACTAACTGAATGTAGGAATGGAGAACATCACGAAGAGTGGGTGGGCACAAATAAATTTCGAGCCTATATCTTTTGTTTCTATAACCGTAAACCAGGCCACGATACAACCCTCAAAAGTCCTAACTGAAACAGAGTTAATTTGAGAGCGTACTACTACGAGGCCGCGTTCCTGACTCCTATGAGTTGTGCTAAAAGACATTTATTGGTATTGCATGTACATACTTTCATTCAAAATAAGGTCGTATCTTAACCAGTGATTCGCTCACGAAGGTTAGCGATCCATTTTCAAAACTTTGAGATTTACATGTGCGTTGCATTAGAATTTTCATTCTAAGAATGAACATTTCTCGCTTGCATACATTTGTTTGGCATCATAAATGGTTCACATGCGGAAATTCAATCCAGAAGCTTAAGCTTGCCAAGTTGAGAAGTCTAAGACTCTTGAAAGACTGTCACGTCGAGGTGCACTGATTCGAGAAAGCTTCATTGAGCGGGGACTTTCCCAACTAGTCATGGTAAGAGCTAGCCGATCCGGGGCAGCTACGTCGAGCAATCTCTTCAAAATTAAAGTGTTGAGCCAATCCAGGGCAATTACGTCGAGCAATCTCTTCAAATTCCAGTCAAACTGGGGCAATCACCTCGAGATTCAGATCTTTCCAAAAGCGAAGACCAGTCAGTCAGGTGCAAAGCTATTCAAATACTCGTACTGGGGCAGGCCACCCCAATAGTACGAGAGTTCATTCTTTCCCGAAGACAGACGATCAGAAGCATTTACCCGGAGTTTAGAATACCGTGGTCACTTGTCAAGCCAACTATCTCGTTCAGCATTTCTGACAGATACAAACTCATCTGCATTGGCAATGGTTATCTCCTCAGCAAGATTGTTACGCTAATTCATGCAGTCGTTATGATACCTAAGAGTTTAAAGACGTCAAGTCTTTTGTAAAATCCTCTTGAGGTAAAATCCATACGGAAACAACTGATCCCCAGCACGAGGCAACCTGAGATCTTTCCTCCTCAGCAGGACGTGTCTCGGTATTGTCATCACCAACAGGAAAATAAAAGTTATCCTCACTAAAGTCAGCATTTTTTCCTTCAGATGGTTTCCTTGATCTTGGTTCCTCAATAGATCTAAGGCAATTCCTATTCCCCTAGAAGATTTCAGATAAATCATTCTCCTCCCCAGCAGCTCCATAAGAGCGGATAATCCCCAATAGTCGAGGTTTCCCCGGGCATGGCCCTCAAATCTAAAGTCCAATTTATTTTTGGAAAAAGTGGTAATTCGGGACAAATGAATTATTCACGCTCTTCTCCAACAGAGATCTCATCCCACAGGACTTCTTGGGATTGAATACGCGATCATTGTGTTTCCCCACAAAGTTAGCAGGGAGTTATTACTTCCACGTCAGGAATTTCTTTCACATTCATACCAGTTCATTAGCAATACTCAAGACATAACATCCCCAGTGTCATGGGGCAACATACCATGCAATTCAACATATGCAAAGTCCAGCCGCAGACTGGCCAAAGTCCATCTTCGGGTGGCAGATTTCAAAGTCCACCCGCAGTGTGGCAAATTTCTAAAGTCCACCCGCAGTGTGGCAACTTATCCCAAGTCCACCCGTAGTGTGGCCAATCTCTAAAGTCCACCCGCAGCGTGGCAAATCTCTAAAGTCTCCCGTAGTGAGCAAAAGCCTCCCGTAGTGAGAAAAAGTCTCCCGTAGTGAGCAAAAGTCCACCCGCAGTGTGGCAAATCTCTAAAGCCTCCCGTAGTGAGTAAAAGTCTCCCGTAGTGAGCAAAAGTTCACCCGCAGTGTGGCAAATCTCTAAAATCCCCCGCAGTGGGCAAAAGCCTCTCGTAGTGAGCAAAAGCCTTCCGTAGTGAGCAAAAGTCTCCCGTAGTGAGCAAAAGTCTCCCATAGTGAGTAAAAGTCCACCCGCAGTGTGGCAAATTCTTAAAGTCCACCCGCAGTGTGGCAAATTATCCAACAATCCACCCGCAGTATGGTAAAGCATCTGAAGCCCAACCGCATATTGGCAAAAGTCCATCCCCAGGATGGCAAAGTATCTTAAAATTCGGTCGCCAATTGTTGAAAGTCCGCAGCGTGGCAAGTCGTTATTCGCCTAACTTCATCTGATAATACACCACTAAGGCATTGTTGCTGCCTATCAAGGTCCACCCGCATCGTGGCAAGTCAGTAGCCATCTGACATCACTCAAAAGGCATCCCCTGTTTACTATTCTCCCATATCATAATTATATCCGAGCGGAGATCGTTAGGTTGAGTTTATCTCCCTGTTCTTCTGCTGCAGAGTGCAAATTTTCTGGTTGTTTCTAGTATTCAATCCCTGCATACTTCGAACATCTGAAAGCAACTGCTATCATCCATTCAAGTCTACAGTGATTGAATAGGGGTAGCTGTAACACCCCAAAATTTGCCTTCTGATTTATTACCATCTACTGGCTTTAAGCTTCATGGTCATCTGCATCTCCCATTATGTTATGGCATTCATAAGTAGTTATTCAGCTATGGTATTCCACTTAAGCGTTTCAAAGGTTTTCATCCCGGGTATGGTTTTGTTGATAAGGTTAGTCAATCGAAAGTGGTGTTCAAATCCTCATATCAAAGACATTGTAATATTTCTGGTACAGGAAGATCTTGTGGGGACTCATACAAAAAAATCAAGACATTGTAGTCCTCTTAATGGTTCATTGTTGGTAATACAAGTTAAAGGGGTTTTGAGTTTGAAACTTGGTCGAAAAAGAACTGAGGATTCGTTGAAGAACGCAAGTCTGATTAGGATGGGAGGTTTTGAAATAAGCATGTTAGGATTGGTTGTATGGATTACTTAGGCTTTTCTCATGCTAATATTCTCTCTAGTCCACTACCCATTTCGTTCATGTTTTCAATCCGATTATTTGAAACCCATTTCTTGTCATACCCTTATTCACAAAATTGGTCATTTAATTAACGCTTTCTTTTATTATCCGTTTTTCATTTTTAGTTTAACTCTAAAACTTATTAGTCATGTTTCATGTAAGACCATTTCTTTCTTTTTTCCTAATTGAATTCCCTTGTCCTTATTTACTCCTCACCAAGTCCAATACTCATTTTTTAGTTCCGTCTTAATATCCATTTGATTCAATATCAATTCAAGACCCTAAAATCATTAAACCAAAGTTTAAGCCTATTCCAGGTCTTATTTCACAAGTTCAAACTCATGGCTCAGGTTATAAGGCCCATTGATCTTTTTGTCTTGTCCTTATAATAAAACGTGTGACTATAGAAGAAAAGGATTGCTTAGGAATTAATGGAAAATTATCAAATGATCTTGAGGTCATTAATGTTGGAAATGCGAGTCACGACAAGAAATACAGAAGAAAAAATTCGGAAAGGAATATTCATGACAGTTGGTTTTCTACATGTAATATATCTTTATGAAGGTTGTCTACATGAAAGTATTGATTAAAATAATAGCCGTTTATCATCTTCCTATAGTATAATATCCTGTAGTACATTGAATTAGCATATGATTAATTGTAAAAAAAAAATAATAGAAACTAAACACGTGTCATTGTGAAACATAAGAAAAAGTGCAAATGTCCAACAAATATCACGAGACCCATTCACTTTCTTCGAGTATAGCCTATGGCTGGAGAGCAAGGTGATAGATATTTTCTCCATTGAAGCACCACTTTTGGTATTGATGAACGTGAAAAAAATCAGTGAGAAAAATATTGAGAATCAATATCAAATTCTATTACAATCAGTTCCAACAAGTTTTTAACAAACTATAACAGAATCATAACAAAAATTCTAACTGCTCAAAACTAACTTAACTGAAAATCAGGGGGAAAATACAAAATTACCCTCACTATGCTACTGATATAAAAAAAAGGGTTGCTGCAGAATTGAGGTCTCTGGATGGATTAAACTCTTCCTCATTCTCCGTTTTTGTTGGAAGGATCCACCACCTTCAAGCTTCACTTTGGTTCTGACTTCTCAGAACTTCGTCTTCATCATCTTCATCCTTTTCTTTTGCATCAATCTCCAGGCTCATCTTTGAATCATCTTCCAACTTTTTCGTCAACTTCAACCGACCTTCTGCATACCATTCAAGACTCCGTATCTTCAACACGGATATTCAACCTGCAAAAATCAAGAATAATCAACAACTTCGCAACAGAATCAAGAACATCGTTCAGAATTGTGAATTGACGACAAAATCGCGGAACGGATCGATAACAAGAAATCACTACCTCACCGCAAATCTTCATGAATTTTCGGATTGAATTCATCACCTTATTTGATCGAAACGTAATTCCGTGAACGCATCAATACTCAATAATCTTCAGCTAATCAAATGATTCACATGGCGGGGCTTCGTGACAATTCGTAACGGCTTGAACCGAAGAGGAAAGATTCAGAAACAAAGATAACACCCAAATCGTCAACAATAAATTCAGAATAAGGAGAGGAGCAAGGCATTACCATTCATTCTGCTTGTGGTAAATTGATATCAAGCACACAGTACGGTTACGACGGCATCGCGCGAAGAAGAAGAGGCTTCCACCACAACGGAGAACCTCGAAACTCCTTCCTCCTCACACTTCGAGGACCTTCTTGGACATTCATCAATCGATTCCATCACCGCGAATCACATCGACTAGACCGTCGTTTCGTTGGTTACAGGTACACGCATCTTGATCCACAATCTGTTAGAAATGGCCTTAAATCGTAGAAATCTAGCGTGTTCGTGTTGTTTGTGAAACTGGCATTTTGTTTTTTATAAATGTTGGTTTCGGATTTGTACGATCCGGTTGTGTGGCTGAGAATTGGGAAAATCTAGTTTCGAATTCGAGTTGGGAGAGGAGAATATGCTAGGGTTTGTGTTAGTGGTTCGACATTTGGAGGTTGTAGGCTGGCGGTGGCTGGTGAGGTGCCGGCGGCGCTAGGTTAAGGGAGGAAGAAGATAGATGAGGGTTTCTGGAAAAGAAGAACTTGAGAGAGATGAGAGTAGAAGAAAGGGGAACATGAAGCAAGAAGGGTTAGTGGTTTGAGTTTGATGAACGGGAATGGTAGACCGGCGGCGGCGGAATTAGGTCTCTTGGGTGAAGAAGATGGAGGGATGAGGGTGACGGCGCAAAGAAGAGAGGGAGAAGAAGTTTAGGGTTCTGTTTACAATTGATTACAACTCTTCAGCCTTTTTTATGTTTCTTATTATTATAATAGAAATAATTTAAGGAAAAGATTAAGAGTTTTTTTTATTTTTATGAAAAGATTAGGAAATTATTAGGAGTTAATGAGTTTTTTTTAAAATAATAAATCATAGTTAAGGCTAATGTACTGTTAGAATTCTATAAAGGATAAGGATATATCTTTTGTATTCCCACCCCCTTTCTATTTCTTTTCTTTTTTCTATTTCATATAGCCTTCAATTTAATTCTAGAAAAATAGTAAAAGGCATAAGAAAATTCCACAAAAAATTATACTATAATATTAAGTCAATTTAGAACCTTCCCAATTTTTATTTTCGGAATATAATCATTTTTCAATTTTAATTCGATTTTTCATTTTAATTGATCCATATTGATTTCCTTCATAAACACATAAATTTGTACAATTTATTTCTGCCATTTCATTTAACATTTTTGGCCCATTCTTTTTGCTATGATTAGAGGACAATAAAAAGTACCTAGAATATTTTTTGTGTATTTTTTAGGGCATTTTTTCTACTGTTTTGGTAGTGTGAATTGTATAAATTTGTGATTAAACTTTTGATAGAATTAAGTGACCATTTGACATAGTTAGGATTAGAATTTTTAAGAGATTTTTTAACATAGTGTTATAATCAGGTTTAAGACCTTAGGAATTTAATTTCACATTTTTTCCATGACTTTTGATATTTTTGTCATTTTAATTCATTCCATCATATTATGCATATTCATGATTCATATCATTCACTAACTATTCTCTTTTTTGTGCAAGGTATTTTCCGAGGATTTTTCATATGGACTTGGATATTTTTATGCCTCGATTGTGTTTCATACTTTATGTACTTTGTGATGTAATAGCTTAGAACTTGTATGCTTGTATAGTTTCTACAATTAGGATATAAAAGATAAAACAAATCGTTAGAAAACAAAATCTCAAAAATGAAATAAATAAGATACTCGATCCAACGTCGAGTAAATTTTCAAAAAAATAAAAATAAAGATTGCATGTGACTTTAGGGTTCCTCGATCACCATCGTTCCACTCCATTCAACCAAAAGAAAGCCTTGTATGTTTCACACCATAAGTCGTGCGTCTTAGCACCACGCAACCGACCCACCCGATCCATTGTTTCATCTCATTTACATTTCATACCGTGTGTACCCACCATGACTTAGGAGGACCATATTGTTCATTATTAACTCTTGTATTCTCATTTCTAGTTCTAATATCTCTTAGGTAGATTTAATTTCAAACCTCATTAACCATAGGTCATCCATGAATCCAATTAACTTAGGGTAAGTCTAGTTTCCCTTAGAATTTTTCCTTTTATAACTTGAGTCTCACTTCTCATCTAAAAATAAAAATCAAAAACACTTAATAAAGGAAAAGGTGTACAATGCGCCACGAGCCTTAATCTATATGGGAAATGACTAGTGGAGGTCTCCTTCACTCTTCTAGGATGCTTTACAAACGTTCCATTGGGGGCGATCTTGGAAAGTATTCGCTCCTGTGTCATAGTCTTTAGTGTTGTACATACCATAAATACAAACTCAAAACACTTTCTTCTAAAAAACAACAAACCAAGAAGTCACGTCTTCTCATCTCATCTCATACTCTTTGCGGACGAACATGACTTGTCTCGACAGTTCAAACAGCGATACGGTAAGCACCCTCGAGTCAGAGCCGGTAACACCTGAGCTAGAACTATGGCAACGTCATCCTAAAAATCACAAGCAAGTGTAAGCCTTAGTTAGACGAACTACAACGTCTCTGATCCTCATTTATCTCGATGAGGTACGTAGGCAGTGGGGTAGGGCCCATTCGAGCACAATCTTTATTTTCCCTACATTTTCCCCTTTATTTCCATCTTTCTTTCCATTTTTTCCATTTCTTTTTCTCATTTCATTTCCATTCCAGATAGCCATTCTTTCGTTTGAACAACATATTATTTCTCACCCTTTGAAAACAGACTTATAAGCGTGGATCCCGTCGGGTACGGCGGACGGATTGGGGTGCTAATACCTTCTCAATTCGTAACCGACTTCCGTACCCAGATCTTTGGTTCGTAAGGCCTCGTCCTTCTCCTTCTTCCTCAAGTTTGTGCAACATTACCTTTCCCATTCCTTTGGGATAAAAATGTCTGGCTGGCGACTCTAACTTTTCCGCACCACTTTCGCGTTTGTACTAGGATGAAAATCCCGGGAGCGACACCTGAAGCTTTCTCTTGAAGACTGTGACATACCCATTAGGAGAGTTCTGTTGGGAGCCATGTCTAAGTTGTATTGATATTAGAGTATGAAAGCCTCGGCCAAATCTTTCCAATTTCTGACTGTTGCTCTGGTCAGGTGCGAGTACCATTCACGGGATGCCCCAGTCAGACTATCCTCGAAGTAGAACATCCACAACTTTTCGTCCATAGTGTAAGCCTTTAATCTTCCCAGAAAGGATTGAAGATGGGTACAAGGACAAGAGGTTCCATTATATCTTTCAGAGCAAGGAGGTTTGAATTTGTGAGGAATTTTGACTCCCTCAACTAGACCCATGTCCATAACATCAAATCCCAAAGAGTTTTGGGACTCCAGAGATCTCATCTTTTCTGCTATTTCGTCCAGACGACGATCATAGACTTCATCCCTAGCACCAATTACAGTGAACTGTTCCTCTTGAGGGTCCTCCTACAAGGCACGTCCTCCAGTGTTACCTTGTGTATTCCTGATAGCATTGACTTCAGGGTTGAGATGAGGCCCAAACTCTGGGGGGTCAGTACGTGGCTGCACGTGATCATTGTTGCTGGTACTTCCTGTACCTGGATGATTCTCTTTAGGAGTTTGCCACTCGAACAACTCTCTTAATCTTTCTTGGCTTTGGGCCAACCTAGTCATTACTGCCATGAACTGGTTCATCTGAGCCCTCATTTCATTTCTCTCATTAGCCATCTGAGTTCTCACGTCAGTCAAATCTTGCTGAACTTGGTCCATTTGTAAGCTCAGAAGGTTGTTTCTTGTAGGATACCGGTGAATTCTGTTGACGGGGAAAACCCTCCTACGAGCAATGTTTCCTGAAACCACAACAAAGGGAGAAAACAACAACAAAAAATACCTACAAAACAAAGAATGAGGTTAGTATGCAATGCATTATGTTTATTTGTCTTCCAAGGGTATCCGGTTTGGTTCTTTGGTTTTGACCTTCCAGACCTCGAAGAATGATGATGTTGAAGAGAAATGAAGCCCAAAGGATAACACACAAACCATATATTACAAATGCAAAGGTACATAGTTTTATGATTACAAACAAATCCCCATGGTGGGTCAAAATACAACAACAAAATCAACAAAGTACAGACTAAAAAAAGTACAAGTACAAAGAAATCAAACATCCAGCCCAAATTCATCCTCTCGGACTTCCTTCAGGAGAGCATCAGTCACTGGTCTAACTGGATGCTCTGTTATGGTCCTGATAAGAAGGTTCCTGATGGAAATGGCACTTGTCAGCTTCTTATACTTGTCTTGGTCCTTTGATCTCTTCAACCCTGCCCGGAGTTTCAGCTCGGAGATTTCCTTATGTGCTGCTAACAAGGCTTCCTGACTCTTCTTCTCATTAGCTCTCAGCTGCTCTATCCTAGCCTGGGCCTTCTGATCTTCCTGTGAACGAGCCTCAGAAATTTTGATCCATCTAGCCTGACTCTCTTCCAAGTAGTGTTCAGCTCTGGCTTTTTGAATCTTAGCTTCTTTGCAAGCATTCTTCAATACAAACTCCCCTGCTTGGGCCCTTCTGATGTAATCATCTGTCTTTTCAATCTTGGTCATATGCTCGATCCGGAGCTTCTCTAACCTTTCATTGTCCAGACGACTATCATTCCTCTCCTAGAGGGTCTTCTTTAGAGCTTAAAAAAGCTGAGTATTCCTCTCCTTCAGATTCTTAAATTCCTCTAAACTGACTATAACTATAGGCTCTACTGCTGATAGTCTTGGCACATCCTCCAGGGTGAATGGCATGCGGGTGATCTGTCCTCTGATGCGAGACCAATCAATATACTGAGCTGAAGCTATGTTGTTGCACTTTCCAAGAATGGTAGTCCCTTTTGTCTGAATGTTATCCCAAGTCCAGGCTGCTTGTCAGACGATAGCATGCTTATTCTGAATGTCACAATAAAGGGTTTCTGATAAGTCCTGCTCTCTTGGTGGATGTACCAAGGCATACCCTAGTTGCCTTTTGAACCGCAAATGATTGTAGTTGATGCAACCCTTTACTCCAATAAGAGGTACATTGGGATACTGTCCACAACTTGTGATTATGTCCCTGCCCTTGGTGCTCTGGGTACACCACCTGATTTCTTCTGAAGTGAGAGCAATCATTCTCTTAGCCCAGTTTCTTGACTGACGAGGATTCAAGAAAGCTTTTGTCTTTGGCAGGTGTCTCAATAACCAACAGTAGAAGATAGGTGCACAACACCTGACTAATCTTCCCCTCTGTTTCTCATTCCTTTGATGCACTAAGTAATAGAAATCCCCGAGCAAGGTAGGGACTGGATTCTTCAGCAGAAGAGATGGATAACACTCTTGCTTACAAACTTAGGTTCGTCTGCAAAAAAGATGATACCATATATGCCAAGGGCCAAAAGAGCACAAACAGTGTCCCACTTCCCTGCTGCAGCATGACTGGTGGCCTGAGTGATCAAGAAGTCCAAATGGAGGCCTGTGATTCCAGCCTTGGTAGTCATATTCTTATCAATGATGGTGGTTTCCAAATGCAGAGCCTTAGCTATGTCTTCATTCCTAGGAGCAGTCATCTCAGGGTTGAAAGGAATCCCCCTCCTGATGGGGACACCCAACAACATGGAAAATTCTTCTAACAAATGACCCAACTGAAAGTCTGGGAAAGTGAAACATCTAAGAGGAGGGTCATAGAACTGAAGGCAAGTGTGGATCATACTTCTTTGTGATGCATCCAAGTTCATGATCATGTCCATGATACCACCATAATGTTCCCTGAATAAAGGGACATGATCAGGAGTGATAAGTGTCTAGATCTTCCTAATGCCTGCTAGGGAAGGCTCAAAGAAATGATAAGTGATGTTGCTCTTCCTGGATGGGTCCATACTGATAATGGATGTTGATGAAGATGCTGAGGAGAAATGCTGATGAAGACAACTGATGAAGATGCTGAAGAGAATCTCTGATGAAGATGGCTGATGAATATATCTGATGAAGATGTCTGAGCAGAAAAATAGTCAAAACCAAACCAAATAAGATGTGGATACCCTGTAAAACAAATAGAAAAATGTTAAAATGATGCAAAATGATGTATGCATAATGATATGCAAGGGTTTGTGATCATGTGTTAGATATGTTATCTGCTTTGATAGGGTCCATATGTGTTTATAGGTCCAGATGAAGGCTAGAGAACCAGTAACCAGGTGGGGGACTCAAATAAAGAGTCACAAGTCCAGGGTTTCAAAGAATCAGTCCAAAAAAGTGTAACCTTAAAACAAAATCAGTAACAAGGTATGATGTGGTCAAGGGTTCCTGCAAAACTGTAAACATCCCAACCCCCTCACAGGTATTGTTCTAGAACAAGGATCCTCAGACTTGGATAAGTTATGAGAAGTGTAAACACTTCTAACCCGGAGGTACAATGTTTACATTAAACATAAAGGATCCTTCTCTAATTCACCTCAGATGCTGAAGGTCATCTAAAAAGGTCATCCAAACTTAGCAGGCTTCCCAGATAGCCCTAGTACTACAGGAAATTTGTAGCACAGAGTTCTCAAGAAGAAACCCATGTCTGAACCATGTTTCATATTCCCGCACCAGACCGAAATGGAATGGGAAAGAATATGAAGCCACTCTAATCCTATGTGTCACTCAGGCTCCCGGTATGGAACCTTACTCACTGAGTATCCCTCCCACCAAGGTAATCCAGCACATGATATGATGACAATAATATGAAATGTATAAAAACAGTAAATGAAAGCGATACATAAAACTGTACAGAAAGCAATAAATAAAGCGATAAACAAAAGCACACATAACACATAACACCCCCATAAACACAAATCAAACAAGCGCTAGGAGAAACCCACAAAAGAACCAGAAGCCCTGGTTACAAACTTAGTCCCCAGCAGAGTCGCCAAGCTGTCGCTCCCCCGAAAAGACACCAGGGTCCCAGGGTGCAGACGTGAACGGTCAGAGAAAAATGATGAGGTTGAATTGAATAGAGTCGCCAACTAGGCATTTTTATCCCAAAGGAAAGGTAATGATGCATAAACCTGGAAAAAGATGGATAAGACTGTTGCGAACCAGAGAGACTGAGAAAGGGGGTTGGTTACAACCTGGGAAGGTATTAGCACTCAGATTGTCCGTCGTACTCGACGGGATCCATGCTTATAAGATTGTGTTTAAAAGGGGTAGGTGTATGTGATATCTGTGTACAAAAGCTAGGGAAAGAAAGTACAGGTGTCAGTGCAAAAGGGTGAATTGCTCAGGAACCGAGGCTTAGAAAAGAATGCTGAAAGAGGGGGATGACAAAGAGACTTTTGTTCGATAACTGTTAAGTTATGCCTACGTATCCTCTCGTGCAATGAGGAAGTCAGAACACCATAGTTCGACTCAAAGAGACTGAAAATGAATTGACTGTGAACTGCTTGCTTGCCTATGCTCAAGTGTATGACTCGTCTGGCTCGAGTGCTAATTGTCTTGCATTAGACAGAAGAAGCAAGTTCTCGTTTATGAATGAGAGTGATGAGAAAAGAATCCCGGAGGAGACGATTATTGTTTGTTTTTTGTGTTTTTAGTTTTTTATTGTTTTTGGTGTTTTGCATAGGATTATGAGCTTAAGCCTAAATCAAGGGGTTGTAAACTCATTATATCCTCCCTGATTAGGGATAATGAGGCTACTTAAGTATGAGATAAGCATCTCAACTTAATTACCATGATGATGTAGGATTAAGATCATTAACCTATTTGTGATTATTTAGATGTTTTTGGGTTTTGTTTAGTGTTAAGTAATGAGTTTAATCTCTAATCAAAGATTAGTGAACTCATTACACCACCTTAATAGAAGGATAATAGATGAGAACACTTAAGCTGAGGAAGATACCTCAACTTAATCCATGGTTAGGGATTAAATTCATTATATAACAAGCCTTTATTAAGTGGATTTTAATTAAGGGATGAAATTAAGAAGTGGATTTTATGGTTTGTAAGACAACTTGAGGGGGACTTGTCCATTAAACACTAGGGTTAGTTCCTCTTAACCATAAGGAAGAGATCGAACCCTAATGTAAGGCCCAAGTTACAAGATAAAGTCTTAATGATTATCAATGTGTTTTGATTAAGAGATGTAAACACATTAAAGGTTTAACACTAAGGATTAAAGTTATACACTCCATTCTAAAAGAAGGATGCATGCATAACCCTAATTCCAAAGTCCTAAAGCTTTAAGAGTTTAGCCTCTGATTAAGAGATGAGAAGAGAGACTCAAGGAGACTCAAAGGTAAAAAGCTATGGGGGACTATACACAACCCTAAAAATTATCATGCTTGGATATCCTATGGTTTGTGTGACTTAAGAGAAAAATTCTTCAAGGCCACCATTGGAAGAAGCAGATGAGAAGAGAAAGAAGAAGAAGAATAAGTTACTTTTAGGATCAAACCTAAAAAGAAATTTGTATGATGAGTTTGAAAATGTATTGGAATGGTTCATGATTTTTTTGGTGATTTTTTAGAAACCTAAATGCATTTTTAATTACTTAAAATCCATTAATTAAAAATAAAAATGTTTTCTGGTTAAGAAAAATATTTGAATAAAAAATGCAAGAAATGATATTTTTTTGATGAGTTTTACTTTTTTAATAAATTATGGAAACAAAATGCAATAAAATGAAATAATAAATAAATAAAAGGAGAAGTAATCAAGATCTATGGTCCAGGTTCAAACTAAGGTTGACTGGCGCGCAGATGGAGGGTCAGGATTCATTCAGATTAAATTAACCTAATTAACTAATTAATATGAATTAAATGAGGATTATGGCTTAATGGATGAATCTGAGCCACACACACGCGCGGGTAAAACATGATCAAAGGATCCATATTTAAACTGGGGAATTAATTGAGATTAGGGCTAAACACTTTCAAGCGACCGGAGATGAGCTCCGGTCTTCTTCTCCAGCGGGTTCCTCACCCCATCTCCCTCAAAACGCCAAAAAAACTCATAAACTCTCCAGAATCAAACATTGAACATCACTAAACACGAATCAAACAACAAAACTCATTTATATTTCAAGAATAGTATGAATCGAATCAAACAACATTTAGGTCAAAAATTTCAGAAGCATGATACAAACTCATTTCTCAACCATTTTGAAAATTAAACACATCAGCATGATCAGGGGAGCATTTAGATTCATTCTATAACTTAAAAGAAAGGTTCTGGAAAAATTGTTTGAAGAAGCTACCTGAGTTGGAGCTTTCTAAACTTGAGCTTTCTGACCTCTTCCTTTGTGTCAATCACCTCCAATGATCACCCTAATGCTTCTGAAAGGCTTGAATGGAGTTTAAATGGCTTGGTTTGTGTGCTTCAGTTTTAATAGTGCAGAAATCGTGTTTTGGTTATGTGGGTTTTCAGGCCATTGGAATGGGTGCTTTGTGATCTTTATGATGTGTATGATTGAATGGTGAATAGAGTTTGGAGTTTGAGTGGATGTGTAGTGCGATTCAAAGACTTGAAGTTTTTGCAAGTTTTTGGCAATCTGAGCTTAGGGCTTGATTCACGCTTGTGTGTTGTTTTGAATGAGTTGCATAAGCTCTCTATGTGATGTCTTGATTGGCCTGAGGAGTTGTTGTGGCTCAGTGTGATTGGCATGGGCAATTTTCAAAAAGTCAAAAGTTTTTGTACCTCAAGCATGGGCCATGGCAGAGCAGGCTTTTGGGGTATCTTGGCCTCAGCATGATTTTTGGTTTTTGTACAAGTCATTTACAAAAATAGCAAGTTTACATTTGGCTCAAAATTCTTCAACTTTGTGAACTTCCAACCACTTCTAAGATCAAATAAAGATCATAGAGACTCAACATGATGATGATGACCCTTTGGTACCCTTGTTGGGGGCCTCAGATGCCCTGATTTTGACTTTACTTGCTCAAGAAGTTACCCAATGATCAGATGACTTCCACAATGAATTTATTCATCAAATTTGGTACACATGATCCTTATAACATATTAAGACTATTAGGAACAAGAATGACCAAATATTTTGGGATCAAGGCCTCTGAAACCAAAACCCTAATTTTGGTCATCTGTGCAGGAAACCCCTAGCTATGCCTCTATGCCTTTGCCATTCTTTGTGATCTCTTGACTTTCATGAACTTTGGGGAGAATATTATGATCATGGAACACACATGGACCCTCTTGGAAAGCTTCAAGACCATTGGGATGGCTCAAATTGATTCTTGGATTGCTCATTCACAAACCCTAGATGCAGATGAAAATGGACTATGCAGATGAAACAAATATGCAATGTGAGATGGTATGCTTATGCTTATGCAAAAATGAAAGATCACAAGCCATGGTGTGAGAAAAAGTGAGGGCAAATTTGGGGTGTTTACAGTGTCCTATCTCGTAACACGGGTTACAACATTTATCATAATTAAAAACAAAACATCATTTATACGCAACAGATCATTATTCAACAACTTAGTCAATGTAATACAAAAATTAAATAGTTAATTCAAAACATCATCACCATGTATTAAAATAGACAAAAACCAACAAAAATCCAAGTGTTCCCGATGTTACACGACACAGAGCAGGACACCACCCTAGACTCTATAAACGACAAAAGGACATACACTCCAAGCTACGTTCAAGCACCAAGCTATTCTTGAGTATCTACAGGATGGCATAATAGATCATCACCAAAGGCAGGCAGGATGAGTAACTTTTCACATTCAATATAAATAATTTAAAGAAGGAATTATAAGACAACATGCACCAATAGATCAATTACGCCAAGTATCACTATATACAACAAAATCAATCACATCATCACAAAAACAAATGCAATCATGCCATGCCACCAAGAATGAAATGCAATCCTTATAATATGCATGTGGTACCGAAACATCATCATGGATGGACACTGGGCCATCAACCTTCCACAAGGGAGCACAACATAAGCAACATATCACTTTAATCTACATAATGGGATTGAATCTACCAACGGACCGAAGCCCCAACATAATTATGCCATGAATGCAAGACACAATACTATAATACATCATCAAAACTCATCAACTATTGCATCCACATTCATCATTATTCATCATTCATACATCTAATATTTTGCCCACTCATATCATCAATACTACATATCATCATAATACAACATAATCATCTAAACATCATCTTATTACAAATTCT
Organism: Lathyrus aphaca; assembly: GCA_963966055.1. NCBI lineage: Eukaryota > Viridiplantae > Streptophyta > Magnoliopsida > Fabales > Fabaceae > Lathyrus > Lathyrus aphaca. The sequence goes on from OZ014519.1 coordinate 75,310,922, forward strand.
TACACGTTTAGTATAATACATCATGGCAAGAATTCACAACAACATCATAGCAACATAAGGCAACAAAACAATTTATTTGGAATCATTTGGGAGAAGATTTTTTTTCTCAAAAAGTGTCAGGTCTCGCTAAGCGGGCATAGCGCTCGCTAAGCGAGCTGATCTCGGTTTGCGGGATTCTCAAAATTTCATTCGCTCGCTAAGCGAAACGGTGATTTTTTTTGCAAAAACCTTCCGATTTTCAACACAATTCAGCTGCGAAAAAATTCATCCAAAACCATCATTTAACAACAGAAAACATAGAATTCAATCCTACCACCTATTATCCTCATATATTCAGCAACTACACTATATAACAACATCAATTCATCAAACTCTACCAACAATCTTCCTAACCATAAGGTTTCCCTCAAAAATTCCCTTTCTCATAAGATCTACCAATACATTATAGATATTAAATAGAAAATTACTCCCCATACCTTAGTCAATTGAGCTCTTCGATCGCTTCTTAAACAATTCCCAACCTTAGCCTCCTTGTTCTTCAAAGCACTATCTCAATCTTCACAAAATATGAGTTATGAGAAAACTATATGTATTCCCTCCTCATAACCTTCTCAAAAGACAAAGTTACCCCTAATACCTCAAACTCTTTATTTTATTTTAATAATAATATTTAGATAATATTCAATTATTCTAACATCACTATTTAAATTAAATAATTTCACCACAACACTACAAACTACCATACAATACCACATATTCATAAATAATTAAATAAATAATTAAATAATTAAAATATGAAATCAGGGTGTTACAAAAACATTGCAAAATGCCAAAATTGCACTACAAGTTTGGTCATACGTGTATTGCACAAGGGCATGCGCGTACTGCCCAACTTTCATTCCCCCAAGCCTATACGCCCACCATATGCGTATTGCTCCCCACCCTCAACCTCATACACGTATGGACAGTCCCTTACGCGTATGGGCATAGCCATTTTCTTCTATAATTCACCTCAACACAAGTCAATACGCGTATCTCCTCCTCATACGCATATTGCCCAGTCTCCTTACGCGTAACCTACGTATTTGGACAGATGGTCCTGCCAAAAAGCTTCCCGTACGCGTAATGGCGTAAAATCACGCCTTGCCATACGCGTATGGCCTATCTATTACGCGTATGGATAGATAAATACCAAATTCTCACAATTTCCTCTTCATTTTGAATTTATTCACTATGATTCTCGTTTACACACTTCATACCAGTCCTAAAATGATTTCTACATCGGTTTTACACTCTTATTCATATACTTCTTTCATCTAATATTACTAATCCAATTTCGTACGTTTCTAGATCTAGATTCGTCACTCTTCTTCTGCAACAACACAAAATATGTACATACAATAGATAGACAGAACAACAACAACAATTTCTGAGGCAATAAATTAATTAATTCAGATCGATTTCACAACAATAGTTCCACAAAGCAACATAATCACATAAACAACATTATATACAAAAAATCCTACGAGGGAAAGGACCCCTCACTACCCTATCATGTTATCATCACCAATTATGAACCATTTTCTCCCCATTACCTCAATTTCTTGAAGAAATTCCAGCGAATTTTCTCTATGAAGATTGCCCTAGCAGAAGTTCTTCCTCTTCCTAGCTCTCTTCCTTGGTCTCCAAAAGTTGTTATAACTAAACCTCCTCTAATTTTCAGATTATGGCTTAGTTCTCATAATACCCTCACTCTAATGTTTTACTAATTCAGCCCTTATTTTAATTAAATGAAATAATAATAATAATAATAATAAAAATAATAATCATACTAATATTATTAACATAATATTAATAATAGTAAAAATAATGTTTAATTGGGCATATTATTATTACCACACCTCACCATTACTAACCACCCTTAAGTCTACCCGTCCCACTAGGACTATACACCAAAACATCTAATCACACACACCTTAAACAAGACCAACAATCACTGAAAGTACATGACAATAAATTATTTAAAATACAGGGTGTTACAACTCTTCCCCCACTTAAAATATTTTCGTCCTCGAAAATGTACATGATGAGAAAAGTTCCGGATACATCTCCGGCATCCTACTTTCAAGCTCCCAGGTTACACTTCCACCAACAACTCCTACCCAAGCTACTTTCACCAAAGGAATTTCTTTACCTCTAAGTTGTTTTATCTTGTGATCCTCAATCCTTATCGGCATCACTTCCACAATAAGATTATCTCTAACCTGCACCTCATCCCTCGGGATAACATGAGATGGGTCAGACACATACTTCCGATGTTGCGACAGATGAAACACGTCATGTAAGTTCGAAAGCTCTGGCGGTAACGCCACTCTATATGCAACAGTGCCAACTTTCTGCAAAATCTGATACGGTCCAATGAACATAGGATCCAACTTCTTCAATTTCAAATCACATACAACACCCGTCATTGGGTTGACCCTCAAAAACACATAATCACCTTCATCGAATTCTAATTCTTTTCTTCGATTATCATGATAACTCTTATTTCTCCTCTGAGACGCTTTCATTTTCTCACGGATCATCTGAATTTTCTCAGTTGTCTGTTGCACAATCCCAGGTCCAAGAACCACGTTTTCACCAGTTTCATACCAACACAGAGGTTTCCTACACCTCCTACCATAAAAAGCTTCAAACGGTGCAATTCCAATACTAGAATTGTAGCTATTGTTGTACGTGAACTTAAACAATGGCAAATGAGTATCCCACGCACCACCTTGTTCCAACACACTAGTCCTAAAAAAATCTTCTAACGTCTGAGTAGTCCTTTCCGACTAACCGTCCGTATGCGGATGATAAGTCAAACCCAATTTCAACTTTGAACCCAAAGCCTCTTGCAAACTCTTCCAAAATTTTAAAGTGAACCTCAGATCTCTATCTGACACTATACTCGAAGGAACACCATGCAACTTCACAATTATTCTTATAAAAATCTCTGCCAACTTCGTCAACAGAAAACTCATGTTGATAGGTATAAAATGTGCGGATTTCGTAAGTCGATCCACCACTACCCAAATAGCATCAAATCCTCTCGCAGTATTCAGCAAACTAGTAACAAATTACATAACAATATTGTCTCATTTCCATTCTGGAATTTCCAACGGTTACATCATTCCTGAAGGTTTCTGATGCTCCACTTTGGACTTCTGACATACCAAACAAGCATACAAAAACTGTGCTATATCCCTCTTCATACCAAACCACCAAAACAATTTCTTCAAGTCTTGATACATTTTCGCAGCTCACGGGTGAATACTCAAACTACTCCACTGACTCTCTTCTAAAATTTTCTTTTTCAGTTCAGCATTTTCCGGCATGCAAATTCTGCCCCGGAATCTCAACACACCAGAATTATCCATCTTGAAATCACCTTCAGTATCACCTCCTCCCGTAGGCATCAAATCTACTAACTTCACGTCAAGCCTTTGGTTCCTTTTAATCACATCCAGAAATTCATATATTCACCTTTAGCATTCCAAGTGTAACACTCCCAGGTGTTGTTTCACAAACCATGCTCAAATTTTGAAATTGTTCGATTAGCTCTATTTCTCACTATCAATGGCGGCATATGAATTGTCTTACAACTTAAAGCATCTGTTACTACATTAGACTTACCTTAATGATAGCTCAAATTAAAATCATAGTCCTTTAGAAATTCTAACCATCTTATCTCTCTCATATTCATTTATTTCTGGCCGAACAAATACTTTAAACTCTTATGATCACTAAATACTTCAAATATTGACCCATACAAATAATGCCTCCCAAATTTTCAACACAAAAACCATTGCAGCTAATTCAAGATCATGAGTAGGATAATTTCTCTCATGCACCCTCAATTGTCTTGAAGCGTAAGCCACCACTTTACCATTCTGCATTAATACTCCGCATAATCTCATCTTAGACGCATCACAATACACAACAAAAGGTTCACCAGAATTGGCAAAACCAACATTGGTGCCATAGTCAATTTCTTTTTTAATTCTTCAAAACTTTCCTCACAAGCTGCATCCCAAATAAACGCTTGACTCTTTCTAGTCAATTGAGTCAACGATAGTGTCAAATTAGAAAACCCTTCGATAAGTCTTCTGTAATAACCTGCTAAACCCATAAAGCTTCTAATCTCCGTTACTGTCTTTGGAGGTTCCCACTACAACAAAACACTTACTTTAGAAGGATCCACTACTATACCATCACCAAAAATAACATGACCCAAAAAACTCACATTCTTAAGCCAAAACTCACACTTTGGTAACTTAGTAAACAACTTGTTATCCTTCAATACCTGCAATGAAATCCTCAAATGCTATTTGTGATCATATTCAGTTTTAGAATAAATCATAATATCATCGATAAATATTACAATGAACTGATCTAAATAAGAATGAAAGATACGGTTCATATACTCCATGAGCACACCTAGCGTGTTAGACACTCCAAAAGGCATCACAACATATTCATAATACCCATAACGAGTCCTAAATGTGGTCTTATGAATATCACCTTCCTTCACTCGAATCTGATGGTAACCTGACCTCAGATCAATCTTACTAAAAATACGAGCCCCAACTAGCTGATCCAATAAGTCATCAATTCTCGGAAGTGGATACTTATTCTTAATTGTCACTTTATTCCACTGACGATAATCAATGCACAACCGCATACTACCATCCTTATTCTTTACTAACAAAACTGGAGCTCCCCACGGTGACACATTTGGCCCAATAAACTTCTTATCAAGCAACTCACTAATCTGAGATTTCAATTCAGCCAACTCTGATGCAGACATCATGTACGGTGCCATAGAAATAGGCCTTGTACCAGGAATAAGGTCAATAGTGTCGCTCCCCGGACTTACGTCCCGGTGCAGACGCGAACGGTCGGCGATGTTGGAGGTTGAATAGAGTCGCCAGCTAGGCATTTTTATCGCGAAGGAAAGGTAGTGCTGCATAAACCTGGAAGGATATGGAAAAGACAATTGCGAACCAAAGAAACTGAGAAAGGGGGTTGGTTACGACCTGGGAAGGTATTAGCACCCAGATCGTCCGTCGTACTCGACGGGATCCATGCTTACTTGATTGTGTTTAAAAGGGGTGGTCTTTGTGTTGACTGTGTATAAAAGCTATGGGAGAAAATAATATGTGTCAGTGCAAAAGAAATGGTGAGATGCTCAAGACTGAGGCTTAGAAAAGAAAGCTGGAAGGAGAGGGGAGACACAGAGACTTTTGTTCGATAACCGTTAAATTATGCCTACGTATCCTCTCGTGCAATGAGGAAGCCAGAACACCGTAGTTCGAATCAAAGAGACTGGATGATTTTGACTGTGAACTGCTTGCTTGTCTATGCTCAAGTGTGTGACTCGTCTGGCTCGAGTATTAACTGTCTTGCATTAGACGGAAGAATCGAGTTCTCGTTTATGAGTGAGTGTGATGAGAAAAGAATCCCGGAGGAGACGATTATTGTTTGTTTTTGTGTTTTCAGTTTTTAATTGTTTTTTGTGTTTTGCATATGATAATGAGCTTAAGCCTACATCAAGGGTTGTAAACTCATTATATCCTCCCTGATTAGGGATAATGAGCCTACTTAAGTATGAGATAAGCATCTCAACTTAATTACCATGATGATGTAGGATTAAGATCATTAACCTACTTGTGATTATTAATATCTTTTTGGATTTTTGTTTAGTGTTAATTAATGAGTTTATCTCTAATTAGGGATTAGTGAACTCATTACACCATCCTAAGAGAAGGATGATAGATGAGAACACATAAGTTGAGGAAGATACCTCAACTTAATCCATGGTTAGGGATTAAATTCATTATATAACAAGCCTTTATTAAAGATGGATTTTAATTAAAGGTGAGATTAAGAAGTGGATTTTAAGTTTGTAAGACTAGCTTGAGGGGGACTTGTCCATTAAACACTAGGGTTAGTCCCTCTTAACCAAAAGGAAGAGATGAAACCCTAATGTAAGGCCCAAGTTACAAGCTTAAGTCTTGATCATTATTAGGTGTTTTTATTAAGAGGTGTAAACAAATTAAAGGTTTAACACTAAGGATTAAAGTTTTACACTCCATCCTAAGATAAGGATGCAGGCATAACCCTAATTCAAAGTCCTAAAGCTTTAAGTGTTTAGCCTCTGATTATGAGATGAGAAGAGAGATCCAAGGAGACTCAAAGGTAAAAAGTTAGGGGGGACTATATACAACCCTAAAAATTATCATTCTTGGATATAATATGGTTTATGAGGCTTAAAGAAAGATCTTCAGGAGGCCACCAAGGAAGAAGAAACATATGAAAAGAGAAGGAGGAAGAAGAATAAGTTACTTACATCCTGAAGAAGATAAGTAACCTAAAAGAAAGAAAGGTGAAAAAGAGCATAAGTGAAGCAAGTTCACTTCAAAGACAAGTAAATAATGCATATGAAGATATGAGAAGAGGTGGGATGTGAAGGCAAATCCACATCCCAATCAACTTACCATAAGCCCCTGAAATGTTAGTATGATATGCATAAGACATAAAGCAAAAGGAAATAAAGCAAATGGAAGTGCAATGACCAAAACCAGAAGTGTAAACATGATTTAAATGTGTTATGAAATGATGCAAAGTCATGTAAGATTCTTATGTATGATCATACAAAGGATGAGATGCAAAGGAAGCATGAAAGAAGCTTGAAAACACATGGATGTTCATGAAATGAAATGAATGCAAAGCATACCAAATGAACGAAAAAATGATCAAGTAATGTTCAATCATGTCTTAAGGTGTCTAAGATGTCATACAAAGGCATGGAATGTCATGGCAAGTTCATATGATGATGACATACAAAGATGAATGCAAATGAACATGAGAAATTAGGGTTTTATGAATGTATGAGATGCACATGACCAAAACAGAAGCATACATTATGATAAAAATTTGAAATTGAACTCAAACAAACCCTAAACATATACATGATCACTACCCAAAGATGAAGGTCAGAAGCTAAACCTAAAGGGAGTTATGAATTTCCTAAGTTAACTAGGGTTTTTGGGTGATTCTAAAGGAAAAATGAAAATCAATTTGAAAATGCAATGAAAAATCATGATATAAATATCCTAGATACTAGATGTAATATGTGAAACAATGTAAAAAGAATCAAGTTCAAACTCATCATGGTTGATCATAAATGATTTTTCTAAGTTAGGCTTAGAAAAATGTGATTTTATGAACCCTAAATCAAAGTAAATTATGAAAACATGATCAAACCTAAAACGAAATTTGTATGGTGAGTTTGTAAATGTTTCTAAATGCCTAAGAATGCTTCATGAAATTTTTGGTGATTTTTAAAAACCTAAATGTATTTTTAATTAATTAAAATCAATTAATTAATTAAATAAAACATTTAAATAATTTAAAAATACTTTTTTAATGCAAAAATTAAAATAAAAAATGTTTTTGAGTTAAGAAAAATATTTAAATTGAAAATGCAGAAAATGGGATTTAAAAAATGTTTTTGAGTTAAGAAAAATATTTAAAGTGAAAATGCAGAAAATGGGATTTAAAAAATGTTTTTTTGCTATTTCTAATAATTATGTGAAAGAAATGCAATAAAATGAAATAAAAATTAAATAAAATGAGAAGTAATCAAGATCAAAGGCCAGGATTCAAACATTGGTTGACTGCACGCGTGAATGTAAGGTTGGGATTGTTTATGGCTAATTAAAATTAATTAATTTAAATAATCAGGATTAGGGTTTAATGAACGCGTCCTGGCCATCCAAACACGCGATAATCTAAGATCTAAGGGCTGACATTCAAATTGGGGAATTAATTAGGTTTTAGCCCTAATGACTTTCAGGTGGCCGAAGAAGACCTCCGGTCATCTTCTCCTACATCTCTCTCACCCTAACTCCCTCCCCAGGCCATGAAAACGCATCAAACTCTCCAGAAACACTCATCTAACAACCCTAAACACGAATCCAACAACAAAATCCATTTATTTTACATGAATCATGAGAAACAAATCAAAATGGAAAACAATACGAAAGTTTCAGAAGCTAAATACATCCTACATACTCAATCATTTTAAAAAATAAAAAGCACAGAATGATCAGTGGAGCATGCTCTTTCACATTGAAACTTAAAATAGGAGTTTTGGAAAAAAAGTTCTTGGTGACTACCTGAGATGAAGCTTTCTCAATCTGAGCTTTCTGGACCTCTCCTTGATGCTAATCCACTCCAATGATCACCTTGATGCTTCTGGAAAGCTTAGAAAAAGTTTATGATGGCTGGTTTGTGATGTTTGGTTCTGATAACTCAGAAATCGTGTTTTGGTTATGGAGTGTTTCAGGCCATGGCAAAGGGAGGGAAATGATCCTTAGGTGATTTTGAGTTGATTGGTGAAGAAAGAAACAAAGTTTGATGGTTGTGCAGTGTGATTCGAAAAGATGAAGGTATGAGGTGATTTTTGGCAATATGAGCTTATGGCTTGATTCAGGCTTGTGTGTTGTATCTAATGAGTTCCTTAGGGTTTTCATAAGAGGTCTTGATTGGTCAGAAGGTTGGTGGTGGCATAGTGTGATTGGTATGGGCCATTTTGCAAAAAAGTCAAAGAATGTGTACTTGAGGCATGGCACGGGCCAGAGGTTGTTTCAAGGCTTGTCTTACTTTAGCTTGATTCATGGAGGGCCTTTATATCATATTTTGTGAGCTGTAACACTTGGATTGCAAGATAGCATAGGTTTTGCATTTTGCCCTCTTTCGAAATTTTGTGAAGATTGCTCATAGAAACTTGTGATCCAAGGCATGATTTTGGTCAAGCCATTTTGTGTTATCATGTAATGAAGCTTAGAAGTGGATTAGAGGTCATTAGAAGTCTTGAAACTTGATTTTGCAAAAATCCCTCTTTGGCACATACTTGAAAATTACAAGATTTTCCCAACTTTGAAACATCATATCTTGAGTTCTAGGATGAATCAAGAGGAGTTCTTGTACTTTTTAAAAATGGGAAGATCCAATCTACAACTTTCATGTTTAAGGATTTTTCATTTGAAGCATTTTTGATCAAGAGAGAGGAGGTTGAAAATCTTTCCCAAAATGGAAAGTTTCCATTACAAGTAATGTCCAAAAATGGAAAGTTTGCAAATGGCTTGATATTATTCAATCTTGTGAACTTCTAACCACTTCTAATATCAAATAAAGATCATAGATCCTCAAATTGATGAAGATGACCCTTTGGTTCCATTGGTGGGGGCCTCAGATGCCCTGATTCTGACTTTTCTTGCACAACAAGTTACCAGTTGATCAAATGACTTCCACAGTGAATTTCTTCATAAAATTTGGTACACATGCTCCTTATAACATATTAAGACCATTAGAATCAAGAATGACAAAAAAAATTGAGGTTAAGGGCCTCAAACCCAAAACCCTAATTTTAGGTCATCCGTGCAGGAAATCTTCAGTCTGCCTCTATGCCTTTGCAATGCTTTGTGATCTCTTGACTTTTATGAACTTTGGGGATCATATTATGATCATAGAAAACTCATGGACCCTATTGGCATGATTCAAGACAATTGAGATGGCTCAGATCACTTCTTGGATTGCTCAGATCACAAACCCTATATGCAGTTATGCAGATGAAATAAATTATGCAGTGAGAGATAATATGCTTATTCAATTGCTATATGGGAGATCATAAACCATGGTATGAGAAAAAGTGAGGGCAAATTTGGGGTGTTTACAGCTGCCCCTATTTAAGCATGAGTTAGCTGTGCAGGGTGTAAGCGCATGGCTTAACAGACAAGCAAGATAACTTGTGGTTGAATACCAAAGACAGTCTGAAATTTGCACTCACTGGGGAGAAGAAGAAAAGGGATATAAATTGTAATAGGCAGTATAGCATCAAATGAAAGCGATGGAGGACTACCATCGAGCAGAGGACGACTGATGGGGGTGAAAAACAGTAAGTAAAGCAATGACGGGGACGACCATCATGCTGGGAAATAAAGGACCGCGACGGGGACGGCCATCGGGTAAACTAATGAAGGACGATCATCAGGAAAAAGGAAAAGACCACGACGGGGACGGCCATCAGGTAATGAAATAAAACTCTATGGGGATTAAAGAAATGAGGAAAGCACTGACGGGGACGACCATCAGGTTAAAGGGTAAGTAAACCGCGACAGGGACGGCCATCGGGTAAAAGAATAAATGAAATAATGATGAGGGACGGTCATCAAAAGGTGAAGGACGATCACCTAGAAGGGGACGGCTGCTGAAAATATCACGACATAGAATGAATGCCGGATAGAAAGGATCAACAATGGGGACAACCATCGGATAAGCATGATGAAGGACGATCATCAGGAGGTGAAGGACGATCACCTAGCAGGGTACGGCTACTCTTGGGGATTATCTCGACATAGGACGAATGTCGGATAACAAAGATCAATGATGGGGACGACCATCAGATAAATGATGAGGGACAATCATCATAAGGTGAAGGACGATCACCTAGCACGGGATGGCTACTAAAAAGATATCGCGACATTGGACGAATGCCGGATAGAAAGTTCCAACAATGGGGATTCCACTGGGGATAGGATGAGGGACCGTCATCCAAAGGTGAAGGACGATCACCTGGCAGGGGACGGCTATCGAAAATATCACGACATAGGACGAATGTTGGATAGAAAAGATCAACGATATGGACGGCCATCGGATAATTGATGAGGGACGGTCATCAAAAGGTGAAGGACGATCACCTGGCAGGGGACGGCTGCCGAAAATATCACGACGTAGGACGAATGTCGGATAAAAAGAGATTGTTTTGTTGGTGACTTACTAGGGAATGGTAAACACGGAAGAGTGCTTACGCTTTAAAATAAAAGTTATAAGGGTTTGACAGTGTGTATAGACTAAAGATGCGGACGAGCATCCTTAGGACCACGATACGGACGAGTATCGATAAAACAAATGCTGACACATGTTTAAGGATGACGATACGGACGAGTATCAATCGGTTAAGCAAGGAATACGAATGAGTGTTTGACTGCCGGGGAGGTGATATATACAAGATACGGACGAGTATCAGATGATTGTGTATAAGTATGTACAAGTATTCGACTTGCTGGGAAAATATATGCAAGACACGGACGAGTGTCAAAAAGAATGAGCAAGGGACACAAACGAGTGTTTGACTTGTTGGGGGAAGTATGACATGAACGAGTGTCAAGAAGAATATGTATAAGTTATGAACAAGTGTCTGTATTGAGAGTGCAAAAATTATGTTTGGCTTTGTCTGTGGGGGATAAGTTTTTTATATTGTTGGTGAATTGATTCTGATGTTTGCAGGTGATTGGCTCGAACCTGGCTTATGATCATGCAAATGTTTGATTTTTGTCGTAATGCTCCGTATTAGACAGAATGCTACGCTTTGTGTGGGGAAAATGATGCGAATGCTATGATTATGCAAAATGAGAGAACCGATCTGAGGTCCGGATCCTGCAGGGAGAAAGATCTCTGGGCGATCTGTCTGGAGGGAGAAATCCGCTGGGGAAAGAGATCATTGGCCGATTTGTGGGGAAAGAAGATCACTGAACGATCTTTTTAGGGAACTTATTGGCACTATGGGGGAAGAAATCTGTGGGGATCCCGGCTGGGGAGGCTTCTTGTTGAAGAAAATCATGCTGGAGATGAAGAGGCTTCGGTAACTCCGCTGGGGAAAGCAGTTCATGCATTGCTCGAGAGATCCTGCTTGGGGAGAAGAGAACTTCTGGGAAGTAATCTGTTGTAACTCTTTCGTCCAAGCGACACGCTGGGGATTTAATGAGTTTCTCGAAGGATCCTCTGAGGGGATGACGGCTTCGGGGGAATACTTCTGTCAAGTAACCCTGCTGTTATTGAAGTGATTGCTGACTTGGTTGGGGATATAATGCTTGATATGCCTATGTTGTGAGATGGTCTGTCTTGAGTACCTGCAACCTGTTAAGAGAGAAACGCACAAGTGTCCCGAGGTATCCTCAACCGTATTTCGTCATAAGTTAGATTTATCTGAGAGCAACATATTTCCTGCAAGCATATATTGAAAAATGGCTTATATGTTTTCACGCAAGTTTTGTATTATGAACTTTGGACATTTTGCAAATGCAACAGAAATGTACAAAACAAAGTGTGACTGAAAATTCTGATTTTATTGATTTGTGTGCCCTGAATAGGATAATACAGTAAAGAAGCGAATCCATGAAAGGAGGAGATTGTTATAAATTGAGAAAAATAAAAGTGTAGGAAATGTTGAAGTTGACGCTCCAGTGAGCTTCCTTTGCTATGACCTGTATGACCTTGACGTTCTTCTTATCTTGCTTTCTGAAGAAGGTTGATTATGACCGACGCTTTATCCTTTCGAAGCTTGCCATGTTATGAGTGATACAGACGAATTCAGAATACAGTTGTTCGCTTTTTCCCTGATTTAGCGTGGATCGCCCTTTTGGGTTTTTAATCCACCAGGATACCTATTTTTGCCTGAGTTGTCCGATGTGTCTTTTCAACTCAGCGGGTGTACATTTTTTTTCAATTTCCCTTATTTTTGCCCGAGTCTTTTATTCTGTTTTTGACTCGCCAGGATGCCCTATTTTTACCTGGACTTACATTTTGTTTTTATGTCCAGCGGGTCTTTTATGCGAAGTATTTTTTAACTGCATCTGAATTCACAGGAGATAAGAAATCCTCGCCATCCATAGTAGTGAGCATCAGTGCCCCACCAAAGAAAACTTTATTTACTATGAATGGGCCTTCGTAGTTTGGCGTCCATTTTCCCCTGTGGTCTGTATGAGGAGGAAGAAGTCTTTTCAGAACAAGCTCTCCCACTTGGTATTCCCGAGGTCTGACTTTCTGATCGAAGGCTTTCTTCATTCGCTTTTGATACAACTGCCCATGACACATAGCTGCTGGTCTCTTTTCTTCAATCAGACTCAGTTGATTATATCGAGATCGGACCCATTCTGCTTCATCCAGTTTCACATCCATCATTACCTGTAAGGAGGGTAGTTCAACTTCAACAGGTAGGACAGCTTCCATACCATACACAAGCTGATAAGGTGTTGCCCCAATAGATATTCTGATAGAGGTTCGGTACCCATGCAAGGCAAATGGTAACATTTCGTGCCAGTCTTTGTAGGTGACTACCATCTTTTGCACAATCTTCTTGTTATTCTTGATATTCTTGTTAGCGGCCTCAACAACGCCATTCATCTTTGGTCTGTAAGGAAAAGATTTGTGATGTTGAATTTTGAATTACTGACCAAGTTCTGCCATCATCTTGTTGTTCAAATTGGAACCATTATCCGTAATGATTCGTTCGGGAACTCCATATCGACAGATGATATCCCTTTTCAGAAATCGAGCTACCACTTGTCTAGTGACATTTGCATACGAAGCTGCTTCAACCCATTTGGTAAAGTAATCAATGGCTACCAGGATGAATCTGTGACCATTTGAAGCAGTCGGTTCAACCTTTCCAATCATATCAATGCCCCACATGGCGAAGGGCCAAGGTGAAGACATTACATTCAAAGGATTCGGAGGCACATGTACTTTATCTGCGTAGATCTGGCATTTGTGGCATTTTCTGGCATAAGCACAACAGTCTTCATCCATTGTGATCTAGTAGTACCCTGATCTCAACAATTTATATGCCATTGCATGTCCTCTGGCATGGGTACCGAAAGAACCTTCATGTACTTCGTGCATCAGTAGGTCTGCTTCCTTCTTGTCAATACATCTGAGCAAGACCATGTCGAAGTTTCGCTTGTACAAAGAACCATCAGTATTGAGGAAGAAATTGTCGGCTAGCCTTCTTAATGTCTTCTTATCGTTTGACGATGCCCCAGGTGGGTATGTCTGAGTTTCCAAGAAGCATTTGATGTCATGGTACCAAGGCTTGTTATCAGTGACAATGTCCACAAAGAATACGTATGTCGGTCTGTCTAGTCTGGATACCAAAATCCGAGGTACATAATTGGAAGCTTGTACTTTGATCATGGATGAAATGGTAGCCAAAGCGTCTACGAAATGATTCTCATCTCGAGGGATGTATTCAAGCTTGGCTGTTGTGAAGAAAGTCAACAATCTCCTTATATAGTCACGGTAGGGAATTAGATGCTCCTGATGGGTGTACCACTTGCCGCTGGTCTGGTTGATTTCCAAAGCTGAATCTCCGAATACATTCAAGGTTTTGATCCCGAGGTCAATGGTTTCCTCAAAACCCATGATATAAGCTTCGTATTCTGCTTCGTTGTTAGTGCAGGCAAAGGTGAGCCTTGCTGAGAAAGGCATATGAACCACTTTAGGTGTAATAAGCACTGCACCAACTCCACGACAGTTGCAATTAACTTCCCCGTCGAACATCATAGTCCATGCGTCTTCTGGATCAGGCCCTTCAGTGTGAATAGGCTCTTCACAATCTTTTGCTTTCAAGAACATGATGTCTTCATCAGGGAAGTCAAATCTCATACGCTGGTAATCATCAATGGGTTGCTCAGCCAGATAATCAAATAATATACTGTCCTTGATGGCTTTCTAAGAGGTGTACTGAATGTCATATTCTGTTAGAATCATTTTCCACCTGGCAACTCTTCCGGTAAGTGTTGGCTTCTCAAATATGTACTTGACTGGGTCCATCTTTGAGATCAATAAGGTAGTATGAGTCAACATATATTGTCTTAGTCGGCGAGCAGCCTACGCTAAAGCATATCAAGTTTTCTCGAGCAGTGAATAACGTTGTTCACAGTCGGTAAACTTTTAGCTTAGGTAGTATATTGCATACTCTTTTCGACCAGACTCGTCATGTTGTCCCAACACACACCCCATTGACTCTTCTAATACTGTCAGGTACATGATTAGAGGTCTTCCTTCGACTGGAGGCATGAGAATTGAAGGTTCTTGCAGATATTCTACGATCTTATCAAAAGCTCTCTGACAGTCATCGTTCCACCTAACTGTCTGCTCTTTTCTTAACAGCTTGAACAAAGGTTCGCAGGTTGCAGTGAGATGAGATATGAACCTTGAGATGTTGTTCAATCTACCTAAGAACCCTCGAACTTCTTTTTCAGTGTTAGGTGCAGGCATTTCCTGATACTTCCTCAAACGCTTGAACAGTTTCAACAGGTTTACCAAATGCTCTTCCTCTGTAAGGGACTTGGTAATCATATCATCCACATAGCACTCGATTTCCTTATGGATCATATCGTGGAATAATGTTACCATGGCCCGTTGATATGTTGCACCGGCATTCTTCAGACCAAACGACATTACTTTGTAGAAGAACGTGCCCTAGGGTGTGATGAAGGTTGTCTTCTCCATGTCTTCAGGTGACATCTTAATCTGATTGTATCTAGAAAATCCGTCCATAAAAGAAAATACTGAGAACTGAGCTGTTTTATCCACCAATACATCAATGTGAGGTAATGGGAAGTTATCCTTCGGGCTTGCTCTGTTCAGATCTCAGTAATCCACACACATACGTACCTTTCCATCCTTCTTAGGTACGGGTACAATGTTAGCAACCCAAGGCGGGTAACTAGTTACAACAAGAAAACCGGTGTCCCACTGCTTTTGTACTTCTTCTTTGATTTTCATGGCCATGTCTGGGCGAGTACGGCGTAATTTCTGTTTGACTGGCGGACAATCTTCTTTCAATGGCAACCTATGCATGACAATGTCTGTATCCAAACCCGACATATCTTGATAAGACCAAGCGAACACATCGACATATTCTCGGAGCATACCGATGAGTTGTTCCTTCACTGGGGCTTGCAGACTAGCCCCGATCTTCACTTCTTTCACATCTTCCTCGGTACCAAGATTGATAGTCTCAACCTCCTCCTGGTGAGGAGAATTCACTTTTTCCTCTTGTGTCAACAACCTGGCCAACTCTTCAGGCAAATCATAGTCTTCATCAACCCCTTCATCTGTTGATTAATCGGATTGTCGAAGTCATACGAGGTCATAGCAGTGTCGTTGTCGATGCAATCTGGAGGACTATCTCTGCAAGGGTTGAGATTTGTTCATTTTAGTGATTAATTTTATCTTATTTAGAAAAAGTGAATGAAGTTTATTAAGAAAAACATTGCCATTTATTGTTTTGTGCGAAAATAACAAAAATGAAAGACAGTGAGCAAAAAGAGATTGTTTGCAAAAGATGTCCATTGTTCATTAATATTCCATTTGCACAAAATACATATATGGCCCTATTATAAAATGAGTCCTGACACCTTGGTCAAGATGCAGGACTTGATGCATGCTTAAACAGGAAATAATAATTACTTTTCAGCAGTAACCCTTATAATTTCCTGGGAAGACCAGTTGAGGACATGTTGGCCCAGGACCCTTGGACGAATCTAGCTTTCCAGGTTGTAGTCGCTTTCAGCCTTGTCTTCCACATTGTTGATAGCATCTGGGGTCAACATTCCCCCACTCACAAACTTGGGAGCTTCAGCAGCCTCCTCTTGGACCTGTCGGGATGGTCTGTACCCAAACCGAACTTGTCTTCCTTGATCTGAACTTGCAACAGCTTGCCCCAGCCTTGGGTATTCCCGTCTTTAACAACCTTCCGAGCTTGTTTATAAGAAGCAATTAAAGTACCAGAGACTTCAGTTGTTGCTTCATTGACATTGAGGGCTTCAAAACCTTGACTCATAGTTTCATGGATCTCCCCATTCATCTCAATGTACTTGTAAGTAGCTAGATGATTGACGAATATGTCCTCCTTTCCATAAATTATGATAACTTGGCCTTCCCACTCGTATTTAAACTTCTGGTGAAGGGTCGATGTTACGGCGCCAGCGGCATGAATCCTGGGTCGACCCAACAAACACCTGTAGGCAGGCTGAATGTCCATCACATAGAAGATAGTTTTGAAAATCTGTGGGCCAATTACCACATGCAGCTCAATTTCTCCAAGAACCGATCTCTTAGAACCGTTGAAGGCTCTCACAACTAGGTTACTTGGATGGAGTGCAAGACCATCATATTCCATATTGACCAAGGCTTTCTTTGGAAGGACATTGAGAGATGACCCAGTGTCAACCAAAACATGAGAGAGCACAACACCTTTACATTCTAAGGTGATATGTAAAGCCTTATTGTGGTTACGTCCCTCCGTAGTCAAATCAACATCAGTAAAACCTAGTCCATGAATAATGTTGACATTTGAAACCACCGTTTCTAGCTGATTAACTATAATCTCCTCCAGCACATAAGCTACGTGCAAGACTTTGAGTAGTGCATTCCGGTGAGCCTCGGAACACATGAGCAGTGATAGAATAGAGATTTTGGAGGGTGTTTGATGGAGCTGGTCCACAACCTTATAGTCACTCTTCTTGATAATTCTCATGAACTCGTCCACATCCTGATCAAAGGATGTCTTCTAAGCTTCTTTAGTAACTGGTTCTTCAGGCACCACACTCTTGCCTTTTACTTTGGCAGCAGCTTCTGCTTCAGCATTAACCCTGGGAAATTGTGACACGAAGAGACGTCCGCTTCGAGTGAAGCCTCTTCCTTCCCCGACATTATCAATATGTGGTGTAGCTGAAGAATCAAGAGTGACTTTCTTTCCGTTGCAATAAAGATCTGATCCGTAATGCCAAGGTACGACACTGCTACTGTCATAGGGAACTGGTCCAGGCACCGTGATGGTAACCAGACTGATTGTTGCGGAAGAAGGAGTTATAACAGTCTGTGGATCATAATAGATTGTGATAGGAGATCTGATTGGAGATGATGTTGGTGTAGGAATTTGTTGATGTTGATATTGATTTTGCGAAAGTTGTTGAAAGAATCCGGGACATGAACTGTTGTCGGATCATAGTAAATGGTGACTGTGGAAATATCTTCATTGATGGTTGTTGTTGTTGTAGTAGACTCCGTTGAAAAGATGTTTGCTGAATTTGTAGGAGAGATGTTTGCTGAAGTTGTAGAAGTCGGAACCGTTGAAGTGATTTGTAGGATGCCTTCTTTGATAAGACTGTTGATACCATTCTTCAGTTTTGCACAACCATTGGCATAAATCTTGCAAGCTTCACAATGGGTCTCACAACCCGGGAACACTTGGCACTTCAATAGCTGATCTTTAATTTCGGCCAGTGGTGTTTGAATACTTACAACGTCATCAATTAGGACTGCTAGTTGGTCTTCCTCAATGGCATTAATCTTGGGTCCACCGTGATTCGGTATTGGATTCTTAGTGACATTTGGAGGAGGTGCAAAATTCAAAGCCTTGGAATCAACTAAGTCCTGAACTTTCATGTGCAAGGCTCTGTACTTCTCTGTTGTATGGCCATGTGCATTGGAGTGGAAGGAACATCTGGCGTTGACATCATAGTTCCTTGGGAGATTCAGAGGATCAGGTGGAGTCAAGGTTCTCAATTCAATCAGATTGAGATTTAGTAACTGTGGAAGTAAGGCATCATAAGGCATCGGAATGGGATCGATAACCCTGTTGATTTGAGAAGGCCTTTGTTGGAAAGGACATTGTTGTTGATTATTCTTGTTGTTATAAGATCTCTATTATTGCAGGAACTGTTGTTTTGTGGATATTATTGTTGTTGAGGGTTTTGTTGTTGAGGTGCTGGAGCAGGGATAGTGACAACAACTACTGATCTTGGCATGTATTGGGGCCTACCTCTACCCATATGTACTGAGTTGGTTTCACCTGTCCTTCTAGGTCATGAGAAAGGTTTCCTGGAATTGCTGGCACTAGCACCAATGTCAGAGATCTTACCCATCTTCAAGAGACTTTCAATTCTCTCACCAGCTATAACCACGTCAGCAAAACTGGTAGAGGAGAAGGCAACAAGCCGGTCAATGTAGGTTCCTTGTAAGGTGTTCATAAACACGTCGTCCATTTCTCTTTCAGACATGGGTGGCTGGACAATAGCAGCAAGTTGTCTCCATCTTTGGGCATATTCACGGAAACTCTCTCTTGAAGACTGAGACATACCCATCAGGAGAGTCCTGTTGGGTGCCATATCCAGGTTGTACTGATATTGGCGTATGAAAGCTTCAGCTAAGTCCTTCCAATTCCTGATTGTTGCTCTAGATAGGTGAGAATACCATTCTCGGGATGCCCCGGTCAAGCTATCTTCAAAGTAAAACATCCACAGCTTTTCATCCATGGTATAGGCTTTCAATCTCCCCAGAAAAGATTGAAGGTGGGTACGAGGACAGAAGGTACCATTGTACTTCTCAAAGCAAGGAGGCTTGAACTTGTGAGGAATCCTGACTCCTTCCACTAATCCCATATCCATCACATCAAATCCCAAAGAGTTTTGGGATTCCAAAGATCTCAGCTTCTCAGATATCTCGTCCAGACGACGATCATAAACTTCATCAGCCCCAACACCCAATACTGTAAACTGCTCATCCTGGGGGTCTTCTTGCAGGACACTATCTCCAGTGTTTCTCTGGATATTTCAAATGACATTGATTTCAGGGTTGATATGGGGCCCAAACTCTGGTGGGTTTGTTTGTGGCTGATCGTGCGCGTTGTTACTAGTACCCCCAGTGCCTGCATGATTCTCGTATGGAGTTTGCCACTCGACTAACTCCCTTAATCATTCCTGGGTCTGTGCTAGCCCAGTCATCACAACCATGAACTGATTCATTTGGGTCCTTACTTATGTCCTCACATCAGTCATCTGGGTCCTTACATCTGTCAATTCTTGATGAAGTTGATCCATCTGTAAGCTCGGAAGGTTGTTTCTGGTTGGATACCGGTGGATGCGGTTGACGGGAAAGACTCTCCTACGAGCAATATTTCCTGAAACACACAGGAAAGTGAGAAAACCACAACAAAAACACCTGCAAAAACAGAGAATGAGGTTAACATACAATGCAGTATGTCTATTTGTCTTCAGACGATATAATTCCTAACCTCCTTACACAATCAACAAATATAAACAAATGGGTTACACATGTATCAATAATAACAATCAAAGGAGTATCATTAATAAAACAAGTACCTTTGACGGAACGCTCCTCATTAGTGGATTGATCTCCCACCAAGGCAAACACCTTCCCACTAGCTCTTTGAGACTTCTTCGACTTCTGATAAGTTGTACTGATATAACCCTGTTCACCACAATTGAAATAGGTAGGCATAATAGATGTGCAGTCTGCTACCACATGTCCCATTCGTCCACACTTGAAGCAAAAGTATTAGCACGATGACCTGTGCTCCTACATATGAAACATTTCACAGGATTGGGATTTACCCCTCCCCCACTTGGCTTCTTGTTAGCAACAACTTTCTATTTTCCTTTGTCAGCCGGAGCACTATAAGGAGTACCCCTAAATATCTTATTACCCTTTCGGTCACTCACACCTTGTAGTGAGCAATCTGAGACCTGTTATCATTGTCATAAATTCTGCTTTTGCTCACCAGTTCTAGATAATTACTGATCCTCTGACAAGCAATGCCCTATTTGATCTCGAGATGTAGCCCGTTCTCAAACTTCAGACACTTTGAAGTCATAACATCTTCATTATTGTAGTGAGCACAATATTATACCAACTCCTCAAACCGAGCAACATATTCAGCCACAGTCATGCTACCCTGCTTCAACTCCAAGATTTCTACCTCTCTAGCACTGCGAATATCCTTTGGAAAATACTTCTCCAAAAACTCAGCTTGAAACACAACCCAAGTAAAACTAGTACCTGTAGCTTCCAACCTCTAACGACTGTTGTCCCACCAGACTTCAGCTTTTCCCTCCAACATGTGAGTACCAAACCTCACCTTCTGAACATCACTGCAACCCAAGGACCTGAAGATTTTCTCAACAGCCTTCAGCCATTTCCGTGCAGCTTCTGGATCAAGGATACCCCTTCATACGTAGGCGGCTTGTTACTTCTGAACTAATCCAAGTCACGAAACTAAGCATTCCCGATAGCTGGACCAATGTTCTCTACAGCCTGTGCCATGGCTTGTATAACATCAGCAATAACAACATCATTCCTTCTTTCCATACTGATATAACAGACACACGAGGTTAGAACACACCAACAACTCATATTCTAAGGACTGACTTAACTACTACATTTGGCCGGTTGAACCGACTTGCTCTGATACCAATTATAACATCCCACTTTTCCCAATTTAGAAAATCATGAATTAATAAGTAAAATCAAAGTTTTCATCAAGTAATTCATATATATTGCATAACAATAGTTCCACAAAGCAAAAGAATCACAAAAACACCATTATATATAGAAAATCCTACGAGGGGAATGACCATTCACTACCCTATCATGTTATCATCACCAATTATGAACCTTTTCTCCCCCTTACCTCAATTTCTTGAAGAAATTCCTGCAAATTTGCTCTATGAAGATTGCCCTAGCAGAAGTTCATCCTCTTCCTAGCTCTCTCCCTTTATCTCCAAAAGTTGTCATGACTATACATTCTCTAAGTTTCAGATTAAGGCTTAATTCTCATAAAACCCCCACTCTAATGTTTTACTAATTCAACCCTTATTTTAATTAAATGAAATAATAGTAATAATACTAATCATACCAATATAATAATAATAATAATAATAATAAAAATAATGTTTAATTGGCCATATTATTATTACCACACCTCATCATTACTAACCACCCTTAAGTCTACCAGTCCCACTAGGACTCTACACCAAAACATCTAAGCACACACACCTTAAACAAGGCCAACAATCACCGAAAATACATGACGATAACTTATTTAAAATATGGGGTGTTACATATGTGGTTGACGTTGAATGAAATCATGTAGATCTTTTTTTTCATCTCCTTTGTTAAGCAAGTTTCAAGCAACAACTACTTGCTTCAGATCATCAATAAGCTTAGATGAAGTGGTTGATGATTTGAATGTTTTTCAGTGATATCTTCATTCTTCAACTCTTTGTGCTTGCTGATTGTTGTTGTGTTGAATGATGAACTTTGAGTTTCAACAACAATGGTCATATTTTATTTTCTGATGATCTTCCATGTTTCTGACGACTTTTACAGCACATAATCTTTCCCGTTTTATAGCCATGTAAATGTAGTCGTTTAAGAGTTGGCTATTTGAAAAGATTCATTACAAATTAATGAGGATACAACTATTTTTCTTCTCTTCATGCTTTCTGGCTGATTGAGAAGACGTTTGATGTATTATAGTGTAATGTACAATAATTGCTAAAGGTAACATTAGTCTTAAAAACTTAAGAGGATTTTGATGGTTAATAAATGAAGCATGAGTAGAGACATTAGTTTAGGTCTTCAGAAGCTTTAGTCTTTAGTCTTCAGAACTCGCTCACTCAGAGTCTTGTCTTTAGGACTTCAGCACTTTGTTCTTTAAACCTTTCATCTTTGTAATCTTCAAGTCTTTATAGTCTTCATAACTTTGTTCACTAAGAACGTTGTCTTCAGAGTCTTCAACACTTGATCTTTAGAGTCTTAATATTTAGAACCTTTGAGTCTTCAGTACTTGGTTCTTCATAAGATTAACACCTTGATAAGGTTTGCTAGCTTTAGAGTCTGAACCACTTCTCAAAACAGAGTCCACGGGAGCATTGCAACCACGATATATAACATCATTGGATATATCTAATTGTGATCAGATATAGAAGCATGCTTGCTTCTAAAGTATGACTTACAACTTCGGTCACACATATTAACCTACATATTTATCTTTGGCGCACATCTTGATGGTGTTTGTTTGATCTAATATCTTCACTGAATATGATCTGCACATAAACACACATTAGAACATAAAATGTTCTTTCACAAATACTCTTTTTTAACATCAAAACCTATAGATGATTTGCAGAACAAATCTTGTTCTTACAATATCCCCCTTTTTGGTGATGACAAAACTATGTATTTTGATAAAAAAAGATTATACAAGGTAATCACCAATCATAACATATTCAGAGTCCGGAACAACAACTCCCCCTGTATGTGTTAATCCCAAAATTTTATTTATGTTTGTACAAAGTTTAACTCTGATCTAAAGACTCACAAAATAGAATTTTGAGTTGTTAAATCATAGAATAGAGAAGGAATACTTCCCCGTTGTTTCAAAGAAACATAAGTCTTCAGCATCTGGACTTGTTCAGTAGAACCTCTGTCTTCAGATCTTTAGAGCTTGTTTCCTTAAGACGACCTATCAGAGTCTCATAACTTTAGAGGCTTCTGAAGCAATTGCTACTATTCAGCAGAACAAATGTAGCGCAGATACCAGGAACAATTCTTTTCCTGATAACTTAGCCATGCTATTTATCAGTTCCAGTACTTTTTTTCTTTAGAATTGTATTAGCTTCAGATGAGATACACCCCATTAATCTTAGACATGGTGAAGATCAAATATCCTGACTGGTGAACCTTCTAGGTGAACACCCCCTGATTATGACAGATCAGATGTTGGAATCTTCAAAGTATTGATTCAGCTTCCAGACATTGAGGTTTTTGACTCATCAGAGTTTGACTAGAACATAGGCCTTCATTTCAAAACCTTGTTACTGCTAGAACTCGATGGTTGATCATAACTTGATTCTTGATTTGTTGAAAACATTTTGTGATCAATCAGAGCTTGATTCTGGATTTGATACCAATTAAGGTCATCTTCTAATTAGTCAAGGCTTGAATTCGAGTCTGATACCAAATGGTTTGTATATTATAACTTCTTTGTCTTATTCTCTTTAAGATCAAAACACTATACTTTTGGAGTATCATAGTTTTTCTGGACAAAGTTTCTTCTTGTCAAATCTTAATATTCAAATCTTGAGACAATCTTTGGCTTCTGATCAGCTCCATTCTTCTGAGATTTATTTCTCCCCTTTGCTGAATTCTTCTGAAGGGAACGTAGACTTTGTCGTAACTGCTTCTAGGAAGACTTCTGCTTCTTCAGTTTTGAATATCATTCTTAGATAATTTGTAACTTCTAATTAAGATAATACTAATTAAAGATAAAATCATGATGACTTTGACTTTCATAGAGTATAATACTTTTGAACAATGTTGGGTTCATCTGATTCTGAACTCATTTGATACTTAAGAACTTTTAACAAAGTTCTTACAGCTTAACATGTTGTAGAATGCCTAGTGAACTTGTTCAGAGTTCCTCGGTTTAAACATCAAACAAACGAATTCATTTTATATCATTTGATTGTGTTTGAGTTTCTTCTGCATTCGTTTAGGGTTTTATCAAAATCATATTTCCTATTTCTCTCCCTTTTTGTCATCATAAAAAAGGTTAGAGTAGTTAAAATTTTAAAGCATATATGATCATGATTCCGATTCTGAAATATGCATATTAGAATATGACAATAATTTTATGCACGATGTAACTGTTATATATTTAGTTTTATTATTCAGGAAAAAAGCAATCAATTAGATAGAACAATAAAGCCAAAAAATGTTTCATTGATTGATTGATTGGATACATAAAGATCAAACAAAACATATTATAACTCTAATCCTATTGATCATTCTGATTTTATAGTAAGTGTTGCAAAATTTATGGGTAAGCATGACTCAACGGTTAGTTTTTCAGGTGACCCAATGTTTTCTATTTTGGGTACTATACCCTGAAGCTTAAGTATTTTGGATATCACTCTACAATGGGGAATATGAAAGGATAGTTCATCTCTGGAGGAGAGAATTTCCTCTTTCAAGTAGTTGAACAAGGATTGAGGTAGGTTAATCCTAACATTGGAAACTAAGAAGAAGATGATCAAACGATCTGAGTAGGAAAGCCATATTGACTCAATTTTTCTGGGTCTTAATTTTGCTTTCATGATCTCGTACCATGATTTTGCTCTTTCAGAGAGAGAGGAGAGACAGTCAATCTGACTATTGTTTTCATGAATCTTGAGCATAAGATCATTAAAGGGATTGTTCTTTTTGTAATTTTCAGTGGTGACTCCAATTTCCTTACACTCAATAGCTTGAGTAGTGATGAAGGGATTGATAATTACTGGGAAGCAGCAGATGACTGATACAATGATGCAATTCTTAGAACTGTCGTGATAAACATTTGCATGTGCCCATAATTCTTTCACCAGTTTAGGATATATGGGTCTTGAAAGTATGTTAAAGTACCCTTCCCATTATTGACGGTGTATTTCGGAAATAGTTCTTATTAAAATGTATTTTTCGAGAGAAGTTGTTTCAACTGTATGCTCCTTTATCATTCGTAGGTCATTAAATGATAGGCATTGTGAAAGAGTTTGGAAGGAAATTGGCTAAAAGTGAGATGATAGGCATTGTGAAGGAGTTTGGAAGGAAAATGTATTTTTCGAGAGAAGTTGTTTCACCTTTCATTTGCTTAGAGTAAATGATAGGCATTGTGAAGGAGTTTGGAAGGAAATTGTCTAAAAGGGAGATGAAGTGGAGAAGAAGTTGTAATTATTTATAGAAGAATGAAGATGTAAGTCATTAAATGAAAGAATAGTTCAATAGGTTGATATGGGGAACACTTGATATTTTCTATGTAGATTATTATTTCCTAGAGAAATTAAGTCATTGGTAACCTGAAAAGGTGTGATTAGTCTCTTTTATAAGGGAAAAGCAACCGATGATGAATGGTTAGAGATTAGTTATCACATGTTGAAGACATAATTAGTGGTGCCTTGTTTCGAGAGAAACCTTACATATTCCTCAGCATGCAACACTTCAATAACTACTCTTACTTATAATGAATTTATAACGCCAAAAGTAAGCAATGCATAACAATAGGATAATCATTAGATTAAGCATTCTTAATATAAGAAATTCGGGATAATCATATAATTTTCATTAAAGAGTAAAGAGGAATAAAATAAATGAGAACCAAGACATTGGAAACTCAGAAAACCTAACTTCCTAACTTAGACAAGGAAAGTCAAAGGTTGACAGAAATCAGGAATAATTTTATCAGGCATTCCACTTCTTCTGCAGTGACGGACTACTCCTTGAAGATCAAGGATGTGAGAAACAACTTTGCAGCAGGGAACCTGATAGACCGTGTCTTCCCTAGATTGGATGATTTCTTCCCTCAGATGGTTATACGTGGATTGAGGTAGGTTTATTCTGATCCTAGAAACTAAGAAAAAGATAAATAGCCTATCTTTGTTTGACAACCATCATGTCCTCTTTATCTTGGCCTCAAGTTGGTTACCATCAATTTGTACCAATCTTTGGCAATAAGAGTGAAAGTACAGGGTTGAGTCAGATGATCTTTAGTTTTATAGATGACATGTAGGGGTTTGTCAAAATTGTGACTATTAATGTTTCTTTCCACATTTACACCATCTTGATCACACCTAATGGCTTGAGCAATGATAATAGGATTGATCATGACTGGATGACTCACGACAATAGATAAAATGGTACATCTATCATACTCATATTCAAGTACTCGAGCATTTGCCCAGAACTCGGTTACAAGCTCGGGATAGATTGGTCCAACTAGCATGTTGAAGTAGTTCTCCCAGTTCTAAAATTCAATTCCAAAAAGAATACTTGTTTTCTTAATCTGAGGAAGAATAGGTAATTGATAAGTGCCAATTTGTGTTAATATGTAGTATAGTTTTTGGCATTTTTCTTGAACTTATTTGGTTTTCTGATGCTTTTTCCCATTGTTTCCGGTTAATATTCATAGTACAGTTTAATTGTTTCAATAGTATTGTTTATTTAACTTTGTTTTTATATTTTTAGGTTTTACCATTAGAATGTAGAAAGCAAAGCAAGGGGACTCTCTTTTGGCAATTTTGAAGAAAAAGCATTTTTGGAGCTCGCTACACGCTCGCTAAGCGAGCTCCAAGCGAGCAGCAGCAGGACAATCCAGAAAGTTGCTCACTAAGAGAGGATATGAGCTTGCTTAGCGAGCAAAGGCAATTTGATCATTTAATGTGAACTCTCTTAGCGAGCGTTGCGTTTTTCAGCCTTTTATTTAATGGGTTGAATAGTCATTTTTTTGGATATCAGACTTTTCTTAGAGCAAAAACACCAAAACTCGGCATTTTCACTTGTTTTCGAAGAATCGGTGCATCAATAGTTGGGAGATCGTCTTTGATGCTTTGTTTTCTTCGTCTCTTTCTTGTAATGAAAGCCTCCATTGTTATGGCTAGCTAAACTTCATATATGTCAAGGTTAGAAGGTAGATAAGTCTTAAATTTGTATGTATAGCTTTTGATCACTGTGCATGAACTCTTGATGATAAATATATGGTGAAAAACTTTGTGTTTATGAAATATTATTTGTGTGCTTCATGATTGAGAAATGTGTTCCACACTTGACCTAAGTTTTTCATCCATCAAAGAACATAGGCTAGAGATAGTTCTGAGACTTGATGTTCACCTTGTATTGATCTTTAATGTTGCATTTTTAATATACTTAGTGAGAGATCATCAATGGATCAAAATGGTAAAACTCACAATTTGTGTTAGAAATAAACATCTTGAGAGGATATTGTGATTGTGTTTATCGTTTTAACGAGTTAATCCGCTTGATCGAAACAAATGGGCTTGTTGAACCCTAACCCTGGAAGCTTGTTGAACCCTAACCCTGGCATGTGCTTTTTATAAACTTTCACCAACCGATAATTTTTACTTGTAACTTTTAATTCGTATGCAAACAAAGCATTCCGTTACCAAAACCAAAACCCCCTTGTTACCATTAAGTCTTAAACTAGCGCAATTGTAGAAAGGCGGTGATATCATAAAACAATCTATGTGGATCGATAACAAAACCCAACTGTATTTGTACTCTATCAAAATGGCACCATTGCCGGAGATTGTTATTTGATATTACAAGCATAACAATAGTTGCTAAGTTTTAGACTTGTTAGTGCTTTTTCTTGATCTTGTTAATTTGTTTGGTTAGTGTTTGAAGCTTCTATTTATGCGAGGTAAACTTCCTGCGGACCAACTTCTTTTTGATCCTGAGATTGAGAGAACCGCAAGGTGGTTGAATAGCAAGACACGATGGAGGAGGCAACTAGCTAAAGAAAGGAGAGAACAAGTACAAAGTTCAACTTCTAATTCAACACCATCCATTCCATAGTTTACACCAACCATGGAGGGCATCGATCCACCTTTACCTCCACCCTTTACACCATGTGTGAATAGCCCTTGCAACACGACTCAGTTTGCCAACAACGCCCACAACGTCCGACAAGCTGAGATGAATACCAGAACTTTTAATTTATTGTACAAAAGTCCATTCACAAGAATGGACCATGAAGATCCATTCGCTTTTCTCATTAAATTCAATGAGATAACGTTGGAGGTCGGAGTCGATCAAGCACAAGAGCTAGCTTTGTTCCGAAGACTATTTCCTCATGGTTTGCTTGGCAAAGCAAAGGATTGGTACCTCGATCAAAGTCCCACGGTGATGACCGATTGAAATGTTCTAGAAGAAAAGTTCACTAAGAGATTCTTCTCACACGACCATTTCATGGAATCTAAAACTGAAATCTCCATGTTTTCTCAAGGTGCAAATGAGTCCCTAAATGAAGCATGAGAGATATTAAAATCTATGATATGGAAGTGCAAAGGTTACGGGTTCGATGAGTTGATGCAAATCCATATTTTTAGAAATGGTCTTCAACCGAATTGTAAAACTTTGTTGGATGCTACTGCGGGTGGAACTTTGTTATCAAAGAGTGCAGAAGAAGCAACAAATATTATCAATCGTATGGCTCTCAATGATATACAAAGTCAAAATCACAACAATTCTTTGAAGAAACTCGAAGTTCTGGAACTAGGAACTAATGATGCAATACTTGCGAAAACTAAACTTCTATCCCACCAAGTGGAGCTCTTGACACAACAAATGTCGAAGCTTCCCCAACAATTGAAGGAGTTGCATAAGCATACGGGCAAGAACAAGCAAGTTGCAAGTTGTGAATTATGCAAAGATGATCATGATACCAAATTTTGTCCACCACCGAGAACCGAAGAAGTTAACTACATGCACAACAATAAAGGGTACCAAAGACAACAACAACCTTATCAATAACAACAACCTTACCAACAACAACATTCTCAACAACACCATTACCAAAATTAACAACAACAAGGATATCAACCCAGAGGTAATTACCAAAATAACCAAGGTTGTAGCGGTGGTTCTTCTAATTGGCAAAATGCTTATGTTGCTCCACCACCTCTGGTTGTAACTTCTAAATAGGAAGACACTTTGAATAAATTTATTCAAATGTCTATGGTAGATCAAAAATCTAATGATGCGGCGATCAAAAGTCTAGAAAATCAAGTTGGGCAACTTGCGAAACAAATAGCCGAGAACCAATCGGGACCTTCTTTTTCCGCTAACACTCATGTGAATCCTAAAGAGCATTATAAAGCTATTGTTACTAGGAATGCGAAAGAGATGGCCAAACCAAAAGAGAAGAGAGTGGTAGAATAAAATATTGATGGTATAGTTGAGGAAATTAGTGATGAGGAGAAAATAGAAAAGAAGAAAAAAATTGATGAAGTAGTTGAAAAGAGACTTGATGATTTGGTTTTAGTTGAAAATACAAATGTGGAGGATGAGAAAAATAAATAAATAAATAAATAGGAGAGTGAGGAATGGCAAATAAGTGATGAATACAATTCCTACAAATATGTTATATCCTCATGTGCCATCAAAGAAAGATAATGAACAACAATACTCTCGGTTTAGATATCTTCAAGCAACTTCAAATTAATTTACCATTTTCTGAGGCTCTTGAGCAAATGCCTAAGTATGCGAAATTCTTGAAGGATATTCTCTCTAAAATAAGGAAGTATACGAAGCCGGAAATGGTTGTCCTTGCGGAAAATTATAGTGCAATCATTCAACACACTCTTCCGAAGAAGGAAGCCGATCCAGGGCGTGTTACTTTACCGATCATAATTGGAAATATGTTTGTGGGAAATGGCCTTATTGACTTGTGTTCAAGCATAAATCTTATTCCTCTTTCCATTGTGAAAAGGCTTGGGAACATAGAGATCAAAGGCATAAGGATGACTTTGCAATTTGCTGACAAATCTACCACTCACCCAATTGGAGTGGCAAGAGATGTGTTGGTGAAAGTTGACAAGTTTTTCTTTTTGGTAGACTTCATTGTTATTGACATGGAAGAAGATGACGATGCTCCTTTAATTCTTGGTCGCCCTTTCATGAAGATGGCCCGAATGATGATCGATGTCAATGATGGTCTTATGAAAGTGAGGGTGCTAAATGAGGAGGTTACTTTTAATTTGTTTGAAGCAATGAAGCATTCAAAGGATATGCATGATAGTTTCTGCATAGATGCATCCGATATGGCTATAATTGAAGTTGCAAAGCATATTCATGTGGAAAATCCTCTTGAACAAGCACTAGGTGAGGAAATTGACATACTCACTAGTGATAAAGAAAAAGAGCTTGAAGAATGTTTGAAAGAGTTAGAGGTGTTGAAAGAATTGCAACCGTGGGAAGTTGAAATGGAATAATTGAAGAAATAAAAAATTGATGAAAAAGTTGAAGTGGAATTGAAGGTGCTACCTTCGAACTTAAAATATGCATTTTTAGATGATAGTGGAAACAAACTGATGATCATAAGCAATACATTGTCTACCGATGAGGAGTTCCGTTTAATTAATGTGCTCAAGAAAAATCAAGATGCTTTAGGATGGCTTCTTTCCGATCTAAAAGGAATAAGAACATCTTATTGCATGCACAAGATTCTAATGGAGGAAGACTTCAAAGCGGTAGCTCAACCACAATTCCGTTTGAATCCAACTATGAAAGAAGTAGTTCGAAAAGAGGTAGTAAAACTTCTTCATGCGGGAATGACTAATCTGATTTTTGATAGCCCCTGGGTGAGTCCCGTACATGTTGTACCAAAAAAAGGTGGCATTAATGTTATCCGAAATGAAAAGAATGAGCTTGTCCTGAAAAAGGTTGTCACGGGTTGGAGAATGTGTATAGACTATAGACGTTTCAATACGGCTTCTAGAAAATATCATTTCCCACTACCGTTTATGGATTAAATGCTTGAAAGGTTGTCCAGTCATGAATTCTTTTGTTTCTTGGATGGATATTCGGGGTATAACCAAATTGTTGTTGACCCGACGGATCATGAGAAGACCGCTTTCACATGTCCTTTTGTAATTTTTGCTTACCGAAAAATGCCCTTTGGGTTATGCAATGCATCGACTACTTTCCAAAGATATGTGTGATGGGGCGAAGACGCAATATGTGTCTAGCGGTATCTGAACTGCAAGCGCACAGCCTATCGAAGTAATATAAAAGATTGTCGATCCCACAGGGACTTTATAATCACTTAGTGCTAGAGGGTCTACTAGTTTAGCTAAGGTGGATGTTTGTCACGATTTTGGTTTTAAGGATTAAAAACGAGAATTAAATTTAGTTTTAATGAAATAATGAGAAGGCGATCGGTATGTAATTATGCTAACCTATACGGGTCAATCTAACCTAAGCTTATACAGATGGTTCACTTAAATTGTTCTGTAGAGATTATCAGTTTAAATACCCTCGACTCACACTTTCGTGGTCTTATCTCAGATCTTATTCCTAAAGCCCTATGCCTGCTCTCGCTAGCCCATAAGTGTTTAGAAAATAATTTTTGAAAACTTAATAAGTCTAATTCATTTTAAAGCGCTCTCGCTGTATTTAAATCAAATGCCTAACTTTAGCTATCCGGTTAAAATCTCACACTCTCGTGGTCTCGACCTAACCTATTAAACTTTTCTTACTCTCGTAACAAAAAGATTAATTTTAATTATAAAAAGTCTCAGCCAAAATATAAGTTCTTAATTATTTTAGCTTAGATTCGATTTTACCGGTTTGGTTTAGTTTATTACATACCGCCTAATTAATTTAGCTACTCATTTTTGTTGTACCAGACAGATGCAGAAACAAACAAATATTAATTAAAACATACATTATAAAATAAAAACAATATCTTAACATAAACAAACAAATAACTTAATATAAATGCGAAAATATAAAAACCTGAATGATTGAAATCTTAAAACTCCTTCTTCCACAGACTGGTAATCTCGGAGTGCGGAACCGGAATCAAAAACTAATACTAAACAAATTCTGAAGGCTTAAAAAGAAATTAATAATAACAATTTCCTAATGTTGGAAATTGTTATTGAGTTTGGTTTGGATATAGAAGCAGAAAATTAAACAAGAACAATTACTAAAAAAATTAAATACGGGTGCAACAAAATTACGGCAGAGCTTCCGCGGAAAAGTTAGAAAAAATACTCTCTGTTCTCTAAATCGTAACTAGGCTATTTATAGAAATAATTTATGGGCTTGGGCAGTTGAAATTCATGAGCATGGGTATCGTTCTGTTGAAGAGATAATCCAGGGAAAAATGCATACTGGGTTTGAGAAATAATAGGAGTCACTTTTTGACTCACGTTGCACGTCTTCATGACCAATTCAATTTAATTAAACCTATTTTCCTTTGTCACGTTCGTGACAAAGGCGTCACGGCCACTTTTTCCTTTTCCATCGTGTCACGGTCGTGACACATAGGTAACGGTCATGAGACCTCCAAGTTGGGTGTCACGGTTGTGATGATGTGGTAACGACCGTGAGTGTTACAAAATATGCAGACTTTGGCAGAATTCCTCTTTTCTTCTTCTTTTCATGCTTGTTTTTGTTCATTTGATCTTTGGCTCATGGTTTAGCTCTAGAAATGTTATACCTGCAATATGACATAAAAAAAACTCGAAGAATCGGGAGTTAATAGGATAAATGTGCAATAAAACGGACTTAAAACGTAGCAATAAAGTGATACGATTTCTCGTTATCAAACTTCCCCAAACTTAAACCTTTGCTTGTCCTCAAGCAAATAGTCGGTTGAAAAATGATCGGACAATTTTCATCGGACGTATACACATAACAAACCATACGAGGAATCATTTAGCTAGATAAACCGGTACTAGAATAGAACAATAACGATACACTAATGACACAAGCAACAAGCTAAGTCGTCGACTTCCCGTTTAAACGAAACATTCGGTAATTGCGTTATGATTCTACCTAGAGTCTTTCGATCTTATTTCACCCGTTTTCATTCTAGCGCAATCACATTAAGCCCTTTGCCTTAGCACGCACGTAGTGGAGTAGCCGGTTAGTGACTTTGATCCTTTATAAGCACGGGGTCTGGTACACGAATGTGGCAACCCTATATATTATCCAAATTGGAGATTGTGGGGGATCGAGCCATAGCACGCCCTACCAAGTTCAGAACCAGGTACCTCTAAACCAACCCGCAAATGGACTCCTTCTTATATTTCTCGTTTCTTATATGCGACCGTGTACTTTGGTGCAATTTCTTTATACTGGCATCGAGATATGAAGGATCGTTTTTAGATTAGGTATCAAACACTTATGTTCATCGGCTCCCCACATGGTTTGTGTTCAGACGGTGCTGACTGCTAGTATAAACTACTAGGGGTTACTTTAGAACTAAAACTTAAGGTGTAGTCGTAACAATTATCGGAACGGAATGCTTAAGTAGGAAGTCTAAGGTGTCAAGACTGTATTGATCTTGTTGGATCTTTCTCAGCTTCCTAACTACGATTTCATAGGTAAGTCTGGTAATGCGAAGATAAAGCAAAAAATTTCGGTATGGCTAAATAAACGAGGAAAATTGAAACTGAAGAAATAGCACAAATATTACTTTGTTTAATTGAAATTACGGAAAGGGAAATACAATGAAATGGAAAATGCGGAAAGGGAAAGGTATCTCTCCCACACTATATCAGACATTGTCCTCAATGTTGTGATATAATAGCGGGGAAAATACAATACAAAAACAGAAATGCAAAAACAAAAACATAAACTAAGGCTGCTGACGACCACGGCCTCGGCTTCTGTGCGGGAGCGTCTGGTAGGAGTGGCTTCCGGATCAGAACCGGTGGTGGTGAGAGCAGTGATATCTATACGCAAAGCTTCCAGCTCGCTAAAAATCTCTCCTAGCTTCTCATCTGTCGTCCTCTGGTTACTGGCAATAGCTGAAAGGAGTGCATCGTATTGCTCTTTTTACCTACGCTCAAGTGCGGCATTCATCTGATTCTGCTGATGAATGGCACGGAGGACGTCTTCAAGTGTAATGTCGGGTACAGGTGGCTGCCTGGTGGAGGACTCAGGGATGTCCTGAACTGGTGCAGCAGCATCCATGGCATCCTGCATCTCGTCCACAGGTGCATCAGTCTGCTCATCAATAATCGGAACGTGGCCTGCGGCATCCGGTAAAGCAAATAGCCAATTGGCTCGGTTCGATGGATCGATGCGGTCACGGCAAGGCAAGGTGATGTGATGATAGATGGTGCCTTGGATCACAGGGTTGAACTTGCCATCCTCTCTCTGCGATATCAAATGTGCGGACTTGCAATAGCTCTTTGTAAGCAACTCTGCTGCTCTATGAGGCAAATGAGTAATCTGGTCACCAAGCTCCAGGTGTATGGCAAGGGTGGTGACAATCCCGCCAATGTAGAAGGGGGTTGCGCCTCTATGCGCTACAGACTGAATATGGGCTAAAAGGAATGGGCAACATTGATGCGTTCCTCATTCAAGGCACAATGCAAGAACAAGAGCTCTTTGGAGTTTAGCTTATGGTTGCTCTCTCTTGCGAAAATAGTGTTGCAGATGATGCGATGGAAATACCGAATCGCCGGATTATGGATGTGGGTGGCATTAAGACTCTGGTAGGCGGTAGCACGGGTATTAGTGATGTTGTGCCACAAAGAGAAAGCAACTTCGTTGAAGTTGTCGGGTGTCATACCCCAAATTTGTCCTACCCGCACCATTTTATTTTACTGTCTAACAGATATCTCAAAAATTCTATAAAAAAAATGCACCATTTTATTTTTCTGTCTGACGAACATTCCAAAAAATCCAAAAAAATGCATTTATTTATTTTTAAACTAAAAATTTAAATTCTCTTTATTTCATTTTAAAAAAAATAAAATATAAAAATTTATTTCCATTTATCCATTAAATATATTCCATCATTTTTACTAGCATTATTATATTGTACATTATTACTATTTTCATATTTTTGTTTCTATTTCTTTTTAGCAACTATTTCGCACATTTTTAATCATTGCCAAAATTCAATACTATTATTTTTTCTTTTTCCATTATTATTGTTATAACTACTTTTTTTATTGATATTATTATTATTATAGTCTTTATTGTTATTATTATTGTTATTACTATTATTTTTCTATTATTATGTTTTATTTTATTATTAGCATTATTATAATTACCTTTTTCTTCTTCTTCTTCTTATTATTATTATTATTATTATTATTATTATTATTATTATTATTATTATTTTAGTATATAAACCTTTTTTCTACAATACCTAGACTATCCTTTTATTTCAGAAAAAACACTTTTCACTATAAGCCACTACCTGTATGTACACCACACCACTCACCAATAACAAGCAAATTCTCACTTTCCACTAAGCAACAACCACTCACAAAATTGTACCAGCAAACCCGCGAGGCAAAAACACCGTTTGCACAACAAAACCTGCATATTTCTGTCGCTCCCACTAAATGAAGCCGGGTCAAATAGGGTACAGACGCGAACGGTCGGCGAAAGGAGGATGTGAGAACACACAGGAGTGGACTCACAGGGAATGAATAGAGTCGCCAGCTGGGCATTTTTATCCCGGAGGAAAGGCAATGCTGCATAGACCTAGAAAAAAGAGATGGATAAGACGGTTGCGAACCAGAGAGACTGAGAAAGGGGGTTGGTTACAACCTGGGAAGGTATTAGCACCCAGATTGTCCGTCGTACTCGACGGGATCCACGCTTAAAAGATTTGTGTTTTAAAGGGGTAGTGTCAGTGCAATCTGTGTATCAAAGCTGGAACAGAATGTACAGGTGTCAGTGTAAAAGAAAAGTGAAGTGTATAAATGAAGTGTTAGTGTAAAAAAGGAAGAGAAAGAGGTGAAGTGCTCGTGATAATGAGGCTAAGAGAAAGATGCTGGAAAGAGGGGGAATATACAGAGACTTTTGTTCGATAACTGTTAAGTTATGCCTACGTATCCTCTCATGCAATGAGGAAGTCAGAACACCGTAGTTCTACCCAAAGAGACTGAAGGATGAATTGACTTGTGAACTGCTTACTTGCCTATGCTCAAGTGTATGACCTGTCTGGCTCAGGTGCAAACTGTCTTGCATTAGACGGAAGAAGCAAGTTCTCGTTTGTGAGTGAAGATGATGAGAAAAGAATCCCGGAGGAGACGATTAATGTTTGTTTTTGTATTTTCAGTCTTTTATTGCTTTCGAGAATTTGCCATAAGTTAATGAGCTTAAGTCTAAACCAAAGGGTTAGTAAACTCATCACATCCTCCCTCTGATTAGGGGTAATGAGAATACCTTAAGTGTGAAGTCAGATTCTCACACTTAATCACCTTTGGTGTAGGATTAAGATCATTAACCTACTTGTGATTATTTAGATGTTTTTGGTGTTTTTGTTTAGTGTTAAGTAATGAGATTAAGCCATAATCAAGGATTAAACAGACTCATTACACCATCCTAATAGAAGGATAATAGATGAGAATGTTTAAGCTGAGGAAAGCTCCTCAACTTAATCCATGATTAGGGATTAAACTCATGACAAAACAAGGCTTTTATTAGATGGATTTTAGTTAATGGTAAGATGATGAAGTGATTTTTAGGGTTTGTAAGACAACTTGAGGGGGACTTGTCCATTAACACTAGGGTTAGTCCTTCTTAACCAATTAAGGAAGAATTAGAACCCTAATGCAAGGCCCAAGTTACAAGTGTGATGTCTTGATGATTATTAAGTGGATTGATTAAGAGATGTAAACACATTAAGGGTTTAACACTTAGGATTAAAGTTATACACTCCATCCTAATAGAAGGATGCAGTCATAAACTTAATCACAAAGCCTTAAAGCCTTTAGGGTTTAGTCCCTGATTGTGAGGTGAGAAGAGAAGACTCAAGGAGACACAAAGGTAAAAACTAAGTGGGGGACTAATCAAAACCCTAATCATTGTCATGCTTGGTTGTTCCTAAGGTTTGTGAGGTTTACAAGAGGAATCTTCAATGGAACCACCAGGAAGCAGAGAAAAAGACCAGGAGAAGCAAAGTAACTTGCTTCATTCAAGAAGTCAAGTCACTTGAGGAAAGAAAGTAAGAAGAAGAAGAAAGATCAAGCTCAATCTCAAACACATATCAAAATGCAGCATGGATGCAGAAAAGAGATGAAGAGAAAGCATGAGAAGTGAAGGCAAATTCACTTCTCAAATCCACTTACCACCTGAAAAGTTAGAGAAGAAATGCAATGCAATGCCAAATGGAATGAAATGGCATGATGAGAAACAAAACCAGAAGCACATACATGATGTTAATGATGCTATGGGATGCTACAAACATGAGACAACACATGGGGATGATCATACAAGCTTATGGATGCAAATGAAGCAAGTTAAAAATTATGAACATTCATGAAAAGTTATGAAATGCAAATGGCATACAACATGGCAAATGCAAGATGCAATGATCAAACATGCTTCTAATATGTCTTAAGATGCCAAGTGAATCAAATGGATGCATAAAATGTCATGGCAAGTCAAGGTATGAGTGCAAATGCAAGATGGATGCATATGGAAGCCCAAATTAGGGTTTATGATCAAAGCATCAAACACAAACCAAAATCAGAAGCAAACAATGAGAATAAAAATTGAAAATGCACTCAAAGGATCCCTAATCCTATACTAACTCACTGCCCAAAGGAGAAGCTTCAACTCTTAACCAAATTCAAGTTATGATTTTCCTAAGTTTTCTAGGGTTTTAGGGTTCCTTAACAAGAAAATTATCAAACAAATTGAAAATGAAAGATCAAATCATGACCATTTAATCTCAAAAACTACATGCTATGCATAACACAATGCAAAAAGAATCAAAGTCCAACTCTTTAGGGTTAGGCAGAAATGATTTTTGGAAGTTTGGATCAAAATAATGCATCAAAATGATTTTAATTCCATGAAAAATTCTCAAAATGCATCAAGATCAAAAAAGAAATTTGGTTTGAGGGTTGGACAATGTTTCTAAATGTTTTTAAAGGTTTCATGAATTTTTTGGTGATTTTTAAATACCTAGAAGTATTTTTAATTAATTAATTCTCATTAATTAATTAAAAAGAAACTTTTAAATATTTAAAAATACTTTTTTAATGCTAAAAATAAAAATAAAAATATTTTTGTGCTTTAAAAATTAATGAAACTCAGGACAAAAAATTTCATAATTTTTAAATGGTTTTTGCTATTTTTTATAAAATATACAAGTTAAATGGAAAGAAAATAAAATAAAACAAAATAAAATGAAAAGTAATCTGATCCAATGATCCAGATTCAAAGTTGAAGGGAAATGGTTGACTGGCGCGCTAATGAATGGCCTGGATTGACTCTGGCTTTAATTAAGTTTTACGAATTAATTAAGTGGATTAATTAGGTTAATGGTGATTAGGGCAAAATGGACCCATCTGGACCACACATACACGCGCCAAGTCAACCCAAGTCAGATGATCCAACGCATGAGATTCAAATGCCATTAATGACTGGGATTAGGGTTAAACATTTTCAGGTGACCGGAGGGAAGCTCCGGTCATCTTCTCCGGCGACAACAAAACCCTAGATCCTGATTCAGGCTTCTAAACATCAAATTAAACACAGCCAAGTGATCCTCTAACAACCTAGGATACGAATCCACCCTCAAACATCAAGAATCAAGCAAATCGAAGGAAACAAATTTCACGGGTGAAATTTCAGAGTAACAATACAAACTCATTTCTTACTCATTTTCGATTCTAAGAGTATCCCCATGACCAGCAAGACATAAGCAATCAATTTATAACTTAAAATGCAAGCTTTGGGAGAAAAAATCCATGGTCATACCTGAGCTGGAAAGCTTCGATACTGAGCTTTCAGAGCCTCCTTTGTGTGCAAATGAACTTCTTTGACTCCCTTGAACTCAAAGAGAAGCTTCAAAGTTCTTGTGGATGGCTGGTTTGAAGAGAAGTGTTCTGGTGTAGCAGGTTTCACAGTCAGGATTTGTGAAGTTTCAAGCTATTCCAATGGTGGATTCTTGCTCCTTTGAGTGTGTTTGACTTGTTGGTGAAGAGAAATGGGGTGTTTGATGGCTGGAAAATGAGATTCGAAAGTTCTGGCTTTGAGAATGAAAAATGGTGAAGCTCAGTTCTTGCTTGGTTCAGGCCTAGGTCTTGCTGGTTTTGGCTCAGTGAAGCAAGGTGAGTTGATCAGTGGAGTTGTTTTTTGTGTTTCTGAGTTGTGTAGAGAGATTCGAAAGGTTTTGCTTGAGGGAGTGAGTTTGTGAATGTCATGATCTTGTGTGTTTCAACCTGGCTTGTTATGTGAAATGGCTAGCATTTGATTCACATAAAAAACTCTCATTGGTCAGATGATGTGACTTGGCCTTTATTGATTGGTAAGGTGCCTTTTGCAAAATGTCAACTTTGGTGTAAGGAAAGCATGGGTTGAGCCCTAGGCTAGTACAAGTGTGTGGGCTGGCGCAGCATGGTGTGTGAGAGATGCTAGAATGGTTCAGCAGCCAAGGCAACAAGTGGGTGAGGTGTGATGATGGTTTTTGCAAGTTGTTCACCTTTGGTTCATATGAAACTTTCTTGCTCCCAAGGCCATGAAACATGAGAAGTTTTTAGTCCATTCTGAATTTTTGGTCACATGTGATGTTTGTGTGATGGTTAGACATGAATTAGAAGTTACAAATGCCTTGGTACAAAGTTTTTTGCAAGTTTCTCATTTGAGGCATATCTTGAAAATTAGTGATTTTTGCCAACTTTGACACACCATAACTTTTGATCCAAAATGAATTAGATCATGTTCTTGTACTTTTTGAAAAGGGAAAGATCCAATCTACAACTTTCATGACCAAAGTTTTTCCATTTGAAGCATTTTTGGATCAAAAAGCAAGGGTTGAAAAAGTGGCATAAAATGACATTTCATGAAAAGTCAAACATGCCCTAAAAAGTCAACTTTGCAAAAACTTGTAATTCTTGAATTTTGTGAACTTCAACCTTCTTCTATGATCAAATAAAGATCAAATACACTCAAAATGATGAAGATCACCCCTTGGTTGGGCCACTGGGGGCCTCAGATGCCCTGATTTTGCACTGACTTACCCAGAAAGTCAACTCTTGATCAGATGACTTCCCCATGGAATTTCTTCATGAAAATTGATATGCATACTCCCTATACCATATAGAGACCAATAGAAACAAGAATGACCAAAAAATTTGGAGCTATGGCCTCTGAAACCAAAACCCTAATTCTAGGTCATTTGTGCAGTTAAACCTGGCTCTACTTCCATACCATTCTCAGTTCTTGTGATTCTTTGGCATTCTTGACTTTGAGAAGATGTAATATGATGCTTGAACACATATAGACCCCTTTGAAGTGATTGATGACCTTTGGAGTGGCTCAAGGAGCTCTGGGATTGTTCAGATCACAAACCCTAGATGCAGATGACTTAGAATCTATGCAGTGAATCAAAAAATGTGATATGAGATGGTAAGACTGAATTTATGCATATGAAATGATCACAAGCCATGGTGTGAATGGGTGAGGGCAAATTTGGGGTGTTTACAGCTGCCCCTATTCAAACATGAGTTAGCTGTGCAGGATCTAAGCAACGGCTTAACAGACAAACAAGATAACTTGTGGTTGAATACCAAAGACAGTCCACAATTTGCACTCACAAAATGAAGAAGAAAAGGGATATAGATTGTAAAGGAAAATAAAGTATATTGTAAAGTGTGGGCGACGGAGGACGACCGTCGAGCAGAGGACGACTGCTGGGTAAAGAGCAATGACGGGGACGGCCGACATGCTGGGAAAAGTGCGGAAAATAAAGCAATGACGGGGACGGCCGACATGCTGGGGATAAAAGAAATATGATGGGGACGGCCATCAAGATAAAGCTGTAAAATTTCCAGGGGATTAATGAAACATGACGGGGACGGCCATCAAGTTCATAAAGTAAAGTAACCAACGATGGGGACGGCCATCGGGCTAAACTGATGAAGGACGATCATCAGGAAAAAAAGAAAAGGGGACCACGACGGGGACGGCCATCGGGTTAAAGAATAAATGAAATAAACAGATGATGAGGTACGGTCATCAAAGGTGAAGGACGATCACCTAGCAGGGGACGGCTGCTCTGTTGGGGATAAGATGAGGGACGGTCATCTAAGGTGGAGGACGACCACCTGGAAGGGTACGGTTGCCGAAAATATCGCAACATAGGACGAATGCCGGATAAAGGTCAACGATGGGGACGGCCATCGGATGAGCATGATGGAGGACGACCATCAAGAGGTGGAGGACGACCACCTAGCAGGGGACGGCTGCTCTCAAGGTTTATCATGACATAGGACGAATGTCAGATAACCAAAATCAACAATGGGGACGGCCATTGGATAAAATGATGAAGGACGATCATCAAAAGGTGGAGGACGACCACCTAGCAGGGGACGGCTGCTAAATATCAACGATGGGGACGGCCATCGGACGAGCATGATGGAGGACGACCATCAAGAGGTGGAGGACGACCACCTAGCAGGGTACGGCTGCTCTCAAGGTTTATCATGACACAGGACGAGTGTCAGATAAAAAGAAATTTGCTTTACTGGGGAATAGTAAACACGGACGAGTGTTTATATCCAAGAAACAAAAGGTATAAGTGTTTAGATGCTGTGTATAGATTAAAGATGCGGACGAGCATCCTTAAGACTATGATACGGACGAGTATCAGGTAGAAACAAGTACTGACACATGTTCAGAGATGATGATACGGACGGGTATCAACGGGTTAACAGAGAACACGGACGAGTGTTGAATCTGAGGGGACTCCTCTGGGGAATAGTAGACACAGACGAGTATCTATATTCAAGAAGACACAAGTGTTTGACAAAGTGTATGGATTAAAGATGCGGACGAGCATCCTCAAGACTATGATACGGACGAGTATCATGTAGAAACAAACACTTGACGCATATTCTGAGATGATGGTACGGACGAGTACCAACTGGTTAACAAAGAACATGGACCAATGCCGAATCTGTGGGGATATAAGTGGTATATACAAGATACGGACGAGTATCTGTATAAGTGTAACATGAGTAGTGAGTATTGTATAGATGAGTATTTATCTGCTGGGGAGAGTGACACGGACAAGTGTCAAAAAGGAGAAAAGTATAGTATAAACAAGTATATGGGTTGTAAAAGTGTAGGCGACTGCGCTGGGGATATGACACGGACGGGTGTCAAGACAATGTATATACAAGTAGGTGAGTGCAAAGATGATGTCTTTCGCTTTCTGCTGGTGGTTTGACACGGACGGGTGTCAGGAAGTATCTGTAACACGGGTGGTCTTGTTTGTAAAGGGTATCCAGGCGACTTTACTGGGGAATGATGACACGGACGGGTGTCAAAAAGGAATATATATTGGCGGATGTGAGGCAACTGCTTTTGCTGGGGGCTCTGGGGGATTTTCTGTATGTTGATGAATTGTTATTATTCACAAGTGTTCGATTCACAACATGACTTATGATTATGCTATGTATTTGATTTTTGCCGTAATGCTCCGTATTAGATGGAATGCTACGCTTTGTGGGTGAATATGATGCGAATGCTATGATTATGCAAAGATACCAAACCGGGATTCGGATCCCACTGCCGCGAAGATCTCTGGCTGATCTGCTTGAAATGAGGATCCCAGCTGGGGATAAGATCATTGGTGGATCTGACGAGATGTATCTGCTTGGGGATATAGGTCACTGATTGACATATCCTTGTAATATAGGACCCAGCTGGGGTTTGTAGAAGCCTTCTGTACTCTGTTGTGACTCCTTCATGCGCCGCTCTTCCGAATAGAGGCTGAAACTCTGTGAGGAGATGATTCTCTGACTTTGTATTCTGTTGAGGAAGAATGCTTGACATCGCGACTGGGAGGAGTGACAAGTGGCAAACTAGCTGGGGAAGGTTGTTGGCAACTCAGCTGGGGAGAAAACACCTGGGTGCTAAGACTGAGCGAGTATTGATTTGTCAGCTTGCTGGGGTGAAGCTTTCATGCCCCAAGCTGTGCCTTGGATACCTGCAATCCTGAAGAGAAACGCACAAGTATTCCCGAGGTATCCCTTACCGGATTCCGTCATAGGAGTTATACACTTCTGAGAGTAAGTATATTCCCTGCAAGCACGTGTTTTTATTTTTTAGAGAAAAACATCTGTACTCATGCAATTAGTTTTTTAGAGACATCAGACATTCTTTGCAAATAAAAATGTATAAGACGAGACATGACTGAAAAATCTGATTTTATTAATTCATGTGCCCTGAATTGGCAAGATACAGTCAAGGAAACAAATCTCCTAAAATGAAGAGACTGTTACAAATTGAGAAACAAAGTGCTGGCGATGTTGATGACGCTTTCAAA
This sequence comes from Lathyrus aphaca, assembly GCA_963966055.1. Taxonomy (NCBI): domain Eukaryota; kingdom Viridiplantae; phylum Streptophyta; class Magnoliopsida; order Fabales; family Fabaceae; genus Lathyrus; species Lathyrus aphaca. Next base: position 75,354,489 of record OZ014519.1, read on the forward strand.
GGGGCTTCCTCTTTCGCTATGACTCGTATGACTTTTGACGTTCTTCTCGTCTTGCTTTCTGAAGAAGGTTGATTCCGATTGAAGCTTGATCCTTTTGAAGCTTTCCAAGTTGTAAGTGATACAGACGAATTCAGCATGCAGTTGTTCGCTTATTCCCTTATTTTGCATGGATCGCCCTCTCGGGTTTTCAATCCATCGGGATACCCATTTTTGCCTGAGTTGTCCAATGCGGCTTTTCAACTCAGCGGGTGTACACATTTTTTTGTTTATTTTCCCTTATTTTTGCCCGAGTCTTTTATTCTGTTTTTGACTCGCCGGGATGCCCTATTTTTGCCCGGACTTACATTCTGTTTTTATGTCCAGCGGGTCATTTTTATGCGAAGTATTTTTTAACTGCATCTGAATTCACAGGGGACGGGAAATCTTCACCATCCATGGTGCTGAGCATCAGTACTCCACCAGAGAAAACTTTCTTCACCACGAATGGTCCTTCATAATTCGGAGTCCATTTGCCCCTGTGGTCTGTATGAGGAGGGAGGATCCTTTTCAGCACAAGATCTCCCACTTGGTACTCTCGGTGCCTGACTTTCTGATCGAAGGCTCTCTTCATTCTTTTCTGATACAACTGCCCATGACAAATTGCAGCCAATCTTTTCTCTTCAATCAGGCTCAGTTGTTCGAACCGGGACCGAACCCATTCTGCTTCGTTCAGCTTAACATCCATCAATACTCGTAAAGAGGGTAATTCAACTTCAACTGGTAGGACTGCCTCCATACCATACACAAGCTGATACGGTGTTGCCCCAGTGGAGGTTCTGATTGACGTGCGGTACCCATGCAAAGCAAATGGTAGCATCTCATGCCAGTCTTTGTAGGTGACTACCATCTTCTGCACAATCTTCTTGATATTCTTATTAGCCGCCTCAACAGCGCCATTCATCTTTGGCCTGTAAGGAGAAGAATTGTGGTGTTGGATCTTGAAGTCCCGGCATAGCTCTGCCATCATTTTGTTGTTTAGATTGGAACCATTATCAGTAATGATTCGCTCGGGCACTCCATACCGACAGATGATATCTCTCTTCAGAAATCGGGCTACCACTTGCCTTGTGACATTTGCATATGAGGCTGCTTCGACCCACTTGGTGAAATAATCAATGGCGACCAGGATGAATCTGTGGCCGTTTGAAGCAGTTGGCTCAATCTTGCCAATCATATCAATGCCCCACATGGCAAAGGGCCATGGTGAAGACATTATGTTCAAAGGATTGGGAGGTACATGCACCTTATCTGCATAGATCTGGCATTTATGGCATTTTCTGGCGTAGGCACAACAGTCTGCATCCATTGTGATCCAGTAATATCCTGATCTTAGCAATTTCTTAGCCATGGCATGCCCTCCAGCATGGGTACCAAAAGATCCTTCGTGCACTTCATGCATCAACAAATCTGCTTCCGTCTTGTCAACACATCTGAGGAGTACCATATCAAAGTTCCTTTTGTATAAAGACCCATCAGTGTTCAGAAAGAAACTACCGGCAAGCCTTCTCAAAGTCTTCTTATCATTGGAAGATGCCCCAGGTGGGTATGTCTGATCCTCCAAGAAGCACTTAATGTCATGGAACCAAGGCTTATCATCTTTGACAACATCTGCTGCAAATACATATGCCGGTCTATCGAGCCTGGACACTGAGATCTGAGGTACAAAGTTGGCAGCCTGAACTTTGATCATGGACGAAATAGTAGCCAGAGCATCTGCAAACTGATTCTCGTCCCGAGGGATATACTCAAGCTTGACTGTTGTGAAGAAAGTCAATAACCTTCTTGTATAATCCCTGTAAGGTATCAGATGATCCTGGTGGGTGTACCATTTTCCGTTGGTTTGATTAACTACCAGAGCTGAATCTCCGAATACGGTCAATGTCTTGATCCTGAGGTCAATGGCTTCCTCAAGACCCATAATGCAAGCTTCGTATTCAGCTTCGTTGTTAGTGCAGTTGAAAGTGAGTTTTGCCGAGAAAGGCATGTGAACTCCTTTGGGTGTAATGAGTACTGCACCAACACCACGACCATTCATATTAACAGCCCCATCAAACATCATAGTCCATTCTTCTTCCGGGTCAGGCCCTTCAGTGTGAACAGACTCTTCATGATCTTTTGTTTTAATGAACATGATGTCTTCATCAGGGAAGTCAAATCTCATAGGCTGGTAGTCATCCATAGGTTGCTCAGCAAGATATTCAGATAGTACACTGCCCTTGATGGCTTTTTGAGAGGTGTACTGGATGTCATATTCTGTAAGGATCATTTGCCATCTTGCAACCCGTCCGGTAAGAGCTGGCTTCTCAAATATGTACTTGACTGGGTCTATCTTTGATATCAATAAAGTGGTGTGGGTCAACATATACTGTCTCAGTCGACGAGCAGCCCACGCTAAAGCACAGCAAGTTTTCTCGAGCAGTGAATAACGTTGTTCACAGTCGGTAAACTTTTTGCTTAGGTAGTATATTGCATACTCTTTTCGACCAGACTCGTCATGCTGGCCCAGCACACACCCCATTGACTCTTCTAATACTGTTAAGTACATTATCAGAGGTCTTCCTTCAACTGGAGGCATAAGGATTGGAGGCTCTTGCAGGTATTCTTTGATCTTGTCAAAAGCCTTCTGGCAGTCTTCGTTCCACCTGACCGTCTGTTCTTTTCTTAACAGTTTGAACAAGGGCTCACAGGTTGCTGTAAGGTGAGATATGAACCGCGAAATGTAGTTCAATCGTCCTAAGAACCCCCGAACCTCTTTTTCAGACTTCGGTGCAGGCATCTCTTGGATAGCTTTGACTTTATCAGGGTCAACTTCAATCCCTATCTCGCTTACAATAAAACCCAGCAGCTTACCAGATCGCACCCCGAATGTGCATTTGTTGGGGTTCAGCTTCAGTTGGTACTTCCTCAGACGCTTGAATAGTTTCAGCAGGTTTACCAGGTGATCTTCCTCTGTAAGGGACTTGGCAATCATGTCATCCACATAACACCCGATTTCCTTATGGATCATATCGTGGAATAATGTTACCATAGCCCGTTGATATGTTGCACCAGCATTCTTCAGTCCGAATGGCATTACCTTGTAACAGAACGTGCCCCAGGGTGTGATGAAGGTTGTCTTCTCCATGTCTTTAGGTGACATTTTGATCTGATTGTATCCTGAGAATCCGTCCATGAAGGAGAATACCGAGAACTGAGCCGTGTTATCCACCAATACATCAATGTGAGGTAATGGAAAGTCATCTTTTGGGCTGGCTCTGTTCAGGTCCCGATAGTCAACACACATCCTCACTTTGCCGTCTTTCTTAGGCACAGGTACTATATTAGCAACCCACGGTGGATAGCTAGTCACAGCAAGGAACCCGGCGTCCCACTGCTTTTGTACCTCTTCTTTGATTTTCATTGCCATGTCTGGGCGAGTGCGGCGCAGTTTCTGTTTAACCGGTGGGCATTCTTCTCTCAAAGGCAGCTTGTGCACAACAATGTCGGTGTCTAACCCTGGCATATCCTGGTAGGACCAAGCAAACACATCCACATACTCTTGAAGCAGGTCAATCAGTTGTCTCTTCACTGAGTCTTGCAAGCAGGCCCCGATTTTAACCTCTTTCACGTCTTCATCTGTACCAAGATTGATTGTTTCGACCTCCTCCTGATGAGGAGTGATAACCTTCTCCTCTTGTCTCAACAACCTGGCTAGCTCTTCAGGAAGCTCATACTCTTCTTCAACCCCTTCATCAGCTTGATTGATTGGATTGTCAAAGTCATACGAAGTCATAGCCGTGCTGTTGTCGGTGTTGTCTGGAAGGCACTCTCTGCAGGGGTTCAGTTTGTTCATTTTAGTGATTGATTTTAATCTTGTTTAAAAAGTGAAATAACGTTGTCATTTTGAAAGCATCGCCATTTATTTTTTGTACAAAAAGAAAAACGGAAAGACAGTGAGCGGAAAAGAAAAGACTCATTTGCAAAAAGATGTCTGATATTTCATTGATTAATCTTGTTTGCACAAAAAGTACAGATGGCCCGATTACAAAATGAGTCTTGTCATCTTGGGCAAGATGCAAGACTTTGATGCATGCTATAAAATACAGGAAATAATAATTACTCTGCATGAGTAACTCTTATAATTTCCTGGGAAGACCAGTTTGAGATACTGCTCCCCGGGATCTTTGGACGAATCCAGCTTTCCAGGTTGCGTTCTTCTTCCAGCTCGTCTTCCAAATTGTTGATAGCATCAGGGGTGAGCATCCCTCCACTGACAAAACCGGGCTTCTCAGCAGCCTCTGCCTGATTTTGTTGAGTTGGTCTGTAACCCAACCCAAATTTGTCTTTCTTCTCTTCCACAGATAGAACCCTGCCCCAGCCTTGGGCAGTTCCTTCCTCAACAACCTTTCGGGCTTGTTGATAAGATGACATGGAGATTCCAGATACAGCAGACGCTTCATTAACATTCAAGGCCTCAAACCCTTGGCTCATCGTTTCATGGATCTCCCCATCCATCTCAATGTATTTATAAGTAGCCAGATGGCTAACAAATATATCCTCCTCCCCACAGATAGTAACGACTTGGCCTTCCCACTCAAATTTTAACTTCTGGTGAAGGGTAGACGTTACTGCGCCAGCGGCATGAATCCATGGTCTACCCAACAAACAGCTGTAGGCAGGCTGAATGTCCATCACGTAGAAGATCGTTTTAAAAGTTTGTGGGCCAATCATTACAGGCAGCTCAATTTCTCCCAGAACCGATCTCTTAGAACCATCAAAGGCTCTTACTACCAGGTTACTGGGACGCAATGCCAATCCTTCATACTCTAGCTTCACCAGGGCCTTTTTCGGTAAGACATTAAGGGATGATCCTGTGTCTACCAGCACATGGGAAAGGACTGCACCTTTACATTCCACGGTGATGTGCAAGGCCTTGTTATGGTTGCGGCCTTCCGTCGTCAAGTCAGTATTGGTGAACCCTAGCCCATTGCTAGCAGTAACATTTCCAACCACGGTTTCCAACTGATTGACGGTGATCTCTTCAGGCACGTAAGCTGCGTGCAAGACTTTGAGTAGTGCATTCCGATGGGCTTCGGAGCACATAAGCAATGATAGGATAGAGATTTTGGATGGCGTCTGGTGAAGCTGATCCACTATTTTGTAATCACTCTTTTTGATGATTCTCATGAACTCATCAACTTCTTGATCGAATGGTGTTTTTAAAGCTTCCTTAACAGCTTGATCTTCCTGCACCGGGCTCTTTCCTTTTGCCTTGGCAGCAGCTTCTGCTTCGGCGGCGGGTCTTTGAATTTGTGGAGCAAAGAGACGTCCGCTTCGAGTGAAGCCTCCGCCTCCTCCCACATTGTCTATTTGTGGTGCAGGTGTTGATGGTTCAAGGGTGATTTTCTTTCCTTCGCAGTATACGTCAGAACCGTAGTGCCAAGGGATGGCCCTACTGCTTTCATAAGGTACTGGTCCAGGCACTGTGACAGTGACTGGACTGATGACAGCTGCAGAAGGGACTGTGATAGTTTGTGGATCATAATAAATTGTGACCGGTGCTCTGATGGGAGCAGCACTTTCTGAGTTGTAGGCAGAGTTGTTTTCAGGATCATAAAATATTGTGCCTGTTGAGACATCTTCATGATTTGTTGCTGATGTTGTAGGAGATATTGTCGGAAGGATGGGCGTTGTTGTTGTAGGAGTTTCAAAATGAAGTGGTGCTGAAGTTGTAGAAGGAAAATTTGTTGATAGCTGATCAGTTGAGATGACAGATGAAGTACTTGTTGATGAAGCCGAAGAGTTGTCGGGAACAATGGTTGTTGCAGTTGTAGGAGATACAGGAATTGCTGCTGATGAGATTGCTGGATTTGTTGGAAATGATGTGGTGATTTGAAGTTGGCCACTCTGAATGAGACCATCTATGCCATTCCTCAAGTTATCGCACCCGTTTACTGAAATATTGCAGTAAGCACACCCTAACTCACACCCCGGGAACATTTGACATTCGAGGAGTTGAGCCTTAATTTCTACCAACGGTGTCCGAATCTGACCCACACTGGTTATTAAATAAGACGGCTTGTCTTCTTCAATTGCATTGATTCTGGGACCCCCGTGGTTTGGCATAGGGTTCTTATTGACATTGGGTGGTGGTGCGAAATTCAGGGCCTTAGAGTCTACCAGGTCTTGTACCTTCATGTGCAAGGCTCTGCACTTTTCTGTACTGTGGCCAGGTGCATTTGAATGAAAAGCACATCTGGCGTTGGAGTCATAATTCCTGGGTAGACTGTTGGGATCTGGAGGTGCCAATGTCCTTAGCTTAACCAGGTTGAGTTTCAGGAGTTGTGGCAGCAATGTAGCATATGGCATAGGGATCGGATCGATCACCCTATTGGCTTGAGAAGGCCTCTATTGGAATGGCCTTTGCTGATTATTGTTGTTGGTGTTGCTGTTGTCGTAATTTCTCGGAGGATACTGAGCTTGTTGATGGTACTGAGGTTGTTGCTGGTAGTTTTGCTGCGGTGGTTGATAAGCTGGTTGTGGATGAGCTGGAGCGGGAATGGTGACTGCTGCCACAGATCTATGAACATATTGGGGCCTGCCCCTGTTGGTGTGGATGGCATTGGTCTCACCAGTCCTTCTTGGGCCCGCAAAAGGCTTTCTTGCATTACTGGATGAGCTTGCACCATTGTCTGAGATCTTACCCATCTTCAATAGGCTTTCAATTCTCTCTCCGGCTATGACTACATCTGCAAAGCTGGTAGATGAGAAAGCAGCTAGCCTATCAATGTAAGTCCCCTGAAGGGTGTTCATGAACATATCAGCCATCTCCCTTTCTGACATAGGTGGCTGGACAGCAGCAGCAAGCTGTCTCCATCTTTGAGCATACTCTCGGAAGCTCTCTCTAGATGACTGTGACATTCCCATTAGGAGGGTCCTGTTGGGTGCCATATCCAGATTATACTGATACTGTCTGATGAAGGCCTCTGCCAGGTCCTTCCAGCATCTAATAGTTGCTCTTGTCAGATGGGAATACCATTCCCTCGAAGCTCCAGTCAAGCTATCCTCAAAATAGAACATCCACAGCTTCTCGTCCATGGTATAGGCTTTTAGCCTCCCGAGAAAAGATTGCAGATGGGTCCGGGGACAGGAAGTCCCATTATACTTCTCAAAGCATGGTGGCTTAAACTTGTGGGGAATCCTGACCCCGTCTACCAAGCCCATATCCATAACATCAAAACCCAAAGAGTTTTGAGACTCTAAGGATCTTAATTTCTCATCTATCTCATCCAGCCTTCTATCATAGGCCTCCTCCCCAGCTCCCATTACTGTGAACTGGTCTTCCTGGGGGTCTTCTTGCAGTACCCTCCCTGTTGTGGCAGTCCCTTGTATGTTGACAGGGATGTTGATCTCCGGATGCTGGTGGGGTCCAAAGACTGGGGGATTGACATGAGGTTGGACTCTTTCATTGTTGCTGGTCCCAGCAGTCCCTGGCTGATGATCTTCCTGATTTCTCCCTTCCACCAGTGCTCTGAGTCTCTCCTGGCTTTGAGCCATGTTGTTCATTACCTCCATAAACTGTGTCATTTGAGTTCTCATTTCCAACCTCTCGTTGGTCATCTGGTTCCTGACCTCTGTAAGGTCCTGCTGCATTTGATCCATCTGTATGCCCGGAAGATTGTTACGGGTGGGGTATCTGTGTGGTCGATTGAGTGGAAACCCTCGTCGTCGAGCAATAATTCCTGAGATCACAACAGAGTTAGTATCAAATAAACAAAAACCTACAAAACAAGGTAAAAGGTTAGTATGCAATGCAGTGTGTCTATTTGTTCCCAAGGTATCCGGCTTGGCACTTGGTTTTGACCCTTCCAGACCCTTGAAGATGCTTGTGATATTGCTTGAAGAAAACTCAGATGAAACAAACCAACACAAATATATATTACAGAAAGTAAAATAATACAACTTGTCCTTTTACAACACAAGCCCTCTAAGGGGTCAAAATACATCATAAGAAAATAAAAGTACATAGAATGAAAGCAACGACAACAGAAGTCAAACACCAAGACCAAACTCATCCTCCCGAACTTCCTTGAGAAGTGCTTCGGTCACAGGATCAGCCGGACGCTCCGTAAGGTTCCTGATGAGAAGATTCCTTGTGGTAATAGCTGCAGTTAACTTCTTGTGCTGACTCTGGTCCTTTGACCTCTTCACTCCAGCTCTGATCTTCAACTCTGAGACCTCCCTCTGGGCTGCTGCCAGGGCTTCCTGTTGCTCTTTTGCACTAGCTTCCATCTGCTCCATCTTATCCTGAGTCCTTTTGTCCTCCTGAGTACGGGCTTCGGTAATCCTGACCCACCTAGCCTGACTCTCCTTTAGATACAAATCTGCCCTGGCTTTCTGGAACTGAGCTTCCTTGCAGGCATTCTTCAAGATCTGTTCTCCAGCCCTAGACTTCTTAATGTAATCCTCAGACTTCTCAATTCTAGCCAAATGCTCCATTTTCAACTTTTCCAGCCTCTCAATATCCAACCTACCATCACTCCTTTCCCAAAGGGTCTTCTGTAGAGCTTGAGTCAACTTCTCATTTCTTTCTTTCAATTTCTCAAACTCCTCTAAGCTGACAGTTGCTGGAGGCGGAGTTGTAGAAGGTCCAGGCATATCTTCAATAGTGAAGGGCATTCCAGAAATTTGAGCTCTGGCATGAGACCACTCATAGTATTGGGCTGAGGCTACATTATTGCATCTTCCAAGAATAGTTACCCCCTTAGTCTGCACATTGTCCCAGGCCCAGGATGCCTGCCTGACACTAGCCAGATTAGGCTTGATTTCAACATAAAGGGTCTCAGTCAGATCTTGTGCTCTAGGAGGATGGACCAATGCATAGCCCAGTTGTCTTTTGAACAGCAGGGGGTTGTAATTGATGCAGCCCTTCACTCCAATTAAAGGCACATTGGGAAATTGCCCACAGCTTGTAATGATGTCTCTGCCCTTGGTGCTCTGAGTGCACCATCTGATGTCATCTGAGGTTAGAGCAACAAGCCTTCTAGCCCAGTTCTTTTGCTGGTGAGGGTTTAGGAATGCATCAGTCTTTGGCAAATGTCTGAGTAGCCAAGTATAGAACAAAGGTGCACAGCATCTCACTAATCTCCCCCTTTGCTTTTCATTCCTTTGATGGACTGAGTAGTAAAGATCTCCCAGCAAGGTAGGCACTGGGTTTCTCAGGATGAAAAGATGGACTGCATTCTTGCTGACAAACCTAGGCTCATCTGCAAAAAGTATGACCCCATATATGCTAAGGGCCAACAGGGCACAGACTGCCTTCCACTCCCCTAGGGAGGCCTTCAGACTAGCCTGAGAAGTCAAGAAATCCAGATGAAAACCAGAGATTCCAGCTTTAGATGTCAAATTCTGCCCAATCAAAACTGGTTCCAGATGTAATGCTTTGGCTATCTCCTCATTACTTGGGAAAGCCATCTCAGGTTTGAAGGGGATTCCACCCCTGATGGGTACACCAACCAAATATGAATATTCCTCCAGCAAAGGTCCCAACTGGAAATTCTGAAATGTGAAGCACCTCAGAGGGGGATCATAGAACTGCAGGCAAGTATGTATCAGGCTCCTCTGTGAAGGGTCCAAATCCATAACCATATCCAGGATCCCTCCATAATGTTCTCTGAAATATGGTATATGGTCCGGAGTGATCAGGGTCTGAATCCTCCTGATGCTAGCTAGCTCAGGCTCAAAGAAGTGGTAGGAGATATTACTCTTCTTAGGTGCCATGCTGCTGAAGACTGGGTGTTGATGATGATGACTGAAGACAACACTGAAGATGGGCCACTGATAAGCTGGGGCTGAGGATGCAGGCGACAGATAACTGAAGCAAGTGTCGATGAAGATAGGCCTAAGCTGATGATGGGGTCAAAACCAAGCCAAAATGATAGGATGGGTACCCTGAAAAACAAATAAACACATGTTAAAATGATGCAATGAGGATGTATGCAAATGATATGCAAGGGTTTGTGACTGAGCTGGATCTGATTAACTGCTTTGATATAGGTCCATGTATGTTCAAGAAATCCAGATGGAGGTCTATAAGTCCAGTAACCAAGGTGGGGGACTCAAATAAAGAGCCACATGTCCTGGGTTAAAAATCACAAGAACTGTTCCAAAATGGAGTACTCTTAATCAAAACAAAGTAACAGGGTATGCTGAGGTCAAGGGTCCCTGCAAAACCTGTAAACAGCCCAACCCCCTCACAGGTGATGTTCTAAAACAAGGATCCTCAGACTTGGATCAGTTATGAGAAGTGTAAACACTTCTAACCCGGAGGTACAGTGTTTACAATAACCATAAAAGTTCCTCCTCTAATTTACCTCAGTTTCTGAAGGTCAATACTAAAGGTCATCCAGACTTAGCAGGCTTCCCAGATAGCCCTAGCATTGCAGGAAATCTGCAACACAGAGTTCTCAAGAAGAAACCCATATCTGAACCGTGTTTCATATTCCCGCACCAGACCGAGATGGAATGGGAAAGAATATGATTCACTCTAGCCTAGGTGTCACTCAGGTCCCAGGTATAGGACCTTAACTCTCAGTAGAACCCCACCCACCAAAGCAAAACCAGATCCAGCCAGCAGTATGACAGTATGATATATACAAAGGCAGTAAAGAAAGCAGTAAAGCAACTGTACATAAAGCAGTAAAAATAAAACAAGTATACAAACACAAGTAGCACATAACACCCCAGTAAACACAAATCAAACAAGCGCTAGGAGGAACCCACAAAAAGAACCAGAAGCCCTGGTTACAGTATAAGGCTCCCCAGTAGAGTCGCCAAGCTGTCGCTCCCACTAAATGAAGCCGGGTCAAATAGGGTACAGACGCGAACGGTCGGCGAAAGGAGGATGTGAGAACACACAGGAGTGGACTCACAGGGAATGAATAGAGTCGCCAGCTGGGCATTTTTATCCCGGAGGAAAGGCAATGCTGCATAGACCTAGAAAAAAGAGATGGATAAGACGGTTGCGAACCAGAGAGACTGAGAAAGGGGGTTGGTTACAACCTGGGAAGGTATTAGCACCCAGATTGTCCGTCGTACTCGACGGGATCCACGCTTAAAAGATTTGTGTTTTAAAGGGGTAGTGTCAGTGCAATCTGTGTATCAAAGCTGGAACAGAATGTACAGGTGTCAGTGTAAAAGAAAAGTGAAGTGTATAAATGAAGTGTTAGTGTAAAAAAGGAAGAGAAAGAGGTGAAGTGCTCGTGATAATGAGGCTAAGAGAAAGATGCTGGAAAGAGGGGGAATATACAGAGACTTTTGTTCGATAACTGTTAAGTTATGCCTACGTATCCTCTCATGCAATGAGGAAGTCAGAACACCGTAGTTCTACCCAAAGAGACTGAAGGATGAATTGACTTGTGAACTGCTTACTTGCCTATGCTCAAGTGTATGACCTGTCTGGCTCAGGTGCAAACTGTCTTGCATTAGACGGAAGAAGCAAGTTCTCGTTTGTGAGTGAAGATGATGAGAAAAGAATCCCGGAGGAGACGATTAATGTTTGTTTTTGTATTTTCAGTCTTTTATTGCTTTCGAGAATTTGCCATAAGTTAATGAGCTTAAGTCTAAACCAAAGGGTTAGTAAACTCATCACATCCTCCCTCTGATTAGGGGTAATGAGAATACCTTAAGTGTGAAGTCAGATTCTCACACTTAATCACCTTTGGTGTAGGATTAAGATCATTAACCTACTTGTGATTATTTAGATGTTTTTGGTGTTTTTGTTTAGTGTTAAGTAATGAGATTAAGCCATAATCAAGGATTAAACAGACTCATTACACCATCCTAATAGAAGGATAATAGATGAGAATGTTTAAGCTGAGGAAAGCTCCTCAACTTAATCCATGATTAGGGATTAAACTCATGACAAAACAAGGCTTTTATTAGATGGATTTTAGTTAATGGTAAGATGATGAAGTGATTTTTAGGGTTTGTAAGACAACTTGAGGGGGACTTGTCCATTAACACTAGGGTTAGTCCTTCTTAACCAATTAAGGAAGAATTAGAACCCTAATGCAAGGCCCAAGTTACAAGTGTGATGTCTTGATGATTATTAAGTGGATTGATTAAGAGATGTAAACACATTAAGGGTTTAACACTTAGGATTAAAGTTATACACTCCATCCTAATAGAAGGATGCAGGCATAAACTTAATCACAAAGCCTTAAAGCCTTTAGGGTTTAGTCCCTGATTGTGAGGTGAGAAGAGAAGACTCAAGGAGACACAAAGGTAAAAACTAAGTGGGGGACTAATCAAAACCCTAATCATTGTCATGCTTGGTTGTTCCTAAGGTTTGTGAGGTTTACAAGAGGAATCTTCAATGGAACCACCAGGAAGCAGAGAAAAAGATCAGGAGAAGCAAAGTAACTTGCTTCATTCAAGAAGTCAAGTCACTTGAGGAAAGAAAGTAAGAAGAAGAAGAAAGAGCAAGCTCAATCTCAAACACATATCAAAATGCAGCATGGATGCAGAAAAGAGATGAAGAGAAAGCATGAGAAGTGAAGGCAAATTCACTTCTCAAATCCACTTACCACCTGAAAAGTTAGAGAAGAAATGCAATGCAATGCCAAATGGAATGAAATGGCATGATGAGAAACAAAACCAGAAGCACATACATGATGTTAATGATGCTATGGGATGCTACAAACATGAGACAACACATGGGGATGATCATACAAGCTTATGGATGCAAATGAAGCAAGTTAAAAATTATGAACATTCATGAAAAGTTATGAAATGCAAATGGCATACAACATGGCAAATGCAAGATGCAATGATAAAACATGCTTCTAATATGTCTTAAGATGCCAAGTGAATCAAATGGATGCATAAAATGTCATGGCAAGTCAAGGTATGAGTGCAAATGCAAGATGGATGCATATGGAAGCCCAAATTAGGGTTTATGATCAAAGCATCAAACACAAACCAAAATCAGAAGCAAACAATGAGAATAAAAATTGAAAATGCACTCAAAGGATCCCTAATCCTATACTAACTCACTGCCCAAAGGAGAAGCTTCAACTCTTAACCAAATTCAAGTTATGATTTTCCTAAGTTTTCTAGGGTTTTAGGGTTCCTTAACAAGAAAATTATCAAACAAATTGAAAATGAAAGATCAAATCATGACCATTTAATCTCAAAAACTACATGCTATGCATAACACAATGCAAAAAGAATCAAAGTCCAACTCTTTAGGGTTAGGCAGAAATGATTTTTGGAAGTTTGGATCAAAATAATGCATCAAAATGATTTTAATTCCATGAAAAATTCTCAAAATGCATCAAGATCAAAAAAGAAATTTGGTTTGAGGGTTGGACAATGTTTCTAAATGTTTTTAAAGGTTTCATGAATTTTTTGGTGATTTTTAAATACCTAGAAGTATTTTTAATTAATTAATTCTCATTAATTAATTAAAAAGAAACTTTTAAATATTTAAAAATACTTTTTTAATGCTAAAAATAAAAATAAAAATATTTTTGTGCTTTAAAAATTAATGAAACTCAGGACAAAAAATTTCATAATTTTTAAATGGTTTTTGCTATTTTTTATAAAATATACAAGTTAAATGGAAAGAAAATAAAATAAAACAAAATAAAATGAAAAGTAATCTGATCCAATGATCCAGATTCAAAGTTGAAGGGAAATGGTTGACTGGCGCGCTAATGAATGGCCTGGATTGACTCTGGCTTTAATTAAGTTTTACGAATTAATTAAGTGGATTAATTAGGTTAATGGTGATTAGGGCAAAATGGACCCATCTGGACCACACATACACGCGCCAAGTCAACCCAAGTCAGATGATCCAACGCATGAGATTCAAATGCCATTAATGACTGGGATTAGGGTTAAACATTTTCAGGTGACCGGAGGGAAGCTCCGGTCATCTTCTCCGGCGACAACAAAACCCTAGATCCTGATTCAGGCTTCTAAACATCAAATTAAACACAACCAAGTGATCCTCTAACAACCTAGGATACGAATCCACCCTCAAACATCAAGAATCAAGCAAATCGAAGGAAACAAATTTCACGGGTGAAATTTCAGAGTAACAATACAAACTCATTTCTTACTCATTTTCGATTCTAAGAGTATCCCCATGACCAGCAAGACATAAGCAATCAATTTATAACTTAAAATGCAAGCTTTGGGAGAAAAAATCCATGGTCATACCTGAGCTGGAAAGCTTCGATACTGAGCTTTCAGAGCCTCCTTTGTGTGCAAATGAACTTCTTTGACTCCCTTGAACTCAAAGAGAAGCTTCAAAGTTCTTGTGGATGGATGGTTTGAAGAGAAGTGTTCTGGTGTAGCAGGTTTCACAGTTAGGATTTGTGAAGTTTCAAGCTATTCCAATGGTGGATTCTTGCTCCTTTGAGTGTGTTTGACTTGTTGGTGAAGAGAAATGGGGTGTTTGATGGCTGGAAAATGAGATTCGAAAGTTCTGGCTTTGAGAATGAAAAATGGTGAAGCTCAGTTCTTGCTTGGTTCAGGCCTAGGTCTTGCTGGTTTTGGCTCAGTGAAGCAAGGTGAGTTGATCAGTGGAGTTGTTTTTTGTGTTTCTGAGTTGTGTAGAGAGATTCGAAAGGTTTTGCTTGAGGGAGTGAGTTTGTGAATGTCATGATCTTGTGTGTTTCAGCCTGGCTTGTTATGTGAAATGGCTAGCATTTGATTCACATAAAAAACTCTCATTGGTCAGATGATGTGACTTGGCCTTTATTGATTGGTAAGGTGCCTTTTGCAAAATGTCAACTTTGGTGTAAGGAAAGCATGGGTTGAGCCCTAGGCTAGTACAAGTGTGTGGGCTGGCGCAGCATGGTGTGTGAGAGATGCTAGAATGGTTCAGCAGCCAAGGCAACAAGTGGGTGAGGTGTGATGATGGTTTTTGCAAGTTGTTCACCTTTGGTTCATATGAAACTTTCTTGCTCCCAAGGCCATGAAACATGAGAAGTTTTTAGTCCATTCTGAATTTTTGGTCACATGTGATGTTTGTGTGATGGTTAGACATGAATTAGAAGTTACAAATGCCTTGGTACAAAGTTTTTTGCAAGTTTCTCATTTGAGGCATATCTTGAAAATTAGTGATTTTTGCCAACTTTGACACACCATAACTTTTGATCCAAAATGAATTAGATCATGTTCTTGTACTTTTTGAAAAGGGAAAGATCCAATCTACAACTTTCATGACCAAAGTTTTTCCATTTGAAGCATTTTTGGATCAAAAAGCAAGGGTTGAAAAAGTGGCATAAAATGACATTTCATGAAAAGTCAAACATGCCCTAAAAAGTCAACTTTGCAAAAACTTGTAATTCTTGAATTTTGTGAACTTCAACCTTCTTCTATGATCAAATAAAGATCAAATACACTCAAAATGATGAAGATCACCCCTTGGTTGGGCCACTGGGGGCCTCAGATGCCCTGATTTTGCACTGACTTACCCAGAAAGTCAACTCTTGATCAGATGACTTCCCCATGGAATTTCTTCATGAAAATTGATATGCATACTCCCTATACCATATAGAGACCAACAGAAACAAGAATGACCAAAAAATTTGGAGCTATGGCCTCTGAAACCAAAACCCTAATTCTAGGTCATTTGTGCAGTTAAACCTGGCTCTACTTCCATACCATTCTCAGTTCTTGTGATTCTTTGGCATTCTTGACTTTGAGAAGATGTAATATGATGCTTGAACACATATAGACCCCTTTGAAGTGATTGATGACCTTTGGAGTGGCTCAAGGAGCTCTGGGATTGTTCAGATCACAAACCCTAGATGCAGATGACTTAGAATCTATGCAGTGAATCAAAAAATGTGATATGAGATGGTAAGACTGAATTTATGCATATGAAATGATCACAAGCCATGGTGTGAATGGGTGAGGGCAAATTTGGGGTGTTTACAATTTCCAGCTCACATCAATTGCTTCACTCTTCCAAAATTACCCTTTTAATTCTGTTATAAATAAGCCATTTATTCTGTTATAAAGAAGCTTGAATAAACCACCCAAAATCTTGTAATAAAAAATCAAGCTTCAGAAAACCAAAAAAATAGAAAATCTCCATTAAACCTGCAAATTCTGTTTTTCAAACCAAAATCATTTCCTTCAATAAACCAATAACAACATCGATTTCTTTACAAACCAAACCACTGCAAATAATCCAATCACAGATTTTAAAACCAAAACAAAACCATAAATATTTATTTTCCCCTCATACTCACAATCTGCAAATCGTTTACCATCAATAAACCTACGAACACCCAAATCACTAAATCCACCAAAACGCGAGCTACCAAAACGACCCAAAACCATAGACCCGAAAACGCAGAGATTTCCGCGAGAATGAGGATGAGAGAAACCGAGAGAAATTGAGAGAGCGTGAAGTAAGTTTTGACGGTGTTGTTCTTTTCCTTAAAGCATAAAAAGGGTTTGGATTGTTTGTTTTTATTATACTTTTTATTATGATGTTGATATGTTGCCTTATATTGTTTAATGACATATATTTTTTTAATTCTTTTGAATGAGCATTGATTGCTAATATTATTATTATTTTCACAATGCTTGATTTCAACGCCACCTTCCTTATTTTTATTTTTTATTATTATTTTGTTTTTATGTTATATATTTTTGTTATGATATTGTTAGAATATTTTACTTCTATTTAGAGCTAGTTTTTAATATTTTTGTTGTTTCAACTTGTGATTCAAAATGTTTTGGTCTGATTGCTGCAATGTTTTTGTGGTTTCATGAACAATAATGGTACTATCAATTTTCTAATCATTTAAGATAACTATTCTCATTGTTCCATATTTAAGCTCTCCAATATTTGTTTATTGTTACTACTGTTTTAATATTTGGCTGATGTAGTGTAGAATAATGTGACTAGTATATCTTCTTTTTCATGTTACTAATATTTTTAAAGTAATATATCTTCTTTTCCATGTTACTAATATTTTTAAAATAATATAATATGATAGTTCATTTTTGTTTCTACGTTTGATATCCTAGTGGTAGTGTTACTAATGTCTTAGTTTTCTTTAATCATTATTATTATTCTATTTTATTTCTTTTCTTTTTTTTATGATGTTTATTTAGTTATTTTTTACTATGTTTTGGGCTAGGTCCAAACAACTGCTATATGTACTCCCCATGTCCAAATTCATTTTTTTTTATTTCACTATTTTTATTTGGTTAGTTTTCAATTTATTTATTTTTAATTAGTTTAAATATTAAATTTTGTTCTAATTGATAAGTTGATTATTTGATCGATTCCATTGCATTGCAATTTCGGAGCATAAATCGATTGTGCTTTAGAGAACCGCATGGATGCATAAATTCTCGCTCGACTTCTCATAGAACGGTTCTAAACTTTGAACCGGCTCTAAGGTAGTTAACGAACCACACTTCGACGCGTCTGAAAAGGTCCAACGCCTTCGAATAGTTGTTTCCGAATAAAAAGGCCGAACGCCTTCGAACCGTTCAAAAACACTGCACACACGCTTCCTCTTGGGCAAACTACAACGAAAACTCTTTATTTCTCGCAATCCCCTGAATTTATTTTGTATCCCTCTCCCATTACTTTGTACGCCTTTTATTTTCCGTATTTTATTTAATTCTGAATCCTTGGTCCAATGCCAAGCGATCTCACTTGCACACTTGCACTTTATTTTCCAGTTATTTTTATCGTTTATTAGGATCCACCTTACCTTGCGAGCCGAGCGCTTCGTGCCTCGCTAACAAACCACAAAAATAAACTCCACTTGCATTTACCCTTTAACCTCAAAAAACTAAAACGTTTCGATTAGATCCAAACCCTTGATCCAACGTCAAGTGGTCTTAGGAAATAAAATACTTTAATAAATGCGAGAAGATTTGTACGCCACGAGCCTTAAGCGGTAGAAAGGAGGATAACGAGCTCTCGTTACTCGCTCCGATTATTTCGACGCAGGACGCTCGTCTTGTTGGGCGAGATAAACTATCCATAGCCTTTAGTGCATTTCAACTCCTAAACCCTTTCATCGACGAAAGGTAATAAAATCAACAACCATTACCTTTAGTAGGCCGAACTACGAGGCTCTGACTTTCCCATTGCACACGGGAGTACGTAGGCACGAGGATCTCGATCCTTGCCGAGCACCTAGGATCAATCTAACTTATAATTCAACTCATTTCCCTCTAGCAAGCAATCCGTTTAAGCATAGACATCCTTTCGTGCGCGTAAACTTAGATGGTTCCCATCGAGTACGATGGATGTAGGGGGTGCTAATACCTTCCCCCTGCATAACCGACTCTCGTGGGTTGTCGATATGAAAACCTCACTTGGAGTAGATTCTGATGAGAATACTGACAACCGTCAAGTTCTTGACGTGTGTGCTCAGTTGCTTTCATTAGGGTCATTAACTCTGAGGACCTTTAGAACCTTTTGGTTAAAACATCGGTTGATGGTTGCGTAGTGTTGGGCACCAGGGTTCGCCCTCGCATGGCTCGATACGAAAACCTCACTTGGAATAGACTTACTCAATGGAGTTGATTGACTGTCAAGAATGTATGAAATTGACACGTGCATCAAACAGTTGAGAAAGTTCCATAACTCCAGGACTTTGTTTTAAACCTCGTGTCGATGATCACGTAGTATGGACTCCCGAGAAAATATTCTCTCGTGGGTTGTCGATACGAAGATCTCACCCAAAATAGATTCATATGGTGGAGTCAATCAACCGTCATGCTTATGGCGTGTGTGATGAACAGCCATATGAATTGATAACTTTGGGATCCCTAAACCTTAGAGTCTACCCAGTGAGTTCCTGATCAGAGTATCTTCCATCTGTGCCTTGGACTCGTGAGACCTTGATCTTATGATCCTGGATTCTGACATTGCATATCATTTCATTTGCATTATTTGTTCATCTTGCATTTCATTCCAAAATCCAAAAACTTATTTCATGCTCCTCCATCTTCAGTAAATCAAGCTGGTTTCCCGACGCCCGTATCGAGCTAGACGACCGTACCTAACTCGAGCAAACACTAGAAGACTGATGGATGTGATTCAAGAAGAACAAGCTGCCATGAGGGAAGAAATTGACTCGGTCAAGAGCAAGATTGACCAGATTTACGAGACTTTGCAAGCTTTGGCAAGAATGGAAGAACGCCGCGAAGCTGCTGCCGCAATGAACAACGCTCAAGTGCAAGGATCTACCTCACGAGCAATGCCTTCAGTTCCAGTTCCAAATCCTTTGGTCTATGGTTTGCCTCCAGGTTTCATTCCTGCTGTTGAAGAGGTCACTTCTCAACCAATACCTGCTTCTGGTGTCACTGTTGGTGCTATTCCTCAAGCTCAACCTATTCCAACTCAAGTCCAGTTTCCTCAAACTGAAGAGAATCATCAAGTTGAGTATGAGATGCATACTGCTGTTCCAATCACCAATCCTCATGCTACTCAAGAATCTGAAGCTATGAAGATGTGCCGCGAGTTAGCTGAAAAACTCCGAATCATGGAAGGACACAACTCAACCTCTCTGAGTGCCTCAGACATGTGCCTAGTTCCGGATGTTGTGATCCCTACTAAGTTCAAACTTCCAGAATTCGAAAAATACAAAGGCCTCAGCTGTCCTGAGCTTCATTTGAGGATGTACTGTAGAAAGATGGCCGCTCATGCTAAAGACGACAAACTCATGATCCATTGCTTCCAAGACAGCCTGTCTGGAGCGTCTCTAGAATGGTATATGCAGCTCGAACGCAACAATGTTCGTACTTGGCTTGATCTATCTGATGCATTCAAAAAGCAGTACAAGTACAACACTGACTTAGCTCCAAACCGTACTCAACTTCAGAGTATGTCTCAAAAGGAAAGCGAATCCTTTAAGGAGTACGCCCAACGCTGGAGAGAGCTAGCCGCAAGAGTGCATCCGCCTTTGGTTGACCGTGAATTGATCGATATCTTCATGGGTACCCTACAGGGGCAATACTACGAGAAGCTGATCAGCAGCGTATCTTCTGGATTTTCAGACATGGTGATGGTAGGAGAAAGAATTGAAGAGGGTCTGAAAAGTGGAAAGATTCCAGGAGGTTCTAGCAGCCAAAACAATGCCAAGAAACCTTTCAACGGGTACAAGAAGGGCGACACAAATGCCATTTCTGCTGCAAGTGGGAATTTTCAACAGAGTGCACCTACACCAGTTCCCTACTATCAGTACCCATATGTTGCTGCTGCACAGTATGCTCCTGTGCCATATCAGCCAGTTCCTCCAATGCCTTATCAGCAGGCCTTTCAAGCTCTATTTCCGCCTCAGATGGCTCATCAACCACATCCACGTCCTATGGTTGCAGCCGCGCAATATGCACCTGGACCGTACCAACAACCGGCTTATCCACAACGGCCTGGTCAACAGCAACAACGCGCTCCTCAACAGCGTCCACCATATCAACCAAGAGGATATGATAGGCACATTGATCCCCTGCCTATGTCATACACCGAAATCTTTAAACAGCTGATAGCAAAAGGACCTCTTACTTTGAGAGATATGCCACCTCAGACTGGCAATGCCCGGAACTATGATGCCAATGCTCGCTGTGAGTATCACAAAGGCGCTCCAGGTCACACCATCGAGAACTGCCATGCCTTCAAACACTTGATTCAGGATATGATCAACTCTAAGGACCTCACTCTCACTCCGAGAAATACAAATGTCCAGAATGATCCAATGCCGCCGCACGGGCCCAACAAGTGAAGACATTTGAAGGGTTGTTGAAGACCAAGCTGAGTAGTCTCCAACTTTGAAGTATTCAATCAAGAGAAGTTCAATTCCTCAAATCAAGGCAACCAATGCCATTTATTATTCACGCATTCCTGTTATTTTGTAATGTTTGTTTAAGTACTATTTGCTCTGAACATTGTTATTGTTTGTACTTGGTTATGTTAATGTTATGTTTATGCATGTTTTGAATCAATTTATTCGCATTCGCTCATTATTTATCATTTATCACAAAAATCACAAAATATTCTCTCACTTCACTTTAGCAAATATTTGAGGGAGGATGATGAAAACGAAATACCCATAACTGTTGCGGTATGCTTTCGGATAAAATCTCGTCAATGATGTACAAGCATTTTTCAAATCCCCAAACATTGGAGATATAAGGAGTTAATCCCTAGTCAACCACTTAGAGCCTAGAAGTAGGAGTTTCTTTCGGATACAAACCCTTACATCTAACCCGGGGCAGGGTAGTTGTTCAGTTAACCTGACTACACCTTCAAATCGCAAGATGAGACATCCCGTCAGAGGACTATCAACAAACGACTTGGCAGTCACAACATTCAAACAAAAAAAGAGAAAAGAAAGAACCACTAAGTTGAGCACCCGAAGGGAGACTTAGTCGAAAAAGAAGAAATCAAAAGAGGAACTCAAATCCTCAGCAAAAAAAAAACAAATATCAATGACCAACAAATCAAGAATCAAATGGTCACCAGCAAAAAAGATGACTGCCATTTTCAAGCGAACTTTAAAGCTTCATCTTCACTCTTGCAAAGTCAAAACAAATGCAAAGTTAACTAAACGTAGGATTGGAGAATATTACCAAGAAGGGATGGGTACAAATCAATCGAGCCTTATATCCTTTGTTTCTCAAAACCATTAACCAGACCACATTACAACCCTCAAAAGACCTAATTGAGGCAGGGTTTATTCTGAAAGCATATTACCAACAAGGTTGCGTAAATTGACTCCCATATATTTGCTAATATTCAATCTTAATTGCACATTATTCTTGCTGCATCTTTCACGCAATTTCTAAATCAGCACCTCGTTTGGGCTAACGGTCCATTCGTCACACTATCACAATCATTCAAATAAATTGACTTTTTCAAAACTTACATGAATTTTACATTAACATTACCATTTGTGTATGAACAATTTAATTACAATTTAGTGCTTGACATCAGTACAATCCCAACAAGGGGCAATCAAAAGAAAGATTTGAACTTCATTGATGCCAACATGAATCAAGACTACCTCAACAGCCCAATCAGAGGCAATTCATTTCAAAATCAGTCCACTCAGGGACAAAGCATCTTCAATAGCCTAATCAGGGGCAAATTATCTTCAAACAGCTCAATCAGGGGCAGACGCCTACCAAATCCAGACACTGGGGCAGATCATGTCTTGGTCATTCTCAAAGCTTCCCCACTAGATTTATTTCAGATACCCTACATGCAGGGGCAAGCAAACAAGGAGCTAATCTTCCTATCTCTTATCCCCAGCCGAACAGGCAGTCCTTGCTAGACGTTGGTAACCATTCAAAGCAAATCAGTCTTCATGTGTCAATTAAGTCGCTTCGCTCATCAGCAGATAACCAAGCTTGGAACTTTCAGATCCATCTTCTGATCATACATCGTCGAAGATCGAGTGCCAGGGAATCAAGCCCTCCACCCACCCAAAGTCCAATCATTATTGGCAACTACCAAACCAAAAGTCCACCAAGCTGGCACCTTTCAATCGCTCATACGCATCATCATCAATATCATACGCATCATTTACATCAATCATTTACAGCATATGCATCATTTGCATACCTAAATAAATCAGACTTCCATATCCCTAACTTTTCGAATTGCATCTCAATGCATAAACACTGGCATCGTATCTCCCTCATTATGGAATACCATTTCAAAAAAAATCAAGCATAATTGCATAACTCAGGATCCAGGATCAACACAAGTTTCCAGTCCTTTTCTCAGCGGAAGTCAGAATCATATCAATCGAAGATTCCAGGCATCTCCTCGACGGATTCAATGGCCGTATTTAAATTTCATTTCGCCTTACCATCCTCTGTTGATAAGTGATTTTTATTTTCAGTCTTTCGCCTATCATCCTCTGTTGATAGTGATTCTTTATTTTTCTGTCTTTCGCCTATCATCCTCTGTTGATAGTGATTCTGTATTTTTCTGTCTTTCGCCTATCATCCTTTGTTGATAGTGATTCTCTATTTTTTGTCTTTTGGCATCCATATCGACCTAGTTCGAGTGCCGATTCCGCCTATCATCCTCTGTTGATAGTGATTCTTTATTTTTTCTGTCTTTCGCCTATCATCCTCTGTTGATAGTGATTCTTTATTTTTCTGTCTTTCGCCTATCATCCTCTGTTGATAGTGATTCTTTATTTTTCTGTCTTTCGCCTATCATCCTCTGTTGATAATGATTCTATATTTCTCTGTTTTTTGGCATCCATATCGATCTAGTTCGAGTGCCGAGTTTGCCTTATCGTCCTCTGGTGGTAAGCAATTTTATTTTCAGTTATTCGCCTTAACATCTTCTGGTGATAAGTGATTTATTTTGTCAATTTGTTTCTTGCTGTGTCACCCATCATTTCCAATTTTATTCATCTGCTATTCTCAATTTCTTTCTTTATGGGACAAATCTGGAGTCTGTTAGTATCTAATTATCTTATACCTTGAAAGTTTGAACGCGAGCCAATTAACCTTACTCGGTCTAAGCCAATTCGATAGGGGCAACTGTCATACCCCAAATTTGTCCTACCCGCACCATTTTATTTTACTGTCTAACAGATATCTCAAAAATTCTATAAAAAAAATGCACCATTTTATTTTTCTGTCTGACGAACATTCCAAAAAATCCAAAAAAATGCATTTATTTATTTTTAAACTAAAAATTTAAATTCTCTTTATTTCATTTTAAAAAAAAATAAAATATAAAAATTTATTTCCATTTATCCATTAAATATATTCCATCATTTTTACTAGCATTATTATATTGTACATTATTACTATTTTCATATTTTTGTTTCTATTTCTTTTTAGCAACTATTTCGCACATTTTTAATCATTGCCAAAATTCAATACTATTATTTTTTCTTTTTCCATTATTATTGTTATAACTACTTTTTTTATTGATATTATTATTATTATTATAGTCTTTATTGTTATTATTATTGTTATTACTATTATTTTTCTATTATTATGTTTTATTTTATTATTAGCATTATTATAATTACCTTTTTCTTATTATTATTATTATTATTATTTTTTATTATTATTATTATTATTATTATTATTATTATTATTATTATTATTATTATTATTTTAGTATATAAACCTTTTTTCTACAATACCTAGACTATCCTTTTATTTCAGAAAAAACACTTTTCACTATAAGCCACTACCTGTATGTACACCACACCACTCACCAATAACAAGCAAATTCTCACTTTCCACTAAGCAACAACCACTCACAAAATTGTACCAGCAAACCCGCGAGGCAAAAACACCGTTTGCACAACAAAACCTGCATATTTCCAGCTCACATCAATTGCTTCACTCTTCCAAAATTACCCTTTTAATTCTGTTATAAATAAGTCATTTATTCTGTTATAAAGAAGCTTGAATAAACCACCCAAAATCTTGTAATAAAAAATCAAGCTTCAGAAAACCAAAAAAATAGAAAATCTCCATTAAACCTGCAAATTCTGTTTTTCAAACCAAAATCATTTCCTTCAATAAACCAATAACAACATCGATTTCTTTACAAACCAAACCACTGCAAATAATCCAATCACAGATTTTAAAACCAAAACAAAACCATAAATATTTATTTTCCCCTCATACTCACAATCTGCAAATCGTTTACCATCAATAAACCTACGAACACCCAAATCACTAAATCCACCAAAACGCGAGCTACCAAAACGACCCAAAACCATAGACCCGAAAACGCAGAGATTTCCGCGAGAATGAGGATGAGAGAAACCGAGAGAAATTGAGAGAGCGTGAAGTAAGTTTTGACGGTGTTGTTCTTTTCCTTAAAGCATAAAAAGGGTTTGGATTGTTTGTTTTTATTATACTTTTTATTATGATGCTGATATGTTGCCTTATATTGTTTAATGACATATATTTTTTTAATTCTTTTGAATGAGCATTGATTGCTAATATTATTATTATTTTCACAATGCTTGATTTCAACGCCACCTTCCTTCTTTTTATTTTTTATTATTATTTTGTTTTTATGTTATATATTTTTGTTATGATATTGTTAGAATATTTTACTTCTATTTAGAGCTAGTTTTTAATATTTTTGTTGTTTCAACTTGTGATTCAAAATGTTTTGGTCTGATTGCTGCAATGTTTTTGTGGTTTCATGAACAATAATGGTACTATCAATTTTCTAATCATTTAAGATAACTATTCTCATTGTTCCATATTTAAGCTCTCCAATATTTGTTTATTGTTACTACTGTTTTAATATTTGGCTGATGTAGTGTAGAATAATGTGACTAGTATATCTTCTTTTTCATGTTACTAATATTTTTAAAGTAATATATCTTCTTTTCCATGTTACTAATATTTTTAAAATAATATAATATGATAGTTCATTTTTGTTTCTACGTTTGATATCCTAGTGGTAGTGTTACTAATGTCCTAGTGGTAGTGTTACTAATGTCTTAGTTTTCTTTAATCATTATTATTATTCTATTTTATTTCTTTTCTTTTTTTTATGATGTTTATTTAGTTATTTTTTACTATGTTTTGGGCTAGGTCCAAACAACTGCTATATGTACTCCCCATGTCCAAATTCATTTTTTTTTATTTCACTATTTTTATTTGGTTAGTTTTCAATTTATTTATTTTTAATTAGTTTAAATATTAAATTTTGTTCTAATTGATAAGTTGATTATTTGATCGATTCCATTGCATTGCAATTTCGGAGCATAAATCGATTGTGCTTTAGAGAACCGCATGGATGCATAAATTCTCGCTCGACTTCTCATAGAACGGTTCTAAACTTTGAACCGGCTCTAAGGTAGTTAACGAACCACACTTCGACGCGTCTGAAAAGGTCCAACGCCTTCGAATAGTTGTTTCCGAATAAAAAGGCCGAACGCCTTCAAACCGTTCAAAAACACTGCACACACGCTTCCTCTTGGGCAAACTACAACGAAACCTCTTTATTTCTCGCAATCCCCTGTATTTATTTTGTATCCCTCTCCCATTACTTTGTACGCCTTTTATTTTCCGTATTTTATTTAATTCTGAATCCTTGGTCCAACGCCAAACGATCTCACTTGCACACTTGCACTTTATTTTCCAGTTATTTTTATCGTTTATTAGGATCCACCTTATCTTGCGAGCCGAGCGCTTCGTGCCTCGCTAACAAACCACAAAAATAAACTCCACTTGCATTTACCCTTTAACCTCGAAAAACCAAAACGTTTCGATTAGATCCAAACCCTTGATCCAACGTCAAGTGGTCTTAGGAAATAAAATACTTTAATAAATGCGAGAAGATTTGTACGCCACGAGCCTTAAGCGGTAGAAAGGAGGATAACGAGCTCTCGTTACTCGCTCCGATTATTTCGACGCAGGATGCTCGTCTTGTTGGGCGAGATAAACTATCCATAGTCTTTAGTGCATTTCAACTCCTAAACCCTTTCATCGACGAAAGGTAATAAAATCAACAACCATTACCTTTAGTAGGCCGAACTACGAGGCTCTGACTTTCCCATTGCACACGGGAGTACGTAGGCACGAGGATCTCGATCCTTGCCGAGCACCTAGGATCAATCTAACTTATAATTCAACTCATTTCCCTCTAGCAAGCAATCCGTTTAAGCATAGACATCCTTTCGCGCGCGTAAACTTAGATGGTTCCCATCGAGTACGATGGATGTAGGGGGTGCTAATACCTTCCCCCTGCATAACCGACTCCCGAACCCAGGCAATGGTTCCGTTGGCCTTTGTCCTTATCCTTTTCTTCCCGGGTTGTATCTATATCTTCCCTTTCCCTCTTCGGGAATAAATAGAATTAGGTGGCGACTCTTCAGTCCGTCCGGCGCGTGACTCCATCCTTTCGGATCACGTAAGGTCGTATTTTTCGGGGTACGACAGCTGGCGACTCTGCTGGGGATTGCTTCACCCCTATGCGAGTCAAGCCTAGTCTAGGTTCCCACGTTTGTTTGAATGTTTGCTTCTATGCCTTGCTTGTTTATTTTTATCGCTTTCTTTATCTCATTCCATCTTGTATATCTTGTGGCTCTTTGGTACTATAATTTGGATCGATACTTTGCAAAAGAAACTTGAGGGAAAAGCTCTATACCCGGGCTTGCAAGTACAAACATAAGTTAGCGAGGTTATGTAGTATGGGCTCCCGAGAGAACCACTCTCGTGGGTTGTCGATATGAAAACCTCACTTGGAGTAGATTCTGATGAGAATACTGACAACCGTCAAGTTCTTGACGTGTGTGCTCAGTTGCTTTCATTAGGGTCATTAACTCTGAGGACCTTTAGAACCTTTTGGTTAAAACATCGGTTGATGGTTGCGTAGTATTGGGCACCAGGGTTCGCCCTCGCATGGCTCGATACGAAAACCTCACTTGGAATAGACTTACTCAATGGAGTTGATTGACTGTCAAGAATGTATGAAATTGACACGTGCATCAAACAGTTGAGAAAGTTCCATAACTCCAGGACTTTGTTTTAAACCTCGTGTCGATGATCACGTAGTATGGACTCCTGAGAAAATATTCTCTCGTGGGTTGTCGATACGAAGATCTCACCCAAAATAGATTCATATGGTGGAGTCAATCAACCGTCATGCTTATGGCGTGTGTGATGAACAGCCATATGAATTGATAACTTTGGGATCCCTAAACCTTAGAGTCTACCCAGTGAGTTCCTGATCAGAGTATCTTCCATCTGTGCCTTGGACTCGTGAGACCTTGATCTTATGATCCTGGATTCTGACATTGCATATCATTTCATTTGCATTATTTGTTCATCTTGCATTTCATTCCAAAATCCAAAAACTTATTTCATGCTCCTCCATCTTCAGTAAATCAAGCTGGTTTCCCGACGCCCGTATCGAGCTAGACGACCGTACCTAACTCGAGCAAACACTAGAAGACTGATGGACGTGATTCAAGAAGAACAAGCTGCCATGAGGGAAGAAATTGACTCGGTCAAGAGCAAGATTGACCAGATTTACGAGACTTTGCAAGCTTTGGCAAGAATGGAAGAACGCCGCGAAGCTGCTGCCGCAATGAACAACGCTCAAGTGCAAGGATCTACCTCACGAGTAATGCCTTCAGTTCCAGTTCCAAATCCTTTGGTCTATGGTTTGCCTCCAGGTTTCACTCCTGCTGTTGAAGAGGTCACTTCTCAACCAATACCTGCTTCTGGTGTCACTGTTGGTGCTATTCCTCAAGCTCAACCTATTCCAACTCAAGTCCAGTTTCCTCAAACTGAAGAGAATCATCAAGTTGAGTATGAGATGCATACTGCTGTTCCAATCACCAATCCTCATGCTACTCAAGAATCTGAAGCTATGAAGATGTGCCGCGAGTTAGCTGAAAAACTCCGAATCATGGAAGGACACAACTCAACCTCTCTGAGTGCCTCAGACATGTGCCTAGTTCCGGATGTTGTGATCCCTACTAAGTTCAAACTTCCAGAATTCGAAAAATACAAAGGCCTCAGCTGTCCTGAGCTTCATTTGAGGATGTACTGTAGAAAGATGGCCACTCATGCTAAAGACGACAAACTCATGATCCATTGCTTCCAAGACAGCCTGTCTGGAGCGTCTCTAGAATGGTATATGCAGCTCGAACGCAACAATGTTCGTACTTGGCTTGATCTATCTGATGCATTCAAAAAGCAGTACAAGTACAACACTGACTTAGCTCCAAACCGTACTCAACTTCAGAGTATGTCTCAAAAGGAAAGCGAATCCTTTAAGGAGTACGCCCAACGCTGGAGAGAGCTAGCCGCAAGAGTGCATCCGCCTTTGGTTGACCGTGAATTGATCGATATCTTCATGGGTACCCTACAGGGGCAATACTACGAGAAGCTGATCAGCAGCGTATCTTCTGGATTTTCAGACATGGTGATGGTAGGAGAAAGAATTGAAGAGGGTCTGAAAAGTGGAAAGATTCCAGGAGGTTCTAGCAGCCAAAACAATGCCAAGAAACCTTTCAACGGGTACAAGAAGGGCGACACAAATGCCATTTCTGCTGCAAGTGGGAATTTTCAACAGAGTGCACCTACACCAGTTCCCTACTATCAGTACCCATATGTTGCTGCTGCACAGTATGCTCCTGTGCCATATCAGCCAGTTCCTCCAATGCCTTATCAGCAGGCCTTTCAAGCTCTATTTCCGCCTCAGATGGCTCATCAACCACATCCACGTCCTATGGTTGCAGCCGCGCAATATGCACCTGGACCGTACCAACAACCGGCTTATCCACAACGGCCTGGTCAACAGCAACAACGCGCTCCTCAACAGCGTCCACCATATCAACCAAGAGGATATGATAGGCACATTGATCCCCTGCCTATGTCATACACCGAAATCTTTAAACAGCTGATAGCAAAAGGACCTCTTACTTTGAGAGATATGCCACCTCAGACTGGCAATGCCCGGAACTATGATGCCAATGCTCGCTGTGAGTATCACAAAGGCGCTCCAGGTCACACCATCGAGAACTGCCATGCCTTCAAACACTTGATTCAGGATATGATCAACTCTAAGGACCTCACTCTCACTCCGAGAAATACAAATGTCCAGAATGATCCAATGCCGCCGCACGGGCCCAACAAGTGAAGACATTTGAAGGGTTGTTGAAGACCAAGCTGAGTAGTCTCCAACTTTGAAGTATTCAATCAAGAGAAGTTCAATTCCTCAAATCAAGGCAACCAATGCCATTTATTATTCACGCATTCCTGTTATTTTGTAATGTTTGTTTAAGTACTATTTGCTCTGAACATTGTTATTGTTTGTACTTGGTTATGTTAATGTTATGTTTATGCATGTTTTGAATCAATTTATTCGCATTCGCTCATTATTTATCATTTATCACAAAAATCACAAAATATTCTCTCACTTCACTTTAGCAAATATTTGAGGGAGGATGATGAAAACGAAATACCCATAACTGTTGCGGTATGCTTTCGGATAAAATCTCGTCAATGATGTACAAGCATTTTTCAAATCCCCAAACATTGGAGATATAAGGAGTTAATCCCTAGTCAACCACTTAGAGCCTAGAAGTAGGAGTTTCTTTCGGATACAAACCCTTACATCTAACCCGGGGCAGGGTAGTTGTTCAGTTAACCTGACTACACCTTCAAATCGCAAGATGAGACATCCCGTCAGAGGACTATCAACAAACGACTTGGCAGTCACAACATTCAAACAAAAAAAGAGAAAAGAAAGAACCACTAAGTTGAGCACCCGAAGGGAGACTTAGTCGAAAAAGAAGAAATCAAAAGAGGAACTCAAATCCTCAGCAAAAAAAAAACAAATATCAATGACCAACAAATCAAGAATCAAATGGTCACCAGCAAAAAAGATGACTGCCATTTTCAAGCGAACTTTAAAGCTTCATCTTCACTCTTGCAAAGTCAAAACAAATGCAAAGTTAACTAAACGTAGGATTGGAGAATATTACCAAGAAGGGATGGGTACAAATCAATCGAGCCTTATATCCTTTGTTTCTCAAAACCATTAACCAGACCACATTACAACCCTCAAAAGACCTAATTGAGGCAGGGTTTATTCTGAAAGCATATTACCAACAAGGTTGCGTAAATTGACTCCCATATATTTGCTAATATTCAATCTTAATTGCACATTATTCTTGCTGCATCTTTCACGCAATTTCTAAATCAGCACCTCGTTTGGGCTAACGGTCCATTCGTCACACTATCACAATCATTCAAATAAATTGACTTTTTCAAAACTTACATGAATTTTACATTAACATTACCATTTGTGTATGAACAATTTAATTACAATTTAGTGCTTGACATCAGTACAATCCCAACAAGGGGCAATCAAAATAAAGATTTGAACTTCATTGATGCCAACATGAATCAAGACTACCTCAACAGCCCAATCAGAGGCAATTCATTTCAAAATCAGTCCACTCAGGGACAAAGCATCTTCAATAGCCTAATCAGGGGCAAATTATCTTCAAACAGCTCAATCAGGGGCAGACGCCTACCAAATCCAGACACTGGGGCAGATCATGTCTTGGTCATTCTCAAAGCTTCCCCACCAGATTTATTTCAGATACCCTACATGCAGGGGCAAGCAAACAAGGAGCTAATCTTCCTATCTCTTATCCCCAGCCGAACAAGCAGTCCTTGCTAGACGTTGGTAACCATTCAAAGCAAATCAGTCTTCATGTGTCAATTAAGTCGCTTCGCTCATCAGCAGATAACCAAGCTTGGAACTTTCAGATCCATCTTCTGATCATACATCGTCGAAGATCGAGTGTCAGGGAATCAAGCCCTCCACCCACCCAAAGTCCAATCATTATTGGCAACTACCAAACCAAGAGTCCACCAAGCTGGCACCTTTCAATCGCTCATACGCATCATCATCAATATCATACGCATCATTTACATCAATCATTTACAGCATATGCATCATTTGCATACCTAAATAAATCAGACTTCCATATCCCTAACTTTTCGAATTGCATCTCAATGCATAAACACTGGCATCGCATCTCCCTCATTATGGAATACCATTTCAAAAAAAATCAAACATAATTGCATAACTCAGGATCCAGGATCAACACAAGTTTCCAGTCCTTTTCTCAGCGGAAGTCAGAATCATATCAATCGAAGATTCCAGGCATCTCCTCGACGGATTCAATGGCCGTATTTAAATTTCATTTCGCCTTATCATCCTCTGTTGATAAGTGATTTTTATTTTCAGTCTTTCGCCTATCATCCTCTGTTGATAGTGATTCTTTATTTTTCTGTCTTTCGCCTATCATCCTCTGTTGATAGTGATTCTGTATTTTTCTGTCTTTCGCCTATCATCCTTTGTTGATAGTGATTCTCTATTTTTTGTCTTTTGGCATCCATATCGACCTAGTTCGAGTGCCGATTCCGCCTATCATCCTCTGTTGATAGTGATTCTTTATTTTTTCTGTCTTTCGCCTATCATCCTCTGTTGATAGTGATTCTTTATTTTTCTGTCTTTCGCCTATCATCCTCTGTTGATAGTGATTCTTTATTTTTCTGTCTTTCGCCTATCATCCTCTGTTGATAATGATTCTATATTTCTCTGTTTTTTGGCATCCATATCGATCTAGTTCGAGTGCCGAGTTTGCCTTATCGTCCTCTGGTGGTAAGCGATTTTATTTTCAGTTATTCGCCTTAACATCTTATGGTGATAAGTGATTTATTTTGTCAATTTGTTTCTTGCTGTGTCACCCATCATTTCCAATTTTATTCATCTGTTATTCTCAATTTCTTTCTTTATGGGAAAAATCTGGAGTCTGTTAGTATCTAATTATCTTATACCTTGAAAGTTTGAACGCGAGCCAATTAACCTTACTCGGTCTAAGCCAATTCGATAGGGGCAACTGTCATACCCCAAATTTGTCCTACCCGCACCATTTTATTTTACTGTCTAACAGATATCTCAAAAATTCTATAAAAAAAATGCACCATTTTATTTTTCTGTCTGACGAACATTCCAAAAAATCCAAAAAAATGCATTTATTTATTTTTAAACTAAAAATTTAAATTCTCTTTATTTCATTTAAAAAAAAAATATAAAAATTTATTTCCATTTATCCATTAAATATATTCCATCATTTTTACTAGCATTATTATATTGTACATTATTACTATTTTCATATTTTTGTTTCTATTTCTT
This sequence comes from Lathyrus aphaca, assembly GCA_963966055.1. Lineage (NCBI taxonomy): Eukaryota > Viridiplantae > Streptophyta > Magnoliopsida > Fabales > Fabaceae > Lathyrus > Lathyrus aphaca. Next base: position 75,387,235 of record OZ014519.1, read on the forward strand.
TTTAGCAACTATTTCGCACATTTTTAATCATTGCCAAAATTCAATACTATTATTTTTTCTTTTTCCATTATTATTGTTATAACTACTTTTTTTATTGATATTATTATTATTATTATAGTCTTTATTGTTATTATTATTGTTATTACTATTATTTTTCTATTATTATGTTTTATTTTATTATTAGCATTATTATAATTACCTTTTTCTTATTATTATTATTATTATTATTATTATTATTTATTATTATTATTATTATTATTATTATTATTATTTTAGTATATAAACCTTTTTTCTACAATACCTAGACTATCCTTTTATTTCAGAAAAAACACTTTTCACTATAAGCCACTACCTGTATGTACACCACACCACTCACCAATAACAAGCAAATTCTCACTTTCCACTAAGCAACAACCACTCACAAAATTGTACCAGCAAACCCGCGAGGCAAAAACACCGTTTGCACAACAAAACCTGCATATTTCCAGCTCACATCAATTGCTTCACTCTTCCAAAATTACCCTTTTAATTCTGTTATAAATAAGCCATTTATTCTGGTATAAAGAAGCTTGAATAAACCACCCAAAATCTTGTAATAAAAAATCAAGCTTCAGAAAACCAAAAAAATAGAAAATCTCCATTAAACCTGCAAATTCTGTTTTTCAAACCAAAATCATTTCCTTCAATAAACCAATAACAACATCGATTTCTTTACAAACCAAACCACTGCAAATAATCCAATCACAGATTTTAAAACCAAAACAAAACCATAAATATTTATTTTCCCCTCATACTCACAATCTGCAAATCGTTTACCATCAATAAACCTACGAACACCCAAATCACTAAATCCACCAAAACGCGAGCTACCAAAACGACCCAAAACCATAGACCCGAAAACGCAGAGATTTCCGCGAGAATGAGGATGAGAGAAACCGAGAGAAATTGAGAGAGCGTGAAGTAAGTTTTGACGGTGTTGTTCTTTTCCTTAAAGCATAAAAAGGGTTTGGATTGTTTGTTTTTATTATACTTTTTATTATGATGCTGATATGTTGCCTTATATTGTTTAATGACATATATTTTTTTAATTCTTTTGAATGAGCATTGATTGCTAATATTATTATTATTTTCACAATGCTTGATTTCAACGCCACCTTCCTTCTTTTTATTTTTTATTATTATTTTGTTTTTATGTTATATATTTTTGTTATGATATTGTTAGAATATTTTACTTCTATTTAGAGCTAGTTTTTAATATTTTTGTTGTTTCAACTTGTGATTCAAAATGTTTTGGTCTGATTGCTGCAATGTTTTTGTGGTTTCATGAACAATAATGGTACTATCAATTTTCTAATCATTTAAGATAACTATTCTCATTGTTCCATATTTAAGCTCTCCAATATTTGTTTATTGTTACTACTGTTTTAATATTTGGCTGATGTAGTGTAGAATAATGTGACTAGTATATCTTCTTTTTCATGTTACTAATATTTTTAAAGTAATATATCTTCTTTTCCATGTTACTAATATTTTTAAAATAATATAATATGATAGTTCATTTTTATTTCTACGTTTGATATCCTAGTGGTAGTGTTACTAATGTCTTAGTTTTCTTTAATCATTATTATTATTCTATTTTATTTCTTTTCTTTTTTTTATGATGTTTATTTAGTTATTTTTTACTATGTTTTGGGCTAGGTCCAAACAACTGCTATATGTACTCCCCATGTCCAAATTCGTTTTTTTTTATTTCACTATTTTTATTTGGTTAGTTTTCAATTTATTTATTTTTAATTAGTTTAAATATTAAATTTTGTTCTAATTGATAAGTTGATTATTTGATCGATTCCATTGCATTGCAATTTCGGAGCATAAATCGATTGTGCTTTAAAGAACCGCATGGATGCATAAATTCTCGCTCGACTTCTCATAGAACGGTTCTAAACTTTGAACCGGCTCTAAGGTAGTTAACGAACCACACTTCGACGCGTCTGAAAAGGTCCAACGCCTTCGAATAGTTGTTTCCGAATAAAAAGGCCGAACGCCTTCGAACCGTTCAAAAACACTGCACACACGCTTCCTCTTGGGCAAACTACAACGAAAACTCTTTATTTCTCGCAATCCCCTGAATTTATTTTGTATCCCTCTCCCATTACTTTGTACGCCTTTTATTTTTCGTATTTTATTTAATTCTGAATCCTTGGTCCAACGCCAAACGATCTCACTTGCACACTTGCACTTTATTTTCCAGTTATTTTTATCGTTTATTAGGATCCACCTTACCTTGCGAGCCGAGCGCTTCGTGCCTCGCTAACAAACCACAAAAATAAACTCCACTTGCATTTACCCTTTAACCTCAAAAAACCAAAACGTTTCGATTAGATCCAAACCCTTGATCCAACGTCAAGTGGTCTTAGGAAATAAAATACTTTAATAAATGCGAGAAGATTTGTACGCCACGAGCCTTAAGCGGTAGAAAGGAGGATAACGAGCTCTCGTTACTCGCTCCGATTATTTCGACGCAGGACGCTCGTCTTGTTGGGCGAGATAAACTATCCTAAACCCTTTCATCGACAAAAGGTAATAAAATCAACAACCATTACCTTTAGTAGGCCGAACTACGAGGCTCTGACTTTCCCATTGCACACGGGAGTACGTAGGCACGAGGATCTCGATCCTTGCCGAGCACCTAGGATCAATCTAACTTATAATTCAACTCATTTCCCTCTAGCAAGCAATCCGTTTAAGCATAGACATCCTTTCGCGCGCGTAAACTTAGATGGTTCCCATCGAGTACGATGGATGTAGGGGGTGCTAATACCTTCCCCCTGCATAACCGACTCCCGAACCCAGGCAATGGTTCCGTTGGCCTTTGTCCTTATCCTTTTCTTCCCGGGTTGTATCTATATCTTCCCTTTCCCTCTTCGGGAATAAATAGAATTAGGTGGCGACTCTTCAGTCCGTCCGGCGCGTGACTCCATCCTTTCGGATCACGTAAGGTCGTATTTTTCGGGGTACGACAGCTGGCGACTCTGCTGGGGATTGCTTCACCCCTATGCGAGTCAAGCCTAGTCTAGGTTCCCACGTTTGTTTGAATGTTTGCTTCTATGCCTTGCTTGTTTATTTTTATCGCTTTCTTTATCTCATTCCATCTTGTATATCTTGTGGCTCTTTGGTACTATAATTTGTATCGATACTTTGCAAAAGAAACTTGAGGGAAAAGCTCTATACCCGGGCTTGCGAGTACAAACATAAGTTAGCGAGGTTGTGTAGTATGGGCTCCCGAGAGAACCACTCTCGTGGGTTGTCGATATGAAAACCTCACTTGGAGTAGATTCTGATGAGAATACTGACAACCGTCAAGTTCTTGACGTGTGTGCTCAGTTGCTTTCATTAGGGTCATTAACTCTGAGGACCTTTAGAACCTTTTGGTTAAAACATCGGTTGATGGTTGCGTAGTATTGGGCACCAGGGTTCGCCCTCACATGGCTCGATACGAAAACCTCACTTGGAATAGACTTACTCAATGGAGTTGATTGACTGTCAAGAATGTATGAAATTGACACGTGCATCAAACAGTTGAGAAAGTTCCATAACTCCAGGACTTTGTTTTAAACCTCGTGTCGATGATCACGTAGTATGGACTCCCGAGAAAATATTCTCTCGTGGGTTGTCGGTACGAAGATCTCACCCAAAATAGATTCATATGGTGGAGTCAATCAACCGTCATGCTTATGGCGTGTGTGATGAACAGCCATATGAATTGATAACTTTGGGATCCCTAAACCTTAGAGTCTACCCAGTGAGTTCCTGATCAGAGTATCTTCCATCTGTGCCTTGGACTCGTGAGACCTTGATCTTATGATCCTGGATTCTGACATTGCATATCATTTCATTTGCATTATTTGTTCATCTTGCATTTCATTCCAAAATCCAAAAACTTATTTCATGCTCCTCCATCTTCAGTAAATCAAGCTGGTTTCCCGACGCCCGTATCGAGCTAGACGACCGTACCTAACTCGAGCAAACACTAGAAGACTGATGGACGTGATTCAAGAAGAACAAGCTGCCATGAGGGAAGAAATTGACTCGGTCAAGAGCAAGATTGACCAGATTTACGAGACTTTGCAAGCTTTTGCAAGAATGGAAGAACGCCGCGAAGCTGCTACCGCAATGAACAACGCTCAAGTGCAAGGATCTACCTCACGAGCAATGCCTTCAGTTCCAGTTCCAAATCCTTTGGTCTATGGTTTGCCTCCAGGTTACACTCCTGCTGTTGAAGAGGTCACTTCTCAACCAATACCTGCTTCTGGTGTCACTGTTGGTGCTATTCCTCAAGCTCAACCTATTCCAACTCAAGTCCAGTTTCCTCAAACTGAAGAGAATCATCAAGTTGAGTATGAGATGCATACTGCTGTTCCAATCACCAATCCTCATGCTACTCAAGAATCTGAAGCTATGAAGATGTGCCGCGAGTTAGCTGAAAAACTCCGAATCATGGAAGGACACAACTCAACCTCTCTGAGTGCCTCAGACATGTGCCTAGTTCCGGATGTTGTGATCCCTACTAAGTTCAAACTTCCAGAATTCGAAAAATACAAAGGCCTCAGCTGTCCTGAGCTTCATTTGAGGATGTATTGTAGAAAGATGGCCGTTCATGCTAAAGACGACAAACTCATGATCCATTGCTTCCAAGACAACCTGTCTGGAGCGTCTCTAGAATGGTATATGCAGCTCGAACGCAACAATGTTCGTACTTGGCTTGATCTATCTGATGCATTCAAAAAGCAGTACAAGTACAACACTGACTTAGCTCCGAACCGTACTCAACTTCAGAGTATGTCTCAAAAGGAAAGCGAATCCTTTAAGGAGTACGCCCAACGCTGGAGAGAGCTAGCCGCAAGAGTGCATCCGCCTTTGGTTGACCGTGAATTGATCGATATCTTCATGGGTACCCTACAGGAGCAATACTACGAGAAGCTGATCAGCAGCGTATCTTCTGGATTTTCAGACATGGTGATGGTAGGAGAAAGAATTGAAGAGGGTCTGAAAAGTGGAAAGATTCCAGGAGGTTCTAGCAGCCAAAACAATGCCAAGAAACCTTTCAACGGGTACAAGAAGGGCGACACAAATGCCATTTCTGCTGCAAGTGGGAATTTTCAACAGAGTGCACCTACACCAGTTCCCTACTATCAGTACCCATATGTTGCTGCTGCACAGTATGCTCCTGTGCCATATCATCCAGTTCCTCCAATGCCTTATCAGCAGGCCTTTCAAGCTCTATTTCCGCCTCAGATGGCTCATCAACCACATCCACGTCCTATGGTTGCAGCCGCGCAATATGCACCTGGACCGTACCAACAACCGGCTTATCCACAACGGCCTGGTCAACAGCAACAACGCGCTCCTCAACAGCGTCCACCATATCAACCAAGAGGATATGATAGGCACATTGATCCCCTGCCTATGTCATACACCGAAATCTTTAAACAGCTGATAGCAAAAGGACCTCTTACTTTGAGAGATATGCCACCTCAGACTGGCAATGCCCGGAACTATGATGCCAATGCTCGCTGTGAGTATCACAAAGGCGCTCCAGGTCACACCATCGAGAACTGCCATGCCTTCAAACACTTGATTCAGGATATGATCAACTCTAAGGACCTCACTCTCACTCCGAGAAATACAAATGTCCAGAATGATCCAATGCCGCCGCACGGGCCCAACAAGTGAAGACATTTGAAGGGTTGTTGAAGACCAAGCTGAGTAGTCTCCAACTTTGAAGTATTCAATCAAGAGAAGTTCAATTCCTCAAATCAAGGCAGCCAATGCCATTTATTATTCACGCATTCCTGTTATTTTGTAATGTTTGTTTAAGTACTATTTGCTCTGAACATTGTTATTGTTTGTACTTGGTTATGTTAATGTTATGTTTATACATGTTTTGAATCAATTTATTCGCATTCGCTCATTATTTATCATTTATCACAAAAATCACAAAATATTCTCTCACTTCACTTTAGCATATATTTGAGGGAGGATGATGAAAACGAAATACCCATAACTGTTGCGGTATGCTTTCGGATAAAATCTCGTCAATGATGTACAAGCATTTTTCAAATCCCCAAACATTGGAGATATAAGGAGTTAATCCCTAGTCAACCACTTCGAGCCTAGAAGTAGGAGTTTCTTTCGGATACAAACCCTTACATCTAACCCGGGGCAGGGTAGTTGTTCAGTTAACCTGACTACACCTTCAAATCGCAAGATGAGACATCCCGTCAGAGGACTATCAACAAACGACTTGGCAGTCACAACATTCAAACAAAAAAAGAGAAAAGAAAGAACCACTAAGTTGAGCACCCGAAGGGAGACTTAGTCGAAAAAGAAGAAATCAAAAGAGGAACTCAAATCCTCAGCAAAAAAAAAACAAATATCAATGACCAACAAATCAAGAATCAAATGGTCACCAGCAAAAAAGATGACTGCCATTTTCAAGCGAACTTTAAAGCTTCATCTTCACTCTTGCAAAGTCAAAACAAATGCAAAGTTAACTAAACGTAGGATTGGAGAATATTACCAAGAAGGGATGGGTACAAATCAATCGAGCCTTATATCCTTTGTTTCTCAAAACCATTAACCAGACCACATTACAACCCTCAAAAGACCTAATTGAGGCAGGGTTTATTCTGAAAGCATATTACCAACAAGGTTGCGTAAATTGACTCCCATATATTTGCTAATATTCAATCTTAATTGCACATTATTCTTGCTGCATCTTTCACGCAATTTCTAAATCAGCACCTCGTTTGGGCTAACGGTCCATTCGTCACACTATCACAATCATTCAAATAAATTGACTTTTTCAAAACATACATGAATTTTACATTAACATTACCATTTGTGTATGAACAATTTAATTACAATTTAGTGCTTGACATCAGTACAATCCCAACAAGGGGCAATCAAAAGAAAGATTTGAACTTCATTGATGCCAACATGAATCAAGACTACCTCAACAGCCCAATCAGAGGCAATTCATTTCAAAATCAGTCCACTCAGGGACAAAGCATCTTCAATAGCCTAATCAGGGGCAAATTATCTTCAAACAACTCAATCAGGGGCAGACGCCTACCAAATCCAGACACTGGGGCAGATCATGTCTTGGTCATTCTCAAAGCTTCCCCACCAGATTTATTTCAGATACCCTACATGCAGGGGCAAGCAAACAAGGAGCTAATCTTCCTATCTCTTATCCCCAGCCGAACAGGCAGTCCTTGCTAGACGTTGGTAACCATTCAAAGCAAATCAGTCTTCATGTGTCAATTAAGTCGCTTCGCTCATCAGCAGATAACCAAGCTTGGAACTTTCAGATCCATCTTCTGATCATACATCGTCGAAGATCGAGTGTCAGGGAATCAAGCCCTCCACCCACCCAAAGTCCAATCATTATTGGCAACTACCAAACCAAGAGTCCACCAAGCTGGCACCTTTCAATCGCTCATACGCATCATCATCAATATCATACGCATCATTTACATCAATCATTTACAGCATATGCATCATTTGCATACCTAAATAAATCAGACTTCCATATCCCTAACTTTTCGAATTGCATCTCAATGCATAAACACTGGCATCGTATCTCCCTCATTATGGAATACCATTTCAAAAAAAATCAAGCATAATTGCATAACTCAGGATCCAGGATCAACACAAGTTTCCAGTCCTTTTCTCAGCGGAAGTCAGAATCATATCAATCGAAGATTCCAGGCATCTCCTCGACGGATTCAATGGCCGTATTTAAATTTCATTTCGCCTTATCATCCTCTGTTGATAAGTGATTTTTATTTTGAGTCTTTCGCCTATTATCCTCTGTTGATAGTGATTCTTTATTTTTCTGTCTTTCGCCTATCATCCTCTGTTGATAGTGATTCTGTATTTTTCTGTCTTTCGCCTATCATCTTTTGTTGATAGTGATTCTCTATTTTTTGTATTTTGGCATCCATATCGACCTAGTTCGAGTGCCGATTCCGCCTATCATCCTCTGTTGATAGTGATTCTTTATTTTTTCTGTCTTTCGCCTATCATCCTCTGTTGATAGTGATTCTTTATTTTTCTGTCTTTCGCCTATCATCCTCTGTTGATAGTGATTCTTTATTTTTCTGTCTTTCGCCTATCATCCTCTGTTGATAATGATTCTATATTTCTCTGTTTTTTGGCATCCATATCGATCTAGTTCGAGTGCCGAGTTTGCCTTATTGTCCTCTGGTGGTAAGCGATTTTATTTTCAGTTATTCGCCTTAACATCTTATGGTGATAAGTGATTTATTTTGTCAATTTGTTTCTTGCTGTGTCACCCATCATTTCCAATTTTATTCATCTGTTATTCTCAATTTCTTTCTTTATGGGAAAAATCTGGAGTTTGTTAGTATCTAATTATCTTATACCTTGAAAGTTTGAACGCGAGCCAATTAACCTTACTCGGTCTAAGCCAATTCGATAGGGGCAACTGTCATACCCCAAATTTGTCCTACCCGCACCATTTTATTTTACTGTCTAACAGATATCTCAAAAATTCTATAAAAAAAATGCACCATTTTATTTTTCTGTCTGACGAACATTCCAAAAAATCCAAAAAAATGCATTTATTTATTTTTAAACTAAAAATTTAAATTCTCTTTATTTCATTTAAAAAAAAATATTAAAATTTATTTCCATTTATCCATTAAATATATTCCATCATTTTTACTAGCATTATTATATTGTACATTATTACTATTTTCATATTTTTGTTTCTATTTCTTTTTAGCAACTATTTCGCACATTTTTAATCATTGCCAAAATTCAATACTATTATTTTTTCTTTTTCCATTATTATTGTTATAACTACTTTTTTTATTGATATTATTATTATTATTATAGTCTTTATTGTTATTATTATTGTTATTACTATTATTTTTCTATTATTATGTTTTATTTTATTATTAGCATTATTATAATTACCTTTTTCTTATTATTATTATTAATATTATTATTATTATTATTATTATTATTATTATTATTTTAGTATATAAACCTTTTTTCTACAATACCTAGACTATCCTTTTATTTCAGAAAAAAACACTTTTCACTATAAGCCACTACCTGTATGTACACCACACCACTCACCAATAACAAGCAAATTCTCACTTTCCACTAAGCAACAACCACTCACAAAATTGTACCAGCAAACCCGCGAGGCAAAAACACCGTTTGCACAACAAAACCTGCATATTTCCAGCTCACATCAATTGTTTCACTCTTCCAAAATTACCCTTTTAATTCTGTTATAAATAAGCCATTTATTCTGTTATAAAGAAGCTTGAATAAACCACCCAAAATCTTGTAATAAAAAATCAAGCTTCAGAAAACCAAAAAAATAGAAAATCTCCATTAAACCTGCAAATTCTGTTTTTCAAACCAAAATCATTTCCTTCAATAAACCAATAACAACATCGATTTCTTTACAAACCAAACCACTGCAAATAATCCAATCACAGATTTTAAAACCAAAACAAAACCATAAATATTTATTTTCCCCTCATACTCACAATCTGCAAATCGTTTACCATCAATAAACCTACGAACACCCAAATCACTAAATCCACCAAAACGCGAGCTACCAAAACGACCCAAAACCATAGACCCGAAAACGCAGAGATTTCCGCGAGAATGAGGATGAGAGAAACCGAGAGAAATTGAGAGAGCGTGAAGTAAGTTTTGACGGTGTTGTTCTTTTCCTTAAAGCATAAAAAGGGTTTGGATTGTTTGTTTTTATTATACTTTTTATTATGATGCTGATATGTTGCCTTATATTGTTTAATGACATATTTTTTTTTTAATTCTTTTGAATGAGCATTGATTGCTAATATTATTATTATTTTCACAATGCTTGATTTCAACGCCACCTTTCTTCTTTTTATTTTTTATTATTATTTTGTTTTTATGTTATATATTTTTGTTATGATATTGTTAGAATATTTTACTTCTATTTAGAGCTAGTTTTTAATATTTTTGTTGTTTCAACTTGTGATTCAAAATGTTTTGGTCTGATTGCTGCAATGTTTTTGTGGTTTCATGAACAATAATGGTACTATCAATTTTCTAATCATTTAAGATAACTATTCTCATTGTTCCATATTTAAGCTCTCCAATATTTGTTTATTGTTACTACTGTTTTAATATTTGGCTGATGTAGTATAGAATAATGTGACTAGTATATCTTCTTTTTCATGTTACTAATATTTTTAAAGTAATATATCTTCTTTTTCATGTTACTAATATTTTTAAAATAATATAATATGATAGTTCATTTTTGTTTCTACGTTTGATATCCTAGTGGTAGTGTTACTAATGTCTTAGTTTTCTTTAATCATTATTATTATTCTATTTTATTTCTTTTCTTTTTTTTATGATGTTTATTTAGTTATTTTTTACTATGTTTTGGGCTAGGTCCAAACAACTGCTATATGTACTCCCCATGTCCAAATTCATTTTTTTTTATTTCACTATTTTTATTTGGTTAGTTTTCAATTTATTTATTTTTAATTAGTTTAAATATTAAATTTTGTTCTAATTGATAAGTTGATTATTTGATTGATTCCATTGCATTGCAATTTCGGAGCATAAATCGATTGTGCTTTAGAGAACCGCATGGATGCATAAATTCTCGCTCGACTTCTCATAGAACGGTTCTAAACTTTGAACCGGCTCTAAGGTAGTTAACGAACCACACTTCGACGCGTCTGAAAAGGTCCAACGCCTTCGAATAGTTGTTTCCGAATAAAAAGGCCGAACGCCTTCGAACCGTTCAAAAACACTGCACACACGCTTCCTCTTGGGCAAACTACAACGAAACCTCTTTATTTCTCGCAATCCCTTGTATTTATTTTGTATCCCTCTCCCATTACTTTGTACGCCTTTTATTTTCCGTATTTTATTTAATTCTGAATCCTTGGTCCAACGCCAAGCGATCTCACTTGCACACTTGCACTTTATTTTCCAGTTATTTTTATCGTTTATTAGGATCCACCTTACCTTGCGAGTCGAGCGCTTCGTGCCTCGCTAACTGTAGATGTTTAGAATTGGCAGAATTTTTGACCAACAAGAAATATTGAATTCAGTTCAGAATGTCCTATCAGATGTTGGGACATTATCAAACAGAGTATAAGAACTTAATTCAGGATGTCACACCAGATGTTGGGACATTGTGTAAATGATTTAAGTTCAGTTTTTCAGGATGTCCCAACAGATGTTGAGACATCTCAAACCTGCTACCAGAATTAATTAATAACTAACTGATCTGAGATATTTAAGGAGAGTTATCTGGAATTAATTATGGATGGACAAAAACAGATTAAGGCGCATCTGTAGGGAGTTTTGTTATGAGGTTTCAGCAAAATCAGAAGAACTAAAACACCTAGAATCTAGGAAGTAACAAACCCTAATTCAAGGTGGGAGCTGCATGCGTTTTAGGACTGGATTAACCTACAGAAAGCCCAAAATTCAAACACCTATTTAAGCAACAGAATACCTCAGAATTGAGTACGAATTTTCAGAAGACAAAAATAAGGTGTTGTGTTTTAATAGCAGGTTGTTTTTAATTGTACCACTTTATGAGCTTTTAAGCATAAGTGCATTTGTGACTTGATTGAAACTGTGAAGTAAGATCAAGTTGTTTTGTTTGAAGGATGACTTCAATTTTATTAAACTTGTAAACAAGATCACTGTGTGATTGAGGGGGCGTGAGTTGGTACTCATATCTAAGTTGTGTCTTAGGTAGAAATTGCATTGGGTAGATATTAAGTGAAAGATTAAACTGGGTTGTTTAAGTCTAGAATTAATATTACTTATAGTGGATTTCCTCCCTGCTTGGTAGCCTCCAGATGTAAGTGTGGTTATACACTGAATTGGGTTAACAAACTACTGTGTTGTTTAATTTTCTTGCACTTTAAGTTTTGGTTAAATCTGTCAAGTGTTGGAACATCTCATAGGACATCTCATACCTGATCACAGAATTTTCACTAACAAACCACAAAAATAAACTCCACTTGCATTTACCCTTTAACCTCAAAAAACCAAAACGTTTCGATTAGATCCAAACCCTTGATCCAACGTCAAGTGGTCTTAGGAAATAAAATACTTTAATAAATGCGAGAAGATTTGTACGCCACAAGCCTTAAGCGGTAGAAAGGAGGATAACGAGCTCTCGTTACTCGCTCCGATTATTTCGACGCAGGACGCTCGTCTTGTTGGGCAAGATAAACTATCCATAGTCTTTAGTGCATTTCAACTCCTAAACCCTTTCATCGACGAAAGGTAATAAAATCAACAACCATTACCTTTAGTAGGCCGAACTACGAGGCTCTGACTTTCCCATTGCACACGGGAGTACGTAGGCACGAGGATCTCGATCCTTGCCGAGCACCTAGGATCAATCTAACTTATAATTCAACTCATTTCCCTCTAGCAAGCAATCCGTTTAAGCATAGACATCCTTTCGCGTGCGTAAACTTAGATGGTTCCCATCGAGTAAGATGGATGTAGGGGGTGCTAATACCTTCCCCCTGCATAACCGACTCCCGAACCCAGGCAATGGTTCCGTTGGCCTTTGTCCTTATCCTTTTCTTCCCGGGTTGTATCTATATCTTCCCTTTCCCTCTTCGGGAATAAATAGAATTAGGTGGCGACTCTTCAGTCCGTCCGGCGCGTGACTCCGTCCTTTCGGATCACGTAAGGTCGTATTTTTCGGGGTACGACATCGGGCACGCGGAGATGAGCATCGTCGTCGTGGCTGAAGCCTAACAGTTCAGCGATTCTTGATTGAGTGATTTGGAACTCTCTTCCGAGCATTCTGAACTTTGCAATGTCGGTGAGTTGACTTGTTGATCTGGGTGGCGTGATATACTGAAACGAACTCAAAAACTCCAAGGTGAGGTTTTCGAATGTCGGTTGTGGTTGACTGCACAAGTCCCACAAGCCAACATGCTCAAGCAGTAGCTTCACGCCGTCTAGAAATCCTAACTCCCTCAAGCAGTCAAGGTCGACATACCGAGTGGGTTGGATGCCACGGTTTTGAAACCTAACAAACTTCTGTCTTTGTCCTTCTCCTTGGTCACCATCTCTAAACTGTATATTTTCCATTGCATGCAAATAAGGTAAATGAGAGATAAGAGTTTTTGAGGTTTTGTGAGAAAATGAAGAAATGTGAAGAAATTGTTCGGATTAATAAGTAATGAAGTGAATGTGAGAAGTTTGGAATAAATGGAGAGGTTGAACGGGTAAATGAAATTGATTGAGAGTAATGGGTGGTTACGGGAGATGAGGAGATAATGGGAGGTTTTGGTTTTTGTGAGAATGAGAATGGGGTTCTGTGAAGGTGAACGGTTCTGTAATTCAGAATTCGTAAAATTGGGATGTCACGGTCGTGAGGGGGGTCTTACGGTCGTGACGCGCTAAATAAACTGTCATGATCGTGAGGGAATGGTGACGACCGTGATGACTTTAAAACATGGAATTTTTCACATAATGCATTATCTCACTTCAGTTCAATGCAATTTCTTATCACTTTCATTTAGTTCCAACATAAACATAATACATAATAGTGGATCAACATATATAAGCAGTAGATTTCATCACACGAGAATTCATAAAATATCAAGCAATTCGAATATAGCAGCAAATGATGAAAAGCATGGAAATTGATTAAATTAGAAAGTTGCAAAAATAGAAGTACTTTGCTTTTGACATAATAAAAGGAAATTACAATGATAAAAATAAGCTATGAAATGTTTGCAAAATGTTAAAACTAACTAGAAACAAAGAGAAAAGTAAAATAAATCAAATCACTACAGCATTATCAAAGTTGCTTCTTCAAATCTTCAAGTGCGGAGTTTAAATGATAGAATTGTTCACATGTTATGTCAGTTAAACCTATAACGTCCAATCGCATGCTTTTAACCTCATCCTTAACAGCATTAATATCGGCTTGGTAAACTTCAAGAGTATTCAGAATTTTCTTTAAGTTGTCAGCATATCCTACTTGATTTACTTCAGGGGTTTCAATAACTTCATCAGTGTGGTCGATGTCATGGTAACCAGGAGGTGTCTCAGGGTCACTTTCTACATCAGTCATTATGTCATCCCTAATTTGGTAAGATTGTGGTGTTTCGAGTGTGGATGGATAGTCAGGAGGGGTAAGCTCGTAAAGCCAATTATCTTTATTGTGAACACTGACTCTAGCATGGTTCGGTAATGTGAACATGGTTACTACTTCATTTCTGATTAGGTACTCGTAAGGTGGTTGTCCTAAGTTTCTTATAAATTGGCGGTTAAAGCAAAAGTTCAGATTCATAGGGCGGATGGTACCTAAGCGGTTGCACTTGTGTAATTGGTATCTAAGTCCGAGGGCATCAGCAATCATGGTGACCAGGCCTCCTACCAATATTGGTAGATCAGGTTCCTCTTGGATTCGGGTAAAAGTTTGCATCATGAATGGTACAACATTAACGGGTTTTCCATTGGTCAAACAGGACATTATGAATATCTCATCTTTAGATACTCTAGTGAGGTTCTCTTCCTTTCCAAAGAAGGTGTGGGCAAGGATCTTATGGAAATAACGGATAGCAGGGTTATGTATTTCATCATTGTTCATGTTATCCGGCTCAGGATGGTAATTTCCGGTTAAGGTTCCCCAAAAGAAGTCCAGCTCAATATCCATTAATTCTACCTGTGTGGTAGTAAAAGCAAATGGTCCACTAGGGAATCCTAATAAGTCAGCTAGTTCCTTATGGTTAAAGTCATATTCGATCCCGAATAGTCGGAAACTAATAAATCCTTTTCTTAATCCAAATCCGCGCTCGGGTAAACAGGTATAGGATGCTATCATGTATACCTAAAGTTTGCATGGTCTGTTCATCATAGTACAGAGTCAAATCCATTTGTCTCTGTGATAACTCCTCAAATTTCATTCTTTGGTTTCTACCTCTAAATTTGGTTTCCATAATGTTTCTTGGTTGGTTAGCCATAGTTAGTGTAAATGTGGAGGAAACAAATCAGGGGTAAAAGGAAAGTGGAAAAGACTTTAGAAAATCTGTAAAAGTGATTTAGAAAATAAAAATAAAAATAAAGAAAATAAGAAAATAAATGCATAAATAAAATCAATAGTGATATTAATGAAATAAAATAATAAAACAATAAAACAATAAAATGATAAAACGATAAAATGATAAAATGATAGAATGAAACCGGGTGAAATAAGATCGAAAGACTCTAGGTAGAATCGTAACGCAATTACCGAATTTTTCGTTTAACGGGAAGTCGACGACTTAGCTTGTTGCTTGTGTCATTAGTGTATCATTAGTGTTCTATTCTAGTACCGGTTTATCTAGCTAAATGATTCCTCGTATGGTTTGTTATGTGTATGCGTCCGATGAAAATTGTCCGATCATTTTTCAACCGACTATTTGCTTGAGGACAAGCAAAGGTTTAAGTTTGGGGAAGTTTGATAACGAGAAATCGTATCATTATATTACTACGTTTTAAGTCCGATTTATCGCACATTTATCATATTAACTCCCGATTCTTCGAGTTTTATATGTCATATTGCAGGTATAACATTTCTAGAGCTAAACCATGAGCCAAAGATCAAATGAACAAAAACAAGCATGAAAAGAAGAAGAAGAAAGGAATTCTGTAATTCTGCATAATTTGTAACAGCCACGGTCGTTACCACATCATCACGACCGTGACGCCCAACTTGGAACACTCACGATCGTCACTCAAGTGTCACGACCGTGACGCGCTTTATATGGGAAAAGTGAGCGTGACACCTTTGTCACGAACGTGACAAAGGAAAATAGGTTTTATTTAATTGAATTGGTCATGAAGACGTGCAACGTGAAGTCAAAAGTCATTCCTATTATTTCTCAACTCAGTATGCATTTTTTCCTGGATTCTCTCTTCAACGGAACGATACCCACGCTATGGATTTCAACTGCCTAAGCCCAGAAATTATTTTCTATAAATACCTTAGTTACGAATTTAGAAACAGAGAGTTTTATTTTTAAGAGTTTCGCGGAAGCTCTGCCGTATTTTTGTTGCACCCTTATTTTATTTTTCTAGCAATTGTTCTTGTTTAATTTCTGCTTCTAGATCCCAACCAAACTCAATAACAATTTCCAACATTAGGAAATTGTTATTATTAATTTCTTTTCAAGCCTTCAAAAATTGTTTAGTTTTATTTTCGATTCCGGTTCCGCACTCCGAGCTTACCAGTCTGTGGAAGAAGGAGTATTAAGATTTTAATCATTCAGGTTTTTTATAATTTCGCATTTATATTAAGTTATTTATTTATATATGTTAAGATATTATTTCTATTATTTTATAATGCATGTTTTAATTTATATTTATCTGTTTCTGCATCTGTCTGGTACAACAAAAATGAGTAGCTAAATTAATTAGGCGATATGTAATTAATCTAAACCAAACCGGTAAAATCAAATCTAAGCTAAAATAATTAAGAAGTTAAATTTTGGATGTGACTTTTTATTATAAAAATTAATCTTTTTGTTACGAGAGTAAGAAAAGTGTAATAGGTTAGGTCGAGACTACGAGAGTGTGAGATTTTAACCGGATAGCTAAAGTTAGGCATTTGATTTAAATACAGCGAGAGCGCTTTAAAATGAATTAGACTTATTAAGTTTTCAAAAATTATTTTCTAAACACTTATGGGCTAGCGAGAGTAGGCATAGGGCTTTAGGAGTAAGATCTGAGATAAGACCACGAGAGTGTGAGTCGAGGGTATTTAAACTGATAATCTCTACAGAATAATTTAAGTGAACCATCCTTATAAGCTTAGGTTAGATTGACCCGCATAGGTTAACATAATTACATACCGACCGCCTTCTTATTATTTCATTAAAACTAAAATTTAATTCCCGTTCTAATCCTTAAAACCAAAATCGTGACAAACATCCACCTTAGCTAAACTAGTAAACCCTCTAGCACTAAGTGATTATAAAGTCCCTGTGGGATCGACAATCTTTTATATTACTTCGATAGGCTGTGCGCTTGCAGTTCAGATACCGCTAGACACATATTGCGTTTCGCGCCCAAAACGTTTTTGGCGCCGTTGCCGGGGACCTTAATTTAGTTACTAGTGCACTATTAGAGTAGCATTGTCTAGACTAAGGTAACAACTATTCTTTTCCTAATCTAATTTCCCGAGTGTATGCCAAGTACTCGCTCTCAAGGCGAAGACTTGCAACCTCCAGTTCCAGAATTAGAACGCTTCTTACACGTAAGAAGACGAATATTCGATTACGAAAGAAAATACAACATTCCGGATCTTCAAATTGATCCACCTAAACCGGTTGGAACATCAAAGGACGCAGAGATGGCTGAAGAACCGAATCATCCACTCAAATATTACGCTAGTCCTTCGCAAGCTGTGCCGCATTCCAGTATTGCCGCACCGGCTATCAACCGAAATGATTTCGAATTGAAACCTTCGCTGATATCAGCCGTGCAACAAAATCAATCCGCCGGAAATCCTACCGAGGATCCGAACCTTCATCTTTCGATATTTGTGCAGTACGCAGATACTGTAAAAGCTAATGGAGTTACCCAAGAAGCTATTAGATTACGTCTTTTTCCTTTTTCACTTCGAGACAGAGCTAGAGCCTGGCTTCAATCTCTACCATCGAATTCAGTAACTACGTGGGAGGAACTAAAGAGAGTCTTCTTGACAAGATATTTCCCACCTAGCAAGACAGCCATGCTAAGAGCTCAAATCAACGGATTTAAGCAAAAGGAAAACGAGTCACTTTTCGAAGCTTGGGAACGCTACAAAGATATGCTGAGACTTTGTCCACATCACGGATTAGTAGAATGGATGGTCATCCATACCTTCTACAATGGAGTCTTGTACAATACAAGAATGACAATTGACACTGCCGCGGGCGGTGCACTAATGGACAAAGAATATAATGATGCTTATGCACTTATCAAGAGTATGGCTCAGAACCATTACCAATGGGGAAGCGAGAGAGTCGCAACTGAGAAACCAACAAAAGGAGGTATGTACGAAGTGAGTAGTATGGACCAAGTCAATGCAAAGTTTGACCAACTAAACCAAAAGATCGACAACTTGGACATAACACCAACAGCCACCGTGGCTGCGGTAAACACCTAACTGTGAGTTATGTGGAGTTCCAGGACATGTTGTCCCTGATTGTCAACTATTAGCAGGAATTCCCACAGATCAAGTGAATTATGCTCAAGGAAACCCATACTCAAACACATACAACCCAGGTTGGAGGAATCATCTGAACTTCTCCTATAAGAACAACAATGCTTTATACGCACCAGGTCAAGCACCAGCTACACCACCAGGATATCAAAAGACTGCTCCTAATGTTCCTAGAAAATCAAACCTTGAGTTGATGATGGAGAACTTCATAGCTACCCAATCTCAAACGAACAAGGATTTCTTAAACCAAAACATACACACTAGTGAGCAGATTAAGCAATTAGTGAGCAAGATAGATGCGTTAGCTACACATAACAAAATGCTTGAAACTCAGATTTCACAAGTAGCTCAACAACAAGCACCTACCGTTGCACCAGCTGGAGTATTCCCTGGACAACCCCAACCTAATCCAAAAGGACAGGCCAATGCTGTGATATTAAGAAGTGGCAAGGAACTTGACGGACCTACCGATCCAAGACTTGACAATCCAGCCATGTACCAAAAACCGGATAAGCCGACTGAAAAGGTGAATGAACCAGAAGAAAGGGAAGCTAATAATCAAGAGGTAGTGGAGAAAGAAAAGCCTTATGTGCCTCCACCACCTTATAAACCACCAATTCCGTACCCTCAGAGATTAACCAATTCTAAGACGATGGGCCAGTTTAAGAAATTTGTTGAACTTCTGAAACAGTTGAATATTACTATTCCGTTTACAGAAGCTATCACTCAAATGCCCTCGTATGCTAAGTTTCTAAAAGAAATCTTATCCAATAAGAAAAATATAGAGGATAACGGAACCGTTACACTTACTGCTGAGTGTAGCGCAATAATTCAAAATAATATGCCTCCTAAGTTAAAAGATCCAGGAAGTTTCTCTATACCCTGTGTAATAGGAAAATTCGTCATTGACAAAGCTCTATGCGATTTAGGAGCCAGTATCAGTGTTATGCCCTTAACAATTTGCAAAAGGCTAGACATGGGAGACCTCAGACCAACTAAAATGTTTGTTCAACTAGCCGATCGCTCTATTAAATATCCTGTAGGCATACTAGAAAATGTCCCAGTACGTATAGGACAATTCTATATTCCTACTGATTTTATAATCATGGACATCTCTGAAGACTCCACTACACCTATCATACTAGGAAGACCATTCTTAGCTACCGCCGGAGCTATTATAGACGTAAAGAAAGGAAAGCTAACCTTTGAAGTAGGTGAAGAGAAAGTTGAATTTATTTTAACACAATTCTTACAATCACCAGCTATAGAGGATACATGCTATTTATTGGATGTAATTGATGAATGTGTAAGAGAAATGGAAATGAAAGAAACTACCTATTCTGAAATTATGAAAATTCAAATCCCTCCGATTTTCGAAGATGACAATTGGCGTAAACCATATCAGGATGATAGTCTAAGCGAAAGTGTAGCACTTAAACCGGATCCCATGCCAAGTAAGAATAAACCTACATTAGAGTTAAAAACTTTACCTAACAACCTAAGATACGAATTCCTAGACACTGAATGTACAAGACCAGTTATAATCAATTCCAGTTTAGGAACAATTGAAACAAAGAAACTTTTAGATGTCTTAAAGAAATATCCAACTGCATTGGGATATAACATATCTGATCTCAAAGGAATATGCCCTTCAATCTGTATGCATCGTATTCTGCTAGAAGAAGATTGCAAAACCTCCAGAGAATCTCAAAGAAGAATTAACCCAATCCTTAGCACTGTAGTAAAGGAAGAAGTTAAGAAACTACTAGACGCTGGAATAATATATCCAATCTCTGATAGTAAATGGGTTAGTCCAGTACATGTAGTACCAAAGAAAGGAGGTATCACTGTTGTGAAAAACGCTAAAGGCGAATCGATATCACAAAGATTAGTGACGGACATAGAGTGTGCATCGATTATCGTAAACTAAACAAAGCCACTCGAAAAGATCATTTTCCACTACCTTTTATAGATCAAATGTTAGGACGATTAGCCAAGCACTCGTATTTCTGTTATCTTGATGGTTACTCAGGATTTTTCCAAATCCCTATCCACCCAGATGATCAAGAGAAGACTACATTCACATGCCCTTATGGAACGTTCGCTTATAGACGAATGTCCTTTGGATTATGCAACGCTCCTGCAACCTTTCAAAGATGTATGATGTCAATCTTCGTAGATTTCATAGACAACATCATGGAAGTATTCATGGATGACTTCTCTGTATGCGGGCAAAGTTTTGAAGGATGTCTATCAAATTTAGAAATGGTGTTAGAAAGATGTGTAAAAGTAAACCTCGTGCTTAACTGGGAGAAATGTCATTTCATGGCCAGAGAAGGAACCGTACTAGGACACGTTATATCTGACAAGGGAATTGAAGTTGATAAAGCTAAGATAGAAGTCATAAAAGATCTTCAACCCCCTAAGACCGTTCGAGAAATACGAAGCTTTTTAGGACACGCCGGTTTCTACCGACGATTCATCAAAGATTTCTCGAAAATCACTAAACCTCTTACCGGTTTATTAATGAAAGACGCTGAGTTCATATTCAATAAAGATTGTCTTAAAGCATTCGAACTCTAAAAACATCCCTCATCACCGCACCAATCATGCAACCCCCTGACTGAAGATTACCTTTCGAAATCATGTGCGATGCGAGTGACTATGTTGTAGGCGCAGTTCTAGGACAAAGGAAGGACAAGAAACTTCACGCAATTTACTATGCCAGTAGAACCTTAGATTCTGCTCAGATGAACTACGCCACCACTGAAAAAGAATTGTTAGCAGTTGTCTTTGCGCTTGACAAATTCCGTTCCTACTTAGTGGGAGCGAAAATAATCGTCTACACAGACCACGCTGCTATCAAATATCTATTAACCAAGAAAGATGCTAAACCAAGACTCTTGAGATGGATTTTACTCTTACAAGAGTTTGATCTCGAAATAAAAGTTAAGAAAGGTACTGAAAACGTCGTAGCGGACCATTTATCTAGAATAGAAGGTATTAAACCCGAACAAGTGCCGATCAACGACGATTTTCCGTATGAACAGGTGATAGCACAAATAGGAAGCAACCCAGTTCAGTTAGACATAGATGAACCAGAACCCGTGGAAACAATCCAAACAACCGTAGGACTGCCATGGTACGCTGACATTGTCAACTACTTAGCTGCAAGAGCACTTCCACCTGACTTAACCTATCAGCAGAAGAAGAAATTCTTTCACAATCTCAAGCATTACTATTGGGATGAACCATTATTGTTTAAAATAGGACCCAACGGAATCTTTCGTCGATGTATCCCCGAAGAAGAAATAGAAGATGTCATTGCTCATTGTCATTCATCTCCTTATGGTGGACATGCAAGCACTTCCAAGACTTGTGCAAAAATCTTACAAGCCGACCTATTTTGGCCTAATTTATGGAAAGATGTCCACATCGCTGTTATAAATTGCGATCGGTGTCAACGCACCGGTAATATTTCAAGAAGAGATGAAATGCCTCAAAGAGGAATATTAGAAGTAGAAGTCTTTGACGTCTGGGGAATAGATTTCATGGGACCATTCCCATCATCTTTCGGTAATAAGTACATACTCGTAGCTGTCGATTATGTTTCAAAATGGATTGAGGCTATAGATTCTCCTACAAATGACACACGAGTAGTAATTAAGCTTTTCAAGAATATAATCTTTCCAAGATTTGGTGTGCCTAGACTTGTCATAAGTGACGGTGGCTCGCATTTCATTTCGAAAATATTTGACAAATTACTATCTAAGTATGGAGTCAGACATCGTGTAGCAACACCATATCATCCACAAACGAGTGGACAGGTCGAAGTCTCAAACAGAGAAATTAAACAAATCCTAGAAAAGACTGTCGCCATATCTAGGAAAGATTGGTCATCTAAACTTAATGAAGCTTTATGGGCTTATAGGACAGCCTACAAGACACCCATAGGAACTACACCCTTCAAATTAGTGTATGGAAAGTCTTGTCATCTCCCAGTAGAACTAGAACATAAAGCATATTGGGCGATTAAAACACTCAATATAAACTACAATGCCGCTGGAGAAAAGCGAATCCTCGACATTAACGAATTAGAAGAGTTAAGGTTAGATGCTTATGAGAATGCTAAGATATATCAAGAAATAACTAAGCGATGGCACGATAAACGCCTATCTAGGAAAGAATTTAGTGTGGGAGACGTTGTACTCCTCTTTAATTCAAGACTTAGGCTCTTTCCTGGAAAACTAAAATCTAGATGGTCAGGACCCTTTGAAATAACTAGAGTGTTCCCGAGCGGAGCAATAGAAATTAAGGGTAGAAATAGTGAACCGTTCACAGTAAACGGACAACGATTAAAACATTACCATAAAATTGAAAATAGAGATTATGCGAATAGTCTAAATCTTTTAGAGTTGTCCACTAATTTCCCTGATTAATCTACCCCTAAGCATTACGTCAGGCTTATGACGATAAAAACAACGCTTAGTGGGAGGCAACCCATTTTATTATTTTAATCAATTTATCATTTTATCATTTTTTTTCATTTTATTGTTTTATGGTTTTATTTCATTATTATCATTATTGATTTCATTTATGCATTTATTTTCTTATTTTCTTTATTTTAATTTTTATTTTCTAAATCACTTTTACAGATTTTCTAAAGTCTTTTCCACTTTCCTTTTCCCCCTGATTTGTTTCCTCCACATTTACACTAACTATGGCTAACCAACCGAGAAACATTATGGAAACCAAATTTAGAGGTAGGAACCAAAGAATGAAATTTGAGGAGTTATCACAGAGACCAATGGATTTGACTCTGTACCATGATGAACTGACTATGGAAACTTTAGGTATACATGATAGCATCCTATACCTGTTTAACCAACTTGGATGGGAGAATGCTCTCATAAAACAAAAGTTTGTGACTTACCGTGAGCTCACCCTTGAGTTCTTAAGCTCCTTAGTTTACTTACCCGAGCGCGGTTTTGGATTAAGGAAAGGATTTATCAGTTTCCGACTATTCGGAATCGAATATGACTTTAACCATAAAGAACTAGCTGACTTATTAGGATTCCCTAGTGGACCCTTTGCTTTTACTACCACCCAGGTAGAATTAGTGGATATTGAGCTAGACTTCTTTTGGGGAACCTTAACCGGAAATTACCATCCTGAGCCGGATAACATGAACAATGATGAAATACATAACCCTGCTATCCGCTATTTCCATAAGATCCTTGCCCACACCTTCTTTGGAAAGGAAGAAAACCTCACTGGAGTATCTAAAGATGAGATATTCATTATGTCCTGTCTGACCAATGGACAACCAGTTAATGGTGTACCATTCATGATGCAAACTTTTACCCGAATCCAAGAGGAACCTGATCTACCCATATTGGTAGGAGGCCTGGTGACCATGATTGCTGATGCCCTAGGACTTAGATACCAATTACACAAGTGCAACCGCTTAGGTACCATCCGCCCTATGAATCTGAACTTTTGCTTTAACCGCCAAATCATAAGAAACTTAGGACAACCACCTTACGAGTACCTAATCAGAAATGAAGTAGTAACCCTGTTCACATTACCGAACCATGCTAGAGTCAGTGTTCACAATAAAGATAATTGGCTTTATGAGCTTACCCCTCCTGACTATCTGTAACACGGTGGGAGAACTGACTTTAAGTTATGTTGCGGATAGCAAGAGTCGCCACCGACTTTTATTTTATCCAAAAGGAAAGGGTATAAAAGAACAGGAAAGACCTTAAGAGATATTTTTGGGTCCGGGGGGTAGGTTATGTAAAGGGAAGGTGTTAGCACCCTTTACATCCATGGTTATCCATGGGCTCTTAGTTACTTAGCTCACTTTTGAATTGTTTTTGAAAGTGTAGTGTGTGAATAGAAAAATTTTCATAATAGTTAATAATGATCCATGTACGGATGCGTAAAAACTTGTTTTTTGAAAATTTGTTTGAAATTGGTAAGTGTTTAAAAAGTTTGAATTGTGAGCAAGTACATAAGAGGAACCTACCCTAAAGTTTTAAGTCTTTTTTGTTCTTTATCCTTTAACTGGTAAGACTATCCCTACTATTAAGGAGTAGGTAGTCATTACCTTGGATGTAAGGGACATGAGAGGGACATCTGTTTATGAAGGCAATTGTGGGGTATAATAAGCATATAGGAGGGACTATCATCATTATTCGAAGGGACTTGATTCATAAAGGCAACCATGAGGGACTTGATGATTTTTCTTTTTAAAGGGACTTGCTTTATACACCCCACTTGACCTTATGATTTAGGCAACTTGAGGGATAACCTTAGAAAGTGAGATGGCGATTAGAAATCGACTTACGTGTGTGAGTGTTTAATTAAATTATCTTATGATTAAAGTGATCTAATTTATTTTAAATAAAATACATATTTTTCACTCCCTAATTACTAACCATAGCAAAAATAATTAAATAATTACAAGATTTACATCCAGGAGCATTTACATAATAATTATAATAATAAGCAAAAATAAATAAATAAATAGCAAAATAATTAATTAGCAAATTATAAATAAACAAGCTAAAAGAATAAATAAATAATAAATAGGGGTTAGTGGTAATAATAATAAAATAAAAAAAATATAAGGTTAGTGGAAATATTAAAAATAAAGTTAATGAAAATAATTAAATGAAACAATAATAATTAGAAAAATAGACAAGGTTAGAAAAATAATAAGATAAAAATTGTAAGATAATAATAAGCAAAAAATAAAAATATGATTAGCAATAATAATTAATAGAAACAAATAGAGAAAACACTATAATAACATGATTAAACACAAAATTTGATTTTAATTTAGAAACATAGATAATTAAATAATTACTATAATATAAAGTTCTAAATGTAACATCATTATAAAATTTTTAATCATTTACAAAATTTAATTATATATCAACAATTATTAAAAATATTTACATATTGTGAAGAAAATAAATTTTAAATATCATGTTCATAAAATAATCATATTTATAAAATTTATAAGAATTATAATAAATATATATATACATAATAATTACATTAGGAATTGGAAAATAAATTTATTTAAAAGAAAATAGAATTAGGTTTTACTTTAGAAAATATTTTTTAGAACAAAGTTATTTTAATTAATATACATACTGTAATTTATTTACAAAATTATAAAAATAATTTTTAGAGAAAAAAAAATATATAGAGTTTGAATTACTTTTAACATTATTTTAATAATATTTATATACATATAATATTAATAATTTAAACAAAAATAGAAAAATAGAAAAAATTGCAAAAAAAAAGAGAGGAACTTACCTGACCAGGATTTGACCCCATGTCCTCATGTTTGCCAGCAACAACAATAACCACCAGGCTAGCCCACACGCAGGCAACAATGAAGGGGCAAGAATTTGTTTTGTGTCTTGCTTGAGAAATCCAGAAAAATGAAGAAATAAAAAGGCCTGGGGTAGGAATCGTACCCAGGACCTTTGGGATGTATACGCGCATGCTTGACCGCCTGGCTGGGAGAGCCCTTCTGGTCATGGATTGACAACAATACATAATATATTATGTTTGCCTTTAACCTGAAAAATTAACAAAAAAACATGCACTAGCCAAGTATCGAACCAGGGACCTCACATCAAACACGCATCAGCCTTACCACTGGACCACAAGCACGCTTGTGATAAACAAATCAAACATAATTCATAAAATATTTAATTAATATTTGAATTTTTCAAACGCGCGCCAGAGTTCCTTCTTCAACCTCCTGCCCTGCGTTTTTACCTACGAATTTAGCTACGAATTTACCTGCGAGTTCTTCATACTTCTTGACCTGCGAAAACCATACTCATACCAAACAACACTGATTCATGAAATTAATTATAGTTTTATGATTCTTGTGATCCATAGAACATTCCTATGTTCTTAGAATTCGTTTAGGTTTAATGAATCACAAAACCCCATTTTCGACCTCTAAACCCTAACCATGGCATTTGGTCCATTAGGCTATGAAACTTCAAGCTATTTGTCCAGAATCGTTCCTTGGATCATCACAAACACAAAAGCACAAACAAAATTCATTAATAATGCATAAATAAACAGAATCGAAAATTTGAAATCCAAGGCAAAGTTTGATTCGGGTAAGGCAATATGAGATGGTATTGATGCATATGATGGGTGCTTTACAATCAGTGATGTCCAGGGAAGCTAGCCATGTCTTTATTTTACCTTCTAGTGCCTTGGATTGAAGAATCCGAATCTCACTTTTTGCTTGAATTTTGAGTTTTTGAACTTACCTATGGGCTGCTGGAATTCGTGTCCTGAGGCTAGGGTTATGTTTGATACTTATATGTCAATGATTCTAGGTCAAAATATGGATTGTTTGTGTGGAGATTTGATCCAAAAAAGATTGAAAAAGATCATAATGTAAAAGTCAAATATTTGTTCATGAAGACTTGCTATTCTCGGATTAATCACATGATTTCCTTCTTCTTTAATTCTAATCACCAATTAAGAATTTCTAGAAGCATTATCTTCCTCCAAAAATAGATTTTCATATTTTATATTTATTTAAAATGATTTTTATGAATTAAATCAATAATAAATAAAAATAAAATAATAAAAATGCTGAATTTTGGTCAATTGGGTCGTGCATAATGATATGAGGTGGATTGGATCACAACTTAGCAAGCCCATTTGGAAGGAATTGTTTCTAAACCCCCATTTTCAATATAAACCATCACAAAATTGGCCAACTTTGCAAGAGCATATCTCCCTCAATTTTAAAGGTATGAGGGTGTTCTTGGACATTTTGGAAAGCTTGAAGAGTCCTCTAAACAACCCCATTGGTTTCAGGTCCATATCATTTACCAATCTCAAGTTATGCCCTTTTGAAGTTGTTGACTTTTTGTTGACTTTTGAAATGACCTATAATGTCTTAGCTCATATCTTCCAAATGAAGCATTTTTGGGCTTAACTTTCAACATCAAAGTTGTAGAGAATTCAATTTCCTTCAAAATGAGCTTTGGATGGAGACTTGGTGATGAAGTATGTGAAAGTTATGATTGGTCAAAGTTCAGTTGACTTTTACTAAGGAAACCCTAATTTAGAAACTCCTGATTATTGATGATCTGGAATATCCTTGATGAATCATGATCAAACCTTGATCAAATGATGAATTTTACTTCATATACTTGATGTTGGCAAAAAATAATGAAGTTTGACTTTGGTTTGACCACAGTTGACCTCAGTTTGACTTTTTAACTGCATTGACTGATTTTGACTTATCTGATCATCTGACTGAGCAAACTTTTGAGAAAAGTCTTGAAACTTGTCATGGGGGTTATTACACACATATAAGATGTTATGAAGCTCACTTGAAGTATTGGAAGTCCATTTAGCCTGATTAAAGTCAAAACCCTAGTTTTGGATGCACTGCTTAGGAGGTGCATTGTCTGAGGGAATTATCAACTTCTTTGACCAATTGTGAACTTTGTGAACCTTGTGAATCTTCATAAAATGTCTTGTGATACTCATGGGAGGTGTTATGAAGCTTGTGAACCTTGTGAACCTCATGAAGTGGCTTTGTAGACCTCATAAACCTCAGGAAAGCTTTGTAATCATTGTGAAACTTGTGAACCTTGTGAACCTTCAAGAAGTGACTTGTAGACTTCATGAACCTCATGAAAGGTCTTGTAGAGAAACTTGTGAACCTTGTGAACCTTCAAGAAGTGACTTGTAGACTTCATGAACCTCATGAAAGGTATTGAAAGCATTGTGGGACTTGTGAACCTGGTGAACCT
Source organism: Lathyrus aphaca (assembly GCA_963966055.1). NCBI lineage: Eukaryota > Viridiplantae > Streptophyta > Magnoliopsida > Fabales > Fabaceae > Lathyrus > Lathyrus aphaca. The sequence continues at coordinate 75,415,351 of OZ014519.1, forward strand.
TCAAGAAGTAACTTGTAGACTTCATGAACCTCATGAAAGGTTATGCAAGTGTTGGAGAACTTGTGAACCTTGTGAACCTTCTTAGAACACAAAGTCTTGTATTGTGAGGGCAAATTTTGGGGTGCAACACTATCCATCCACTCCGGAAACACCACAATCTTACAGAATTAGGGATGACATAATGACTGATGTAGAAAGTGACCCTGAGACACCTCCTGGTTACCATGACATCGACCACACTGATAAAGTGATTGAAACCCCTGAAGTAAATCAAGTAGGATATGCTGACAACTTAAAGAAAATTATGAATACTCTTGAAGTTTACCAAGCCGATATTAATGCTGTTAAAGATGAGGTTAAAAGCATGCGATTGGACGTTATAGGTTTAACTGACATAACATGTGAACAATTCTACCATTTAAACTTCGCACTTGAATATTTGAAGAAGCAACTTTGAAAATGCTGTAGTGATTTAATTTATTTTACTTCTCGCTTTTGTTTCTAGTTAGTTTTAACATTTTGCAAACATTTCGTAGCTTATTTTTATCAATGTAATTTTCCTTCTATTATGTCGAAAGCAAAGTACTTCTATTTTTGCAACTTTCTAATTTAATCAATTTCCATGCTTTTCACTATTTGCTGATATATTTGAATTGCTTGATGTTTTATAAATTCTCGTGTGATGAAATTTACTGCTTATATGTTGATCCACTATTATGTATCACGTATTATGTTGGAATTAAATGAGAAGTGATAAGAAATTGCATTGAACTGAAGTGAGATAATGCATTCTGTGAAAAATTCCAAGTTTTGAAGCCATCACGATCGTCACCATTCCCTAACAATTGTGACGAGCTATTTAGCGCGTCACGACCGTAAGACCTCCCTCACGACCGTGACAACCCTATTTTATGAATTCTGAAGAAACAGAACCGTTCACCTTCGCAGAACCCCCATCTCCATTTTCATAAAATAGAAACCTCCCATTATCTCCTCATTCTCCCGTAACCTCCCATTACTCTCAATTAATCCCATTAACCCATTAAACCTCTCCATTTATTCCCACCTTCTCACATTCACTCATTTCATTATAATCCGAACAAATTCTTCACTTTTCTTCATTTTCTCACAAAACCTCAAAAACTCTTATCTCTCCTTTTCCTTACTTGCATGCAATGGAGAATATCCAATTTAGAGATGGTGACCAAGGAGAAGCACAAAGACAGAAGTTTATCAGGTTTCAGAACCGTGGCATCCAACCCACTCGGTATGTCGACCTTGACTGCTTGAGGGAGTTAGGACTGCTAGACGGCGTGAAGCTCCTGCTTGAGCATGTTGGTTTGTGGGACTTGTGCAGTCAACCACAATCGACATTCGAAATCCTCACCTTGGAATTTCTGAGTTCGTTTCAGTATTTTACACCTCCCGGTTCAACAAGTTAACTCACCGGCATTGCAAAGTTCAGAATGCTCGGAAGAGAGTTCGAAATCACGCAAACAAGGATCGCTGAACTGTTAGGTTTCCATCACGGCGACGATGCTCATCTCCGCGTTCCCGACAACTTCAACGAAGCTTCTTTCACTTTGTGGCACAACATCACTAACAGCCATGCTACCGCTTATCAGAGTCTGAATGCCACCCACATCCATAATCCGGCGATTCGGTATTTCCATCGCATCATCTGCAACACTATTTTCGCAAGAGAGAGCAATCACAAGCTTAATTCCAAAGAGCTCTTGTTCTTGCATTGTGCCTTAAATGAGGAACACATCAATGCTACCCCGTTCCTTTTATCCCATATCCAGTCTGTAGCGCATAGAGGCGCAACTCCCTTCTGCATTGGTGGGATTTTTACCACCCTTGCCATTCAGCTGGAGCTTGGTGACCAGATTACTCATTTGCCTCATAGAGCCGCAGAGTTGCTTACAAAAAGCTATTGCAAGTCCGCCCATTTGATATCGCAGAGAAAGGATGGCAGGTTCAACCCTGTTATCCAAGGCACCATCTATCATCACATCACCTTGCCTTGCCGTGACCGCGTCGATCCATCGAACCGAGCCAATTGGCTATTTGCTTTACCAGATGCTGCAGGCCACGTTCCGATTATTGATGAACAGACCGATGCACCTGTGGACAAGATGCAGGATACCATGGATGTTGCTGAGCCAGTACAGGACATGCCTGAGTCCTCCACTAGGCAGCCACCTTTACCCGACATCACACTTGAAGACGTCCTCCGTGCCATTCATCAGCAGAATCAGATGAATGCCGCACTTGAGCGAAGGCAAAAAGAGCAATACGACGCACTCCTTTCAGCTATTGCCAGTAACCAGAGGACGACAGATGAGAAGCTAGGAGAGATTTTTAGCGAGCTGGAGGCCTTGCGTATTGATATCACTGCTCTCACCTCCACCGGTTCTGATCCAGAAGCCACTCCTACCAGACGCTCCCGCACCAGAAGCCGAGGCCGTGGTCGTCAGCAGCCTTAGTTTATGTTTTTTTTTTTCGCATTTCTGATTTTTGTATTGTATTTTCCCCGCTATTATATCACAACATTGAGGACAATGTCTGATATAGTGTGGGAGAGATACCTTTCCCTTTCCGCATTTTCCATTTCATTGTATTTCCCTTTCCGTATTTCAATTAAACGAAGTAATATTTGTGCTATTTCTTCAGTTTCGAATTTTCCCCGTTTATTTAGCCATACCGAAAATTTTTGTTTTATCTTCGCATTACCCGACTTACCTATGAAATCGTAGTTAGGAAGCTGAGAAAGATCCAACAAGATCAATACAGTCTTGACACCTTAGACTTCCTACTTAAGCATTCCGTTCCGATAATTGTTACGACTACACCTTAAGTTTCAGTTCTAAAGTAACCCCTAGAAGTTTATACTAGCAGTCGGCACCGTCTGAACACAAACCACGTGGGGAGCCGATGAACATAAGTGTTTGATGCCTAATCTATAAATGATCCTTCATATCTCGATGCCAATAAAAAGAAATTGCACCAAAGTACACGGTCGCATATAAGAAATGAGAAATATAAGAAGGAGTCCATTGCGGGTTGGTTAAGAGGTACCTGGTTCTGAACTTGGTAGGGCGTGCTACGGCTCGATCCCCCACAACCTCCAATTTGGATAATATATAGGGTTGCCACATTCGTGTACCAGACCCCGTGCTTATAAAGGATCAAAGTCACTAACCGGCTACTCCACTACGTGCGTGCTAAGGCAAAGGGCTTAATGTGATTGCGCTAGAATGAAACCGGGTGAAATAAGATCGAAAGACTCTAGGTAGAATCGTAATGCAACTACCGAATGTTTCGTTTAACGGGAAGTCGACGACTTAGCTTGTTGCTTGTGTCATTAGTGTATCGTTAGTGTTCTATTATAGTACCGGTTTATCTAGCTAAATGATTCCTCGTATGGTTTGTTATGTGTATGCGTCCGATGAAAATTGTCCGATCATTTTTCAACCGACTATTTGCTTGAGGACAAGCAAAGGTTTAAGTTTGGGGAAGTTTGATAACGAGATATTGTATCATTATATTACTACGTTTTAAGTCCGATTTATCGCACATTTATCATATTAACTCCCGATTCTTCGAGTTTTCTATGTCATATTGCAGGTATAACATTTCTAGAGCTAAACCATGAGCCAAAGATCAAATGAACAAAAACAAGCATGAAAAGAAGAAGAAGAAAGGAATTCTGTAATTCTGCATAATTTGTAACAGCCACGGTCGTTACCACATCATCACGACCGTGACACCCAACTTGGAACACTCACGATCGTCACTCAAGTGTCACGATCGTGACGCGTTTTATATGGGAAAAGTGAGCGTGACACCTTTGTCACGAACGTGACAAAGGAAAATAGGTTTTATTTAATTGAATTGGTCATGAAGACGTGCAACGTGAAGTCAAAAGTCATTCCTATTATTTCTCAACCCAATATGCATTTTTTCCTGGATTCTCTCTTCAACGGAACGATACCCACGCTATGGATTTCAACTGCCCAAGCCCAGAAATTATTTTCTATAAATACCTTAGTTACGAATTTAGAAACAGAGAGTTTTATTTTTAAGATTTTCGCGGAAGCTCTGTCGTATTTTTGTTGCACCCTTATTTTATTTTTCTAGCAATTGTTCTTGTTTAATTTCTGCTTCTAGATCCCAACCAAACTCAATAACAATTTCCAACATTAGGAAATTGTTATTATTAATTTCTTTTCAAGCCTTCAGAAATTGTTTAGTTTTATTTTCGATTCCGGTTCCGCACTCCGAGCTTACCAGTCTGTGGAAGAAGGAGTATTAAGATTTTAATCATTCAGTTTTTTTATAATTTCGCATTTATATTAAGTTATTTATTTATATATGTTAAGATATTATTTCTATTATTTTATAATGCATGTTTTAATTTATATGTATCTGTTTCTGCATCTGTCTGATACAACAAAATTGAGTAGCTAAATTAATTAGGCGGTATGTAATTAATCTAAACCAAACCGGTAAAATCAAATCTAAGCTAAAATAATTAAGAACTTAAATTCTGGCTGTGACTTTTTATTATAAAAATTAATCTTTTTGTTACGAGAGTAAGAAAAGTGTAATAGGTTAGGTCGAGACCACGAGAGTGTGAGATTTTAACCGGATAGCTAAAGTTAGGCATTTGATTTAAATACAGCGAGAGCGCTTTAAAATGAATTAGACTTATTAAGTTTTCAAAAATTATTTTCTAAACACTTATGGGCTAGCGAGAGCAGGCATAGGGTTTTAGGAGTAAGATCTGAGATAAGACCACGAGAGTGTGAGTCGAGGGTATTTAAACTGATAATCTCTACAGAATAATTTAAGTGAACCATCCTTATAAGCTTAGGTTAGATTGACCCGCATAGGTTAACATAATTACATACCGACCGCCTTCTTATTATTTCATTAAAACTAAAATTTAATTCCCGTTCTAATCCTTAAAACCAAAATCGTGACAAACATCCACCTTAGCTAAACTAGTAAACCCTCTAGCAATAAGTGATTATAAAGTCCCTGTGGGATCGACAATCTTTTATATTACTTCGATAGACTGTGCGCTTGCAGTTCAGATACCGCTAGACACATATTGCGTTTCGCGCCCATCATTATTGTCATAAGCCTGACGTAATGCTTAGGGGTAGATTAATCAGGGAAGTTAGTGGACAACTCTAAAAGTTTTAGACTATTCGCATAATCTCTATTTTCAACGTTATGGTAATGTTTTAATCGTTGTCCGTTTACTATGAACGATTCACTATTCCTACCCTTAATTTCTATTACTCCGCTCGGGAACACTCTAGTTATTTCAAAGGGTCCTGACCATCTAGATTTTAGTTTTCCAGGAAAGAGCCTAAGTCTTGAATTAAAGAGGAGTACAACGTCTCCCACACTAAATTCTTTCCTAGATAGGCGTTTATCATGCCATCGCTTGGTTCTTTCCATATATATCTTAGCATTCTCATAAGCATCTAATCTTAATTCTTCTAATTCATTAATGTCGAGGATTCGCTTTTCTCCAGCGGCATTGTAGTTTATATTGAGTGTTTTAATTGCCCAATATGCTTTGTGTTCTAGTTCTACCGGGAGATGACAAGCCTTCCCATACACTAGTTTGAAAGGTGTAGTTCCTATGGGTGTCTTGTAGGTTGTCCTATAAGCCCATAAAGCTTCATTAAGTTTAGATGACCAATCTTTCCTAGATATGGCGACAGTCTTTTCTAGGATTTGTTTAATTTCTCTATTTGAGACTTCGACCTGTCCACTTGTTTGTGGATGATATGGTGTTGCTACACGATGTTTGACTCCATACTTAGATAGTAATTTGTCAAATATTTTCGAAATGAAATGCGAGCCACCGTCACTAATGACAAGTCTAGGCACACCAAATCTCGGAAAGATTATATTCTTGAAAAGCTTAATTACTACTCGTGTGTCATTTGTAGGAGAAACTATAGCCTCAATCCATTTTGAAACATAATCGACAGCTACGAGTATGTACTTATTACCAAAAGATGTTGGGAATGGTCCCATGAAATCTATTCCCCAGACGTCAAAGACTTCTACTTCTAAAATTCCTCTTTGAGGCATTTCATCTCTTCTTGATATATTACCGGTGCATTGACACCGATCGCAATTTATAACAGCGAAGTGGACATCTTTCCATAGATTAGGCCAAAATAGGCCGGCTTGTAAGATTTTTGCACAAGTCTTGGAAGTGCTTGCATGTCCACCATAAGGAGATGAATGACAATGAGCAATGACATCTTCTATTTCTTCTTCGGGAATACACCGACGAAAGATTCCGTCAGGTCCTCTTTTAAACAATAATGGTTCGTCCCAATAGTAATGCTTGAGATTGTGAAAGAATTTATTTTTCTGCTGATAGGTTAAGTCAGGTGGAAGTGCTCCTGCAGCTAAGTAGTTGACAATGTCAGCGTACCATGGCAGTCCTACGGTTGTTTGGATTGTTTCCACGGGTTCTGGTTCTTCTATGTCTAACTGAACTGGTTGGCTTCCTATTTGTGCTATCAGCTGTTCATACGGAAAATCGTCGTTAATCGGCACTTGTTCTGGTTTAATACCTTCTATTCTAGATAAATGGTCCGCTACGAAGTTTTCAGTACCTTTCTTATCTTTTATTTCAAGATCAAACTCTTGTAAGAGTAAAATCCATCTCAAGAGTCTTGGTTTAGCATCCTTCTTGGTTAATAAATATCTGATAGCAGCGTGGTCTGTGTAGATGATTATTTTTTCTCCCACTAAGTAGGAACGGAATTTATCAAGCGCAAAGACAACTGCTAACAATTCTTTCTCAGTAGTGGCGTAGTTCATCTGAGCAGAATCTAAGGTTCTACTGGCATAGTAAATTGCGTGAAGTTTCTTGTCCTTCCTTTGTCCTAGAACTGCGCCTACAGCATAGTCACTCGCATCGCACATGATTTCGAAAGGTAATCTCCAGTCAGGTGGTTGCATGATTGGTGCGGTGATGAGGGTTGTTTTTAGAGTTTCGAATGCTTTAAGACAATCTTTATTGAATATGAACTCAGCTTCTTTCATTAAAAAATCGGTAAGAGGTTTAGTGATTTTCGAGAAATCTTTGATGAATCGTCGGTAAAAACCGGAGTGTCCTAAAAAGCTTCGTATTTCTCGAACGGTCTTAGGGGGTTGAAGATCTTTTATGACTTCTATCTTAGCTTTATCAACTTCAATTCCCTTATCAGATATAACGTGTCCTAGTACGATTCCTTCTCTGACCATAAAATGACATTTCTCCCAGTTAAGCACGAGGTTTACTTTTACACATCTTTCTAATACCATTTCTAAATTTGATAGACATCCTTCAAAACTTTGCCCACATACAGAGAAGTCTTCCATGAACACTTCCATGATGTTGTCTATGAAATCTGCGAAGATTGACATCATACATCTTTGAAAGGTTGCAGGAGCGTTGCATAATCCAAAGGGCATTCGTCTATAAGCGAACGTTCCATAAGGGCATGTGATCATTAAGATAACAGAAATATAAGTGTTTGGCTAATCGTTCTAACATTTGGTCTATAAAAGGTAGTGGGAAATGATCTTTTCGAGTGGCTTTGTTTAGTTTACGATAATCGATGCACACTCTATGTCCGGCCACTACTCTTTGTGATATCGATTCGCCTTTAGCGTTTTTCACAACAGTGATACCTCCTTTCTTTGGTACTACATGTACTGGACTAACCCATTTACTATCAGAGATTGGATATATTATTCCAGCGTCTAGTAGTTTCTTAACTTCTTCCTTTACTACAGTGCTAAGGATTGGGTTAATTCTTCTTTGAGATTCTCTGGAGGTTTTGCAATCTTCTTCTAGCAGAATACGATGCATACAGATTGAAGGACATATTCCTTTGAGATCAGATATGTTATATCCTAACGCAGTTGGATATTTCTTTAAAACATCTAAAAGTTTCTTTGTTTCAATTGTTCCTAAACTGGAGTTGATTATAACTGGTCTTGTACATTCAGTGTCTAGGAATTCGTATCTTAGGTTTTTAGGTAAAGTTTTTAACTCTAATGTAGGTTTATTTTTACTTGGCATGGGATCCGGTGTAAGTGTTAAACTTTCGCTTAGACTATCATCCTGATATGGTTTACGCCAATTGTCATCTTCGAAAATCGGAGGAATTTGAATTTTCATAATTTCAGAATAGGTAGTTTCTTTCATTTCCATTTCTCTTACACATTCGTCAATTACATCCAATAAATAGCATGTATCCTCTATAGCTGGTGATTGTAAGAATTGCGTTAAAATAAATTCAACTTTCTCTTCACCTACTTCAAAGGTTAGCTTTCCTTTCTTTACGTTTATAATAGCTCCGACGGTAGCTAAGAATGGTCTTCCTAGTATGATAGGTGTAGTGGAGTCTTTAGAGATGTCCATGATTATAAAATCAGTAGGAATATAGAATTGTCCTATACGTACTGGGACATTTTCTAGTATGCCTGCAGGATATTTAATAGAGCGGTTGGCTAGTTGAACAGACATTTTAGTTGGTCTTAGGTCTCCCATGTCTAGCCTCTTGCAAATTGTTAAGGGCATAACACTGATACTGGCTCCTAAATCGCATAGAGCTTTGTCAATGACGAATTTTCCTATTACACAGGGTATAGAGAAACTACCTGGATCTTTTAACTTAGGAGGCATATTATTTTGAATTATTGCGCTACACTCAGCAGTAAGTTTAACGGTTCCGTTATCCTCTATCTTTTTCTTATTAGATAAGATTTCCTTTAGAAACTTAGCATACGAGGGCATTTGAGTGATAGCTTCTGTAAATGGAATAGTAATATTCAATTGATTCAGAAGTTCAACAAATTTCTTAAACTGGCCCATCGTCTTAGAATTGGTTAATCTCTGAGGGTACGGAATTGGTGGTTTATAAGGTGGTGGAGGCACATAAGGCTTTTCTTTCTCCACTGCCTCTTGATTATTATCTTCCTTTTCTTCTGGTTCATTCACCTTTTCAGTCGGCTTATCTTGCTTTTGGCACATGGCTGGATTGTCAAGTCTTGGATCGGTAGGTCCGTCAAGTTCCTTGCCACTTCTTAATATCACAGCATTGGCCTGTCCTTTTGGATTAGGTTGGGGTTGTCCAGGAAATACTCCAGCTGGTGCAGCGGTAGGTGCTTGTTGTTGAGCTACTTGTGAAATCTGAGTTTCAAGCATTTTGTTATGTGTAGCTAACGCATCTACCTTGCTTACTAATTGTTTAATCTGCTCACTAGTGTGTATGTTTTGATTTAGGAAATCCTTGTTTGTTTGAGATTGAGTAGCTATGAAGTTCTCCATCATCAACTCAAGGTTTGATTTTCTAGGAACATTAGGAGCAGTCTTTTGATATCCTGGTGGTGTAGCTGGTGCTTGACCTGGTGCATATAAAGCATTGTTGTTCTTATAAGAGAAGTTCAGATGATTCTTCCAACCTGGGTTGTATGTGTTTGACTACGGGTTTCCTTGAGCATAATTCACTTGATCTGTGGGAATTCCTGCTAATAGTTGACAATTAGGGACAGCATGTCCTGGAACTCCATATAACTCACAGTTAGGTGTTACCGCAGCCACGATGGTTGCTGGTGTTATGGTCAAGTTGTCGATCTTTTGGTTAAGTTGGTCAAACTTTGTATTGACTTGATCCAAACTACTCACTTCGTACATACCTCCTTTTGATGGTTTCTCAGTTGCGACTCTCTCGCTTCCCCATTGGTAATGGTTCTGAGCCATACTCTCGATATGTGCATAAGCATCATTATATTCTTTGTCCATTAGTGTGCCGCCTGCGGCAGCGTCAATCGTCATTCTTGTGTTGTACAAGAGTCCATTGTAGAAAGTATGGATGACCATTCATTCTACTAATCCGTGATGTGGACAAAGTCTCAACATATCTTTGTAGCATTCCCAAGCTTCGAAAAGTGACTCGTTTTCCTTTTGCTTAAATCCGTTGATTTGAGTTCTTAGCATAGCTGTCTTGCTAGGTGGGAAATATCTTGTCAAGAAGACTCTCTTTAGTTCTTCCCACGTAGTTACTGAATTCGAGGGTAGAGATTGAAGCCAGGCTCTCGCTCTGTCTCGAAGTGAAAAAGGAAAAAGACGTAATCTAATAGCTTCTTGGGTAACTCCATTAGCTTTTACAGTATCTGCGTACTGCACAAATATCGAAAGATGAAGGTTCGGATCCTAGGTAGGATTTCCGGCGAATTGATTTTGTTGCACGGCTGATATCAGTGAAGGTTTCAATTCGAAATCGTTTCGGTTGATAGCCGGTGCAGCAATGTTGGAATGCGGCTCAGCTTGTGAAGGACTAGCGTAATATTTGAGTGGATGATTTGGTTCTTCAGTCATCTCTGCGTCCTTTGATGTTCCAACCGGTTTAGGTGGATCAACTTGAAGATCTGGAATGTTGTATTTTCGTTCGTAATCGAATATTTGTCTTCTTACGTGTAAGAAGCGTTCTAATTCTTGGACTGGAGGTTGCAAGTCTTCGCCTTGAGAGCGAGTACTTGGCATACACTCGGGAAATTAGATTTGGAAAAGAATAGTTGTTACCTTAGTCTAGACAATGCTACTCTAATAGTGCACTAGTAACTAAATTAAGGTCCCCGGCAACGGCGCCAAAAACTTAATGGGGCGAAGACGCAATATGTGTCTAGCGGTATCTGAACTGCAAGCGCACAGCCTATCGAAGTAATATAAAAGATTGTCGATCCCACAGGGACTTTATAATCACTTAGTGCTAGAGGGTCTACTAGTTTAGCTAAGGTGGATTTTTGTCACGATTTTGGTTTTAAGGATTAAAAACGAGAATTAAATTTAGTTTTAATGAAATAATGAGAAGGCGGTCGGTATGTAATTATGCTAACCTATGCGGGTCAATCTAACCTAAGCTTATACAGATGGTTCACTTAAATTGTTCTGTAGAGATTATCAGTTTAAATACCCTCGACTCACACTCTTGTGGTCTTATCTCAGATCTTATTCCTAAAGCCATATGCCTGCTCTCGCTAGCCCATAAGTGTTTAGAAAATAATTTTTGAAAACTTAATAAGTCTAATTCATTTTAAAGCGCTCTCGCTGTATTTAAATCAAATGCCTAACTTTAGCTATCCGGTTAAAATCTCACACTCTCGTGGTCTCGACCTAACCTATTACACTTTTCTTACTCTCGTAACAAAAAGATTAATTTTAATTATAAAAATTCTCAGCCAGAATATAAGTTCTTAATTATTTTAGCTTAGATTCGATTTTACCGGTTTGGTTTAGTTTATTACATACCGCCTAATTAATTTAGCTACTCATTTTTGTTGTACCAGACAGATGCAGAAACAGACAAATATTAATTAAAACATACATTATAAAATAAAAACAATATCTTAACATAAACAAACAAATAACTTAATATAAATGCGAAAATATAAAAACCTGAATGATTGAAATCTTAAAACTCCTTCTTCCACAGACTGGTAAGCTCGGAGTGCGGAACCGGAATCAAAAACTAATACTAAACAAATTCTGAAGGCTTAAAAAGAAATTAATAATAACAATTTCCTAATGTTGGAAATTGTTATTGAGTTTGGTTTGGATATAGAAGCAGAAAATTAAACAAGAACAATTACTAAAAAAATTAAATACGGGTGCAACAAAATTGCGGCAGAGCTTCCGCGGAAAAGTTAGAAAAAATACTCTCTGTTCTCTAATTCGTAACTAGGCTATTTATAGAAATAATTTTTGGGCTTGGGAAGTTGAAATTCATGAGCGTGGGTATCGTTCCGTTGAAGAGAGAATCCAGGGAAAAATGCATACTGGGTTTGAGAAATAATAGGAGTCACTTTTTGACTCACGTTGCACGTCTTCATGACCAATTCAATTTAATTAAACCTATTTTCCTTTGTCACGTTCGTGACAAAGGCGTCACGGCCACTTTTTCCTTTTCCAGCGTGTCACGGTCGTGACACATAGGTAACGGTCGTGAGACCTCCAAGTTGGGCGTCACGGTCGTGATGATGTGGTAACGACCGTGAGTGTTACAAAATATGCAGACTTTGGCAGAATTCCTCGCTTCTTCTTCTTTTCATGCTTGTTTTTGTTCATTTGATCTTTGGCTCATGGTTTAGCTCTAGAAATGTTATACCTGCAATATGACATAAAAAAAACTCGAAGAATCGGGAGTTAATAGGATAAATGTGCGATAAAACGGACTTAAAACGTAGCAATAAGGTGATACGATTTCTCGTTATCAATGTGCAAGCCATATTTTCTGACCTTATTGAGAAGACAATGGAAGTCTTCATGGACGACTTTTCGGTGTTTGGAGCTTCATTTGATCTTTGCTTGAAAAAACTTGGAAACATTGTTAGAAAGATGTGTTAAAATAAACCTGGTGTTGAATTGGGAGAAATGTCACTTCATGGTGATGAAGGGGGTTGTGCTTGGGCACAAAGTTTCTTCGAGAGGCCTAGAGGTGGATCAAGCAAAAATGGAAGTAATTGCAAAGTTTCCTCCTCCGAACAACATCAAAGGAATAAGACGTTTCTTGGGCCATACAGGATTTTATCGCTTGTTCATCAAGGATTTTGCCAAAGTGGCGAGACCACTAAGCAACTTGCTTAACAAAGATCAGGTATTTATCTTTCATGACCTTTGTCTTTTATCTTTCCAAGTCCTAAAAGAAAACCTTGTCACCGCTCCCAAAATCATTGCCCCAAATTGGAATTTAAATTTTGAACTTATGTGCGATGCAAGTGATTATGCCGTTGGAGCGGTGCTAGGGCAAAGTTCTTAATGAGACACAAGTGAATTATGCAACAACAGAAAAATAATTTTTAGCCATAGTGTATGTGCTTGAGAAGTTTCGTTCTTACTTGATAGGTTCAAAATTTGTCGTCTACAAGGATCATTCCGCGATCAAATATTTGCTAACCAAACCGGATTCTAAGAAAAGGCTTATCCGTTGGATCCTTCTTCTCCAAGAGTTTGACTTGGAGATTAGAGACAAGAAAGGATCGGAAAATTTGGTAGCAAATCATTTATCGCGGTTGGTAAATATGGACGTAACTAAATCTGAAATTGAAATCCGGGAAGAATTTCCGAATGAAAAATTGTTTATGGTCCAAGTTAGGCTATGGTTTTCCTACTTTGCTAACCACAAAGCAACAGGTTGGATTCCTGAAGACCTAACTTGGAATCAAAAACAAAAGTTCTTATCGGATGCACAATTCTATGTGTGGGATGAACCTTATCTGTTTAAAATTTGTGGAAACAATTTGTAGAGAAGGTGTGTGACAAGTGACGAAGCTAAAATCATTCTTTGGCATTGTCATAACTCACCATATGGAGGACATTTCAATGGATCTAGAACGGCAACTAAAATCCTTCAATTGGGATTTTATTGTCTGTTTCCACCATCTTTCACTAATGAATACATTTTGGTTGCGGTTGATTATGTTTCAAAATGGTTGGAAGTTATTGCTTCACCGAGGGCGGATGGAAAAACAGTGATTAAATTTCTAAAGAAAAATATTTTTGCCTGTTTTGGAACCCTTCGAATTTTGATTAGTGATGGTGGGTCCACTTTTGTAATGCACCTCTTGAAAGCATTTTGAAACAATATGGTGTGTCACATAAAGTTGTGACTCCCTACTATCCCCAGTCAAACAGGAAAACTGAGGTGTCAAATAGGGAGGTAAAAAGGATTTTAGAAAAAAAAATGTTTATGGGTTGAGGAAGAATTGGTCGCAAAAATTGGATGAAGCTTTGTGGGCATATCGCACCGCTTACAAAGCTCCAATCGGCTTAACTCCATTCCAAATGGTTTATGGCAAGACATTCCATTTACCGGTTGAAATGGAGCATAAAGCTTTGTGGGCTTTAAAATTGCTAAATTTCGACCCAAACTCAGCCCGAACAAAACGAAAAGTGCAACTGAGTGAGCTAGAAGAAATGAGAAATACAACTTATCATTCAAGTTATTTGTACAAAGAAAAGATAAAGACTTACCATGATAAGAAAATTAAACTCAAAGAATTCAAAACTGGACAACTGGTTTTACTTTTCAACTCCCAATTAAAGCTTTTTTCCGGAAAAGTTGAAGAGTAAATGGTTCATACCATTTTGGGTTAAGGAAGTCAAATAATATGGAGCTGTGGTGATCGAGGATCTTGAAAAAAAAGATAGTTGGTCGGTCATGGCCAACGTCTAAATATTTACCTTGGAGGTAACTTCGATCGGGAGAGTCGTTCTGTTGCCCTCAATGATCGTTGATCATCGTGGACAGTCGAGCTTATCCGACGTTAAACAATCGCTTGTTGGGAGGCACCCCAACTTTGTATGTTTTTACTGTTTTTATGTTAATTATGATGTTTATGAGTGTTTTTGGAGCTAGAAATGTGATTTTTGAACTGCTGGGAGATGTTTGGGTGTTGCAGAGATCGCTTAGAGAGCGTGTCTAAGAAGCTTCCAATGAGTTGCTCGCTTAACGAGCTGAGCGAAATTTGAAGAAAAAAAATGTTTCCGAACTGGGCCCATCTAGCCAGACCAGACCCAATTCAGGTTTATGAAGGAAGGAGAGGGCTAGGGTTGCCTCTTTCTCTCATTTTCACAAAAATTTCAAAAGATTTCTTCTCTTAGTCCACTTTCCTTCAAGCTTCAAGGATTTTTGCTCATCTCCTAACAATTTTCGCCAAATGTAAGTTTAATTTTCTATGTTTTTCATAATTTTCTTCAAAACCCATTTTTGGGGAGTTTTTGAATTTTCTTCATGAAACTTCTATTGTTTTTGCTGTCTATATGCTTCTACCATCTCCCTTTGTTGTTCTTAAGTAGAAATTTTGGTTGCACGTGGCTTAGGGTAAGAGGAATTGAAGCATTATGGCATAAACTTGAGAAGTTTTCTGATTGTTATTAGTTAGAGTTATTATTGTGAAGTATCTCTGTTATAATGGATGTTAGAATGGGTATTAGGTCTATTTGTATTGTGGAATTACCCCTGAGCATTAGGGAATTTTTCTGCAATTTCGCAGAGTTCGCTAAGCGAGACCTGGGAATTGCAGAAAAATTCTCCCTTTTTTTATTGTTTTGAACACATGGGGCAATTGTTGTAGTTTTATTAGGAATTTTAGTAATTTTGTAACTTGTTTTTAGTTTCTAATTTTACCGGGTTGCTTGTGTTTTTTGTGCGTTTTTGCTTTCTTGTTTTTCAGATGTCAAGCAGATCAAAGAGAGGCCGGGTTTCAGCACCATCTTCCTTGAGAGGCCCTCCAACTGTAGCTTATGATAGGGCACACTTTCTAGGTCCGATACACCACGAGAGATACTTGTAGTTAGAAAGGAGATCGGTGTGGGCGGATAGACTGGTTCGATTAAGCCCTACTAGGTACTACAAGATTGTCGGGGATGAATTGGAAATTGATGGCTTTGTTGTGCTGTGTGAACCTCACCCAGAGTTTCAGTTGTAGATTGTGAGGGAATTCTTCGTGAATGCCCTTCCAACAGGTGCTGAAAACGACCCTTTTGCTTACAGAACTTGGGTGAGGGGAAAACCGATCGATTTCTCGAGAGACAACATAAGTCGGTATCTGGGAGATAATGTACAGCTGGAGGAAGATGTCCTTTGTGATTATGGAAGGTTGCGAGCAAGAAGGAATTGGAATATTGAGGACATTAAGAGGCGCGTTTGCTTTTAAGACCACTCATACGAGGTGAGTTCCACGGGAGCACCTTTACGCTTTAAGAGAGGAACACTAAAAATCAAAGCTCAGATTTACATATCGGTTGTCTTGCACAACCTGATGCCAAGGAGCCACACCTCAGATATCACGATTGAGGTGACTGCTCTCCTCTATTGAATTATGGAAGGCAAGACAGTGGACCTTGCTCGAATCATATCCACTAAGTTTCGAAGGATTGCTACGAGTGGTACACCTTATGGCTCGAGGGCGACCTGCAGACTCACTCACCCTGGTTTAGTTATGGCCTTGTGTAAGGCAATTGGAGTCACACTTCCCTCGCTCGGGAATGTGAAGCTAGCTCTGATTGATAATGAGTTTGCTTCCAGATTTTGTGATCCCACACTTGCTGCTGCTCCAGTTGCTTCTGTTCCTCCTTTTGGGGGTGTACCTTTTGGTCGGATGCCTTCTGCTGGGCATGTTGTTGATCCTAGCTCGGTTGCTAACTAGGCGATGCACGAATATCACCACCGTGATTTATCTTTCATATACGAGTCCATGTTGCAGTTGCAGGTACAAATCAAGTAACCCTCATGTAGACCACTCTCTTCAATCCATGGAGGAGTTCAAAGCTTATACTGTGGCCTGAGGACATGTCTGGTTCTTAGAGGGGGGCAACTGGTGATGGCGTGGATGATGCTGATGCTGATGATGATGATGACATATCCATCGGTATCACATGTGACAGATCCGGAACATACTTCCGAAGCTGCGAAACATGAAACACATCATGCAAATTGAACAATCTTGGTGGCAACGCCACTCTATACGCAACAGGTCAAACTCTCGTCGGAATCTGGTACGGTCCAATAAACTTAGGAGTAAGCTTCCTCAAGTTCAAAGCTCTTCCTACACCGGTCACCGGAGTAACCCTAAAAAATGCATGGTCTTCTTCTTGAAATTCAAGATCCTTTCTCCTCTTATCATGTCTGTGAAGTCTTCATCTTATCTCGAATTAACTTCACCATATCAGTAGTCTGTTATATAATATCAGGTCCAAGTACAACACTCTCACCTGATTCATGCCAACACAAAGGTGTCCGACATCTCCGGCCATACAAAGCTTCAAACGGTGTCATTCTGATACTAGAATGATAACTATTGTTATAAGTAAATTAAATCAACGACAAGTGACTATCCCAAGCACCTCATTGTTCAAGTACACAAGCCCTCAACAAATCCTCCAGAGATTGTATCGTCCTCTCTGTCTGTCCATCAGTCTGAGGATGATAAGCTGAACTCAACTTCATTTTTGAACCCAATGCCTCTTACAAACTCTCCCAAAACCTCGAAGTAAACTGCAGATCTCTATCCGACACAATATTCAAAGGTATTCCATGCAACTTCATAATTACACCAACATATATCTCTGCCAATCTCTACAAAGAATAGGTAATACCAATCGGTATAAAATGGGCTGACTTAGTCAACCTATCAATGATCACCCAAATGGAATCATGCCCTATTGGAGTAGTAGGTAACCCCGTAACAAAATCCATTGATATATTATCCCATTTCCACTCGGGAATATCCAATGGTTGCATCAAACCGGCAGGTTTCTGATGTTTCACTTTTGACTTCTGACAAGTCAAGCATGCATACACAAACTGAGCCACATCACGCTTCATACCAGGCCACCAAAATATCTTCTTTAAATCCTGATACATTTTCATCGCTCCTGGATGAATACTCAAACCACTCATATGCCCTTCTTCCAGAATCATTCTCTTCAATTCAAGATC
This sequence comes from Lathyrus aphaca, assembly GCA_963966055.1. Classification (NCBI taxonomy): domain Eukaryota; kingdom Viridiplantae; phylum Streptophyta; class Magnoliopsida; order Fabales; family Fabaceae; genus Lathyrus; species Lathyrus aphaca. The sequence continues at coordinate 75,432,885 of OZ014519.1, forward strand.
ATCAAGAATACAAATATGATCCCGAAATCTAAGTAACTCGGGAATATCCAATGGTTGCATCAAACCGGCAGGTTTCTGATGTTTCACTTTTGACTTCTGACAAGTCAAGCATGCATACACAAACTGAGCCACATCACGCTTCATACCAGGCCACCAAAATATCTTCTTTAAATCCTGATACATTTTCATCGCTCCTGGATGAATACTCAAACCACTCATATGCCCTTCTTCCAGAATCATTCTCTTCAATTCAAGATCATCAAGAATACAAATATGATCCCGAAATCTAAGTACTCCCTGTTTATCAACTCGAAACTCGTTATTTCCAACTCGTTCATCACTAACTATTAGGTCCACCAATTTCACATCTGACTTCTGACTTTCCCGAATACGGTCAAGAAAATCATTATTAACCTTCAGCATACCCAACATCACATTATGAGGTGTTTTTTCACAAACCAAACTCATATCTCTGAATTGTTCAATCAACTCCAACTCTCTAGCCATCATAGCTGACATATGCAATGTCTTCCGACTCAAGGCATCAACTACAACATTAGCCTTATCTGGATGATAATTCAAACTAAAATCATAATCCTTCAAAATTTTCCAACCAATGTCTCTGCCTCATATTCAACTATTTCTGATCAAAGAAATATTTCAAACTCTTATGATCACTATACACCTCAAACCTCGAACCATACAAATAATGCCTCCAATTCTTTAACACGAAAACTACACCTGCTAACTCTAAATCGTGAGTAGGATAATTCCTCTCATGAATTATCAACTGACGCGAAGCATACGCCACAACCTGACCATCTTACATCAATATTCCACCTAAACCCATCAAAGAAGCATCACAATAAACTACAAACGGTTCATCTGCTTTTGGCAAAATCAAAACTGGTGCAGTAGTCAACTTCTTATTTAGCTTAATAAAACTCTTCTCACACTGAGAATCCCACACAAACGCTTTATTCTTACAAGTCAATTGGGTCAACGGAAGTGCCAACTTCGAAAATCCCTCAATAAATCTTCGATAATAACCTGTTAATCCCAAGAAACTTCTAATCTCTGTCACTGACTTTGGAGCCTCCCACTGCAGCAATGCATCTACTTTGGATAGGTCCATAACAATCCTTTTTTCCGAAATTACATGACCAAGAAAATTCACCTCTTTCAACCAGAATTCGCACTTCAACAATTTAGCATACAATTTCTTCTCTTTCAATACTTGCAACACTATTCACAAATGTTCAACGTGCTCTTCTTCTGACTTAGAGTAAATTAGAATGTAATCTATAAAAACAACAACAAATTGGTCCAAATACTCATGGAAAATCCGATTCATAATTCCATGAATACATCAGGTGCATTAGTAACTCCAAATGGCATCACTACATATTCATAGTGTACATATCGAGTCCTAAAAGTAGTCTTCTGAATATTTCCATCCTTCACTCTTATTTGATATTAACCCGGTCGCAAATCTATTTTACTAAATACACGAGCACCAACCAACTGATCCATCAGATCATCTATCCTTGGAAGCGGATACTTATTCTTGATTGTCACCTTATTCAGTTGCTTATAATCAATACACAATCTCATACTATCATCCTTCTTTTTTACCAACAATACGGGTGCTCCCCATGGTGATACACTCGGTCTCACAAATTTCTTTTCTAACAGTTCCTCTAATTTTTTCTTCAACTCCGATAACTCGGAAGCCAACATACGATAAGGTGCCATTGAAATAGGTCTCATTCCCAGCACAAGATCAATACTGAATTCCACCTCTCTTTCTGGCAGCACATCTACAACATCATTTGGAAACACTTCCGAAAAATCTCTCACCACTTGCATTTCACTAATTTCCATATCATTCTCCACCGACAACAAAGCAAACAACGCCAAAACTTGCGCCTCATCATCCATAAGCTCTTTTAACTCTCGAGCAGACAAATAACCAACTTCTTCATCCTCTTCACCAGGAGTAAGAAACCGAACCGACTTACTGAAGCAATTAATATGAACATGGTTGTACTCCAACCAATTCATACCTAGAATCACATCCAAACCTCTCTACGACAAGAAAACCAAATCCACACCAAAGTCCTTACCATAAATCGATAATGGACAGTTCAGACACACGAGAGAAGTAATTAACGACCCATCAACTGGAGTCTCAATAACCATCTCTCCTTCATTGGAGAAACAACAAGTCCTAATCTCCTCACACAATCAATTAAAATTAAATAGTGTGTCGCACCAGTGTCAATCATAGTAATCAAAGGAATACTATTAATATGACAAATACCTTTGATCAAACGATCCTCACTGGAAGTTTGTGTCCCTGTCAAAGCGAACACCTTTCATCCAGTTGCAGTTTTCTTGGGCTTCTGACAATGCATACTGATATGACCTTGCTGTCCATAGTTGTAGCAAGTAACCAGGTTTGTCTTGCACTCAGCAATCAAGTGTCCAGGCTGACCATACTTGAAACATTTCTTCATATCACTCGTGCATTCATTGACACGATGACCCATCTCACTACACCTATAACACTTAAGTGAAGCAAGAGCACCTCCCCCACCTGGCCTTTTACATTCATTTTGTTTATGCTTAGCCTTATCAGCATGAGCTGCATAAGGTTTTCCACAATGCATTTGATGTTTCCCTATTCTCTCAGCTAAACCTTTGAAATGCTCAGATCGAGCCTTACTGTCTTCTTCGAAGATCATAAAATAATCCACCAAATCCGGAAACCTTCGGATCCTCTGATAGCCAATCTCCTGCTTAATCTCAAGCCTCAAAACATTCTCGAACTTGACACATTTCGAGAACTCAGCAGTCGCTTCGTTATAATGAGGATAAAACTTCGCTAGATCGGTAAACTTAGCAACATACTCGGTCACTGACATACTACCATGTTTCAGCTCTAGAAACTCAACTTCCTTCTTTCCCCGAATATCTTCAGGAAAATACTTTCTCAAAAATTCCCTCTTAAACACAACCTAGGTGACTGCTTTACCAGCCGCATCCAATCGTTGACGAGTGCCAACCCACCAATCATCAGCTCCAGTTACTAGTTTGTACGCACCCAACCACACCTTGCTTCCCCTTGAACACTCCATAACTCTGAATATTCTCTCAATCTCCTTGAGCCAATCTTGTGCTCCATCAGGATCATACTTCCCCTTGAATGTTGGCGGATCATTCTTCCTGAACTCGTCACTTTCACGATCCCCGACATTCCTCGGATTTTGCACAACCTGTGCCATCGCTTGCATAGCAGCGACAAGTGCAACATCGTTTCTTCCAGCCATTCTAAATATGTCATACAACAACAATCCAACAACAATTTAGAATAAATAACAACAATCACAATTCTCAACACTCAACAACAACACCACAACTCAACGACTCAACTACTTGGTCGGACGGACCGACCAACTCTCATACCACTTTGTAACACCCAAATTACCCCACGAAAATTTTCATAAAAATCAGAGTATAATTTTCAATAAAAGTATTTGAGTGCCACAATTCAACTCAAAACCACACTTGGCTCGATGATACGTTTTCAAAATAAATTGTTCAACATGCAGCGAAAAATATTATAAAAGAAATTCTAAGTCTTTAAACAACTACAAAATGTTTTCTTAAAGAAAATAAACAAAACAAGATCGTCCTGACACCCAAAACTACGTATCAGAGTTGACATCCTTACAACGTGAAGTACATCGACTTCACTGACCACCACTCGACTTATCCAGCTCACCTGCATGTTACCAACACAAAGATAACATTCAAATAGAAGGGGTGGGATACTTACATCATAAAGAGCAATATAATAAGGATTATCAAATATCATAAATAAAGCATCATTTCACAACAATAACTATACCTCCACATCATATACACAAAAACATAATACACATCATCAACATCATACACAACAACAACAATCATTATGCAACGAGACTCTACTTGACTCTATGCATATGGTGCCAATTACGATCTTTATTTCAAGATCCAGTTCCCGTCAGAACTCTCGACCCCTCTTTCATGGTCCAGTATGACCCCTATTTCATGATCACACCCTCGACCCCTATTTCATGGTCACGTACGATCCCTTTTTCATGACCGCACCTACACCATAACAATGACATACCCCACCTTCAACTATGCAACATGTCACACAACACCAATGACATACATACATATATACAACGGATACATCCTACCACTCAAAAACAACTAATTATCATCAACATCATGCATATTTTAGCATATAACAACATAAATCCACTTTAACCACCATAAACACAACAACAACAACAACAACAACAACCTATTACATATACATAAGTCAACAACAATCATACGTAACTCATCACAACAACAATAAAGCTAACAAACATATCAACCATGTTTAGATTCAAGTTATACTATTGATCCCTACAGTTATGTGTATAACTTCTCTTTTACTACTTTCAACTATAAAATCAATACGAACATCGAAATCATCATAATTCACCAAAACAGAGGGCTGACACGGCCCCCTGTGTCACCTGACACGGCCCGTGTCATAGGTCTAAGCACATGCCTTCCAAAAACACATCAAGTAGCCAAACACAGTGGTCTGACACGGCCCCCCCATGTCAGCTGACACGGACCGTGTCAGGTCCACTGTACCAAAACTTTAGTTTTATTAAAAACCAGAGGGCTGGCATAACCCCCCGTGTCACCTGACACAGCCTGTGTCAGACTGCGATAAAACCCAATTTTCTTCCCAAACAATTTCCTGCTGCGACTTTGTTCTCAAAAACCCAAAAATCAGTTCTTCTAAAGACATAATTGCATCAAAATGATCAAACAACATCCATACCTCAACACATAACCGTTAGAGTCACTCTAATTCATCATTCTATCCACCCTAACTCACTTTATATTATCAACATCAAAATTTTCAACTTCTAATCATCAACCTACTCAATCCCCATTATAAAACCCTTAAAGATGGAAGAATCCCACCCTTACCATGATATTGACGAGAAATTCTTCCTCGCGGATTCTCCTTCACGTTCTAGCCATTTCCTTCTTCTTCTCTCAACTTCTCTCGGTCATTCTATCATTCTCACAAACACGATTATTTTCCCATTCTTTTTCCTTATTCCAACATAACCCCTTAGACACAATCTATGAACTCCCCTCTTTACCCTCACTAATTTCACCAAATGACCATCTTACCCTTTACCTTTTATTATTCCAATATTTAATTTATCCAATAATAATATTATCCATCATAATATAATTCTTTAAAATAATATTATATTCAATAAAATATTATTCTTTCACACACCAAGCATTATAATCCAATTAAAGATAAATAAATAGAATTTGGGGCATTACAGCAGGAATATCCGTATCCATGTATCCAATGAGTGACCAGTTCATATGCATATAAAATCCAAAATTTTATATTTTCCTCGTTTTCCCCTTCCTTCTTCAGACATGTTCTTAGTCTTTCTCTGTCTCTTTCTTTCTTTCTCTCTCTCTCTCTCTCTCTCTCTCTCTCTCTCTTTCATCTTTCTCATGTCATCACCTTAAATGATATCAATCTCACATATTCGTCGTCATTCTTTCGTATTTCTCTCTTTCTCTCTCTCTCTCTCTCTCTCTCTCTCTCTCCCAGGGCTTCAACTCTGATCATCATTCATTAGTCATTCATCAGTATTGAGTTTGATCATACTTTGTTTTAGTGGAAAAGTGTGAAATGTGACTGTGAACCATGGAAAAGCTTCAATACAACTGTGTAATATATCCAAACTCTATACTATTTATTTTTTGTTATGTTGTTTTGTACATAGTTTGCATGTTTGAGGAATTTGAGAGTTCTATAAGTTGTATACAGTTTGACCTAAAGACCAACAATGTTATGAACTGATGATTGCAGAATCGTTCTTGAGTTCCTTTATTTATGAACTGATGATTTCTCAAATGTTTTGCCTAATACAAATTATTGGGAAAATATTCATCATATTTACAAGTTTTTGGAAGTTTTTGCTAATGTGACATCAATTATTAGTGGCATTTCTTACTCTACTGCTAATTTGCTTTTAGATGAGCTTTATAGGGTGAAGGTTTTACTTGATAATCCCTTAGACATCTCAAACAATCCTCAGTTGCAGGCCCTTGGTAATGAAATGAAGTTGAAGTTAAGTATTGGGCAAAGTCTAATACATTGATTTCTATTGGTGCAGTTCTTGATCCAAGGTATGTACATTTTTATGTTGCCATTAATTATACTTTAGGTTACCTTGTGATTACTTAATGTTGCCTTGTGATTAATTGATGTTGCCTTGTGATTAATTATGTTGCCTCAATTGATATTAAGTAGCCTATGATGAATTTGAGGCTTGTCTGCATTTTGGTTTATATTGTCTGCATTCTGATGTGAAATAAAATTGCTTTAGTTGGATGATGTTGATATTATGTAGCCTATGATGAATTTGAGGCTTGTCTGCATACTGGTTTATATTGTCTGCATTCTGATATGATGTGAAATTGCTTTAGTTGGATGATGCTGATATTATGTAGCCTATGATGAATTTGAGGCTTGTCTGCATTATGTGTGACATCAATTGTGCTTAGGTATTACATGATGTTGCCTTTGTGAGTTGTGATTTAATTGTGCCAATGATGCTTCTGTTATGGATTGCCTGATATAATATGAATCTTTGTCTGAGCCCAACTAGGTTACCTCTTTGTGTGACATTAGTTGTCTATCTCTGAGCCCACTTGTGTTACCTCTTATTGACATTAGTTGCCTATGATGAAATCCGTTTCTAAGGCTAAAAATACATTGGAAATACTTTAGTTGGTTGACAAATTTTCTTGTTCAAATAGGTATAAAATGATTTTCATCAAATGAGTATACCCATTCTTGTATCCAAATGTTACTCAAGTTACTGCCCATGAACAAGAGTTGGTAACCAACTTAAAAACTCTATTCCAATTATATCAAGATACATATGGAGTTAATGATGCCCCTGTGTTTGAAACTCTTGAAATATGAACTAGTTCTGGGTTGGGAAGCAGAAGTTTTGAGATGTTTTTAGAAACTGTTGTTGGTAGTTCTAATTCAAAATTTGATCTTGAATTATATCTCAAGGAGTCTCCATTGAAGGTTCCCTCAAACACCAAGTTTGATGTTTTAACTTGGTGGATGGGAAATGAAGCCAAATATTTTGTTCTTAGTAAATTAGCAAAGGATATCCTAATTGTTCCAGTTACAATTGTGGCTTCAAAAGCAATTTTTAGTGCATGCATAAGGATTATTGATCCTAAACAATCTTCAATGAAAACTAAGACAGTGAAAATGGTACTTTGTGGGGATGATTGGGTGAAGGAGGGATACAATATTAAATAAGGATCAACTTCAAGTATTGTAAGTATTTAATGGTTTATGGTCTATTTATGTTGATTATTACATTTATGTTGCATTCTTTAACATCTTTTTTCTAATTTTGTAGCTTGAGGAACCTCGAGATGAACCTCTAACATATGATTTTGGTCAGCAGTAGGATTCGGGTGTCGCTTCTTTGTGATGTTATTTTGTTGCTTTGTAATGTTATAACTTCAATGTCAACGATTAACTTGTTCTGAGACATCATTCACAAATCACAAATGTAATTCTGAATATTTTGTATGGTTTATTGGTTTTGGATAAACTTTTTGTACTATCGAACAAGTTGTATATTTATTCTCATATCCCTACATATTAAATTTTTGGACAAAAATACTCACATGTAAATATTATATATTTCAAAATTTTAAATAAAATATGTTAATTTCAATTTTAAATTTATTTATTTTACACACCGAATTTAAGAATGTTATTACTTCCTGTTTGTGTTGGGTTTGTTTTTTTCACACCAGGAATATCACTACTTCCAGTTTATGATCGTTTTGTACCATGTGAAGCTGAAACAAAATGGCTTGACTGTGTGTTTTGGAGTCCATGTTTGACAATTTCACTTTGTATGTAGTGTAGTAGGCTCACTTTGGCTTAGGCGTGTGGTTGGCTCGTGTGCAGTAGTGCATTTTAAAAAAGCTAGCAGCTTATATCACGTGCCTTCATGTGGCTAGTGGTTGGATAAGCTTGAGAGGTCTTCACGTTGAAAAGTTGATAACAAAATTAATACAAACCGGAAGTAGTGATATTGTTACTTCTGGTGTGAAAAATAAATAAAGTTAAAATCATAATTAGCTTATTTTGTACTTTCAGAGTGCAAATTTGTTGAATCGGATCTAGAGGTATCTCGGAAGAGAGATTTTTGCGGAGAAAAATAATTACTATTTGTAAAATAAAAGAGAAGAAAAAAAAATGAAAATTTTAAAATATACAATATTTATATGGGAGTATTTTCGTCCCAAAATTTGATAGATATAAATATGAGAATAAATATAAAGATATAAAATAAAATTTTCGGACTTCAAATACCTTGTCCGTTCCCGACCGAAAACAGCCCGTGACACGTATTGTCACTTGGCAAAAGGAGCTATTTTCATTGACCCTTAAAAATGTATTAGTCAAAAGTAAGGTTTGACGCAAATTACTTTTTACCGGAACGGTAAATTAGGCATATTCTAGTCTTAGTTAGATCCTAAATAGTTGATAGGAGATGAAAGAAAATTGGACATATGCAAAGATTGGACATGTGGCTGGGGCCCATAAAATAAAAGAAAAAATAATGATAAAATCTTTATAAATAGTGAGAAAATCTGTCATCAGAAACTGATCATCGATTCTCCAGTATTTTGGTGCATTTTCAGTGACGAGGAATCTCCAATTGAAATCTATCGAGCGTCTCTACGCGTAACTCTGTGCGCTACCTGTATCCCAAAACAATGGCTGAAAATAGCACCAGCCACGATTGCGGTGCCACCGTCACTCGTGTGATTCGAGTTCGATCTCTTTCATTGAATTTTTCTATTTCTTTTTTCTATTAGGTTTTCCATATATATTATATCACATGCAAAGCCAATCCAGTTCACCGGTTACGTTTGTATCTGAGCTTTGTTACGTTTTGTTCCAGTTTTAGAAACCTAATCCATGTGAATGATTAGGAACTTATACATATATGATATAACTTCGAGTTGTTTGAACCATTCAATATTTAGTTAATTTGTTATTGTTGATTCTTGCATTTTTTTTGTCTTTTCACTTCTTCCTTTCCTATTATATTTGTTATTGTTGATTCTTCATGATTTTATTGAATCAGGAACCAAGACCAGCTTCTGGGCCTATAACAGTGGAGGAAATTATGGCTGTTCTAATGCAAAGGGCTCGAATAAGCACCGCGGAGCTGGTGGGTACATTTAAGGCCAGACTAAGATATCCAGAGGTAAGCCGGTAAGCACTAATTTTGCTTTATCACGGTGTTTTACTCAATTTACATTGCACTGCGTGCTTGTTTTCTATGTGTAGGATAAGAAAGCATTTGCCGAAATCCTGAAGAGAATCTCTAAGATACAGACAACTACAAGTGGAATCAATTATATTATCCTGAGAAAGAGTTCACCATCCACTTTTGTATGTGATGTTTATATTATTAGGAAATTATACATAGATAATATAACTTAGGAGTTGATGGAATTGGAAACATTCCATATTTGGTTTATTTGTGTGGTTGATTCTAGCATTCCTGGTTTAACTTATTCTGTTAATCATAATTGCAGGGTGAAGGCGACGGAGAAGTTGTAAGGATTTTTCCTTCTCTTTTTCCTTTAACTTAATGTCGTTTGTATTTTCTAGATTTCATCATCTTGAGTTAAGCAGCTGATCATGTTTATTTGTCTAGATTGATGCTCCTGCGAAAGCAAACGGAAACTAAGGAAGAACCTGTTGACAACATTGTCTAAATAAACTAAGGTAAGTTCTAATTTTGCTTTATCCTTGTCTAAACTGAATATGTTTGCTTAAATAGAAAGCATGCTAATACACCAGCTTCACACTTATAGTACATCTATATTTATGAAAATTACTTTAATCTTTAGATCGAATGTGACTGATATTTGTCAATAATGGATTAAATTGATGCAATGTTGGATTTCATGGTAAATTATTGCTACCTTTTCTCAACATCTGAACATTTGAAGATAGTTTTAACCATGATTTTGCCAATTTGTAGCCAATTTCAAAACCAGACTAGATCGATTCAAGTCATTCAACTATAGACTAGAATAGACATATATAAACGTCGAGAAAAAGAAAAACACATTCTTGGTTTAACCAGAATGGAGTTATCTGAACTGGTCGAATTTTCATTAACATGATCATCTAAAAATTAGAGTTTTTATTACTGTACTTTACATTGCACTGCATGCTTGTTTGCTATGTGTAGGATAAAGAGAATCTCCAAGATACGGAAATCTACAACTTGAAACAATTATATTATCCTGAGAAAGACTTAACTAGGCATTATATGTGTAACTGTGTCTAACAGCTTACACAAGTTAATTCAGATAACTTTCATGTTTTGTGCATCATGTTCAAGATGTCATGGGGAGTTTGGTATTGATTTTAGTATGTTGATCACCATTAAGTAATACTACTTTTGTTTGGTATTGAATTACTTTGAAATAAAATTTGAATTTCGTTTTAAAAATAATATAATTTTAGTGATTATAGAAAAAACTAAATTTGTTTGAATGAAAAAAATAAAACTATTTTAAATTGAAAGCAATGAAATATAATATTTTTTTGTTGTTGCAATTAGCTTTGATTTTGAAGCAAAATAATGGGACAATAATTTAGCTAATTGTTACTGTAATGTAGATTAAGTATTCTACTTGGAACTTGTTTATAATGATGTAATTGGTGAGATTGTATAAATGTATTGTTCATCCCTTTTAAAATATTAACTTTATCAAAGCACTGTGATTAACTTTTATTGTATTTTTTACTTTTTACTATTATTTTTACTATGATTTTAGGCCTATTTGCCTTATAAATAGCATGTACCGGATTTTGGCCAAGTTAATTGCTTCTAGATTAAAGGTGGTTGTGGGGAAGCTAGTTTCGAGTTGTCAATCTACTTTCATTCCAAATAGGAATATGTTTAAGAAGTGCATGATGGTAAAGGTGGATTTTGAAAAAGCATATGATTGTGTGTCTTGGGATTTTCTTAGATACTTGTTGAGAAGAATGAGTTTTGGTGTGAAGTGGAGAAGTTGGATCGAGACTCTTATTTTTAATAGTTCTATTCCGATTCTTGTCAACGGAAGTACGACCCAAGATTTTTCGGTTTCTAGAGGCTTAAGACAAAGAGATTCGCTTTCTCCTTTTCTCTTTTTATTGGTTGCGGAAGGTTTGACGGGCATGGTTAAAGTGGCTTCCTCTTTGGGTGATTTAAAGGATTTTCATATTGATAATCGAATGCATTTTGAGATTCTTCAATTTGTTGATGATATTATTTTAATTGGGGAAGATTCTTGGAATAACCTTTGGACGTTCAAGGCTATTCTCCGGGGTTTCAAGTTAGCTTCCGGATTGCGAGTTAACTTAAATAAGAGTATGCTTCATGGTGTGAATTTCGACCCGGATTTTATTCAAGCGACTTCATCTTTTCTTAATTGTGAGATTGATTCCTCTTCCTTTTCTTTTTTAGGTATTCTGGTTGGCATTAATCCAAGAGATGTGATGTTTGGAGACCAATCATTTCCAAGTTTAAAAGGAGACTATGAGGGTGGCATGATAAGCATCTTACTTTTGGTGGGACGGTGGTTCTTTTGAACTCTATTTTGTCTAGTTTATCGATCTATTTATTTTCCTTCTATAAGGCTCATAAGGCTACCATCAATGAGATTATTATGCTTCAAAGAAATTTTCTTTGGGGTGGCGATGATGTGAAGAGGAAGATTAGTTAGATTTCTTGGGATAAGGTTTGTCTTCCAAAGAAGGAAGGGGGTCTTGGTGTGAGGCATGGTGGGAAATTCAATCTTGCTCTCCTTAGCAAATAGAAGTGGCGAATTTTAAATGAAGAGAACTCTTTATGGTCTAACTTTCTTTCTTGTAGGTATGGTGATATTAAAAGAGCAATGCTTGAGATTCCATCTTTTAATGTGAGAAGTAAAGTTTCTCTCTGGTGGAGGGATATTTGTGCGGTAGGTAGTTCTAATTCGAGTCTTTATGGCATTTGGTTCTCTTCATTTATTTCTTTCAGACTTGGTTCAGGATCCTCTTTGTTGTTTTGGTTTGATCGTTGGTTGAGTTCGACTCCGCTTTATATTCTCTTTCCAGATCTTTTTCTTTTGACGAAGACTATCCTTTATAAGGTTTAGGAAATGGGAAGTTAGAATGGGGGAGTTTGGCATTGGAATTTGTTTTTTCGGTCTCTGATTGAGGACGGGGCTGCAAGCGAGTATTTGAGGGAGTTGCTTTTGTCATTGAATTCTATTCGGCCTACTTACGTGATGGAGGACCGGGTTTTGTGGTGGAGAAATCTAAGTGGTTTTTCGGTTAGCAATGCTTATGTTTCGATTGGTTTGGATGATATTGGGAGATTGGTGTTGGAGGGTAATATTAGCATTGCTTTAGCTCGTACTTGGAAAACCAAATTGCCTAGTAAAATTCAAATTTTTGGTTGGAGATTAATTTGGAATAGACTACCCACAAAGTTGGAATTGGCTAAGCGATGTATCTTAATGGGACCTCATTCTTTTGTTTTCCCCTTGTGCTTTGGTGTTGAAGAGGATTTGGATCACTTGTTTTTTTGGTTGTTCTACTTCCAAATTGTGGTGGGTGGAGATTTGTCGTTGGCTTGGTTTGAATGATTCCTTTCCGGATTACTCGATTTTGGATCATCTTCTTTGGTTGGATTTATCTTGTAAGTCCGCTTTCATTGAAGATGTGAGTTGGTTTTTTGGTTTGATTATTTGTTGAGTGATTTGGAAGTGTACGAATGAAATCTTTTTTAAAGGTACCATCTTGTTAAATATCGATGGGGCGGGGTTGATCAAGTTTCTTTCGTGGGAATGGTTTGTTGCGTTCTTTAGAGTTGAGAATAATATTCCTTGGTCGGATTGGAACTTTGATCCGGTGAATTTTCTTAGGTGATTTTCTTTTGTTGAGGTTGGCTTGTTTTTGTTGTAGGCTTTTGTCGCTTTTTTTATCTTGTTGTATCTTTTGGGTTAAGTACCCCTAGTGCTTTTTCAATATAATTGTGTTTGCTTATAAAAAAAATGTAAAGTAAAATGGTATATTGTTAAAGAAATGTTAATATAGAATATTAATGAGTGAATATAATTTAAAAAATGGTATATTGTTAAAGAAATGTTAGTATAGAATATTAATGAGTGGGTGTAATTAAAAAAATAACATTAAGAAAATATCAATTTTGATTAGGTGACAACTTCTTTACCCATCACAAAAAGATGGGTTGTGTACCTTCAACCAATCACATGTCACCATTTAATTTTTACTCATTTAATTAATTATAAAAAATAGTATTTTCAATGCATTTTACACTTAAGGTAATCTTACCAACTTTTTGAGTTGGGTAAATAAGAATTCACCTTTTGATTAATAGTTAGTTGTTTATATGAATTCTTTGGTATACTAAAATAAGGGGTAGATAAAATATGCGATATTAAATACAATCCAAATACAATAAATTGAGATTGAAGGTTGATAAGAAAAATGAGGGAAGAGAGAGAAGTTTTAACCTCTCTCTAACTTTATAAAAACTCGACTCAAACTTTCTTAACCTTCAACTATTTTCATCACCCAATAACTTTAACGTTCACCAATTATCATCAACAAGGACAATAATGGAAAAGGAGAAGAGAATGGATGGACAACATTAAGCAGACATAGAAGACCATTTAAAATAAAGAGAAAAATCAAGATGGACGCCGAGAAAGGAAGGGTAGAAGAATGAAGAAAACTCAAGCTAGACGTCGAGAAAGAAAGGGTAGAAGAATGAAGGAGAAAACTAAAATTAACTCATTCTTCTTCAAAGAAATACTTGATAACCTTGGGACAAAGGAGATGTACGTTATTTTTAGGGAGTATGGAGAGAGAAACATGAGAACCTTGGGACAAAGGAGATGTACGCTATTTTTATGGAGTATGGAAAGATACATGAGGTGGTAATCCATCCTAAGAGGGATAAGAGAGGGAAATATATGGGTTTGCTAGATTTAAAAATGTGCAAGATGAAAGAAATATGGCTATTAGACTTAACAACATCAACATTGCAAGTAAGAAATATATACCAATATTCCAAGATTCTAAAGGTAAAACAAGAAAAATGAAATGGGTGATTAATGGAAAATATTAGAACAACTTATCAAAATCTAATGAAGCACAAGTACAAAATACAAATAGGAAAATACAACCTCAAGCATCCAACCAACAACAAGCATGGGAAGGGAAGAGATCATTCACGATGGGGAACAACCATAACCAAAGGAAAATCATTGACAAACAATCTAAGGACCAAAATTAGATTTGCACACGTTAAATTCAACACTAGGTATTACGGAGAACCCAAGTATGACATACAATATACAAGAAACCTTTCACACTTAAGGGTAGTTTTCAATAAAAGTCATTCCATTGGGATATAATACGTGTCTCTTGGAGGAAGGAGAAGGAAAGAGAATTGAAAACAACTGTGGAAGAGGTGAAAAAAGAGCTAAGAAAATGGTTTTTTAGAGATCAAGGAATGGAGTCTGGAAGATGTAGACAATAAAATATTAACTTGTCGTGGATGTTATGAGGTTCCATGTCATGTGTGGTCATCAATTTTTTTTGAATTTATAACACTGTCGTTGATAGTATATGTGTACTCAGATGAAGAAACAAGTAAACTTATAGACGCGACAAGAATCATGATCATAACAAAATATAGCATGGTTCTCAATGAAACATTTAATGTGGGGGTAAATGAATAAGTATTTAGAGTTGAGGCTGTTAAGGATTCCCATGGCCCTGTGAGAATTGTGATACCTGGGCTAAAGGGAAGGAAGATGATTTAGGGATATCATATGGTAGGTCAGGGTCTCATTCAGATAATTGAGACTAGGAGAAAGACGTTGGTATTGTAGAAAGTTCTGATGAAGGAGGTGTAAGAACAAGATTTGTTCTGCAAATCATCTCTAGGTTTTGATGTTAACAAATAGTATTTGTGAAAAAATCTTTTATGTTCTAATGTGTGCTTATGTGCAGATCATATTCAGCAAAGATATTATATCAAACAAACACCATCAAGATATGCGCCAAAGATAAATATGTAGGTTACTATGTATGACAAAAGCTGCAAAACTTATTGTAGAAGCAAGCATGCTTCTGTATATGATCACAATCAGATAGATCCAAGAATGTTGTATATTGCGGTTGCAATGCTCCTATGGACTCTGTTTTGATAAGTGGTTCGGACTCTGAAGCTAGCAAAGCTTATCAAGGTGTTAATCTTCTGAAGAACCAAGTACTGAAGAATCAAAGGTTTTGAAGATTAAGACTCTAAAGAGTGCTGAAGACTCTGAAGACAACATTCTTACTTCTTAGTGAACAAAGTGTTGAAGACTTGAAGATTACAAAGATGAAAGGTTTGAAAAACAAAATGCAGAAGTCCTGAAGACAAGACTCTGTGTGAGCGAGTTTTGAAGACTGAAGACTAAAACTTTTAAATACCTAAATCATTGTGTCTCTACTCATGCTTCATTTATTAACCATCAGAAGCCTCTGAAGTTTTGAAGACTAATGTTACTGTTAACAATGAATGTACACTACACTGTAACACATCAAACGTCTTCTCAATCAGTCAGAAAGCATGAAGAGAAGAAATGTAGTTGTACCATCATTAATGTGTAACGAATCTTTTCAAATAGCCAACGACTCTTAAACGACTACATTTACATGGCTATAAAAAGGGAAAGACTAAGTGCTGCAAAAGTCGTCAAAATCATGGAAGATCATCAAAAAATAAAATATGACCATTGTTATTGAAACTCAAACTTCATCATTCAACACAACAACAATCAGCAAGCACAAGGAGTTGATGAATGAAGATATTATTGAAGAACATTCAAATCATCAATCACTTCATCTGAGCTTATTGATGATCCGAAGTAAGGAGTTGCTGCTTGAAACTTGCTCAACGGAGAAGATGAAGAAGAAGATCTACATGATGTCATTCAACATCAACCACATACATCCTTGTAGAATCTGAAGAAAACATGGAGTTATAGCTAACATCATGCTCAAACACAATTGTGTTTGTTTGTACTTTAACTTAGGAGTTTAAATTGCTTATTTAGAAGCATAATTTGTAATCTCTATAACTTTAATTTTGTTTGGAACTAAGTGTCCCTCAAGTGATCGAGTGAAGGTCTACATACTTAATAAGACAATAATAGTCATATCTCATAGATGACCGAGTGAAGGTCAGACTCTCGTTGAGATCCCTGATGGATATCATTGTTTGAAATCCTACAGAAGACATGTTGATCAGATTCTGTTGGGCTGATGAACGTCATATCTAGGTAAGGTCCCTGAACGTTTCATCAGAAGGTTAGTCATCGGCAGTTTCCCGTAATTTGTAATAATCAATTCTGATTATAGTGGATTAAGACCTTGTGTTAAGGCGAACTCACCTCAAAAGGGTGGACTGGATTAGCTTGGGAGTTGCTCGAGTGAACTAAGATATATTGTGTGTTCTTTACTTCTGCTATGTT
Source organism: Lathyrus aphaca (assembly GCA_963966055.1). Taxonomy (NCBI): domain Eukaryota; kingdom Viridiplantae; phylum Streptophyta; class Magnoliopsida; order Fabales; family Fabaceae; genus Lathyrus; species Lathyrus aphaca. The sequence goes on from OZ014519.1 coordinate 75,449,640, forward strand.
TTTATGCTTATGTATTATAGACTCTGATCAGGTATGCTTCCGCACAACTAATTAGAATCTACCTTGTAGACTCTGATGATATCTCAAACATAGAAAAGATAATAGGCGAAGAATTATAAAGGTCGAATGCAATTCAACCCCCCATTTCTTTCATTTCTCGCACCTTCAATTGGTATCAAAGCCCCGAATCGGTTATTGATGGATATCAAACACCTAACAATGTCAGATAAATATCCATGTGGTGTGTGATGAAATACTTTGGGTGAGTTTTCAATCCACTCTCAATTCAGTTTCATATCAGAAGATGATTGAGTGTTAAATTGTAATTGAACGAAGTCTCTGAGCAAGTCACTGATTCTTTGAAGCCTGAAGTTGTCACTAATAAAATCCTCTTCCTTGAAGCAATAAAAGAAGAAATGAAGAACCAGTTGACAAACATAGACTCATCAGATAAAAGGAATTTTCTATTGAATGCTTATCTTAAGAAATACGATTGGTTGAAACAAAGTATTAGCTCAAAAGATCAAATCATCAGAAGAACGATAAATATTGTTTACTGAAAAGTAATTCTTTGTAAGTATGAGATGTTTTCAAGAAACAAATTAGTCCAACCTTGACTTTCTCATATGAAGCTCATTAAGGAGTTTTCTTAAGTAAAGAAGAATGATTGTTGACTTATGAATTTGATTCATAAGTACTTCATGATGAAGCTGGCTTAAGAAGTCAAAAATCATAAATAAAGAAATTGAAATCTAAGAAATTATTCTTCCAAGAAAGAACATCTAAAGTTTAACTGATCAAACAGTTAGAAGATTCTATGCAAATCTAAATGATGTTTTCTTTGAAAAGCTTCGCAGAACACTGAAGAATATTCAGGAAAGAAAGCTTATTGATCTGACAAGAATCTGATCAAGAATGTATTATGAGATGATTAAGTTATGTTAACTTGAGATTCTATCTAAGTTAAACAAACTATAATATGTCAGAATTTTATATGATATTCTTCTCAGAAATCCTTGATGTATGAATCCTGGATTCAGAATATGCAAAAATAAAAGTCATATCTTCTAAGTCAAAAGGATTTAAGTCAGTGATGTTGCTATAAATGAAGAAATCAGTAGGAATTCTTTTTAGAAGAGGATGTGATAAACAAACTTTGGATGAGTTAGCCCAGCATTGCAAGAACAAGAATGTCATTCAGACTGTATCTCATGTTACATTCAAGTCTGATAAAACTTGTATCTGAAAATGTTTTGCATCGGGAAACAAATTCAGAAGATGTTTTGAGATGTCAATCAACTTTCTCAAGCACATAACTTCTCAGAAGTTTATGTTTAAACTAAAGAATTATTGACCATCTGAAAATCAAGCATTTGGGTTAAAGGAAGCTTGATTGGATATTATACCTTTTTCTACTAAAGATCAGGATATTTGAAATTTATGGTTTGTTCTCAAAGTCTGATGGATATTCCTGAACAGAAGAATGAGAATACCATTTGATAAGAAGATTGATTCTAGTTTTCTGACTAGAGTTGAAACGTTCAGAAGATGTTTATTCTCTTCATACATTAGAATACAAAGAATTTATGAAGAACATGAGGGATTATAATGTACTCATTCAGAATCTCTGGAAGACCAGTCTGAAGAATGTTGAAGCAAAAAGACGCTAATCAGAAGCTCCTTCAAATATACCTTTAATCAAAATCAGATCCATCCTCTAAAGAAACACTTCTGGGATTGAAATAAATCTGATTTCTTAATCAAAGCAAGAGGCAATCAACGATTTCTCTCTCAATAGGAAAAGCAAAATGCATATTTGCATATTTTCTTATTTGTGTCATCATCATATGATACGGAAAAAGAACCTGCCAGAAGACCATCTAGATGAAGAACGAAGAGAACACATGAGAAAAATCAGAAGCTTCAATCTAAGACAAGCCAGCCAAGTCAGAGTCAGAAGGAAAGCCCTTAGATGGAGAAGCACTAAAAAGATCTCAGAATCTATAAGGTATGATTTTCTTACCTATAATTCATCTGATAAAGTTACTTCTACAAGTCAAAGGTTGTCTTAATCAAATGTGTGATAAGTAATTAGCTAAATAAAGGTCTAAAACAAATTTGTGACTTCCGTCACATGTCTTGATCATATATAATCATGTACTGACACGCTGGATTCTCGTAATATTTGTTTTTATAATATACTAAGATCTTCATGCATATTCTTGAATAGTAAGATTTAATAATTCTCGAAAATAATCAAATCTTGCTTATGACAACTACTATACGTCAGTCACTCTCTGTAGCTTACAAAAATACACTAATATGTATTTCTGTTTATGACCTGCTCTGACCTTCTTCCTATAGAGTCTATTCTATCATCTCTCTTCTTTATGAAGTTAAGCATGTCTTTTCACTAAGTCAGTCTCGAAATTGATAAAGTATGGTTGTGTTAACTCAGTGAACAATTATTGTTCCTAAGACCCCTTCATTCCATTTCTCCTATAAATAGAAAGAACATCTTATAAATCATTTCACATCCTAAAAACTTTATATACTCCAAAACTTCTTAAGTTATTTCAAGCAACCCTTCCTCAACCAGCCACCTCTGTTCAAAATATCTTTTCACAACATCAGAGGAGATATTTCTGATCTTGAACTCTTGAAGGAATACACTCTGGAATTACTGTTAGAGTACAAATAAAGTTGGGTTTTTGTTATCAATCCACATAGATTGTTTTATGATATCAATGTCTTTCTTCAATCGCGTTAGTTTAAGACTCAATGGTAACATGGGGGTTTTGGTTTTGGTAACGAAACTCTTTGTTTGCATATGAATTAAAAGCTACGAGTAAAAATTATCGGTTAGTGAAAGTTTATAAAAAGCATATGCCAAGGTTAGGGTTCAACAAGCCCATTTGCACGGATAGTTTCAGTCAAGAGGATGAACTCGTTAAAACGATTAACACAGTCACAATATCCTCTCAAGATGTTTATTTCTAACATAAATTGTGAGTTTTACCATTTTGATCCATTGATGATCTCTCACTCAATCTATCAAAATGACAACATTAAAGATCAATACAAGGTGAACATCAAGTCTCATAATTATCTCTAGCCTATGTTCTTTGATGAATGAAAAACTTAGGTCAAGTGTGGAACACATTTCTCAATCATGAAGCACACAAATAATATTTCATAAACACAAAGTTTTTCACCATATATTTATCATCAAGAGTTCATACACAATGATCAAAAGTTATACATACAAATTTAAGACTTATCTACCTTCTAACCTTTACATATAAGAGGTTTAGCTAGCCATAACAATGGAAGCTTTCATTACAAGAAAGAGATGAAGAAAACAAACCATCAAAGACGATCTCCCGACTATTGATGCATTGATTCTTCGAAAACAAGTGAAAATGCTGAGTTTTTGTGTTTTTGCTCTAAGAAAAGTGTGATATCCCAAAATATGATTGTTCAACCCATTAAATAGAAGGCTGGAAAACGCAACGCTCGCTAAGAGCTCACATTAAATGATCAAACTTCCTTTGCTCGCAAAGAGATCTTAGACCCTCGCTTAGCGAGCAACTCTCTGGATTTTCCTACTGCTGCTCGCTTGGAGCTCGCTTAACGAGCTTGTAGCGAGCTCCAAAAATGTTTTTTCTTCAAAAAATTCCAAAAGAGAGTCCCCTTGCTTTGCTTTCTACATTCCAATGGTAAAACCTAAAAATATAAAAACAAAAGTTAAATAAACAATACTATTGAAACAATTAAACTATACTATGAATATTAACCGGAAACAATGGAAAAAACGTCAGAAAACCAAATAAGCTCAAGAAAAGTGCCAAGAACTATACTACATATTAACACAAATTGACACTTATCAACTCTCCCCGACTTGATTCTTTGTTTGTCCTCAAACAAAGATGAGATCAAAGAGAAACAAGAACAAAATCAGATATATATAACACACCCAAATTGATGGTTCAAACCAAAAGATTGCTCTCACAAGTAATGTCATGCTTTACATAAAATCATAACATAATCATGAACTAGCTTCTAAATACAAATGACAAGCAAACAACACAAACAATAAAATGTTCAAACAAGAATCACATAATCACTTAACTAAGTCAAGCTTAATCTCTACAAGGGACAAATCACTCTCATATGTAATCGTGCTAACATCCAGAACAATTCATGCAAGTATCAAACTAATTCAATAGGAAAATCAAGGAAACAAAGATCTCATTTCTCACTGTTGTAATAGGGAAAGGGTTAACAAGAAAGGGATATATATATATATATATATATATATATATATATATATATATATATATATATATATATATATATATATATATATATATATATATATATATATATATAAGGGCCAATGGTTCAAAGGGGTTTCAATTTTTTTTGAAAAAAAATATTTGTCAAATGCTCTTTTCTTTTCAAGCACTTCTAACTTAAAGTGCAAAGCTTTAGCAAATGTTCACATTTTCATTTTTTTCTTTTCTTTTCTATAGTTTCAAGAGGCACCACTTCCATCAATTCTTCTTTTTCACACTCAAGTGCTCTCCCCAACTTTAAACCATACCATATAATAATGACAATGTTCTTCAAGAAAGTATGTTCAAATAAAAGATTAAGTGTATACAAAAAGTCAAACTAGAATGAATCATAATGGTTTTCTTTTTTAACAACAATGATCACCAATGAATGGTATCCCGACATTTTGCCGACTTTTTCTTAATGATTCATTCTAGTTGTGTGAAGGATCAAAATTGGCTAGCAAATGATCACACTACTCACCGGGTAAAAATAAAGCCTACAAGAATTGAATGGTTTTTCTCAATATTCAAATAATGCCTAGATCATTTCAATGTTTCCAAGATTTACCAATGAATACAAGATACAAGCATGAATCACACGAGCTCACAACAATTACATAAACACTCAAATTTGTGAACAATGGAGGTCACTCACTTTTTTGGTTTGTCCTAAATGATTCTCATATAAACACTTATGCAATATGAACAAAACTTGAAATTTGCGGAAAGTAAAGAGTTCATACGCATGTTATATTCTATAAAGCACGAACGGGGTACCTTTTTCGCGCAAACTTTCAGAAGTTTATCACCACCATCAAAGAAAGGTGAAGCACAAAACTTAGATCAAAGAAAAGTAAATTGTTTCACTAAGATGATCACCTCAAAATCAAGAACAAACACACACACAAAATTGTAACACAAACATAAATATAAACCATTCGCCTGGATGTTAACTAAAATGAGTTTTAAAAGTACAAAATACACCATCCTCCCGGATAGGGACAACTAATCCAAAACAGTAGTACCAAAATCACATCCAAGAGGATGTTAACTACCAAAATTCAAAAACTACATCAGCATCCTAAAAACATTCTAAACATAACATGAAACAACATAAAAGAAGAACAATCAAACCGTTCGGCATCAATCAAAAGAACTCGAACTAGAACCATCATCATCAATATCAAAGTAGAGGTAAGAGATAATCTTACTGGTGGGCACATGACTTGGGAATTGGAAAGTAGGATGCGAGGGTCATATCCGAATCTTTTTGCATGAGGTAAGTTTTCGAGGACGAAAACCTTTATAGTGGGGGAGAGTTGTAACACCCCAAATTCAATTTATTTATCTTAATTGGATTATAATGCTTGGTGTGTGAAAGAATAATATTTTATTGAATATAATATTATTTTAAATAATTATAGTATAATGGATACTATTATTATTGGAAAAATTAAATAATTGGAATAATAAGAGGTAAAGGGTAAGATGGTCATTTGGTGAAATTAGTGAGGGTAAAGGGGGAAGTTCATAGATTGGGTCTAAGGGGTTATGTTGGAATAAGGAAAAAGAATGGGAAAATAATCGTGTTTGTGAGAACGATAGAATGACCGGGAGAAGTTGAAAGAAGAAGAAGGAAATTGCTAGAACGTGAAGGAGAATCCGCGAGGAAGAAGAATTTCTCGTCAATACCAAGGTAAGGGTGAGATTCTTCCATCTTTAAGGGTTTTATAATGGGGATTGGGTAGGTTGATAGTTAGAAGTTGAAGATTTTGATGTTGATAATATAAAGTGAGTTAGGGTGGATAAAATGATGAATTAGAGTGACTCTAACAGTTATGTGTTGAGGTATGGATGTTGTTTGATCATTTTGATGTAATTTTGTCTTTAGAAGAACTGATTTTTGGGTTTTTGAGAACAAAATCGCAGCAGGAAATTGTTTGGGAAGAAAATTGGGTTTTGTCGCAGTTTGACACGGGTCGTGTCAAGTGACACGGGGGTCCGCGTCAGTCCTTTGGTTTTAATAAAACAAAATCTTTGATACAGTGGACCTGACACGGGGGGCCGTTTCAGACCACTGTGTTTGGCTACTTGATGTGTTTTTGGAAGGTATGGGCGTAGGCCTCTGACACGGGGGGCCATGTCAGCCCTCTGTTTTGGTGAATTTTGAAGATTTCGATGTTTGTATTGATTTTATATTTGAAAGTAGTAAAAAAGAAGTTATACACATAACTGTAGGGATCAATAGTATAACTTGAATCTAAACATGGTTGATATGTTTGTTGACTTTATTGTTGTTGTGATGAGTTACATATGATTGTTGTTGACGTATGTATATGTAATAGGTTGTTGTATATGTTGTTGTTACGTTTATGGTGGTTAAAGTGGATTGAAGTTGTTATATGCTAAAATATGCATGATGTTGATGATAGCTGGTTATTTAGTGGTGGATGTATACGTTGTATATATGTATATATGTCATTGGTGTTGCGTGATATGTTGCATAGTTGAATAACATACCAAGGTGGGGTATGCAGTTGTTGTGGTGTTGGTGCGGTCATGAAATAGGGATCGTACGTGGCCATGAAATAGGGGTTGAGGGTGTGATCATGAAATAGGGGTCATACTGGACCATGAAAGAGGGGTCGAGAGTTCCGATGGGAATTGAATCTTGAAATAAAGATCAGAATTGATACCACATGCATAGACTCAAGTAGAGTCTCGTTGTATAATGATTGTTGTTGTTGTGTATGATGTTGATGATGTGTATTATGTTTTTGTGTATATGATGTGGCGGTATAGTTGTTGTTGAGAAATGATGATTTATTTCAGATACTTGTTAATCCTTATTATATCGCTCTTTGTAATGTAAGTATCTCACCCCTTATGTTTGAATGTTACCCTTATGTTGATAACGTGCAGGTGAGCAGGATAAGTCGAGTGGTGGTCAGTAAAGTCGGTGTACTTCACGTCGTTAGGATGTCGGCTCTGATACGTAGCTTTAAGTGTCTGGACGATCTTGTTTCGTTTATTTTATTTAAGAAAACATTTTGTAATTATTTAAAGACTTAGAATTTCTTTTATAATATTTTCTACTGCATGTTGAACAGTTTATTTTGAAAACGTATTATCGAGCCAAATGTGGTTTTGAGTTGAATTGTGGAACTCAAATACTTTTATTGAAAATTATACTCTGATTTTTATGAATATTTTCGTGGGGTAATTTGGGTGTTACACCTGCTGGATACGGATACAAAACTTATCCATTACCAGACCAAAGACCATTTTGGCCGGTCCATTCAACCGGCTCTACCGGACCGGTTCTCGGTTCAAATGGCCTATTTACAGCCCTAGGTGTCACTACATTTTCATGTTTCAAACTATTATACACAATCTTTTTACCCGGTTAAGGATTCACTCCATCAACTCGAAACTTTTTGCTGAACAATAACAGATTTAACATTGCCTTCAACATCCTCCGTTCTCTTTCGTCACTTTTCCTCAGAATAACATCCTTTGATCCCCTTTATATATTTCCTTCAAATCTTAGCAGATTCCTCATTCTTCTCGGTGCCTCACCGTTGCACGATCATCTCCACCGCAAATCCATTTAACATATCAAGATTTGTTCATTGATAATGGTCAATTAGTCTCATTTCTCTTCCATAACTGTTTGCATTCAATTTCGTTTATGTTTTCATTATCATTTTTACTTTTCTATTTTGATTATAAATTTGTGTCTTTTTTTTCCAGCCTCAAGATATCGGAATCTAATTTAGGGTTTGATAAATTGTTGATTTTATAAGAGTTTCTGATTTGAAAAGAATCAAATTTACAAGGACAAAAGTATTAATCTTCAGAAACTCAACAAGGACAAAAATCATCTAATGTTTTTTTAGGTTCGTTCTTTCTCCCAGTTCTCACTTTGTTGCTTTGTAGTACTTTATCTGGTTTTTTGATGTTGTAGTTGGTGATCTTAATCATTTTACATTTGCTACCATGTCTGGTGTCACATGTTGTTTGAAGTTTCCTGGTTTTGTTGTTGTTGGGAGAACTACTCCACCTGTATATTTCTCAGGGGAATATCTATGCATTTTTTTCCAGGGGGAATTACAACAGAAAGAATCAAAGAAGTTTGGTATCGAGTTTCACGAAAATCAAAAGACGGTTTCCATAGACGACTTTACTATTATGGAGTGGAACAAAAAAAGTAGTGAACTAGTGATGTTCTTGATGGAAGATCTCCAACATCGAAGGAAGGAGGATGTACCTAAAAGATTAACACTCTAACACTCAAGTTCGCAAAATCAAATAGGCGAAACTTGAATGCGTGTAGTTAAATGTATTTTGGTGTGGCACAAAGTTGCACTTATAAAATAACGATGCTTAGAACCCTCTCTGATGAACACAATGTCTCGTGAGGAAAATCAGTAGATGAATCCAACAATTGAGATAATTTGCTACCTCGCTCTAGTGCGGAGCTTTCATGTGAGAGCGCACTTTTTCGTCAGCTTTAGTGGAGAAATAATTAGATTCAACTTTTAACTTTAGTCGATCTTATTTGATAGTTTGCTTTATTTGAAATAATAATATATAAATTAAAGTGCATTGAAAATATTCAAAATTTAAATTAAATTAATAATTCAATATGATAAAATAAAATGATTTCAATTTACAATATCTAACTTTTTATAATAGGTAGACATAATGCATTTAAGTACAATGAAATTATTGAAATAAAATGATGAATTTTTTTAGTATTTGCAGTTTCGCTTGATCCACTCATTCTTTGACGGGATTGACATAAATTTTAATATCACAATTTCAATTAATATCTATCGGCAGAGTTTTTTTTGAAGAAGCAAAAGATTTATTAAAAACCTGGCACAAGAGATGCCAAAAACAAATTTCAGACTAAAGAGTATTAGATATCTCAAAATATTAAATCATTAAATAATTATTGAAATGTGATGAAATAAAATGACTTGCCTGTAAAATATTCAACTTTGTATGATAAACAGAGAAATTGTGAGTAAAATTAGTTCGTTGTAGTACCGCGCCGAGGTGGGGAAATGAAATAAAAGACTCGCGTGCCACTAACTCACTCTTTAAAAGGGTAGGTGGCGCTGTCCCCTCTATCTACGTATCCAACAACAACCACGCCATAAAACTAAATCAAAACAAAATAAATTACACAAGATTTATTTTTAAACATTTTTTAAGTCGTCTACAATTTTATATCCATGCATAACCATCCATTAAATTGTTTTATATATATATTTTAAAGAGATAAATTGATATATTCTTTATACAATCAATACATCACAACACAACAACTTATATATAATATTTTAAATATGATTAAAGGAAAAATTAAACAGTTATAAAAATCCGAACTATTAATTTACGATGTAAAACTGCTCTATTAAATTTACTATATATATTGCTCTAGCAGTTCATTTATACATAACACTCTGTTTATTGTCTCTTTCTCAATACCATCTTTGACTTCACCTCAGCAACGACGCAACCGTCATCACTCATCACTATGACTCTTCTTCAATCTTTCGTCCAAGTTCACCCAGATTCTCACTTCCCCATCCAGAATCTCCCTTATGGAATCTTCAAGCCCCAACCAGATTCTTCCCCTCGTCCCGGAGTAGCCATCGGCGATTTCGTTCTCGACCTCTCCGAGATCTCTTCCGCCGGTCTTTTCAACGGCACTCTTCTAACTAACTCCGATTGCTTCCACCAGGTTTCTGAACTCCCTCTCTTTATCACTACTTCACTTTCTAATTTTTCTGCTTCAAAATCTGCGTTACTTGAAACTCTTCTTTTTATTTTACCTAAATTTCGTAGTTTTTATTATTTTTTATATTCTTACTTTACACACTCTTTTTGTTTTCGCTTAGAAATCGAAAGAAAGTGCAATATTATATTATATTTTTTATTTTTTTATATATGGTTTTATGATGTTGTTTTTGTTATCTTTTTAATTTAACAGCCTAATCTAAATAAGTTTGTATCACTCGGAAGACCTGCATGGAAGGAAGCTCGTGCCACTCTTCAAAAACTCTTATCATGTATAATTTCTTCAACATTATGATATTGTGATTATGACTTTATGGCATTTTTGCAATGAATAAATTAAAAATAATCACAAGTCTGGGTTTCACGGATACACCTTTTTCAGAGGTGTCTGTGGTACAGAGCATGAGCATGGTTGTTCAATGTTCAATACTTTGATTTTGTATGAGCTGCAATGGCTGTTTTTTTTATTTGTTTATTTTATTTTATTTATGTTTTTTGAATAGATTTTGTTTTTGAATGCAGCAACTGAGCCAACTTTGAGGGACAATGAAGTTCTGAGACAGAAAGCACTTGTGCCTTTGGTATTACACATTCTATTTGTAGTTAACATTTTCCTGTTGTTGTATTGTGTTTGTAACTTGTTTTAACAATTTTGATGTCTGTGTTTTCAGACCCAAGTAGAATTGCTTCTCCCTGTTGCAATTGGGGACTATACAGACTTCTTTTCGTCTCTACATCACACTAAAAATTGTGGAATCATATTTCGCGGTCCGCAGACTCCTGTTCTAGAGAATTGGTGTGTTGAATTTTATGGCTTTTCAAGTCAAACAAGTGTAAATTTTTTCTTGTGTACTGAAAAATGAGTGAAATTTGGTTCACAGGTATCACCTGCCTGTTGCTTATCATGGAAGGGCATCTTCTGTTGTTGTTTCCGGAACAGATATTATTCGACCGAGGTCAGAAGTTTTGTTACTAATTGAAATGTTTTCTAGTCATTAGTTCACACGCTCTAGGGGATATCTAAATTATCTGTTTTTTCAAGGTTTACAACTTATGAAGATATAATCTATCAATGTTTTGTTTCTTAACATAGGAAATTTTGAAATGCATGGTTGTCTCTATCATATGTAATTTTTCCTTAATATGTGTGAAATAAACAACTGTGATAATTGTTGAACAAACAAGTAATGAAAATAGAAATCTTTAGCTCCTTTGGTAACTTTGTTTATTTCATTGCTCTGTTTGTCACAATATTTGCCTACTTTGTGTGTTTGTTCAGAGGTCAAGCTCATCCTGCGGGAAACCCTTCACCCTACTTTGGCCCTACATTGAAGCTTGACTTTGAGTTGGAAATGGTTAGCTATTTGTCTACCTAGATTTCCTAATGCCACATTTCTCATTATAATGCGCATGCTGTGTTTTATTTAAAAATATGAACATCAAGGTTATATATTCTGCCACTTACTTCTTTGTTTTAGTTGTTCTAAATGAGTTGTTATGGTAATTTACCTTCGTTTGTTTTATAATGAATACTATCTTAATTTTCTTACAGGCTACTATTGTCGGACCTGGAAATGAACTAGGAAAACCGGTAGATATAAACAATGCTGAAGATCATATCTTTGGACTTGTTCTACTGAATGATTGGAGTGGTAATTGTTCAATTCAATATCTATTTTTGATGTTAATGCGATCTATAGTTTATGCTTCACTGAATTGTATTTGGCAGCTCGGGATATTCAGGCATGGGAATATGTTCCTCTTGGTCCTTTTCTTGGCAAAAGTTTCGGTAAGAAGTTTCAATTAATTACTTCAGATGTTTAAGTCCTTTAGGAAAAAAAAACTGAGCATTTGGATGGAAGTTTTCTCCTTAATTATCAATGCTATTATAGTGTTAATCTTGCTTTTATGGTGTGTCCGATAAATTATGTAGCCACATCGATATCACCTTGGATTGTGACCTTGGACGCATTAGAACCTTTTGCTTGTGAAGCCCCAATACAGGTAACCGGTTTCTTACATTAGAGATTGACATTTTAGAAACTTTATAATTAGGCTGCTCATGTATGAAATTCATACTATACACGCTGATCCATAAAATGCAGGATCCTTCTCCACTTCCTTACTTGGCCGAAAAAGTATCCAAAAACTACGATCTTTCACTAGAGGTATTTCAAAGAATCTTCCTTGTTTACATATGTCAGTGGCAATATCTCTTCATAATATTTGTAGACAACAGCCAACTTTCTGATGTCTTAAGTTAATCATAATACTTCTTTTCTTGGTGCTAGGTCCACATTAAACCTGCTGGTCACAAAGATTCAAGCGTTGTTACGAGGAGTAACCTCAAGCACTTGTAAGGACTCTAACTTCAAATAATATTGATTTAATCTTTACATGCCCCGTTACTTTTTTTTATCGGTCATGTACCCTTTGAAACTATTTACATAAATATTATCCATCCACTTATTCTAGCCCTCTGGTTTTGTAGATATTGGACATTGACTCAACAACTTGCTCACCACACAATCAATGGTTGCAATCTGAGGCCAGGCGACATCCTTGGAACTGGGACAATTAGTGGCCCGGTAAGATTCAATATTTTATGGTGTCTAACTTACCAATACATTTTCTTTCTTCCCTGAATTGTTTCCTATCAATCTGGTTGATGAATTTTAGTTATATAATGCTTGTTTTCACCGTAGGAGCCAGAGGCTCGTGGATGCTTACTAGAGTTAACATGGAATGGACAAAATTCGCTGTCTTTGAATGGGCTAGATAGGAAATTTCTTGAAGATGGAGATGAAGTCACCTTAACTGGATATTCCAAGGTTACAATAAAATTAATGTCTTCAATGCCTTTTATTTCTTCAAATAGCTAAAGTCATATGACATTTTGATTAGTTGTGGAATACTAGAACTTGAAGAACTTTTATATTAAGAGTTCTAAAATTCTTGCTTTTCAGGGAAATGGTTACACTATTGGGTTTGGTAAGTGCTCTGGCAAGATTCTTCCACCAGCTCCTTGAGGGTAGTATTTTCCAGTGGTGTGATATGGTGAACGTTGTTGTTGAAGCTGTAGATTCAGTTGTTTTTCTGCTGTAATTTTCTCTAATTACTTGAGTTCGGAAAGTGACTTGAATAAAACTGGCTTTTATGAGGATTGTTATGTTCTTTAGTGTGCTATCCATTTGTTTAGCATGGATAAAAAATTGAGATGAAATAAAGATTATAACATTCTCTGGGACATTTTTTCTGTTGCTAGATTAGTTGTTTTTAGTTGTTAGAAATTTGTTATGCAATCACTTATTCACTAGATCAACGAAAGTATAAATGTAAAAAAAAAAAAAAAAAATAGAAAACCAAAACAAACGGATTTGTAAATGAAACTACTCCTATAATAACCAATTTAAATTAAACTCTTGACATATATCATAAAGAAAAATGGAGCAGCAAAAACTGTTAGACTTCAAAAGGCTAACATTGGATTTACAATAACAAATACTACAATCATACATATTCATAAAACTAGTCTAACATATCTTATAAAAAGAGTAGTTTAAATAATCATTAGTGTGAAGAGTAATAATTACAAAATGCAACCAAAAAAGTAAAGCAGCATATAGGAAAAGAGATACAATAAAGGTAAAACATGTTTAATATATCATTACTTTCATTGAGCTTATCATCATCTCAAAATATGAACTAGAGCAAACTCAATTCCATAATTGACAAGTTATTAAGGTGAGAGGCAAACTCAATTCCATAATTGACAAGTTATTAAGGTGAGAGACGCCCGTAATTTCTAATTACATATCAGAATCAAACTCAACGCCCTCACATGACATTGTACTCAAGAAATCTGCTTCTATTTTCATACACCTCTTTAACCAAAACGTTATTCTCTTTAAGGTTGGTTGTGCACAAGTGGAATGTAAGATTTTGAGTCTAATCCGGACCCATTATCTACATCTACTGTCAATAATATGTGACCTAGTATTGATTTCTAGAAAGATACTCCTATTTGGCTGCATATGCACATTTCATCTGTGGTGATTTCTGTGACATATCAGTCGTACTGTAACTCAACAGTAGATGCCAATGGATTTGCAAACCATGTCAAAAAGCATGATGGAGTAAACAAACTTATAATTTTTTTATAACACAACTTACAATTAACTAGTGGTCCTAATTTTATATTGAAAAGTTAAAGTCACACTATTTTAATTTCTTTTCTTGTTACTAAAAATGAATCCTTGTATCATCTCATCACAATCACACTAACAAAACCTTACCGCCAACCCCATTCAAGTAAAAAACCCAAAACCCCAAAACAAAATTCCCTTTCCTATTTTCCACCAAATTCCACTAACTGAGTTTTCACCTGCCACTCTCTGCAATCTCTGACCCCTTTTTCCCATGAAATGAAATCCTCATCCAATTCCAACTCTAACTTCTTCTACCGCAATGACCATACTACCCCTTCCCAAAATCCAAATTCCACTCAACTCCCTCCCCAATCCCAATCCAACGCCGCCATCACCATCCAATCCACCTACCGATCCCACCGCATCCGCACACTCTACCGCAAAATCTCCACCGTCGACTCCGAAGCCGACCACTTCCAACGCCTAATCCAGCTTCAAGACACAGTAGACTTAATCCGCAACAACCACTTGGAAAAACTAAAAATGAACGAAGCACTCATGAATCTACTTCTCAAGCTCGATTCTGTTCCCGGAATCGATCCAGCCGTGAGAGAAGCCAGGAGAAAAGTCACCCGTCGGATCGTGGGTTTACAAGAGATACTCGACTCTGTTTCGGAAGCTAAAGTTGATGAATGCGATTGGTGGTCCTTGAACAATTGGGATCAAGTTATTGAACAAATGGAAGAAAGTATTTGTAGAGAGAAAGGTGGTGACGATATGGAGAATTTTTGTGCTCAAACTCTTGGATTTCGTTGCTTACAAAGGTTTCTTCGTGAACCCTGATTCCCAATTTAGTATATATACATGCATACTTACTGTTTGACAAAATGTCTCAACTGGAATTTATAACTATGTTTAGTATAATATTTTATATGTTGTATGATATTAATATCACTATCTCTTAACTGTAAGTAGTTATGTAATGTACTTAGTTACCTACCTTAGAAGCTTTGTACTTGATGAGGTTGTTATAGCATAAGCATATACAAGACAATGAAATTGATGTTTGTATGAATGATGTTAAACTAGATAACCTTATTTGATTTTCAAATTATATGGTAGATTCAAAACAAGTACAAGATCCATAAACTGTTTTGGATTTGTTTATCTATTTTGGTACATAGTAGAAACTTACAGTATAGTTTACACTCTCAGGTCACACACTATTATAAGCAAAGATTCAATTTTCATGTTCATTGAATAACTTATGTATCCGGTCTAGTTATAGATCAGATATATTACTTATTCAATGAATCTGAAAAGAAAATAAGAAAATATTTGCTAGTGAATTATTTTGGAACCAAAACAAGTAACTAGGGTAATAGAAAGTACTGTGAATTCTAAGTGGGCTAGTTGACGCAGTTACACTTGCATTTTAACATGCATTTCTTGCAATCATATAGATTTGGGTAGCAAGTATTGCAGTTACATTTGTTGATACATGCGAACTTTAATCCACCATCCCATAAGCAACGAGCCATGCAGTGAAGGACTGGTGTGCATGATGGACAGCTTGTTTTCATCTGGTCAAAAATGCAGTCTTTGCATCCTATGCCATCTGGGGGTGGACAAGTCATAGTAGGTGAAGCCATCAGAAGCATAATTAGTGAGACTGCATGGATTTGGATTGCCATTCTCTGCTTCTTGGCCTCCATGATTTTGTTGTCTTGTAGAAGTGTTGTAGGGATGTCTCTTCACAAAATGTGGAGAAGAGTGTGATCAAGGAAATGAAGATATAGGGTATAGTTATATAAGGTTATAATGGTTCTAGCTCTTAGTATTAAGTACTGTATACAGAAGGCATTGGAAGGGAGGAAGCATTTAATGTTGGCAGAATTGATGTTGAAATTTAATTTGGGAAGCTATGGCAGGCAGAGCTCTCTTGATTTGCACAATACTCTACTACTATGGAAGCTATCTCATTAGTATCTGTATCACAAGTCAAACCCAAGTAATAAATAGAATGCTAAGTGTCAATTTGGTTGGAGTTGGACTACATGCAGAAATCAGAACTATCTCGAATATATAATAATACTCATATATTTAAGAATTAAATATAAAAAAATTACATTCGTCCTTAAATATATAATTATATTGTTAATTTTACTTTATTAAAAATTTATAGTGTAGTTGATATATCTATTTTATATTCAGATGTTCTTAATACTAGTATTCATTGAATTTTTTTCGATAGTGAAATACTCTGTAAATAGAGGTGCATAATTTTGAATTTTTATATTTTAAAACATTTGGGATGTTTTAAGGAATTTAAAATTTTAAGTTATTTAAAAGATTCAATTAGTAAGATAAATTATTGTTAGATTTTTGGAGTAAGTTCTTGTAAATTTTAAAATGTTTGGGTCAAAATTTAAAATTTAAAAATAAGAATTAATTTGTAATTTTTAAAATTTTAAGAGACCAATTTGAAAATTATTATAGATCAATTTGCAATTTTTTTCTTGAAAATTTCAGTATTTAATTTTAAAATTTTGAAAACTATGGGAACCAATTTGCAAAATTAAAAATAATAATATTAACGTAACAAATTCTAGAGTACGAGAGGAATTTAGAATTGTTTGATTTTAAGTGATCATTAAATTTAATTGGGATAAAATATTTGATTGATTTTCATCATTTTAATAATTCTTTATTTTTTTTTATCTAAACAATAAATTTGTACAAATTATTTTTTGTTCCCTCAAAATATCATATTATCTCGTTAAAATATTTTATCCAAACACAATCATAATGATATTAATTAATAATTTATTTGGAAAAGAAGTTTACTAGTTGTAAATGTGAATCTAGATTGTGTTAGAGAGTGTACGAGGGCTTTATGATTCTGAGTAGATAAAAGTGAACATCCCATCCGATCCTAGGGGTTAGGGTATTTATAAACGTGATCCATGAGGCGTGTTGTGAGTGGAGAACCAGTTCAAATATTTAATTATTTGACTAGAACGTGAGAATAAGATGAACTAATCTTTTTCTTTAATAACAAAATGTAGATACCTTCTTGGACATGTGGTATAACAATTATCACCCTACGTGTGCTGACATGTCTTTGTGTTTTTCTGGCCTGGATTGCACGAGCGACCTATGCTTGGGGCGTAAAGAGTCAGACAAACTCACCTGCTTGCCACATAACACCATCCTTCCATGATTTATCCCTACTATAGCGTTCATGGGTTGAGTTCAATATGGATACGCCCATTTTAAGGCCCAACCAAGATTATTTTGGTTCACAATCACTCAAACACAAGGCCTAAAAGGTTAATATGATTAGGCTAAAGCCTACAAGTTCATAGTCCCTCAAACATGATGTTTGGAAGGATGATGTGATTTAAACGAGGTCTTACCAAATCATAATCCTTTACTAGTGAGGCCTAGAAGGGAAAATCCCTCATGTGAGGCCTATAATGACAAGTCCTTCAGGCAAGGCTTGGAAGGGCGAGTCCCTCAAACGAGTGAAAGTTGGATCCTTTGGGACACATGATGCCTTTAATGCTATGTAATCATGGAACTGCTTTGGGAAGGTCCTAACGACGTATGTCGTCGATCTAATTGCATGCTTATGATGATGACATTCATGTCAGGGATGATTGCACCCTGTCCACCACATATATTTTCCTTTTGTCAAGTTTGAGTTGGTTGTAATGTCGTCCTTTGAAGGAATTTCGTATTGTCGTTTCTCTAAGGGTTTTAAGTAAGATATATACACCTTTGGAGACATGTTTATCAACTCTTGTGTGCAATAATTATTCCCTCCCTTTTCTAGCTTGCATAAACACCCATTTTCTTTTCGGGAGAAAATAATACCTCATAAGGTTCGAGTATAGTTGCTCTATAGGGCGACAATGATACCTCGAAAGGTTCAAGAAGAAGATAATGACACCTTCACTACTATAAAAACACATTTAATTTCTGACGCGAAATTTATTTAACCTCGGTTACAAAGGTGAAGTAACAATGAGTGTCAAGAAAAATGACCACTTTATCCCTCAATTTTAAAATAACCGAGGAGATGGTTGAAATGGTCATTGGTTCGATCCCCAACACTAATTTTTTTTTTTATATTTTCAAAACTAGAGCCATATACCTTTTGGCTTATGAACAAAACCGAGGGAATATATATATATATATATATATATATATATATATATATATATATATATATATATATATATATATATATACTCATTACATTGGTTACACAGAATATTAATAAATTAATCAGTTTATAAACTACATTGTTTACACAAAATATTACATTATTACACCGAATATTAAAGTAAAAATATTGAATATGTTTCACTGTCATCATTGTCGGTGAAGAACAAATTTTGAATATCACGGGGAATAACAAATGTTAGGGATCCTTATTTCATTGATCTTGAGGATTATCAAATGTCTGATATAAAACAAAAAAAAGTTAGATAAATAAAATATAAATTCAGTTATATGATTATTTAAGAACACAAACTTTGAACCCAAATAATTTTATGCTCTTGTAATCCATCATAGAGAAATTTTCCCAAATAAAATAAATGATTTTTAAGTTTTAAAGTTTCATGTCAAATGTTTCATTATCAATTTTTAATACTCATAATGCTTTTATAATAAGGGTTTTTGGTTTCACGCAGATCACTAATGATCGTGTCTTGAGCGTTGATACTCATTAAATGAACGTCAAATATTTGTTTAAGGACTATGAAGAAACTAAATAAACACACATATATTTTTCCTCGGTTATTACTCAAAATCGAGGTAAAATTGTTTCTTGTTAAATAAAAAATACAATAAAAAATGTTTCATCCCAATCGCCACATACCTCTCGTTTTTCATAAAAAAATCGAGGGGATTTTTTTTAATTTAAAAGTTACATTGTTTACACAGAATATTAAAATAAATTGTTTAAACAAATCCATATTTTGACAATGGATTCTTGGAGAACAACAAATCTTTTCAAATTTCTAATAAATTATCTGTTCCAACCAAGTTAATTTTTTTCCTGCACTTGCAATCAACCCCAGAGAGATTTTACTATTTTGAGCAAATGTTTTCATTGCAAATGCTTTCACATGAAAGATAACTTCTAATAAATGGATTCTTGATGTTTTGATGAAATAAATGAATTTTTATGAAGTTATGATTCCGCTGCAAAGTTTAGTTTGATTATTGATTATAAAAGAAATTAATATTCTAAATGTTTTAAAAACCCGTGTTACAGAGTAATGATGTTGTTAAGACGTTTTATGAAGAAAATGTCACACCTTTATGAGATGTACTCTGATTTACATAAGTGATTATTTTGTTTTATTCGGTGAGGTTAGAATGATGTTACATTAGTGGTATCAGAGCATGTCGGTCCATCCGACCAGGTTGTCTAATGATGCTTGTTCCTTAGTACGCGACATGTGTGTGAAACACTGTCGGTACTTGCTTGTTTTCTAACCGTTTGTCTCCAAGTGTTGGTTTGAAACAAGTGGAGGAGAAGATATTTCTTCTCTGAGATGTTTTGATTGTGGAGTGTTGGCTCAACATGTATTGGATTGTAGGAGTACAAATGTTATTAGAACAATGTTTTTCTCGATTCTAGAGGGAATGCTGAGATAAGGCTTGAGTCAACTAAGGAATTGCACATGAGGTGACTTAATGCATAAGATGCCAAGAATGACAAGTTTGGTGGGCATGGTTTATGCCCCATCATGATTGTCGGCTATCTATTGACAAATTGAGAAACTGATCACCTTTAATCTCTTGTTGATAGTAGACGAAATCATGTTGGATGGAATAAACGTGTCTTTCCAACTTAGATAGTGTGTACGGTGAAATGGAATGAAGTTAAGCCGAGTGCTTACATATGATTTTGATGAGTCGATGCATATTATTATAATTGATGATGAATAAAGTTCGAGTTTCGTGTCTGTCGGTCAAGTTGGAAGGTCTTGGGGGAGAACAATCAGGTATTGTTGATGGTTGCTTCTCGGGGCATAAAGAGTAATGTGACGACTAGTGATATACCAGTGGTGTGTAATTTCTGATGTTTTCCTGAAGATAGTCGTGACTTGTCTCCGGAACATAAATCTAAGTTCGACGAAGGTGAATATTTGTTTGTTTTGTTATGCAATTGGTTGAGTTTATGAAAGATGGTGCAAAAGTGTTTACGACATGAGTTTCTTTGAAGGCATAAGGAAATGCAGTGGTTGGTGATTTATCTAAGATATGTTACTTTTGGATGTGTTCCCATGTGATATCAAGGGGTTTCTGCTGAAATCGCAGAGGGCGCTTAGCGCGTTAGAGGACGCTTAGCGTGGTCTGGAGAAAAAGTTGCCCTTCGAGGCAGAAGAGAGCGCGCTTGGCGCGGGTAGGAGCTCTCTTAGCGCGGGTTATAGGACTGAAAACGTGTTTTAATTGATGAAATTGAGTGAAACCATGCATGTATATGTTTTGTAATGTTGTGGTGCTGTGGTAACTTGTGTTATGTGTTAACGTATGATATGACCGTTAGTTAGTGATGTAAGCGATAAACTACATTATGGTTGAGTTATACGAGTGTTTTTGATAAACATGATGTTGACTATGAAGTCTATTATGGTGAATTGTTAATGATGTTATCGTGGCGTAAATGAAGTGATTATAAATGATAATGAGATAGTCTATTTGGTGATAAAATGAGGAATTAAGGATATTATGAAGACGATTATCAGGACAAGGTACAGTCACCATGAGGACACTGTGACTTCGTTTGGTGTATCCAATGTACTTGGCGTGTTTGTGGAGTATATGAATCAGATTTTTCATTAGTATTAGAGGGTAATTTTGTGGTGATCTTTGTTGGTGATATTTTGACACATTCTAAGTCTGAAGGAGAACACGCAACACCTTTGCAAATTGTGTTGCAAGTATTGAGAGAAAGGAAGTTTCATGCCAAATTGTCGAATTTTGAGTTCTGGTTGTAGGCAGTACGTTTTCTTGGTCAGGTGATTTCTAGTGGTTCAATAATCGTTGATCTTTCTAATATTGATGTTGTGGTGCAGTAAGAGACTCTAAAGTATGTCATTGGACTAAGAAGCTTTATGAGATTAGTAAGTTGTTACCGCATGTTTATTAGGAGATATTAGAGGAGGAGGAGTCTCAGATGGATCACACTCAGGACGTGCTTCCTTAATATTGTCAGATAGTTACTATTGGACGGTCAGACATTGATGTCGGTTTCTTCCCCGAGGGGTCTGACCAGAGGCGTATATTGGATGAGATTCTTACTATGACAGATGACACTCAGGATGTGCCAAGACGGGTCGGATTGACGACCGTGGATGAAGACTGGGTGGTCAAGGAGCCAGTAGAGGAAGACGAGACGGTGGAGGCATAGGCAGAGGAGAAAGTGCAGATGTAGTTCGACAAACACATTAGTTATCGTGGTGTATATTTTGATGTACTATATTTTGATGACATTTATGTAGTATTTTTTGATGGTGATATTGACGTAGTATTTGTATGAATTATTATATATATATATATATATATATATATATATATATATATATATATATATATATATATATATATATATATATATATATATATATATATATATAATTTTATTTATGTTTGTGTGTTATTTAATATTTATCTGCAACAGTTAATTCGCATCTGCGACTAATAAAATTGGATTTTTTATTTTTAAAAAACGGTTCTGATAAAATTCCGGAGATGCATATACAAAATTATTTCTGCAGATGCATCTTCGAACGCAATCAACATAAAATAAATAGTGTGTCCAAATGTATATCTACAGAACCAGAGAACATAACTGGAAATGCAACAGATGACCGAGAGATTTAAAAAATAGATTAAAAAATTCACAAATTGTAATCATGTCCTAGATAACTTTTAAGGAGGGCTTTCCTATATGATGTTAGAGATTTTACAAGATGTGTGAAATTACTAAAATTATATTTTAAGCTTCGCTCCTTCAAGGTGAGCCTTAGATTTACTCTATATCAAAGTTTTTCTCTTATTTATTTGTTCTCTAAATTTCAAGACCTTGGTTCAAGCAAGATCTTTTATTCTTATTATCTTCTCTCTAGTTATATTTCCATTATATTTCTTCCTCTCTTGATCTCATTCTATTTCCGTCCTAACTATTAAAATTATTCTTACATGTGATGAATTTAGTAATAAAGTGTAATGTATGTGAATTGAATGTCATGATGATATCTCTAAAATTAAGAGATAAATGCAATATAAATAATACTATGTGTTATCTAATTAACATCTTAATGTGCAAAATCATAAACTCAAGAAATATTCTTTCAAAAGGTAATGTTGCACAATTTTTTTTGCTATCACAATAATTTATTCTCCTATATAAAGTGTTTTGGTACTCTCAAGGGTCTCTTTTAACCCATTTACATCTTTCATCAATGCACTTACAAATATAGTATGCGTTCCACACTTGAAGACAATCCGAATCAATTTCACAATACGGTTCAAAATAATCTGTAAGAAAAAACTAAAATAAAATTACTAAAATATAATAATATATTGTGTAAGAACTATCAATTAAATAAATAAATTTGAAAATCATGAAAGAATGACTTACCATCATCAACTTTTGCAGCAACAAAAATTAAGGAAAGAAATAGAATCATAACACACAAAAACTTGATAATTTCAAACATATTTTTTCTTCTTTGTTTGCAAAATTTGATCTCTTTTATTGTATAAATTCATGCTCTCCTATAAATAATTAAATGGTTTGTAGCACTTATAAAGTGTAAAACACACTTCATAAAGTTATAACTATTATTCAATATCTCTTAAATAAATTACTTCACAGCAAAAAGAATTTTATTGACCTTTCATGATAGATTGGAAAAAAATTTATTTTTTAACAATTTATTACTTTTTTTAACCTTTCATGACAGTAAATGATATTTTTTTGTTATTGGAATATAATAAAGTTATTCATTGGAGTAATATACTATTTGGTTAAAAACATATATGCACAAGCAGAACATATTATAAAATCAACATATTATAGAAATCAATTTATGCACAAGTAGAACATACTATAAAATCAATTTTATTGTAAGTGTTGAATAAATAAGAATGTCTATTTAATTTTGTACTTACAAGATTTATTCTATATTTTGCTGATAAATTGAAAACAACACATACTTAGCGTGTTTTTGATTTATACATATCAATAGAAAAGTGTTATCAACACTCTCTTTTCAACACTCTTTCAAATACTTACTCTTTCATTGGTTGAAACATGTGTGAGATTCTCACGTTGGAAATAGGTCTCACATAAAGTGGTAAGACTCACACATGTTTCAACCGATGAGAGAGTGAATGTTTGAAAGAGTGTTAAAAAGATAGTGTTATTAGCATTTCTCATATCAATAACTTGTTTACATTAATACATAAATATAAATAAATATTGTTGTTGATAATTGAACACTGAACCAACAACATACATTCATTTAACTAAACTAACATATACTAGTTGAGATACCTCATCCACCTAATTGATATATCCATTCACTAAACCA
This sequence comes from Lathyrus aphaca, assembly GCA_963966055.1. NCBI lineage: Eukaryota > Viridiplantae > Streptophyta > Magnoliopsida > Fabales > Fabaceae > Lathyrus > Lathyrus aphaca. The sequence goes on from OZ014519.1 coordinate 75,473,562, forward strand.
ACAACATACATACATTCATTTAAGTGAGTTTAACATTTTTACTCAAAAAATCAGAGGAAGTGTCTTTAAAGATCCGAAAAAAACACTACTATAGAAAACATATACAACAACAGTTTGAAAATGAGTAACATCACGTGTGATCTGCCGTTATTGGGTAGAGTGTGGTTGTATATGCGTTAATTAAAATAACAATTTTATGACCATTATAGAAAACTTGAAAGCGCGCGATATATTATCAGGTTGCTTTATCTAACCGTTGTAATATATTAAAGGCCATATGTTCGATTCTTAGCAACATATTTTAGGTATATAACCACGATCAATTATAACAACCATCGTTAAATTATATATTATCACTATACAACTACAATCATATATAACAACCGTCGTTAAATTATATGCTTTTAAATAAAATATTTCAGTATTTTGAAAATTTTCCATTTTTTAACATGTATTTTTTGTGACAGAAGAGAAATTTTTTATAACCTGTATCAAAATATAAACAATTGAAGATGCATATTACAACACTCAAACACAAATACTTATTTATTTCATCAAATAAAAATATATTATTTACAACAATATTTATACTAGATAGAGACCCGCGTGATGCACGAGACTTAGATGAATATTTTTTAATGTAATATTATAGAATTTTGAATTTAATTTCTCATTAATTTGTAAAATTTACAATTGATTTAATTAAATTGAATTATTCATTCAATTTTAATGATTTACAATTTAACAATATATTATAAAACAATGTTATATAATAAAATATAAATTATAGTTGAAAAAATACACTTTAATTTTGTAATATGTATATGCAATTATTATTCAAAATAATATATTAGAAACAATGTGAAATATTTGTTCGTCTATTTAAAAATTATAAGTTAAATTCGAAAGAATTGTTTCATAATTTTTTTAGCATTGGAATGAGACTTAGTAATTGAAATTAAATTTTGTGATATATAATCGTATTTATAATTAAAATTATATTTTTAAGAGAATATAGAAGTATTTATTTTCCAATTTAAAAATATTATTTGACTACTTTATTTTAATCATTGTAATGTGGTTTTTTTGGTTGTTATTATGGTTTTAAAATTGATACATGCGAATGATTTTTTTATAAAACTATTTTATGAATAATTTTTATGGAGTAAAATATTATATAACTTTTTTTAGACATATTGATAGATACAAAAAATTAGTATAAAAAAATAAAATAAATTGTATCTTTATAATTGTTGTTGCTAAATCACTTATCTCTTTTTTGTGAGTGATCTAAGTAGTGATAAATTTGTCATTTTTATTATGAGACAAAACAATTGTTTTCATTTTTATAGATATTAAATGGGTTCTCATGTTTTTATTGATTTATTTGAAAATTGATTAATTTAATTTTTGTAAGAATTGTTGAATCAACTCTCATAGTTTTTATTGAATTACTTAAAAATTAATTAATTAAATTTTCTTATAAAAAATTAATGTGCGCAATAAAAAACAGATTGAGAATTTTAATAGTTTGAGTTTTGATGTACGATGGATATATAATTTATACATGTATATAGCTTATATATGGAATGGGAAAACAAAAGAAATAAATCAATAAGTATACATGATTTTTAGTTAGAGTAATAGAAGATGATAAACCATGGAATATAAAAATAAAAGTTTTTTAATTAAATGAAATTCATAAATAAAACATTACACATTTTTCATAAATAAATAATAGATGTCTTTGAATGTTATCTGTTGAAGAGTGATACATCAAACTTTTAGTGATGTAGCGAATAAGAGAATGAGTTGTCAACACAATAGTATGAGGCTTAGATTATATATATATATATATATATATATATATATATATATATATATATATATATATATATATATATATATATATATATATATATATATATATATATATATATATATATATATATATATATATATATATATATATATATTACAAATTACAAATTAAGCTCATATTTGAGGATCCCTAATCGCATTGAACATATACACCGAACGTTTACGAATGTCTACAAAGTCTTCGCATGAGAATGGTGTTTTGTCCTTAAAAGTTTGCATAAGAAAGTACAAAAACGTGAGTATCACACATATATGATAGTCATAACTAACTTAAACAATAATATGTTACTGTAAACAATTCATTACATATATAATATATATCTGATCACACGAGTCAACAATGTTGACCAAGACAATGTTTAACATGTGTTTCATTACATAATACCCACACTCGAATCCCTTTGGTTGTCTCATTGTCTACAAAAATAATTAATTTCACGAATGTTATAATCATACATGCATGTAACAATATATATAAATGAATGTCACAAATCATATGACCACTTACTTTAGGCAAGATAAATGTTGACTTTTTTTTCTAATATTGTTCAAGAAATAATGTCGCTGCACAACACTGTACATTGAAAATATATTACGTGTTAAACCAATTACAAAGTCAAAGAAAATATTACTAAAAAGTTTCATATAAACATAAACTTACCCATTAATAATTTGCTTCATTTTAAGTTCGAATGGTTTATGTAAGGAACATAATGTCGTTATCGTATTCGTTCTAAGCGATGTGATGATCAATTATCAATTATCACTGAATTAACACGAGCATATATATATATATATATATATATATATATATATATATATATATATATATATATATATATATATATATATATATATATATATATATATATATATATATACATATATATATATATATATATATATATATATATATATATATATACATATATATATATATACATATATATATATATATATATATATACATATATATATATATATATACATATATATATATATATATATATATATATATATATATATATATATATATATATATATATATATATATATATATATATATATATATATATATATATATATATATATATATATATATATATATATATAGTATTTTTTAAAACAAAACTAACTATAACAGATAAACCACAATTTCAAAAATACTTACACATTGGGAAATGGTGCTAAGTAACATTCTTTTTCCCCCTGACTTAACCGTTTTGAAATGTAAAAGTCAATCTCTTTTGGCTTATTATTTTTTTCATCGAGTACTATACGGATCCAAGATGCCATAAGTATTCGATTTACTTAACTATACATACACGGTGAATATACCTAAATGTTGAAATAAAATTCAAAAAATAAGTGAGGAAATACAAAAACGATAATGTGCTATGAATAATGACATGCATATTCAAATATATACTTACATACACCAAACTTTTAATATCCCTACGTCCAGCCAATTGTTTCCATGGAGAAAATCTCGTATGTCATTAGGAGGAGAATAAAAGAGCTCAATCGTTGGACAATGCTCTAGCGAAAGAGAAATCACACCATAATTCTACCCGTCCGACTAGGACGCTACACCAAAACAACAAGACACACGCCTTAAAAAAGGCCAACAATGCACAAAAAATACCCAACGAATAATTATTAAAAATAGGGTGTTACAATCTTCGTTTGGCCATCACTTTGAGGGTGATATGATGTTGACATTCGCAACTTCGTTCCACTAAGGTGAAATAGGTCTTGCAAAATTAGGAAAATGGGGTCTCTATTCGAGACCATGCTCCTTGGCATGCCGTGCAATTTGCAGACCATACGAACAAAGAGCTCCACAACCTTTACTGCAATAAACTGTGTTGGCAGAGATCCAAAGTGTGCCGCTTTGGATAGTCGATCCATAACAACTAAAATAACAGTATGAGTTTGGAATGAAGGGAGTCCTATGATGAAACCAAGAGATATGTATTTCCATACCTTATTTGGAACAGGCAATGGGTTCAATAAACCATAAGGTGAATGATTTTCCGGTTTGGTCTATTGACATGTGGAACAAGACGTTACAAATTGCACAACGTCTTAGCGCATACCATGCCAAAACATGTTCTCTTGGAGTCGTCCAAATGTGCGATGGATTCCATTATGTCCTCCAATGGTGGATGAGTGATATTCCTCCAAGAGAATAAGCTTGAATGGTGAGGTGGAAGGCACAAACAACTTCCCCTTAAAGAACAATATGCCATCCAAAAATTTGGAACTCCTTATGTTCTGCAGGTTTGTCCCGATCCTTGGTCAGAAGGGCTTGAATTTTTTTATCTAACTTCAAGTTGTCTTTGGATTTAGTAATGAAATCCAATTGGGGAACTCTGAGGGCTTAACATTGTACCCTTGATAAGGCATCTGCCACACGATTTTGAGGACTGGGTTTGTACACTATTTCACACGAATAACCCAACAACTTAGCCAAGTAGAATTGTTGTTTCGGTCTTTATATGACATGTGTCATGAGCTATCGTAGGCTCCTTTGGTCTGTATGAATAGTGAATGTGTTACCCAAATAAGTTCTCCACTTTTTAATTGCTTATGTAATAATACATAGCTCGAGCACATAGGTGGAAGCCTGTAGCATTCGAGGGAAGAACTGCTTTCTGAAGTAACATATAGGGTGCCCATTTTGTATCAATACTACACCTATTCTGGATCCAGAGGCATCAGTTTCTAGGATAAATTTGTCATCAAAATTAGGTAATCCCAAAATGGGTGCTTCATACATGGAAGTTTTTAATAACTCGAATGCTCTTTGAGCTGTATCATTCCAGACAAAAGCACCATGTTTTAACATATCTGTAAGAGGAGCATCTAGTGTTACATAATTTTGAATAAACTTCCTATTGAACCAAATAAGGCCTAAGAAGCTGCGTAATTGATTCATGTTCTTATGTGTTGGCCAATTAGTCATGGCACTAATTTTTGTTGGGTCCGGGCTAACCCCATGGCAGACACAATATGACCAAGATATTCAATGGAATGTTGTGCAAAGAAAAACTTAGATTGCTTCAAGCAGAATTCATTATCGAGTAAGCATTGAAAAATGACATCTAAGTGATGTAAATGAGTTTCTATTGCGGGGCTATACACCAGAATGTCTTCAAAGAATATAATAAAAAAACGACGCAAATATGGTTCAAATATAAGGTTCATGGTGGATTGAAAAGTGGAGGGGGCATTACACAACCCAAACGACATTACCAGGAATTCATAGTGGCCTTGGTGAGTACGAAATGTCATTTTATGAATATCACCTTTGTCCATCCGAATCTGGTGATACCCGAAGCGTAAGTTTAACTTGGAAAACCAATGAGTACCATAAAGCTCATCAAGCAACTCATTAATTGTCGGAATAGGGAACCTGTCTTTGCTAGTAATGGCATTCAAGGCATATTAGTCGGTGCAAAATCTCCATGTTCCGTCCTTCTTACAAACTAAGAGCACCGAAGAAGAAAATGCACTTACGTTGGGTTGAATTATGCCATTGGAAAGCATTTCCTTGATCTGGTTTTCAATTTCCCGCTTCTGGAAGCGAGGATATCGATAAGGTCTAACATTGACAGGGTTAATATAGCTGTGAAGGTTGGTTTTATGGTATATTGGTCTTTGTAGTGGTAAGTGAGTTGGGGTTTTGAAAAAGGGTGAGAATTTGGTGATTAGGGTGTTGACACAAAGATCAAAGTGGTTAGGTGGTGGTGGTGTGGACTCTGGTATGATCAATTGGAGCTGGAGATATGTGTCAATGGCATCGGTGGAAATGAGACATTGCACCTGATGTATATTGGCTTCTTCAGGAATTGGTTTTTGCACCCATTTGAGATGGACTTGTTCCCCTCCCTTGTAAAAACTCATAGTGATTTTTTCATAGTCAGTATAATTGGGCCGAGTGTCTTGAGCCATTGCATTCCTAAAACTAATTCAACACCATTCAGTGGTTTGACAAACAAACCCACCATAAATTCACGTGGACCCAAAAATAAGGAAGTATTAGGGCAAAGAAAATTTTATCTTGTACCCCTACGTTTGCCCCAATATCCCTACATATTTTAAATATTCCAATTTTATCCTTTTTATTTATTTAATTATTTTTAACTTTTACCTTGTATCCCTATGTTTTCCCAAATACCCATACATATTAGAAATTTTACCTTGTACCCATACGTTTGTCCCAATATCTCTACATATTTTATAATATTCAAATTTTATCATTTTTATTTATTTAATTATTTTTAACTTTTACCTTGTACCCATACGTTTGCCTCAATACCTCTACATATTCTTAACTTTAAATTTTATCCTACGTTTTCCCCAACACCCCTATATTATAAACATTTATTTTTCAATACTATTATATTACTTATTTTTCCATCTCACTAATATATTTTTGTAACATGTAAACATGAACGAAAAATTTCCTTACCGCCAGTCACAGTGGATTGGCAGAATAATCGTACATCATATGCAACATCTTGGATAACAGGATTCTCTGGACGATTACAATATTGACACAAACTTACACCGATTCTCCCAAAACATATTATATTATGATATATTTTCATATTTTTTTATATATTTCTAATGCACGATTATTTACATTTTATTTTTTTATGAATCCATCTGAATAAATAAATGCGTCAGAACTGTCATTCCATCAGACAATCGTCGATGAATATATCTGTCGCGTCTCTCTAATGCAAGACATTTAAAAGATAAACCAAAATAAAATTAAAAATATACAAAATAAAAAATTTAACAAAAAAAAAAACGAAACTCAACCGGAAGTAGCACAAATGATACTTCCGATGTGTAAATCCAGAACAAATGTAAACCGAAAGTAGCAATATAGCTACTTCCGGTGTATAACGGGAAAAAAACCAAAACCGGAAGTAGCAATACAACTACTTCCGGTGTGTAAACGTAAAAATTTATAAATCGGATTTAGCTTACTTGTTAGTTCCGGAGTGCAAAAACCTAAATCGGATGCCTTATTGCTGGGTGTTCTGGGAGCAAAATCTACTTTCCAAAAGTTTAATTTTTGAATTATACACTATTTATATGAGGGCATTTTCGTCTAAAAAATTATTCGTGGGGGTATTGGGGAAAACATAAGGGCACAAGGTCAATTTTTCTAGGGCAAATGGTACTACATTGTAGCTTTTCACCATTGCCCACTAACACTTTAAACGAACGGGTCGAAACAGTGGGTAAGCCCAATTATTTGTCGCAATTATATAACACAACCCTTTGACGCGTCTTGCTTGAAACTCTTCTGGTGAAATTCCTTTGACAGGTGGTTGAGGTTTAGGGGGAGTAATGGACATGGTGGGTTTGAAGGAGGAGTTAACAGTGGTTGAAGATGGTGGTGGTGGGGCTGAATGGTATTTGGGTGGCTGAGAAGGGCGATCCAACAACTTTTCTTCTTGTAACTTGGCAAGACTGATAGCTTGTGTGAGTGTAGTTGTTTGAAACGCCAACACTTAACGGCGAATAGCTGGTTTGAGACCAGAAACAAAGCAGCTTAAGTAAGAGTGTGGAGGTAAGCCAGTTATCCGATTTGCGAGAGTCTCAAATTGAGTCTGATACTCCTTCACTATTGTGGTTTGTGAGATTTTGAAAAAAGCACCTTGTGGATCTTCGTACTGTAGGGCGCAAAACGAGTTTCAAGAGCGTGGAGAAAGGTAAGTCAATTCATGAGTAGATCATTATGATGCATCCACTGAAACCCTGTTAATGTCTCTCCTTCCATATAGAACAACGCGATAGTCGAAGAATTGAGTGATTTCGAAGATCCAACCAAGAGGGTCGCCCCCATCAAAATGTGAAATGTTGAGCTTGATGGAGGTGGTAGGAAACAGAGAGATTGTGTGATTTGAGTGTGTGAATCTGGGTGGCCACAAACGGGAACGCAAGCCTTGGAAATCCGTCGTGAGAGCTTCGATGCTGGTCTCGATGTTGGATTGAAACGAAAGTTGTGTTTGTGCAAGGATGTTGATGCTTGTGACATGATCTGTAATGGAGGGAGGTGATGTCATCACAATGAGAGCACCAAATTGTAATGAAGGAAATATTGCAATAACAATTCAGAAACTGATGACAGCTAGTGATGCTAAACTATGACAAATAAAGTAATGACACCTCAATAATTTTCTCTGCCTTCATTCATTCTGCCAATGCATATATATACTACAATCCAAGTGAAATCCCCAACGATACAATCCACTAATTACAAGATTATTGAATAACAAACTAACGACTCATAGAAGAGACAAAATAGAAGCTTTTTGTAGTGGAATTACTTCCTACCCCTCTTCTCGACAGAAGGCACCACAAAGTCTTTGAGGTATTTGGGCTTCACTGCATTCCGCTTGGCCCGCACTTGTGGAATAAAGTCCTCTTCTTCATATTCTACCAAATCTCCCTCTTCATGGTTCACGACAAAAAACCTCAGACTGATCAAAATACGAACACGCAAAAATGCACAAAATTAATATAAATACACCAAATTAAACTATGTATATTGTAGATCAATAAAAAAGATAGTTGGAGGACCGAACTTTAAATCTTCAACACGTTAATTTGATGCGCGATTGAATATTGTGTTTAATGATAAAATAGTACACCATTATTTTAGACAAAATAATATAAAGCTGATTGATTGAAAGAAAAAAAAGATCCAAACCAAATTAGGATACGACATCCTCTGATACGAATGATTGTGATAGTTGACTTTAACCACTTTAAGAATGCTAGTGATTAACACGCTATATAAGTTATAATAGGGGAATAGTACATTATTTTATGAGGTCCAAAACCGTGCAAGAAAATAAATAAGCCTTTAAAAGATGCTTCACACAGGATCAAACATGTACCACAAGAGAAACAAAGAAAAAGTGAACCAGTCAAGATAAAAAATGGATGGAGAAATAAACAATTTCATCATGGTATGGACGATAGCTGCATCAACAATGTCCTATTGCCACACAATTGGTAACCTAATTTCTCATGGCACACCAAGACTCATCGCTCTCATCCCTGCCATAATCCTCCTCTTTCTCCTCCCTCTAAGACTCATCTCCATCCACCTTGGAGGACCCTCTACTTTCTTCCTAGCTTGGCTTTCCACCTTCAAACTCTTCCTCTTTGCCTTTAACAAAGGTCCTCTCTCAACTAACCCTCCTCTCTCTTTACTTCACTTCATCTCCTTAGCATCCCTTCCCATCAAATTCCAAAACCAAACCAATAATAGTATTAGTAACCACAAAAAACACAAATTAAATTCAAAACCATCCCTTAGGTATTCATATGCAACTGTTGTTATCATATTAGCTTTCTTAATTCCACTATATCGTAAAAAAGAAAATTTCCATCCAAAATTTGTTTATTTACTATACGCCCTCTACATGTATATTGGTCTTGAATTTTTCTTTGCTTTGACCTCAACATTTACTTCAAAGCTTCTAAATGTTGAGATAGAACCACAATTTGATAAGCCATATCTAAGCACTTCACTTCAAGAATTCTGGGGGAAAAGGTGGAACATTACTGTGAATCGTGTACTACACCCCACCGTATACGAACCAGTGATGACTTTTTGCAGCCGTCGGATTGGAAGAAAGTGGGCCCCACTACCCGCGATTCTCGCTACGTTCACTATGTCGGCTATAATGCATGAAGTTGTTTTTTATTACATCAAAAGAGACACACGAACGTGGGAAAAATGGGAACCATCGTGGGATGCAACGTGCTTTTTTATTTTACATGGGGTGTGTTTGGCTGTTCAAGTTGGAATTAAAAAAGCTTTTGGAGAGAAGGTGCGGTTGCCGAAGGTGGTTTCGTGGTTGCTGACGGTGGCGTTTGTGATGTATACGACGCTGTGGCTGTTTGTGCCGGCGCTTGTAAGGTGTCGTGTTTATGAAAAGGCATCGAGAGAGTTGACTGCTTTGAATGAGTTTTGGAATGACGTGTTTATGAAAAATCGATGATATTCTTTGAAACAATTTATTAGTGAGATACACTTATTTTGGTTTGTAGTAGTTAATTCATCTTTGTTTGTAGCGTGAGCTCTTGTATTCTTCTGGTTTATATCAAGCATGACATAGATACTATATTAATTATTACTAAATTGTTTTCTTTTCCATAATTTTATTGATGAATGGACTTACATGTAGTACCATGGAGGAGAAATGTGTACATGCAAAGCAAGTGGTTTAGTTCTTACAAAAGAACAACAAATGCAGTTGGAACAAGAAAAGAGTTGTCACATTTTTCAGCTGACTCTTTTTTCCCAAAAAAGTTTATGGGATTTGAAGCAAGACATGTGAATGTATATAATTGTAGAGATGATTACGTGCGAGTTAATAATGGGTTTAGAATTGGCCACTTGACTGCTGCGTTAAATTCTGATGATTTCTGATTGTGATTATAGCTGTGTTTTCTACTCCATTTTAATTTGTATAGAAGTGTTTTTTCTTTCTTTTCTTTTCTGGTGGTTGAAGAGTACTATTGAGTTGTATTTTTTGGTGCTTTGCAAAGAGCAAGACACACAATATGCAAGAGAACAAGATGTATCATAACCAAATATTTAAAAAGTTAAATTAAAAAAAAAACGAAAATCTAGAAGTTAGAAACAAACGGCCAATAAGTGATAAACCTAGAGAAAAGAACTCATCTACTAAAAGCTTCAACCCGAAAAAGGAAGTAAGTTATAGATCTCAAATCAACAACACCATCGTCAACAAACTAGAGATAAACAAGGAAATAATGAAAACCACAAGCATTCTTGATAAAGCCAAAATCTCCCTCTATTGGTTAATTCAAGAGCTATGGTTATGAAGTCATTTTGAGAAGGTGCAAGCGTTCTCTAGTGATCTAACAAAAACCCATTTTCAAGCAAACAAAAATATTTTTTTCCTCCAATTATTTCACGTTTGTCGAAGAATTAGAAAAAATAATATCATTTTGAGTATTCCAAATGGTTATAAACCATATCATGTCAAATCATAGTAAAGTCACTTATAATCTTCTTCTTACAACCTAAAGAAAGAAAACTCTAAAAAAGCAACCCCACTAACCCCACTCTCCAACACTCTGATTTTTTTCTTCACCCCTATAAATAGCCATTTTCATTTCCATTTTCTCACAACTACTCAACCACTCATCTCCGTAGCATTTCTAGCATATTTCTAGCACCCACTATTGTTTCTATTTCTATAAAATAGCAGTAATAGTTGCGGTTTCGTATCACACCCATCTCGTTCACAAAAATCAGTCCTTTCTATTTTCATCTTCATCTTTTTCATTAACCAACCCTTCCAAAACCATGGCAAGCCAAACCCCTGTCAACATTCCCCCACGTGAAGGTGTTGCCGGAGAGCTCCAACATGCATGTTTCGTCGAGTACCGCGAGAGGACGTTCAAAGTAACTCGTTACATTGACGAGGATTGCCTAATCCAACTTGGGCTCCTTGACAGTGTCAACTGGTTGCTTGCGAATACCAGTCTCACGACGCTCTGCAAAAGCAACAGTCTAACATGCGTCACTCTAACTCTGGAGCTTTTGAGCTCCTACGCGTACAACACTCCAACTGACACAACAAAATTCCTGGTCGGTAACGTTATGTTTCGCCTTTTTGGAACAAAGTATATCGTTACTCAGGAACAATTCAGTGAGTGGTTCGGGTTCCAACAAGGCAACGGTGTGCACCTATGCATACCGAGAGATGCAAACTGGTAAGCAGAAGCTTTCCAAATTTGGGAGGAATTATCAGGAGAACAACTTTCGGCGTGGGATGAGTTATGCGAATCTCATATCCATAACCCGATCGTTCGCTACTTTCAGAGGGTTCTGTCCAACATCGACTTTGGAAGATACAACAATCACAAGGTGAACCAGAGGGAGTTATTCCTGATCCGATGCGCCTTCTTCTCCATCCCTGTGAACCCTGTGGCGTTCATTCTGTCCAACATCCAGAGTACCTGTACAAGAGGGAATACCTCATTCTGTTTTGGCGGGATGATCACCGACATCGCGCTAAAGCTCAGTCTAGGTGATCGTCTTGGTCAATTGATAGCTACTCTCGCCTTGTACCTTGATTTGGACTACTGCAAGAACAACCACATCATCAAGCAAAGGAGGGAAAACATGTATGATGTAATACCTCGTATTTTATTTAAAGCTCTGAACAATATTAATTGGTAATAATATTATTCCGGAATACTCTAAGAAATTTTAATGGAACCAAATAGAGTAATCAACGAGATATTATTTTATTAATTGATAGTAGCTGACTCAGAGGTTTGATAAAATATTGGATTAATATACATTTTTGGATACTCTCTAATTTTTGACCCACTGGTGAAAATATAAGTTTTGTATTTTTATATATATAGAAAGAATATGAGAGAAAGAAGAGGTTGGTAAGAAAAAGAAGAAAAGAAGAAAAGGAGAGGAGAAGAGAAGAAGAAGAGAGAAAACCTCAAAAGCTTCATTTCCTCATTCTCGATCATCCGTCCGTCGAATCCACTCAATCTTTCCGCCAATCTTCATCTCTTGAGGTGGGTTCTTAGTTAGAAACTTTTATCTTTGATTTTGGTTGAGTTTTAGAGATTTTGTGGTTAGAGCTAAATTGAAAAATCTAAGAAAAATCGGAAGTTTAACGGTTAAAACTCGATTAAAACTTAACTAAAATACTCATATGATGTTTATGAACACATTTGATTATGTTTTTCTGCAATGGTTGATGTTTGAGAGAGATTTGGTGTGGGAGAAGTGTTTTACCGTAAGGCTAGAACTTCCTGAACTGGTGTAGCTTGCTCAACGAGCATACCTCGCTCAGCGAAAGTTCCAGGACGATTTTCGCTCAGCGAGAAGGAGCTCGCTCAGCGAGACCTGTAGGTTCCAACCTTGGTTTTTATGTCGTAACTTATGATCCATGTATCCGTTTTTAGCGTTCCACATATCGTTTTGAAGCTAATGATGAAATCTATATTTTGAGATCAAGAAATGTTAGTTCCACCCAACTTTTACCCGACTATTCGATTAAAAGGTAACGAAACGTAATTATGGAATTATGAGTTAAAGATAAGGAATGGTGAGACTTGTGAGACACCTAGGAGTCCGTAGACTAATAAGAATTGAGGATCGCGCTTGATTGTGTTTCCCCTTTTTTAGCTTGAGGTGGGTATTTCATTGAGTCCCACGGGAAGCGAGAGTTAGCTTGAGGTGGGTATTACATTGAGTCCCACGGGAAGTGAGAGTTAGCTTGAGGAGGGTATTACATTGAGTCCCACGGGAAGCAAGAGTTAGCTTGAGGTGGGTATTACATTGAGTCCCACGGGAAGCGAGAGTTAGCTTGAGGTGGGTATTAAATTGAGTCCCACGAGAGGCGAGTGATAGCTTGAGGTGGGTATTACATTGAGTCCCACGGGAAGCGAGTGATAACTTGAGATGGGTATTTCATTGAGTCCCATGAGAAGTCTAGTGGTTCATACTTGAGGTGGGTGTTCCACTGAGTCCCATGGGAAGTCTTGTATGATGTATTGATGGGTTGTTCCGTTTCGACTTGGTTATTTTTTGAGAGGAATCTTTGTACTCGTAGAATTGTTATGCTTGACCCTTAGAGCCGAAAGAACTCTAAGATAGGGAACCCACTAAGATGTTTTATCTCACCCCATGTTGACGTTGTTATTTCAGGTACTTTAGGTTCCACTAAGGGTAAGGATAAAGCGACTTGATTATCCTTACTAGTTGATGGTTTAGTCTTCCGCTGTGGGTTTTTGAGATCTTCGGATCTAGTTCTTAGATCTTTTTGTAGTTGAACATCTTGTACTATTTTATAGCCTTGTTTAGTACCTTATGTTGTAGTGGCTATATTTATACAATGTGTTTCTAAGAACTTATTTGTATTTCAGTACCAAATTATTAATATTATATATGAAAAATATGCTTTATGTATGTCTTTTGTATATGGGTATTACATACAACTTGGTTGTTCATAACCGGGTTGTTATAAACATCATCCTACCATGTCATTCCTGCACAGATGTGAAGATCAGAGCCAACTGACACTATGATCTCGACGCCCCTTCACCAGGCGCTGCTACACCAGATGAGATACAAGATGCGAGAATAAATGAGATGCAACAGGCCATAGACGAGGAAGAAGTTGCTTAAACGCCGGCCACTGAGTTCGCCAACACCAGCACCAACACCTCCACTAGTCGCCGCCATAGGAATCAACAACCTGTGTCTATGGACGACATCATGGCGATAATCATTCACAACAACGAGCAACATCAGAGGCACTACATAGAGATGATTGAAAGGATGGGAAAGATCAAGCTTGAGTAGACAACACAAGGACGAAGAATCACTGCTAATACAATAGAACTAGGTGATTTAACAAGTCAAGTTCAGGCGCTGTATGACTATATCCATCATGTGGGTATACCAGATTATATAACGATACATGGACAGAGAGCCATGAGAGGCAGAGCCAAAGGAAAAGGACAAAGGCCACCGTAATAGTAGTCTACTTTAGTTTTATTTTATTTTTTTTTTTTTTTTTTGGTTTTGTTGTTTAGTAGTGTACCTATATCTCGCAACATTGAGGACAATGTCCGAGATAGTGTGGGATAAGGGTATTAGATTTCCCTTTTCATTGTATGAAACATTATTAAATTAATCAAAGTATTTAGTTTTTTAATTCTTTCCAGTATTTTTAGCCATACCAATTTTTTTTATTCCTTTTAGAATGCTTTCATTTAACATATCCTACGAGTATATAGGTTGATAGGCTTTGATAGGACTAAATGTTTCTTTCCGTTCATACACGTTGACTTGCGATAGGACTAAATGTTATGTTTATGGTATTGAGCTTGATCAACTTAATCTTGTTTTGATGACATTTAGGAAATATGGCTGGTAGACGTGGAACTCGTGCTCGACCCAGTGTCACTCCTCTCGGTAGCGATCAAGCAGGTAACAATGGGAATGCTCCTATGTTCCAATTTATGCAGCAGATGCATCAACATCAACACCAATTCATGCAAGAAATGATGCATCAGATGAGTTTGGGCCTTCACCCTCACGTGGTTTCTCCTGGAGCTGTGGGAGGAACATTTAGAGACTTCATCCGCATGAACCCCCAAGAGTTTCATGGCGGATTGGATCCGGTTGAGGCTCACGAATGGGTGACTGGAGTAGAGAGGATATTCCAGATTGTGATTTGTAGTGAAGAAGACAAGGTGACTTTTGCGTCACATTTACTAAAGGTTCATGTTGCTAGGGGGTGGGAGAGTGCTTCCAATTTGATGATGGTGCAAGGGATTCCGAGGGCATGGCAACAATTTAAGACAATTTTTATGGATAAGTATTTCCCGAGTTCCTTGAGGACACAAAAGGAGTTTGAATTTCAACAATTGAGGCAAGGGAACATGACTGTGGCCAGTTATGCTGAGAAGTTTGAGAACATGGCGGCCTACTCTAGGCAGGCTATGTATGCTCCTGATGAAAGGTGGAAAATTGACCAGTTCTTGTTTGGGCTAAGGGCCGAAATCTCGCATAGTGTCTCTCAAAGGGAGTTCACTACCTACTCTGAGACGTTGAGACAATGCTATGTTGCAGAACATAATTTGATGAAAGTGCAGACAGAAGCAAGTGCAGGAAGGGCGATTCAAGGAGATAGGGGGAGAGCTAGTCAATCTTTTAGGCCAAGGCCTCAACCCTTCAAGGGGAAACAGGTGTCGAGTCCTAGATCCAGTGCTTCTCCTTCTTGCTCCCGATGCCATAAGAATCATTTTGGTAGATGCAATCCGGGTGCCGTAGTTTGTTTCCTTTGTTAGAGAGAAGGACATTTTGCTAGAGATTGTCCCTAGAAGAAGGACCAAGTGCAAGCAAGAGTTTATACTATGGATGCTAGGAAGGCGAAGGGCGACAATTCCTTGATTGCGGGTAATTTTCTTGTTAACAATAATCCTTGTCTTGTTTTATTTGACTGTGGAGCTACGCATTTTTTTATATCTACTAGTTGTGCGAAGCGACTTGGGTTGCGACTATTTCCTTTGTCTCCTCCAATGGTGGTTACTACCGCTATGGATGAAACTGTCGAGATGCCGCTTAAGTGTGAGAACTGTACGTTGTCCGTGGATGGTAGAATCTTTCAGATTGACCTCATTTGTTTTCCCCTTAAGAAAATTGATGTTATCATGGGAATGGATTGTTGTCTGCTAATTCTGTATTTATTGGATGTGAAGAAAAGTTGATCCTCATTCCCTCTGTTGAAGCGCCTCCTAAAGATGTTTTGACAACGATCTTAGAAGGTACAGTTGGAATGGTAAATTTTCTATTTGAACAAGAGAAATTTGTTTTGCTTGTCCTTACTAATGAGGATAGTAATGACCAGCAAGTTTTGAACATTCCGATAGTTTGTGAATTTCCCGATGTTTTTCCTGAAGATGTCACTTCCTTACCGGAGGTAAGGGAAGTTGAGTTCTCAGTCGACCTGATACCGGGAACGAATCCTATATTTGTTTCCCCTTATTGGATGGCTTCGCTCGAGTTGAAGGAGTTGAAGGATCAATTGGAGGATTTGATGGCAAAGCATTTTGTAAGGCCTAGTGTTTCACCGAGGGGAGCTCCTGTGTTATTGGTAAAGAAGAAAGATGGCGGTATGCGACTGTGTATCGATTATCGTAAGTTGAATAAGGTCACAATCAAGAATAAATACCCCTTACAAGGGATAGAAGACCTTCTAGATCAATTTAAAGGAGCTTGTGTGTTCTCGAAGATTGATCTGAGATCGGGTTATCACCAAATTCGTGTGAAGAGTTCTGATGTTCCGAAGACTGTGTTCAGAACCCGTTACGGTCATTACGAATTCTTAGTGATGCCTTTCGGTGTGACGAATACTCTAGCTGTTTTTATGGACTACATGAACTAGATATTTCAGAATTATTTGGATAAATTTGTGGTGATCTTTATCGATGACATTCTTATCTAATCTCGTACTCCGCAAGAGCACGGAGTACATCTAAGGATTGTCCTATCGATACTGCAGGAAAAGTAACTTTTTTCTAAGTTTAGTAAGTGTGAGTTCTGGATGTCAGAAGTCAAGTTCCTTGGGCATCTTATATCACAGGGAGGTGTAGCTGTAGACCCGTCCAAGATAGAATCTGTAATTAATTGGGAGAGACCAAAGAATGTTACCGAAGTGAGAAGCTTCCTAGGTTTGACAGGTTACTACAGAAGGTTTATTAAAGATTTTTCTCAGATGACATTACCGTTAACTAAGCTCACTAGGAAGGATTTCACTTATGAATGGGATTCCAGTTGTGAGCAAAGTTTTGTATGGTTGAAGGAGAAATTGACAACTGCTCCAGTCTTGATTATTCCCGATCCTAACAAATCTTATGAAGTGTTTTGCGACGCTTCAAAGATGGGTTTATGAAGTGTTCTCATGCAAGAAGGTCAGGTGGTGGCGTATGCTTCCAGACAGTTGAGAGTTCATGAAAATAATTATCCTACGCATGATTTGGAATTAGCGGTCGTGGTGTTTACCTTGAAGGTGTGGCGGCACTATTTGTATGGTGTGCGTTTTGAGATGTTTAGTGATCATCAGAGTTTGAAGTACCTCTTTGATCAAAAGGAACTGAATATGAGATAGAGGAGATAGATGGAGTATTTGAAGGATTATGATATTGAGTTGAAGTATCACCCCGGAAAAGCGAACAAAGTAGCAAATGCCTTAAGTAGAAAAGTGATTCATAGTGTCGAATTGATGGTATTGGAGTATGCATTGTTAGAAAAGTTCTGGGATCTTAATCTTCAGTTTGTTTGGACTCCGAATGGTGTAATCATGGGAAACTTGAATATTAATTCTACCTTGAGAAATGATATTCAACAAGCGCAAATTTTGGATGAGAAGTTGCAAGGACTGTTACTTCAATCGAGTTTCGTGAGAGCATTAGATGGAATCATCCTATTTAATCAAAGAATTTATATTCCAGATGATGATGTGTTAAAGAGAAGGATTCTGGAAGAAGCACATAAAGGTTCTTTTACGATACATACGGGTTCTTCGAAGATGTATCAAGATTTGAAGAGGGAGTATTGGTGGTCCGAGATGAAAAAGGACATTGCGGTATTTGTGTCAGAATGTGCGGTGTGTCAGCAAGTGAAGATTGAGCACCAAAGGCCAGGTGGATTGTTACAACCTTTGGACATCCCAATTTGGAAATGGGATAGTATCTCTATGGACTTTGCAGTATGTTTACCAAGTACTCAGGTGGCTATGACTCTGTTTGGGTGATTGTGGACCGACTAACGAAATCTGCGCATTTCTTAGCCGTGAAGACTACATATAAGACAAGTCAACTTGCATGGTTGTTTATTGCTGAAATTGTGAGATTGCACGGTGTCCCGTCCAGTATTGTATCAGATAGAGATCCGAAGTTCACTTCGAGATTTTGGAAGGTGTTCCAACAAGCCATGGGTACGAATTTGCGCTTGAGTACTTCTAATCATCCTCAAACGGATGGTCAGACTGAATGTACGATTCAAACGATGGAGGATATGTTGAGAGCATGTGTTTTAGAGAGTAGAGGAAATTGGAAAGAAATTTTGCCATTGATCAAATTTTCGTACAACAATAGTTACCATGCGAGCATCGGTATGGCGTATGAGGCTTTGTACGGAAGAAGGTGTAGATACCGCTGTGTTGGTCGGAAGTGGGTGAAGATAGAATCTTAGGACCGGGAATTATTCAAGAGACTACGGAAAAAATTCGTATGATCCGAGAAAAGATTAAGCAAGCCCAAGATCGTCAGAAGAACTATGCTGACTGTCACACCCCAAATTTTACCCCTAATTTTTCGCATCATACATCCATCCATTCACGTTTGACAGAAAATTCCAGGATTTGTTTTTTAATCTCTCTGCATTTCCAAATTTTCTTATTGTCTATTTCCCGTTTCGTTTTATTAATTTATTCTCATTTCTAATATTAATTCTATTTTCAAGTTTCTGTTTTTTTATTTTTATTTGATCTGGCGCATTCCCAACGCATTATTTCTTAGTCAGTCATTTTATTTGGCTTTTGGTCCGTTTTTTTCTCATAATAATGCATTTAGGTTCATGTAGAATGTTGTCTTGTTTTATAGTTTAATTCTAATTTTATTTGATTACATGTTAGGCTATTTTAAGATTAATTAGTTCTATATCAATTTTAGTTTTAATTTAATTAGATAATTTCAATTAGTTAGTTTAATTTAATTAAATTTTCTAGTCTAATATACATATTTAATTTGTATTTTAATCCAAATTTTAGTTTAAACTTCTATTTAGATTTAATTTTGTTTTTATTTTAGTCATTGTTTAAGTTTAATTCATTTTTTTTAATTTAGTTATAATTTCGATTTAGATTGATTTAGAAATAGTGATGTTTATTAGTTTAATGATTTTTATTTTATTATACTTAAGCTTTTAATTAGTTTGTTTTTATATAATTTATTTTACTAAGTTGATTTTGATTTTATTAATTATTTTTGTTAGTCTTGATTTCTTTTGGTCCTTATATTTACACAATTTAACAAAGGTACACAGGCTGTACCCAAAAAACTACACAAAACAACAAAGACAATACAATGCTCCACCCTCTTCACCTACATCATAACCTGCAACCTTGACCTACAAACTTGCACCAAAATGTGATAGTCAAAGCCTGCATCTAAAAAGCTTAAAAGGGACAAATCAATAAATATAAAAAAAAAACAAAAAAACAGCTGATAGAAAGGGGGGACCCTTTGACCAAATAGAGAGGATTCACCCTCATAAAGCAGCAAACCACAACCTCCAAAACGGACCTTGATTCTATGAACTAAGAAAAGTGAAAAAAAACCGTAACCCTTCAACCACACCCTTCATCGCTTCAACCCAGA
The DNA here is from genome assembly GCA_963966055.1 of Lathyrus aphaca. Classification (NCBI taxonomy): domain Eukaryota; kingdom Viridiplantae; phylum Streptophyta; class Magnoliopsida; order Fabales; family Fabaceae; genus Lathyrus; species Lathyrus aphaca. The sequence goes on from OZ014519.1 coordinate 75,493,434, forward strand.
TTTTGCGACTCCCAAAAGACCACCACGCACCTTTTCACTCTCCTTCAGCCAATACCAACGCCCAGTAACAGCAAAGAGGGGGGAACCAAAAACAAAAAAACTTTTTCACCAAAACAGAAATTTCTTCATCACCTATTTTCAATAAAAATCGAAAAAAAACTAAAAACTTCACAAACCGTTCCAACATTCCCTCAAATCAACAGACACTAACCTGAAACAAACAAAATCCCCACCCTCATTTTTCAATAAACACCTGCAACAACCTTCAATAACCCCTCTAATCTCTTCAAAACCCTTAACCTCTTTCAAAATCTCAGCAAGCCAAATCAACCGCCAAAACACTAACCTTCATATCTTACCTTCAAACCCTTCCATCGACTGTTAAACCACTCACCACCGTGATACCAAACAAAGCCAAAACTTCAACCACCGAACCAGCTACAAACCTACAAGCGCCGCCGAATCCCTCATCTTCATCACAGAACATCAATTCATTAACCCTCCATCCCTTCAATAGACATCAACAAAAGCCTTCGAACCTTACTTCCATCAATAGAAAACCAAACGCTCTCTACCCTCACCTCCGCGAAACATCGCCCCCTTTTAAGACCCTTACCGCAACCCACAAAACCTTCATCATCTTTTATCGCCACCCTTTTCAATCCGAGACCACAAACTCACTGAATCACTTCGAAATTGAAACAGAAACGCAACTGCGAAAGAGTGAGATTTTGAAATCCATAAACACAAAAAATCAAGACCATTGTGAGCAGTCGTGAGCGAATCTGAGAGTGAGAAAGGGAGATTTGATGAGTTTGAAACGGATTTGAGAGAGAGAGAGAGTGCGAGAGAATAACCAGAGTGAGATCGGATCTAGACGGAGAATGAGGGTAGCGGTTCGTTCTTGTTTTTTTTCGTGTTTTGCTACAATAACGTGCGTTTTGCATTCTTGTTTTCCTTTTCATGTTGTTGTGTTCATTAGGGTAGAATATCCATTTCTTTTTTTCCTTTTAAAGAAATAACCGGATGCTTTATTTATTATTTATTTATTTTTTCTCTAAAAAAAAATTGCCTTATGATATTGGGATGGTGGACTCTATGTATGCCCACGGATCTTCTTCTTGCTATTCAACACTGTATATCGCATGACACACCCCTATTTCTTTTCATTTTTTTTAGTATTATTATCATTTCATCTTACTTATTTAAAGTTCTATTAATGTTGCTACTTTCATTAGTAATCTTTTATTATTATTAGTGACCCATTAGTAACCGTTTTAATCTTATTTTTATTTTTGTTTATCTTGATTTTAGGACCGATGATATAACAATGTCATGACAAATCGTTCCCGATTAATCATGACTAATATGAGGCCATTTGTTTATTTTATTATCATTTTCTTTAATCTATTTTATTTCAATCTATTTTATTTCACAATATGTTTTACAATTTATTTCACTGTGTTAGTTTATTTATTTATTTTGTTTACGTCTCATATTTTTATACAATATTTAATTTCTAACGGTTTCGATCCATTCAGACACTGCACACACACTTTCTCTTGGGCAAATTACAACGAGACCCTTTATTTCATCGCATGCTTGTGTAAAATTATCATGTATCCCTTTCCCGTTCGTGTTTGAACGCCATTTATTTTCTCGTATTTTATTTTACGATTTAGCATTATTGGGAACATTTAGGAACTAGGATTATGATCCACTCAAAATTAATTAAACAAAATATCCATACCTACATTTAGCACACACGTAAGTCGGTCACCAAGTGACCGCCATTTGCACGCCCTTTACGCGCCTTATTTAATTTAACAAGTAACAGAGCTCCGGAGTCTAGCACTCCTGTTGCACCCCAAAATTTACCCTCACCAAGACAAGAAATTGTGTACTAAAGTTCACAAGGTATCTCAAGAGGTTCACAAGGTTCACAATTGGTCAGAAAGTTTGACAATTCCCTCAGACAATGCATCCTCCTAAGCAATGCATCTTAAACTAGGGTTTTGACTTTCATCAGGCTAAATGGACTTCCAAGACTTTAATTGAGCTTCATAGCACCCTATATGTCTTCAAGAATCCCTATGTCAAGTTTCAAGACTTTCCCCAAAGGTTTGCTCAGTCAGATGATCAGATAGGCTAAAATCGGTCAAAGTAGTTAAAAAGTCAAACTGAGGTCAACTGTGGTCAAACCAAAGTCAAACTTCATGATTTTTTTGCCAACATCAAGTATATGAAGTAAAATTCATCATTTTATCAATGGTTAATCATGATTCATCAAGGAGATTTCAGATCATCAAGAATCAGGAGTTTCTAAATTAGGGTTTTCACAGGAAAAGTCAACTGAACTTTGACCAGCCATAACTTTCACATGCTTTATCAAAAATTTCCCATCCAAATCTTATTTTTAAGGAAATTGAATTCTCTACAACTTTGTGTCTCACAAGCCAAGTCCAAAAATGCTTCATTTGGAAGGTATGAGCTAAGACATTATAGGTCATTTTAAAAGTCAACAAAAAGTCAACATCTTCCAAAGGGCATAACTTGAAAATGGTAAAGGATATGGACATAAGATCAAAGAGGTTGGTTAGAGGACTCTCTAAGCTTTCCATAATGTCCAAGAACACCTTCATAGCCTTAAAATTGAGGGATTTGTGTCTTTGCAAAGTTGGGGAATTTTTGGGAGGTTTATGAAGCAAATGGGACCTTAGAACCAAATTTCTCCAAATGGGCTTGCAATGTTGTGATCCAATTCATACAAGGACCTCTAGAACGACCCAAAGCAACCAAATTCTGATTTTTTATTATTTATTTATTATTTATTTTGATTTTATCCATTAAAAATCAAATTAAATCTAAATAAAATATAAAAATCAATATTTGGGCATATGATTCTTCTTCTAGAAATCCTTAAAATTCATTTAAAGTTAATTGGAATCATATAAAATCAGATCAACCAAAATAGCAAGGAGATATTAGATTTTTTTTTCAATATTTGAATCATATCTTTCTTCATGATCAAGCTATCCAAAAGTCCAAAGAATAGATTGGTTTTTTGACCTAATTTTCTTTTACTATATAACCACAACAACATCACAAGACAAAAAAAGAGGATGGAGAGCAAGAGGATGATATTCGTACTTTAAAATTTCACATAATTCAAAAATAGGTTTCCACAATCCACCACTTTTACAAGTTGATTAAAGGCTGCAAATGAATCCTTGAGTTTTCCTGAACCTATTCCAATCATCCTCATCATCAAATTCATGCCAAATCATACAAACCAAATTCATATTCTTGCTTTTCTTTTGATTTTTTTCAATTTCAATGATTTATGCATGATTAATTGATTTTGATTACATAATATGTTTGTTTGATTGTGTAGATGGTTTTTGGATAGTTGGATTTAAGTTTCGATGCAGGAATCATAGGGCACCATGGAGAACTAAACTATTGGTTAATCTGCTGTAATCTGTTTTCGTCGATACTTCGAAGGCTGCAGTAGTGATAAACATTCCAGGCTGACAGGTAAGTCAGGTAAGTACTACTGTTTCGATTTACTCCGAATTTTTTCTAGAAGTTCAGAAAAAAATCGACAAACAATACTCTTTTAGAATAGAATTCTAAAAGATTTTGACCCTCAAAATCGCAAATTCCTCTTTTTTCTATTTTATTTGATTTATTTTCTATTTTCATATTCTCAAAAAAATCTAAAAAAAATTGTGCGTTCTTTATTTGATTTTATTAGATTTTTAACATCGTTTTAATATTTTTTAGATTTTATTTCAATCGCTTTTCTTATTTTTCATTATTTTAAAATCTGCAGCGATTTTATTTGATCCTATTTATTTCTTTTTTTATTCTTCCAATAGTATATACCAAAAATATGCATGTGGGAGGAACAAGATGGTGTGTGGCATGCGCTGATTGGCCTAGTGACAAAGACCTAAGGTTGAAAGTATGAGGGTGTGGGTTCAACACTCATTCCCAATATTTTGACAAAGAAACATGAGTTCATCATTTTTTTTCCTTAATTTATCTTTTAAACATGGTTAACCTATTATTTTTAATTAACTTTTTTTAACAAATCTTTTTTTTATTAAATTTAGGTTAGCATTTTTTATTAGTATTATTACTTTTATATTTAGGTTTATTAAAACCTCAAACTTTTTTTTTATAAAAACCTTAATCAACCTTTAAATGTTTTTTAATTTAATTAATTCTCATAATTCATTTTTCTTAGATTTATTTAATTATTAGGCTATTTTAATATAAACTGATTATATATTTTCTTTTGTAAAACTCAACCTTGGGACATTTTGTTTTACTAACATGTTTTTTTTCATTTTTATTATATAATAGGTATTTGTTACACTTATTCATATGCAGGCCCACAACCTAGTGGCAAGGAACTGAGGTTTGGAGCATTTTGATGAAGAAACATGGGTGTCCAGTGGCAAAGAACTCAATGAAGCAAAAAGGGCAAACCCCCAATATTTTGGGTATCTCTAACTTTATTTTTCCCTTTTTAATCAAATTATGTATTTTCTTTGAATTTCCTTATTATTATTATTAAACTAATTTCTAAAAGATAAAACATAATCCTTTTTTTATTTTATTTTTAAAAACTTATATTTTTATTATAAACCTTAATTTTTTTCATAAACCTTAATTTTTTTCCCTAAACCTTAATTTTAAAGCTAAGTCTTAATTTTTTTCATAAACTATTTAAACCTAAAACATAAACCCTAATTTTTCTTAAATAAAAATCTAAACCCTAATTTTTTCAAAACCCGAATTTTCTTAATCCTAATTTTTCATAATCTTTAAAATTTAATCTAATATTTTTATAAAGTATAATTAATTATTTATTATTTGTTTAATATGTAAATAATTAGTATTTGTTTATTATTATCATTAATTATTCTATTTTCTTCTAAATTTTTTTAAAATGTTTATTTAATTTAAAAATAACATTTTCTCTTAATTTTTATCTTCTTTATATTTTTACTAACCCTTTTATTATTATTATTTCATTATTACTAACCATTTAAATTATTGATTATTTATTTTCTATTTATCGTAATTATTATTTCTCCGATTATATTGTAACTATCCCAAAGCTTTGTAATAGTTTAGGTTTATATTTTTGCTACGATAAATGATCTTGTCCCTTCGAATAAAAGATCAAGTCCCTTCAGTTTATAAGATCAAGTCCCTTCGAGGTTGCCTACGATAAATGATCTTGTCCCTTCGAATAAAAGATGATAAGTCCCTACGAATTGCTAAAGACACCTTACAGTTGCCTAAATTCAGATGTCCCTATACATATCCCTTATCACATCCAAGGTAATGACTACCTATTCCTTAATAATAGGGCTAGTCTTACCATTGAAAGAACATATAAGAACAGTAAAGATTTAATATAGGGTAGGTTCCTCTTAAGTACTTGCTCACCTCTTCAAAATACTTCATTACACTTCACATTTCAAACAAATTTTCAAAACAAAGTCTTTATATACATCCATACGAGGATCATTATAAAGTACTTAGAAATTTTTTAATCACACACTACACCTTTCTCAAAACAATTTAAAGTGAGCTAAGTAATTAAGAGCCCATGGATAACCATGGATATAAAGGGTGCTAACACCTTCCCTTTGTATAACCTACCCCCCGAACTCAAAATCTTTTTAAGGTCTTTCCTGTTCTTTTATGTCCTTTCCTTTTGGATAAAATAAAAGTCGGTGGTGACTCTTGCTATCCGCAACATTTATAGAAAGTCAGTTCTCTCACCGTATTACAACTCCGCACGTTCTGGAACGAATCACAACTGGGCTAGCCCCACGCGTATTGTTCCGTTCATTCCTTCGTTAATTACATTAATTCTAAAACGTCTAAGAAGCAATTATTCAACTTATTTAATTAATTTAATACGGAAACAGAACTCCGGAGTCCAGCACTCCGCACGTTCTAGAATGGACTGCTGCTGGGCTAGCCCCACGCAACGTGGCCCATTCGCTTTCCGAATTTCAAAATATCTAATCGCATAAATTAACATATGGAAACAGAACTCCGGAGTCCAACACTCCGCACGTTCTAGATTGGACCGCTACTGGGCTAGCCCCACGCGACGTGTTTAATCACCATTCGTATATCAAAATATCTCAATCATTTTACAAACTAATTCAAATACGAAAGAACAGAGCCCCGAAGTCTAGCATTCCGCACGTTCTAGATTGAACCGCTACTGGGCTAGCCCCACGCGACACACTTCATTCACTCTTTCATATCTTAAAACATTTCGAACTTACCAACCAATTTAAATCATTTTCATAATTAATTAGTGAAAGAGGGAACTCCGGAGTCTAGCACTCCGCACGTTTTGGAATGAAACGCTCCTGGGCTAGCCCCACGCGACGTGGTTCATTCGCCCTTTCGTTTAAAACACCTTAACAAAAGTCAAACACTTTTCTCAAAACGAACATTGTTTAAATCTTTCTATCTCGCAAAACAAGCTAGCGCTTCAACCTCCACCGCGAGTATAAGCCAATGCTTAGCCGTAGAAAGCATTTCAAATAATCGTTCAATTAAAAATCACAAACCGTAGTCGCATGAACTACGAAGCTCTGAATTTCCCATTGCACAAGGGAATACGTAGGCACGGGGATTTTAATCCTTCGCGAGCACCCCATTAAAAAACTCAATCTTTTTCTGTCACAATAATAAAAAAATCTTAATCTTTTCTCCGTCATCTTCATAATAATAATAATTTAAAACTTTAATTTCCCTTTTAACAAACATATTAATAGCCATTTAGAAGACATAGACTTAAGATCAAACATTTAATCGCATAATTAGCTAAGAGGTTCCCGTTGAGTACAACGGACGTGAGGGGTGCTAATACCTTCCCCTTGCGTAACCGACTCCCGAACTTAGAATTTGGTTTCGTTGACCATTTCTTATCCTTCCTTTAGGTTGTATCTATATCTCCCTTTTCTCTTGTAGAATAAATAGAATTAGGTGGCGACTCTGTTGTTTGTTTTAGGATCGTATTTTTTTTGAGGTACGACACTGACAATCGAAGGAGACCTTTGGAATTTGTTGAAGGTGATCATGTATACTTGAAAGTCACTTCAAGGTTGAGGTTGAAAGGACCGTTTAAGTCGCGTAAGTAAGCCCGAGATACGTAGGACCGTATCAGATTCTAGAAAAGATTGGTGACGTTGCTTACCGTTTAGCCTTGTCGCCATCTCTATCCAAAATGCATGATAATTTTCATGTATCCCAACTTCGTAGGTTCGTTCCTGATCCTCTTCAGCCTATTCTACCGGATTCTATTGAGATAGAAGCGAATTTGACCTTCGATCCCCAACCGAGCCGTATTGTTAGGAGAGAAACCAAATTGTTAAGGAATAAAGAGATACCGCTTGTTAAGGTGAAATGGGATGAGACGCATCCGGGCGATGCTATGTGGGAGTTAGAATCAGAAATGCGGGAATCATATCCTCACCTGTTCAGGCAATCCTTTAAATTCATGGACAAATTTTATTTAAGGGGGGAGGATGTAATACCCTGTATTTTATTTAAAGCTCTGAACAATATTAATTGGTAATAATATTATTCTGGAATACTCTAAGAAATTTTAATGGAACCAAATAGAGTAATCAACGTGATATTATTTTATTAATTGATATTAGCTGACTCAGAGGTTTTATAAAATATCGGATTAAGAGACATTTTTGGATACTCTCTAATTTTTGACCCATTGGTAAAAATATAAGTTTTGTATTTTTATATATATAGAAAGAATATGAGAGAAAGACGAGGTTGGTAAGAAAAAGAAGAAAAGAAGAAAAGGAGAGGAGAAGAGAAGAAGAAGAGAGAAAACCCCAAAAGCTTCATTTCCTCATTCTCGATCATCCGTCTGTCGAATCCACTCAATCTTTCCGCCAATCTTCATCTCTCTAGGTGAGTTCTTAGTTAGAAACTTTTATCTTTTATTTTGGTTGAGTTTTAGAGATGTTGTGGTTAGGGCTAAATTGGAAAATCTAAGAAAAATCGGAAGTTTAACGGTTAAAACTCGATTAAAACTTAACTAAAATACTCATATGATGTTTGCGAGAGTCAGCTTGAGGTGGGTATTACATTGAGTCTCATGGGAAGCGAGTGATAGCTTGAGGTGGGTATTACATTGAGTACCACGGGAAGCGAGTGATAACTTGAGATGGGTATTTCATTGAGTCCCATGAGAAGTCTAGTGGTTCATACTTGAGGTGGGTATTCCACTGAGTCCCACGGGAAGTCTTGTACGATGTATTGCTGGGTTGTTCCGTTTCGACTTGGTTATTTTTTGAGAGGAACCTTTGTACTCGTAGAATTGTTATGCTTAGCCGAGAGAACTCTAAGATAGGGAACCCACTGAGATGTTTTATCTCACCCCATGTTGACGTTGTTATTTCAGGTACTTCAGGTCTTGCTAAGGGTAAGAATAAGGAGACTTGATTATCCTTACTAGTTGATGACTTAGTCTTCCGCTGTGAATTTTTGAGATCTTCGGATCTAGTTCTTAGATCTTTTTGTAGTTGAACATCTTGTACTATTTTATAGCCTTGTTTAGTACCTTATGTTGTAGTGGCTATATTTATACAATGTGTTGCTAAGAACTTATTTGTATTTCAGTACCAAATTATTAATATTATATATGAAAAATATGCTTTATGTGTGTCTTTTGTATATGAGTATTACATACAACTTGGTTGTTCACAACCGGGTTGTTATAAACACCATCCTACCATGTCACTCCTACACATATGTGAAGATCAGAGCCAACTGACACTATGATCTCGACGCCCCTTCACCAGGCGCTGCTGCACCATAAGAGATACAAGATGCGGGAATAGATGAGATGCAACATGCCATGGACGAGGAAGAAGCTGCTTAAATGCCGACCACTGAGTTCGCCAGCACCAGCACCAGCACCTCCACTAGACGCCGCCGTAGAAATCAATAACCTGCGTCTATGGACGACATCATTGCGACAATCATTCACAACAACAAGCAACATCAGAGGAACTACATAGAGATGATGGAAAGGATGGTAACAATCAAGCTTGAGTAGACAACACAAGGACGAAGAATCACTGCTAATACAGAAGAACTAGGTGATTTAACAAGTCAAGTTCAGGCGCTGCATGACTATATCCATCATGTGGGTATGCCAGATTATATAGCGATACATGGACAAAGAGCCATGAGAGGCAGAGCCAAAGGAAGAGGACAAAGGCCACCGCAATAGTAGTCTACTTTAGTTTTCTTTTTTTATTTGTTTTGTTGTTTTTGTTGTTTAGTAGTGTACCTATATCTCGCAACATTGAGGACAATGTCCGAGATAGTGTGGGAGAAGGGTATTAGATTTCCCTTTTCATTGTATAAAACATTATTAAATTAATCGAAGTATTTAGTTTTTAAATTCTCTCCAGTATTTTTAGCCATACCAATTTTTTTTATTCTTTTTAGAATGTTTTCATTTAACATATCCTACGAGTATATAGGTTGATAGGCTTTGATTAGAGAATTGAGAAAAAACTTAACAAAATTGATACAATCTTGATACCTTAGAACTCTAGATATGCGATATCGGTTTGGATTCCTGTTATACCGAAATTTGAAGCTTTAGTTCTAAATTAGCCCCGAGTAGTTTATACTAGCAATCAACACCGCCTAAAGCACAAGCTACGTGGAGAGCCGATGCAAATAAGTGATTGATCACAAATATGCCAAAAGAAGAAAAAGATAAATCTTAAGATTATGCAAGCCGTTGGTAAAACAATCAAGTTGCACAAAAGGCGAAGCAAAAGTCTAACGTTAGTTGGTTCAGAGGAATCTGGTTCTGAACTCGGTAGGGCGGATTACTCTCATACTTCTTACTTTTTGCTTCAACCTTTTTTCTCTCTATCTCAACTTTTTCACCCTCAATGGGTGCATAGTCCCGTGCAAACATTGACATCAAATTAATTTTATTTTAAAGTCATCTTTCAAAGAACCATATTTGACATTGGGAGTATAAGACATTTCAACAAGCTTTTATTTCTCCTTCCTTTTGGCTGCCTTTTGACCGATTAGACGGCGAGACAAAATAGCTGATGATAGATTTTATATGCAACTTGCATGATATTTCTCTTGGAACTCCCACTTTGTTGTGTAGACATGACTTGTTTGTAGCATCCAACAAACTTTTGAACATATGGATTAATTTTGTGCCATCGACCTTTTAGTTGTGTCAGTTTCCTCTCATTGTAATTTATGTCACGATGCTTGTTGTAAGCTTCACCGATCCACTTCCAAAAACTATCTCCTTTTTTATCAACCCCAACAATTGAATCCTTAGAAACGGTGAGGCATAATTGAATGAGAACTTCATCCTCTTTTTGCTGAAACCTTTGTTTATGTGTATTCTCAACCGACACAGATGCAACTTCTTCACCTAGGTTAATAGTCTCCAAGCAATCTTGAGTGCAAAATTGTGGTATTTCACGTTCTTCATCATTGAACTGCGCACCACTACTACCTATTTGAGTTCCATGAGGAATAGTGAAGTTAGTTGATTGAGATATAAATGGTTGATGTTGATATGGATAAGGTAGTGTATAATATAAGTAATTTCCAAAGTGTGGTATATTTTGTGGATTTGGGGTAAACGGAGAGTTTTGAAAATTTGGGTTATGGTGTGAATTTGAGATAAAATGTGCATTTCTAAAATATGGATTGTTTTGTTGATTTGGAATAGAAGGATGACTACCACCAATTTGTATAAAATTAAACCAATAACTATGTTGATTGAGATCCATTGACAAATAAATATGTAGAAGAAGAATAAACTAGTTGTAAATATAAATTGTAATAAAATTACTAACTAGTTATAAGATTAAAAAAATTACCGCTATATTTTTAAAAACTAAAAAAAATGGCCGTTAAATTTAGTATATGTTTGATCCAAAAATTATGGCATATGGCATATATATATATATATTGATCATGAAAAAGTAGTCAATACATTTTTACTTGGCTATATTTTACCATTTACATTTAAAACTAATAAAAAGTAACCGTTACAAATAATATAAAATAGTTATTAAAAAGCTAGCTAACAATTAAAAACGTCTAAATTACAGTCACAAATCAAACCACCATACTTTTATTGAATTATCCAACAACTCTAACAAAATAATCTTGACTTTTGTGTAGAAACATTTTATAACAGACAATAATTATGCTCTAAGAGAGTTTGGCTATTAAACCAAAAGAATCTAAATAACTTGTGCTACTCGAGAAAAACAAAGATGAATTAACTCATACAAACAAAATAAACGCGTATCTCCCAAGAATATATATTTTTTTAGTAGAAGAATATCAACGACTTTTTACTAACAAAACGGTACACGTCATTAAAAAACTCATTCAAAGCAGTCAACTCTCCCACTGCCTTTTCATAAACACGACACCTTACAAGCGCCGGCACAAACAGCCACAGCGTCGTATACATCACAAACGCCACCGTCAGCAACCACGAAACCACCTTCGGCAACCGCACTTTCTCTCCAAAAGCTTTTTTAACCCCAACTTGAACAGCCAAACACACCCCATGTAAAATAAAAAAGCACGTTGCATCCCACGAGGGTTCCCATTTTTCCCACGTGCGTTTCTCTCTTTTGATGTAATAAAATACAACCTCGTGCATGATAGCCGACACGGTGAACGTGGCGAGAATCGCGGGTAGTGGGGCCCACTTTCTTCCAATCCAACGGCTACAAAAAGTCATCACTGGTTCGTATACGGTGGGGTGTAGTACACGATTCACAGTAATGTTCCACCTTTTCCCCCAGAATTCTTGAAGTGAAGTGCTTAGATATGGCTTATCAAATTGTGGTTCTAACTCAACACTTAGAAGCTTTCTAGTAAAAGTTGAAGCTAAAGCAAAGAAAAACTCAAGACCAATATACATGTGGAGGGTGTATAGTAAGAAAACAAATTTTGGATGGAAAGTTTCTTTTTTACTATATAGTGGAATTAACAAAGCCAATATGATGATAATAGTTGCATATAGATACCTAAGGGTTGGTTTTGAGTTTGATTTGTGGTTATTATTATTGGTTTGGTTTTGGAGTTTGATGGGGAGACATGCTAAGGAGATGAAGTGAAGTAAAGAGAGAGGAGGGTTAGTTGAGAGAGGACCTTTGTTAAAGGCAAAGAGGAAGAGTTTGAAGGTGGAAAGCCAAGCTAGGAAGAAAGTAGAGGGTCCTCCAAGGTGGATGGAGGTGAGTCTTAGAGGGAGGAGAAAGAGGAGGGTTATAGCAGGGATGAGAGCGATGAGTCTTGGTGTGCCATGAGAGATTAGGTTGCCAATTGTGTGACAATAGGACATTGTTGAAGCGGCTATGGTCCATACCATGATGAAATTGATGATTTCTCCATCCATCTTTGATCTTGATTTGTGAACCTTTTCTTTGTTACTCTTGTGATGTTTGGTTAGTTGTGGAGGGAGGGTACGGGACTGACTAGTGCATCGGGTGTGAAGCATTTATTCTTATTAATTTCTGCCCGTTTTTGGATCTAGTAACATAATAAAATATATACTATATACGGTAATTGTTATATTTATTTAGATTATTCATGTGATATTTATTATTATTATTTTATTAAATTATTCTTATTTATTGTATTTTAATTCGTATAACTACTCTACTATCTATTATTAATAGGACTATTTTAGTAAATGATACTCGTTTTATTATTAAAATTCACACAATTAATTATTATCTTAAAAAATGTGAAAATCTCAAAGAGAATATCTATTCTGAGACGAGAAGTGAGTAATTCACTGTATCAATAAATTTTTTAACTAGTTAACGAGATGTTTTAATATATTGATTTGTTTTAAATTTTATATTCTTCCCAATTCAATTAATAGCAATTTATATGAAACTAGCAATCTACCCGTACGATGGACGTATATGTAATATTAAATTAATATTTATGATAAAAATGACAAAAAAATATTTTATTTATAATATAACATAACTTTGAAAAAAAACTTAAATTAATAAACTAATCTTAATTCAATGAAGTTCAAATTAAATTTGTATATTGTTGGTTTAAACTTAATATCTTTCAAAAATATTTTCATAATGTAGTTAAAAAAATTAAAAAAAAAATGTATGATTAAAATAAATAGTTAAATACTATTGTAAAAAAGTTAAATTAATTTTTTTTATTCCTTTTCCTCTAGTGACCACCTTCAAGAAGGATTTAACCTTCAAATTTCAATTGTCATGCTTAAAATTAATGAGAATAAAAGAGAATAAGATGAAAGAAATAGAAAAATAGAATCAGATAATAAATATAATAAATATAATAAATTAATAAAATAAAAAAATTAAACAATATATTAGAATATTTTAAATTTATGTATAACTATATCATTCATTATATACTTTATACATGACAAAATCAATAAAAAAATCACAATGAGAGATGATATTGTAAATAGTAAAAATTATATAGAGAACTTCATCTCCAAATTAATCGCACAACTACAATTTATTACATGATAAAAACTAATATTTACACTCATTGATTTCTCTACAAAATGGAAAATTAATTTGTAGAAAACAAACAAAAGAAAAATAATACAATTGAATATGAAAATTGAGAAAAAAAGAACAATGTGATTAAAATTGAAGAAAAGAGAAATAACCATTTCATCATAGCATATAAACCAAAATTTCTTCTTTTTCATTTCTTTGTGAAAGAACAACTAATGAAATGGTTATAATAGAGAAAATGTGAGGTTATTAATAATGAAGTTAAGGGAGAATAATTGAAATTAATATTTTTAATGAGTAGTATTTAAAGTTAAGGGAGTGAGTGAGAAGTTAATCAAGTATTGAAAGTTAATTGAGTGAGTGGGGAGTTAATGAAAATATGAATATGAATTAATTAATTAATTAATAATTAATAATTAATAATGGAATTAATTTTAATTTTCAAAGAATACTAATATAAAATAATTAATTAATTTATAATTATAGAAAGAAAGTTGAGAGAGATTTGGAGGTGTTTTTCTACTTCTTTCTCCCATGGCTAGTAGAATAACTAAATTATTATTTTAATTTTATTTATTAATTAAAATAATTTATAATTAAATAAAAAATAGTAGACGAGAGTTGGAGAGAAAAATTAGTTAATATGTGAGTGGTGAGTGGTTTTAAAATTATTAGTTAATTATCTTTAATTTTATTAGATAATGATTGAGTTATTATTGGATAAGATAATATTTTTTTATTAGTTATTGAATTAATATTAATATAATTATTATTATTGTTATTAAATATAAAATAATTAATAAGTGAATTAATAGAAATAGAGTTTTGGTGGGAAGTTTTGTGGGAGAAGTTATAGGCTTATAATTTAGTATGATTTGTATCGGTTAAAATATTTGTCATAAGATCATGTATGTTGTTTCTTCGGTCAAGCTGAGAGTGTTATGGAAAGGTGATAAAGCTTATTTCTCAGAGGTTAAGAAATGCCTCAATCAAGGTGATCTTTAGTCTCCTTATCTGTTATTTCTTTGTATGGACAAATTCTTTCATTTGATTCATGATGTTGTGGAATCCAACACTTGGCATTGTTTGAACATTGATAATAAGGATTCCAGAGTCTCCCACCTTATGTTAATTGATGATCTAATTCTCTTTGATCTAGCCATTGAACCCCAAATTCAAGTGGTTATGTACATCATAACTAAGTTCTGCGATTCTTCTGGGCAAAAGATTTGTATGGATAAATCTATCATCATTTTCTCTAGTAATTACCCAGTCTCTATCAGACAACTTCTTATTGCTAAATATGGTTTTAAAGAGACCTAATCTCTTCATACCTACTTAGGGGTGACTATTATGGGGGGGGGGGGGAATCCCAGAATAAAAGACTACAATTACCTTATTGATAAAATTTAATCTAAGTTAGCAATTGGAAAAGCATACAACTTTCTTTTATTGGCATAATTACTTTGGCTAGAGATGTGATTGAAGCCTAACCCACCTACTCTATGATGACTATGGATATTCCCAAAGCTTGCATCTAACAAATTCATCAATGTCATTGCACTTTCATCTAGGGTGATACTAATGAGAGAAAGAATCTTCATCCGATTAATTTGAGCACTATCTATAAAGCCAAACAGCAAGATGGCCTCTGAAACCTCAAGATCGTGAATAAAACTTTCCTTGCCAAGCTGGGATGGACCTTCAAAATGATAAGTACTTTGATTTAGGTTTATCTCATGAAAAGCAAATACCTTTCTAGGAAACTTTTTTCAGGTAGCTTAATTTCCAAACCTTACAACTCTTATCTCTAGAAATCTATTGTGGATATGCACCCCAAGCTTGTTAACTTATGTGTCTGGGAAGTTTTCAACGATGCTTCCATTAATTTGTGGGAAGATGCGTGAGTCGCTCTAGGGGTGCAACTCAAAGACCATGTTCAACTTTAGGAAGATTCTAGGATGACTATTATTACTATTGTGACTGATCTCATTTCCACTCAGGGTCGTTGGAACAAGAACCTGCTTTGCTGCTTCGCAGGATCTTTCCTCTATCTATCTTAGACAAGTTGCATGCCATTTCGCCTCTTATCTCTTAGATTAGTATCTCTGATAACTTCTTACGGGGATGAATAAAGTCTAGAATTTTTTCTGTTTCTAGTTTGTACTCTTATCTTAGCAATTCCCTTGAAGATATTTCTCAACCACACTGGGATTCTATTTGGAGGCTTCAAGTCCCCGAGCGAAATAGAAATTTTATTTGGAAAGTATTCCATAACGGAATTATCACCAATGTATACCTCAATCATCTGAATCTACAAAACCATTTTTGTGATATTTGTGGTGATCAACCGGACACTATTCTGCATGCTTTATGGGATTGCTCTACTCCCAAAAGCATATGGTCTCACTTGATTAGTAATCATAATAAAAATCATTTCTTCTCTGCTCCCTATCCAGATTGGTTAAATTTTAATATGTATAAGCAACTTCATCACTTTGTCCCTGACTGGGCAGCTTTATAGGCCACTAGCTGTCATCTCATTTGGACCTGGAAAAATAAAAAGCTCAATGACCTTTTTTTATTACTCATAGTTTGATTAGTGAAATTCACAAGCAAAACTTGTTATACAAAATCAGCATGAGTCTTATTCATAGAACTCAACTTACCATTAAGCATCCAATTTCTATTCAATAGTGCACTCCTCCTTCGGGTTGTATTTGCCTCAATTCGGATGGCACATGTAATGGAAATCTTGGTGCTAGTTGTGGGGGCCTTTTCCAGGATTGCTTTCAGAGGTGGCTTGGTGATTTTCACAAATTCCTTGGTAAGTGTAATAATCTTTTTAGTGAATACTAGGGATTTTTTTTATGGTTTGAATTCTGATTGGCAGAATAATTTCAAGAAGATTATTGTCCAAGTGGATAACAAGACTATTGTTGACGCCCTTGTTGGGTCTGGTCTGGTTCTTAGGCATGCTTTATTTTTAGCTAGGCGTATTCTTCTCCTCTCTCAAAAGTTTGAGGCTATTATTTTTAATCATGATCTTAGAGAAACTAATAAGTGTGTTAACTTCTTGGTCAAGCTGGATATTCCCAGATTAGATTATGGGATTTGGTTGGACGTTTGCCCGAGTGATCTTATTCAATTGTTGGTGAGTGATTGTGTTGCTTCCTTTGTTAGGTTTGTTTCCTAATTCTTCTTGTTTTGGCCCTTTCTCCCTCTGTTTCTACTAAAATAGATGTACATGTTTTAAAAGATAAGCGAGTAATGATGTTTCAAATGAAATTATAGAAATAAGGAAATATTTAGTAACCTCCCTTTAACTCCATTTATATGTAACAAACATCCACTCTATTTTCTCACATGACACAAATCTCCCTTGACGTTAACTACTATTAAGTGTCTTCAAATACAATAGAATAACTCCTCTTATTCTAAATTCATAAGCCATCAAATACAAAATATAATATTTTTTCTCCTTCTAAATTCATATGGTTTTTCAGTTTCCCTCCAAAAAATATCGATTAATCATTCATATCGCTTTGTTCTCACCATAGAAGCATCATCTAAAAACACCTAAAGCATTGAGTATTCTTTTGCATCGATTTCATTCTCGCCACGCCTTAATTAAAACAAATAGTAGTGTATCATACATAACACACTCATTAAAAACAAAACAAAATTTAAATATTTAGGGTCAGTTTGGTTCAATCGAGGGGAGGGGAGGTATTTTTATCAAAGGGGGGTTAGGGGAGGAATTTTAATTACATATATGTTTGGTTCAAAATATGAAAGGGGAAGGAAGAGGAGGAATTTTATTTACAAATATGTTTGATTCACAAGGAGAGGGGAGGTATTTTAAAGCTAATTTACATTTTTATCCTTGTAATTTTACCATAAAACTCACGATATTTACTGTTTATAATTCAAATACACAATAATTGACGAAATATAAGTATTCAATCAGAGAACATAAAAAAGATTTTATAAAAACATAACGATTATAATATATAATTTTAAAAATATTATCGAATACAATAAAATCAAACAAAAATTATTATAAACAAAAATATTACGATGATTATAGAGTAACATTAAATTATAAAAAATAAAATAAACTAATTTAAATAGATATAATAATAATAAAATGGATATATAAAAGGGTTAAATATGTTTTTAGTCCCTAAAAATATCCCAATTTTCATGTTTAGTCCTTCAAAAAATATCCTTCAAACAATGGTCCTCTAAAAGTTTTCCGTCCCTAACTTAAGTCCCTCCCTTTATTTTTCACTAACGAGGATGATGTTGCACGTCAAGTGTAATGTTTCATTTGGTTACATGTTTAATTTATGTTACAATGTAAATTGCAATAATCTTCCCATTACTCCCCTACACTTCCATCCTTTTCCTTTCTCACAAAATAAACATAGTTGAATCGAAAATGGAAAAATCTTTGACGAAGAAGAAAGCAAGAAAAGGAGAACAAGACCCAGATTCAACTAACCTAGTTACCATTGAACGCAAAAGACTCAAATCCTAAGATTTTTCAAACAACATACTCTCTGAAATCCAAGCTAGATCTTTAATTTATCTGAACCCTTCTTCCATTCTCACTAAACATCATGGCAAAGACATCACCAAGAAATCTCAGAGGGAGATTAGTAGATACCTTTTCTTGTTTTCGGATCTCTTTGCTCCTATTGCTGGTGGCAAAATCGGTGATCTCAAAGATTTGAGAATCAAAAAACCCATTATATACCTTAATTTTCCTCATTTTCTTATCTACTACTACTATTATGTATTAAAAATTTAATTTTTAGGGTTTTGGTTTGTGGGTTTTAAATCATGACAAAGAAATTGAGTTTGCTTTAATTTTTGTTTCATGAATGATGATTTGGTTATTTTGAGTTATAAACACATGGATGTACTAAATTTACGGTAATTTACATGCATATATTGTTCTTATGCTACATTTGAACTTTTGTTCCTCTGTGTCTATGGCTTAGCAAAAAAACACACTGTTGATCGTACATGGAGATCAGGATCCGATGTGGCCGACGTCGAGTGTGGATGAAGCACGGTTGATGGTGGGAGAAAAAAAGGGTATACCTGCAAAGGCACTCCGATGCTTAAGTCAGAGAGCAAGCAACGAGATAGAAAGTACTAGATTTAGGGTAAAAATTTGAATACTTGACCCTCTCAAATGAGAGGGTTTTTATATTATCCCTGGTGCGAGGCTATTGGTCCCTTTTATTGGGCCTGGATCGTGGATCCCCCAAAAACAGGTAACTGTCAGAAACTAACCGTTGGGGGGAACGCTCGTACCGCTTAGACGAGATCTTGCTCGGATGATGTTAGTCACTGAGCGAAGGACTTATCGGGAAGAAGTTCCTCGGTTGATCCTGGGGCTTGGATCCCTACTGGGCGCGAACTTTGGTCGGTGGCGCTGACGGTCGGGTCAGAATGGACTTTCGGGCGGGTCAAGGACGTGTCATTTTCCAAAGAGTCGTTATGGGCTAGAGAATGGATTGGGCCCAATTCAGAGGATTGGGCCAGTCCGGAACAGGAGCCCCCCAAGTCGTTGTTTCTGGTCGAAGGAGCGATGACTTAAGGGTGACTAGCTGCTTGGAACTATCTCTCAGTGTCGACCGAATATCACTTGGTCCGATCGAACGGTTCCCTCTGGAGAAGCAGGAGGCAGCTCAAAAATCGAGCCGCTTATCAGAATGTCGGCTACTCTGGGGGCTAGCGCATATGATATCATTGCCTAGGGATAGGGGTCACACGTTGCTGCACGTGTTCTCCTTCCTATAAATAGAAGCGATCTCTTCATTTTTCTCCTTTTTTCACTTCTACTTTACTGCTCGACGTCTGTTCTACTCTCCGGCTACCGTCTGTCACTGTCGACCACCACAACTTCCGATCCGACCACCATGCGAGTTTCCTTAGAGTCAATTCAATCATGTCTCAACCATCTGGTAAGCATTTCTAACTGATTTTTGTCTCAGTTTTCTATGAATAGACATGCATGCGGTTAGGTTTTGGTTTTAGGAAGTCGATTAGGGTAGTCTAAACGATTTTTATGCTGTGACTGTAACACTGCTTGAGTTAAAACCTAGTCTATATCCAGCGACGGTTTTGTTTGAGGCTTAACCGGAGTTATAGGTTTAGGGGTCACTGAGATGTTCCCTCGTCGACCTGCTTTTTGTTGAGCGTGGGTCGACAGTTGTTTTGAGTGATTCGTCTCTTTGAGGGTTTTGGCTAAGAACCTTGTCTCTTGGCCTTCGCACGCCTTTTCACTTGATAGGTAGTTGAAGGGTGGATTTGATGTTTTAATCGAATTCACTGACGCCCTTCCTCTACTTTTCATGTGAAAATGTGGTCGTCGGTCCGTATGATCTCTCCTCTGATGAAGACACGCGGGAGGATTTGGGCTCCTCGACTACTGCTCCGAGCAATTTGAGAGCTCTTCTGAGGTCTCTGAAGCTACTGGGGAGGATGACACGACTACGAGCTCTAGAGGAGCGACTTGCGCTCAAGGGGTTCCAAACGAAGAAGGAAAAGTTCCAGCGCCCGAAGAGTGGGTAATGGAAGATTTGCTGGATAAGGTGTCGACTTATGCTCGACTGCGGACCAAACCGTTGCCTGTGGTGGGGAATTCCAGTAATTGGGTAGTTAAGTGTCCGGGCGACGATGATAGGATCTACTCCAACTTTGGGGGGATGAAGTTTTCGATGTATGAATATGCTTTTACGACCTTAGGGATCAGATTGCCTTTCAGCGATCTAGTTAGCTCGGTGTTGGGCCATCTGGGGGTAGCGCCCTCGCAGTTGCACCGTAATTCTTATGCCTTCATGCAGGCATTTAAATTGGTGTGGACACATCTCGGTGTCGGGGCTACCGTCCCTCTGTTCTTTCGACTCTTCTCTTTACAGTGCCAAGTCGGTCGCGGGGGCGCTCAAAAGGGCTTCATCTCTTTCAAGCAGCAGACCAAAATCTTCAAGGCCCATTCGGAATCTATCTGTTCGTTCAAGGGCGATTACTTCTTGGTCAAACCGGTGAACCAGGAGGCAACCAGGTCGATCAGGTTCCTCGGGGTCGACACTGATGAGAATGAAATACCTAAGCTTGATGCCCAAGGGAAAGAAGTCCCTCGGCGGATTTGGATGTTCCCCTTTTCTTGGGACTATCTCCATTATGACATGCCGGTGAGCGGGTTTTTCTAGATTGGGGACACACTGAACGAAGATGACGGGGCTAGTTTTGAGTCCTTTCGCAAACTAGTAGCGTCTTTCACCCCCGTCCCGATGTTCGACGGGGAGGGAAACATAATGCTCGATGCTGACGGGGGAGAAGTCATGGATCGTCCTCTGATCGACGTAACGACGCTTCTTGCGTGCGAGAATGGGCAGGAAGTGTCTGAGCTCTTTGGTATTTGTAGTCGCGTCTTTATTTACTTCCGCTCTTGACGTATGATTTGTGTTTGCATTGCTCGGTACTAACCGTATTTCTTTTTGTCTTTCTGCAGCTTCTATGGCCAATCCTCTCGACAAGATCCAAGAAAAGTTACGACAGACCAATTAAAGAAAAGTTAAGGTTGTTCAAACTCGTCTGACGGGCAATGCCACGAGCGGCTCGGGCTCGGGCCCAGCGAGTCAAGGTTCTCCGGGCGTGACTTCAGCCTCTAAACTAAAAAGGAACAAGGGTGGTTCATCTGTGCTGGATCTGACCACCAACGCTCCTCCCAAACCAAAGTATGTCCTGCCCCCATGCTTTGTAAAGCGCAAATTTTTCGAAGACACAACTTTGGAAGTCGAGGGGGCGGATACATTGCAGGTCGAGAGGATGGATCGTCCTGCTCGAAGGTTGTCGTTGGATCAGGATGCTAGCGCTATCATGAGGGTGTTGGCCATCGCCTCGAATTTGATCGAGGGAAGCCCATGGCATGAACGAGAGGTTAATCGTCTAAAGTCCCTTATGTCGACGTCTGAAGAGAATGCAAAGAAGGTTGCCGAGGAAGCGACCAAATCTCTGAAGGAGCATGCTGAGGTGATTGCCAAGCTGGAGGTGGATAAAAGGAAGGCCCTCGACCACAACAAGAGGATGAAAAATGCTTTTATGCTGAAGGAAGATGAGGACGAGGACACCAAAAGTTTGATGACTCGTGCACATTTCCTTGATCGGTTGGAGCAAGATTTGGAGGAGCTGAGTGATACGATCAAACTGAGCTTCCAAAATGCTATTGACCAGATCAAGGTGCTCTATCCCGAGTTGGATCTTGATACCGATCGAATAAACTATTTGTATAAGGTCGATGAGGGTCGGATCATTGTTCTTGATGACATGATAGTGGACGACACCCAACCCAACGAGCCTGTTCAGCCAAATCTGGCCGAGGTCCAGCCACTCTAGAGTGAGGGTCAGCCTGACGTCCGCATGGAGGAAGGGAATTAATCCAGCTTGCGTGCCGTAATGTTGTAATTTATTTTCTTTTCTTGCTCGGGGACTTGGTCACCTTTTTATGTAATCTTGAACAAGTCGGCCCCTTGGGGTCGCAACCTTTTAATTAAAGTTTCCGACCTTGGTGGTCGTTTTATTACCTTTGTATTGCTCTTATAATTACAAGTGATTGTTCGTCCGTCGGAGGACCGTTATAAAGAGTATATGAAATTTCGCTAAGTATTTTATGCTCGTTACTTGTTTGGTCGTAACGTGGATCGTGGAACCGCGAGGATCTGCTCGCATTGGGGGATAATGCTCGTTGAAAGGTATGGTCCGTTAGTTAGGGGAACCGAACAGGTTGCGCATAGATTTTCTCTGATGCGGTGCCCAAGTCAAGATTATGGCTCGAGTTCTGTGGCTTGAACGTCCCATCGCGAGCTGGGGTTCTGCCTGGTCGTGGTACTTAGGCGATGACAGACTCGTTTGAGTATCCGTCCGTGCGGCAGTTACCTCCCTCGGGCACGAGGGGGTCCTAATGGTCAAAAGATATTGGACTGCAATGCTTGTACCTAGGCACGCTGGTTGGTCGGACCGTTTGCTCCTCGTTTTGGAGTCGAGCAGAGGTGACGTGTGTACTAGTTGTAGTATTGTTTGAGTTTCTCGGTGTTCCATGGCCGAGCGAGCTCTTCCCCTTGTAGATTTTCTAAGTAATAGGCTCCATTTTCGGTCTTCTCTCGAATGCGATATGGACCTTCCCAATTGGGGGCCAGCTTCCCCTCCCTAGAGTCCTTGTGGTTTTTCCTCAGGACGAGACTGTCAACCTCAAACGCTCATCTGATGACCTTGGTGTCGTGTCGAGCTTCTATTTTTGTTTGAGGGAAGTTTCTCGAAGATCAGCCCCCGATCGGATTTCTTTGATTAGGTCGAGCTCTTCACGAAGCATCTCAGAATTGGTGTCCTGATCCATGGATGATTCTGTTCGCATGGTCGGGATGTGAATTTCTATGGGTATGACCGCTTTGGTCCCATAGGCTAGTCGGAATGGGGATTCCCCGGTCGTTGAATGATGGGTGGTTATGTATGCCCAAAGTATGCTATGCAGTTCTTCGACCCAACACTTTTTATGCTCGTCCAACCTTCATTTTAATCCCCTTAAGATCACCATGTTCGCAGCTTCCACATGTCCGTTAGTTTGAGGATGTTCGACTGAGGCGAAGTGTTGTTTGGTCCCTACTAAGGTTACGAACTCTTAGAAATGCCTATCAGTGAATTGGGTTCCATTGTCTGTCACGATGGCGAGCGAAACTCCAAACCGAGCAAGGATGTTTCGTTTGAAGAAACGTAAAATGTTGAGTGCAGTGATTTTGGCCAAAGCCTCGGCTTCTATCCATTTGGTGAAGTAGTCGACGCCTACAATGAGGTATTTATTCTGGCCTGAGCCGACGACAAAAGGGCATAGGATGTCTAGCCCCTCCCCAGGCGAACGACCATGGGGAGGATAGCGATCTTATCTTGGTAGCTGGTGTTATGTGTAGGTCACCATGTCGTTGGCATTTATCGCATTTCTTGACGTGTTTTTTTGCGTCGTTCTGCATTGTCGGTCAATAATATCCTGCTCCTAGGACTTTTCGTGCCAGTGATCTCCCGCCCGGATGCTGGGCATTAATTCCTTCATGGATTTCTCTTAATACGTGAGGTACGCTTTCTTCTTCAAAACACCTGAGGAGGGGTGTAGAGAAACCCCTACGGTACATTTTGCTCCCGAACATGACGTACGAGCAGGCCCTGCGTCGCACAGTACTTGCTGCCTTCGGGTCCATTGGTAGCTCTTCTTTGGTCAGATAGTTGAACACCGAGTTCATCCAGCAATTGGCGTCGCCCACGACGTTGACGTCTATTGGGGGCGGACGTTGTCAGATGCTAGGTCGAGGGAGTACCTCTTGTATGACAAATTTATCGCCTCCCTTCCTTTTAGTATTGGTCAATTTGGACAAGATATCCGCCTGGGTATTGTTTTCGCGTGGAACGTGCTTAACTTCCATGGACGCAAATCATTTTAGCTTCTCTTTGACCAAAGATAAGTATTCGAACATGTTGTCATTCTTAGCTTGGAAATCTCCTCGTACTTGGTTGGTGACCAGCTGAGAGTCTGTGCATAAAATGATATCCTCCGCACTGAGGTTGTTCGCTAGGTGTAGGCCGGTCAGGAAGGCCTCATACTCCGCTTGATTGTTGGAAGTGGGGAAGGATAGGGTTAAGGAAACCTCGACGATGGTTCCTTCTTCGTTCTCCAACATAATCCCCGCTTCGCTGCCTGCCAAGCTAGAAGCTCCGTCTACGAAGATGGTCCATCTGGATGCGGTCGTTGGTGTTTGCTCGGGGAAGATTAGCTCTTCTACGAAGTCGACCAAAGCTTGGGCTTTTAGAGCTTGTCTACCCTCATACCTAATGTCGAATTTGGACAACTCCAATGACCATTTTAGCATCTGTCCAGCCATGTCTGGTCTACCGAGCAGTTGCCTAATGGGTTGGTCGGTTCTTACGACAATCGTATGGGCTAAGAAATAATGTCTTAGCCTTCTTGCAGTGAAGAGGATGGCCATTTCTACCTTTTCGATCTGCTGATATCGCAGCTCTAGGCTGTGCAAAGCCTTACTCGTGAAGTAAATTGGTTTCTGTCCTTCAGGCAATTCACAAATGAGAGTTGCGCTTACAACCTCGTTTGCGACCGCGAGGTAAAGATATAGAAATTCGCCTTCGTTAGGCCTGGAAAGCACTAGGGGCTCGGATATCGCTTTTTCTCAAGTGGGCTAGGGCTTGCTCGTATTCATCTGTCCATTCGAAATCTGACTCCTTGCGAAGGAGTTTGTAGAAAGGAAGTGCATGTTGGGCGGACTTAGCCACGAACCGAGTGAGCGAAGCGAGCACTCCGTTTAATGATTGTATGCATTTCTTAGAGTTTAGTGTAGGAATCTTTGTGAACGCTCGACATTTGTCGAGGTTGGCTTCGATTCCCCGCTCGGTCAGATAAAACCCGAGGAATTTGCCCGCTCGAACTCCGAACGTGCATTTTTCAAGGTTGAAGCGCATTTTGCATTTTCGAGCTTGGTCGAATACCTTTCGTAGGTGGGAAGCGTGATCCATCTCTTGTTGAGATTTAACGATCACGTCGTCCATATATACTTCGAGCATGTCTCTGATTTCTGCTTGGAAAACCTTATTCATTTTGTTGATAACAATTTGAAACCGGCCGAGTTGTCGACCAATTTGTCAATATTTGGTAAGGGATAAGCATCCTTCGGGCAAGCCCGGTTAAGATCAATATAGTCAACACACATCCTCCACTTTCTATTCGATTTTTTTAAAGAGTACAACGTTTGAGAACCAGGTTGTGTACCTGGCCTCTGTTACAAACTTTGCCTTTAGGAGGTCTTCTACAGCTTTTTCGGCCGCTTTAATTTTTTCGGTCGACTGCTTCCTCCCGCGTTAGACAATGACTTTGTGAGTAGGATCAATGGAGAGATTGTGGAAGGCCACATCTGGGTCAAGTCCGAGCATCTCCGCTGCACTCCAAGCGAACAGGTCGGCGTTCCCTTTCAAAAAATGTCTCCAGATGTCTCTTTGCTAGGGCCGGGAGATAGACTCCAATCTTTACGCACCTGTTCGGATCTTCCCCTAGAGGGATCTGCTCGAACTCATCATCCGGGATTGGTTGGGCTAACGAAGTGGATGGCTGTTGGGAGCTTTCGCCTTCGTCTGGAAACCTGCAATCTAGGTCGATGGAGTCGACCCTGGGGAGAGGCTTGGGCACTTCTGTGTTCTCGGAGGATGTTGAGGTGGAAGCTTTGGGTTGGTACGATATTGAGCTGAGGCCTTTAGAGGCTGCCTCAAAGCAGCGACGGGCAGCTTCGACATCGCCATGCAGGGTGGTTACTCTCCCTGATGTTGTGTATTATTTCATCTTCATATGGACAATTGATGGACCGACAAGGAGTTCGGCCAACGTTGGTCGACCGAGAATGCACTGGTATAGGGACGAGAAATCGACCACCAGAAACTGGACGCGAACTGACTGGGCGGTTTCTGCGGCCCCAATAGTGACTATGAGGTCGACATAACCCCATGGTCGAGACACTGCCCCGTTAAAACCCTGTAGGTCGGATCCCACATAGGGCGTCAAGTGAGTCTTGTTCAGCTGAAGTGTCAAGAACAGTTGTGAATACATGATATCGCACGTACTGCCTTGGTCGACTAGTATTCTGCGAACGTCGAAATTGGCCAGCTGGGCCCGAATGAGCGAAGGAAATGGGCACTGAGTTGTCTCTGGGTGGGTCTAACGTAGCATCCAGGGCCAGTCCCTTTGCAATCAGTTGGTCGAACTTCCTCTTCACGGAACCGACTGCGATCTTGTTAAATCCTCCTCCTGAAATCACCATTGCGGAGGGGAAGGTTTCCCAGGGGCTTGGGAAGACAGATACCTTGGACTTCCCTGATGATCGGGCAGAAAGAAATCCTCAGGGCGATAGATACTGAGGGCGACCTGCATGTTGGTGTCCGCAGGCACTATCATGGCTTCTTCGACCTTCTTGGTCTCTTGAGCCTGTGTTTTGGGGGTATCTCTAGACTTTGTGAATTGTTTGAGGTGGCCGTCCTTTATGAGTATTTCAATTGCGTCCTTCAGATGGATGCAATATTCAGTATTGTGTCTGTGGCTTTTGTGGAATCTGCAATATTTGGTTTTATCGGTGCCCGGCTTGTTGGATACCTGCTTGGGAAAGCGAACTCCATCTTGTCGGAACTCTGAATTAACGCACTCGGACAACATTTTCTCCCTCGATACCGAGAGAGGTGTGTACTCACGAAAGCGACGTATGGCCCCCTCTTCTCCCGCGGTTCACGGGGGAGATCTTCCTTTCTTTTGTCGCCTCCCCGACGAGATGTCGAGGGCTCATCAATTTTGAAAGGATTGACGTCCTCTCGACGCCTGGCGTCACGAACAGAGTTAGTCGCTTGCTTCTCCTCGTATTAGATGTACGCCTGAGCCTTTAGGAGGAAAGCGTCTAGAGTGGCGGGCGTCTCGATGCCTACTGCTCGGTAGAAATCGATGGACGGGCGTAACCCGCGCTCCAACAAATACTTCTTCATATCATCCATGGTGGAGACCTGAACGACTTCTTTGTTGAACCTTTCGATATAGGTTCTGAGGGGCTCATCCTTGCCCTGGATGATAGCTTCGAGCGACGCTTATATCTTGGGATGGCGTCGGGAGGCGGAAATGCCTGGAGAAAGTTCGACCGAGTTTTCTCTAGGAGGTGACAGACTCGGGTTCGAGACTCTTGTACCAAGTCATCGCCCCTTTCTTTAAGGTGGTCGAAAAGAGACGACATTTGATTGCTCCTCGGACACCCCTGTAATCGAGAAGGGCATCGATGGTTTCTATGTGTTCATCGGGGTCCGTCGTTCCGTCATACGAACCAAGGGGTGGAGGCTTCTCGAGTCTTCTCGGTAGCTTGGTAGCCATGATCTCAGAGGAGAGTGGGCCCCTGATGTCGTCTTCGTCACTAGACGTGAACGAGGGGGATCTTGAACGAAATTTTCTATTTCGTCGTGGAGACAAAGAGTTTGACCTATTCTTTCTTGACTGTCTCGGAGATGGTGATCGGGATCGTCTCATTTTCTAGGGAGGAGAATGCCGATCATCATCCTGCAAGCCCTGACGAGTCTTGGTTGGTACAGGCAAGCGGCGTCCTCGAGGAGGCGATCGATCTCATTTCCTGATGGAAGATTCGTCATGGTGACCCTTTCCCCTCCTTTTGTAGGGGGGTGGATTGTGTCGTTCCCGATGCTTTCTCGGAGAGCGAGATGATCGAAGGCCGATTTCATCGAGGCGGACTATCTTCTTGCCGTGCGCTAGGAGTAGGAGGTTGGTCTGGTTGAGTGTCTCGGCTAACGCAGCAAAGTCTGACCCAGCCGGTGCGGCCATGGAAGGAATGACCTCTGGTTGACTCTCGAGCGGTTGGTCGCGCTCGGGAGAGGGTGAAGCGGTTTTCCATCCTGGCGATCTTGGACGGTTTCTTCATGTGAGGGGGTGATCACGTTGCTCCCCTGTTGGGTAAGGAGGACACCATCAGCGGTCCGCGCTTCACACTGGTTGTCACGAGCGGCCATGGATCTTTTAGAGAGAAAACTTTGGTTCTTGAGAGTCTTTGAAGAAGAAGAACGGGGAAATTGAGTTTCCCACAGACGGCGCCACCTGATCGTACCCGAAGATCAGGATCCGATGTGGCCGGCGTCGAGCGTGGATGAAGCACGGTTGATGGTGGGAGAAAAAAGGGGTGTACCTGCAAAGGCACTTCGATGCTAAAGTCAGAGAGGGAGCAACGAGAGAGAAACTACTAGATTTAGGGTAAGGATTTGAATACCTGACCTTCTCAAATGAGAGGGTTTTTATATTGTCCCTGGTGCGAGGCTATTGGTCCCTTTTATTGGGCCTGGATTGTGGATCCCCGAAAAACAGGTAACTGTCAGAAACTAACCGTTAGGGGGAACGCTCAGACGAGATCTTGCTCGGATGATGTTAGTCACCGAGCGAAGGACTTATCGGGCATAAGTTCCTCGGTTGATCCTGGGGGTTGGATCCCTGCTGGCCGCGAACCTTGGTCGGCGGCGCTGACGGTCGGGTCGGAATGAACTTCCGGGTGGGTCAAGGACGCGTCATTTTCCAAAGAGTCGTTATGGGCTAGAAGATGGATTGGGCTCAATTCAGAGGATTGGGCCAGTCCGGAACAACTGCTCTGTGGTAAATTTGACAATAGGTTGATATGTGATATGGAGGTTTTATTTGAATAAATTGATACTTTGATAATGATTTCTTTGTTGCTCAAGAAAATTTTACTGAATTTTTTAACTGCCATACCCTTATATTGTACTCATAATTAGGCTAAACATGTATTTCATGAGTGGGAAATAGTTTTTCTGCTCTTTTCCTGACTCTGTATCCTTGAGATTGTTATCATAATTATAAAATTGATACTCTATATATTAATTGTTAGAAATTTGGCTTGCTGGTCCTATACAAAGTTTTTCTATGTTTCTAAAAGTTAATTAATTAATTGGTTTTAGTTTACTAACTGAACAATACTATATTTATTAGATATATAATAAGGACTGCAAATACTCTTAAGTGTTGATTACTATTTTTTTATAAGTGTTTAGATTTCTTGCCATCACTTTAATTTTGTTACATATAAGGTTATCTTTTTTCATGAGCTTAAAGTGCACTATTATACATGTACATTCATATCATATAAGCACTTTTAATATATATTTTTATATGCAAATAGGTTCAATTTAATGTCAATATGCTTATTGAGTTTGTTATAATTGGCAAAATTATTACTGCCCTTCCACTTATATTATGTTAGGTATTTATTTTCACGTGATAATAATTCTGAGAGTGACATACATGCATGCATACATTTCTAGCTCAAATTTTAGCAGTATATTTGGTTTATTTTGAAAGGTAAAGATGCATACTTGTTTCTATTTTCACTGCAGTAAAAAACATTTGGTATATGCAGGAACTGTTATGAGATGATAGAAGGTAGTTGATTTATATCATTAATGAATACTTGTTAATTAATGAATGTTTGTTGACATATGCAAGTTGTTTTGGCAAGGATCTTTGAAATATCGTGAGGTCAAGTTCATAAGGAAGAAAACATGATTTTCTTGAAGAATGCTTGGTCTACAAGTCAAAAAGAGAAGATGGAAAGAATCAAGATCAAAATAGAAAAAGAGAATGCTTGCATATCCTCATAGTATTCATGTTGTTAATTTAGTATTTGAATCCCACTTTTTTGTTATTCATGTGCTCAAAATGTGATCGAATATCTTATTTAATGATATTTTGCTCAATTTGTTGTGTCCGATCTTGTAGTGGTTAGAGAAGTGGAATTAGCTAGGAAATAGTTAGGAATTAGCTACATATTATTACTAATAGGATGTTGTGTTTAAATTAGCTATAGATTAGTTAGGAATTAGCTACAAATTAGCTACTTGTTTTTTGGTTTAAATATGATATTAATATAAAATAATTAAAATTGAAACAATTGAAATGTGGCACTCGTGTCAACATTTTTTCTACACTGGCGTTACCACATGTCTGTCATGTCATAAAAAAAATACACATGGCATGTCACATTATCCATTGTTAGTGGAAACTAACGGGAGGGACCAAAGTTAGAAACGAAAAACTTTAAGAGGGCCAAAGTTTGAAGGAAAATTTTGGAGGGACCAAATCTAAAAATTAGAATATTTGTAGGGACCTTATACATATTTAAACCTATAAAACATATAAAAAGAAAATAATTTTTTTTCTCAAAATTATACTTTTAACATTATAATAAATTAAATTTATATCTAAATAAATAAGGATAAATATGTAAATATAATCATAATTAAAATGAAATACCTCCACTCCCTTCCGAAAGAGAGCAAAAAATGGTTCAAGAGGGTTTTTGGTCCCCTCCATCTATCTCTCTGTCGTACCTCGAAAAATACGATCCTCGCGATGGGACGCGTAAAGAACAACAGAGTCGCCATCTAATTCTATTTATTCTAACTAAATAAAAGGGAGATATAGATACAACCTAAATAAGGATAAGAAATGGTCGAATGAAACCACTAATCTAAGTTCGGGAGTCGGTTACGCAAGGGGAAAGTATTATCACCCCTCACGTCTGTTGTACTCAACGGGAACCTCTTAGTCTAACTACGCGATTGAATGTTGATTTATGTCTTTGTCTTCTAAGTGGTTTGCTAAGATGTTTGTTTTAAGGGAGATGAATATTTTTAATTATTATTATTGTTATAGGGAAAATGGTTAATTTTTTTATTATTGTGATTTATGACGGAGAAATGATTAAATTTTTTATTATTGTGCTTTATGACAGAAAAATGATTAAATTTTTTTATTATTGTGCTCGCGAAGGATTAAAATCTCTGTGCCTACGTATTCCCTTGTGCAATGGGAAAATCAGAGCTTCGTAGTTCGTGCCACTACGATTTGTTGGTATTTTTTAATGAACAATTGTTTAAAATGGTTTCTAACTGCTAAGTGTTGGCTTATTTACTCGCGGTAGGAGGCTGAAGCGCTAGCTTGTCTGCGAGATAGAAAGAGCTTAAACAATGTTCGTTTTGAAGACATGTTTGATCTTGTTTAAGGTATTTTAAGAATGAAAGGGCGAATGAATCACGTCTTGTGGGGCTAGCCTCAGGAATGATCCACTCAAGAACCCGTGGAATGCTAGACTCCAGAATTCAGTTCTTTCATTATTTGATATGTAATTAAGTGTTTTAAAAGACGAAAGGGCGAATGAACCACGTTCCATGGGGCTGGCCTCAGGAATGATTCATTCAAGAATTATGTGGAATGCTAGACTCCAGAATTCAGTTCCTCCGTTTAATTAATATGGAAAATGATTTGAGTATTCGTTGGGTAAGTTTTAAGTTGGATTTGAAAGAAAGAGATAAGTCGTCATCTTTAAGGGAGATATCTCGCCTATTTCACCACAAATAGTTAAGGGAGAAAAATTGAAAGGGAAAAAGCTTTAAACTTGGATATATGATCAACAAGTGATTGCCACATTCTTCCTTGAGAGAAATTGTTTGAGAAAAATGATTTTTATTTTTGTGGGAAAAGGAGAAATATCTTTCCTATGAAGATGAATCATGTCTCATATTTTCGAGGAAGTTGAATGTTTTAAGTGTTTTAAGTACGAAAGAGTGAATGGATTACGTCCCGTGGGGCTGGCCTCAGGAATGATCCACTCAAGAACTATGTGGAATGCTAAACTCCAGAGTTCAGTTCTTTCGTATTTTTATTTGTAATAATTAAATGTTTTGAATAGACGAAAGGGCGAATGAATCACGTCCCGTGGGGTTGGCCTCAAGAATGATCCATTCAAGAACCCATGGAATTCTAGACTCCAGAGTTCAGTTCTTTCGACTTTAATTATAAGAGAATTGATAAATTGTATGTATTGTAATATTGTGCATAAAGTCGTGCAGATGGCGATCATAAAGATGACCAACTTACGTGTGTGCGAAGTGTAGGCGTATTTTAAAAGTGTTTACTTGGCGTTGGACCAAAGTATTTAAATTATTTTTTGAAACGATTATTTTTGTATCATGTTCATACTTAATAATTTATGGTTGAAATATGAAATTAAAATCAATACAAATTTGTATGCATACAACCAGATAGATGAAAGATTAAATACACACTCACATAAAGAGATAAACCTAAATCTGACTTCTCACACTTGGAAAGATTTAACTTAGATTACCTAAAAAAAACTATCTAAAACAAAAATGGACTAGATATGCTTTGTAGATTTTTTTTAGGATTTAAGTGAAAAGAAATTAAAATAAAAATCTAAAATCTAAACGGATTAACAAAATAAAATTAAAAGTTAAACATAAATTCACTAAGAAAACTAAATTAGAGTTTTCATAATTAATACCAATTTTGTATTAAAACTCATATACATATTTTTTAGTTTTTTCTTAAATTAATATAAATATTTAAAATCATTTAGAAAAACTACGTTTAAACTAATCTAGACAAGAGGACAAAATGAACATAGTAAAACAAAGGTTGATGAGAGAGGAAAACACAGGCCCATGAGGGGCGCACCACATGCAGGAGAACGGGTCGTTCCAAAGAATGAGGCCCATGGGGAGTTGAGGATATGAGCGGGTCAGGTCTAACCCGCGACCCGGTTCATACTAATGCTGAAAAAGGAAAAACAAAAACCCTAAACTAAAAACGGCGCTATGTGTTTTATGAATCCAGAAACAAACCTCTTTTCCTCTCAAATGCTCAACTCTCAATCACTCGATCGCCCTTCCTCTCAAACCACTCGCCCTCTGTTTAATCGATCGCATACCTCTCTCGCGCGCTTTGTTGAACTCTCTCTGTTCTCTCAATAAAATCAACGAAAACCTTGACACCAACCAACCTAATTTTTCCCTTCAACCCAAATCTGACCCCACAACCCCCAAATAAACGCAAGAAATCCAATAATCGCGAACACAACAAAGAAAACCCTAGAAAACTAGATCAAAATTAAAGGGTGTTCAAGCACCGAGGGATCCCATATATATGAACGAGGCAAACACGATGGTATGAGGAAAACAAAGAAAAAGGAGAAGAAAGCTCACAGAATCGGAGCTAGTCCGATGAACCATTGGCAAAGTATTGAACTTTGGATACCTCTTAGTATGCTTGCTCCTTTGTTGTTAATCTCTGATTTTTGTGTGATGAGGTAGTGGTTTAGTCCGAGCCAAATAGAATTTCAGTGTAAAACTCTACTGGCTCTTAAAAAGGACTCTTAGTGAATTTTAGGGTTTTCTATGTGTTCTATGTATTGCTGTGTAGATGAATTCATTAGGTTTTTTTTTTTCAGGTTTTGATTTTTGTATTTTCTCTGTGTTAGCGGTTAGGGTTACTTTGAATTTTGTGGTTTTGTGATGGTTTTCCCCCTTTTCTCTACGAATTTCCATCCTTTAAATAAGGGTAAGATTAGGGTTTTAATTTGAAATAAAACTTGTTCAATAAGTTTAGGTTATCAGAGGTTTTGTTTGATACCAATGTTGTGTTCCTTTCAGTTTGTAGGTCCGTAGGGCTTTGGAGTAGGGTTTATCACATTTTGGTGTAAGGGCAAAGTTGCAGGCTTGTGGTTGACTTGAAGGGATACCAATTTGCTTATGGAGTGGCCTGAAATATTAGTCTATGACACTGCTCTGTCTGCAGCAGGTCTGCCCCTTTCCCTTTCCATAATTCTTTTAAAAACCTGCTTGTCTTGATATTGGTTCTGCTGTTGTTTTCTGCTGCTGTACCTCCGCTTTTGAATTTGATTTGTGAGTTGGCTTTTAAATGTTAAAATAAGGTAAACAAGAATGTTGTAACATGGTATGAGTGTTATGAAATTTGAATATGGATGACTTTAATGCTAATATAACATGTATAAAGCTACCTTGAATTGACATGAAATTTAAATAATGGTGCTTGAAATTGAATATGTTTGGATGAATATGTGGTTACGTACAAATGAATACTAATACTTATTTCTTCTTATGTGCACTCCTTAGAGCAACTTGGACATTGGCAAAGACTTGGCATAAAAATGGAGGGAAACAAAGCTAAACGTGGAGCTTAAGGGATGAACCATGGTATTGGCATTAGGCATAGACATTTGGATTGGAGCGTGAAACGTGGACCTTGTAATTCATTAGGCTTAGTTTTTTTCCCTTAAACTTGTAACAGTATTTCCTTGTAAATAACACCAATTGTCTTAATAATGAAAACTTTGTATGCAAAAGGAAGACATGAATGATTTAAATTTATTATGGATGATCCTGAAAGTAATTCAACATGTATTTCAGTATGAATATCTACAAATGTCAAGGAGGCTCATGAATGAGAATGTTTAAATTGAATATGAAAGTGAGTGTTATTATTGAAAATTTGAGAAAAATATTGCAATGTGAAATATTTTTGAACACCACAAATAGCTCACATAAATGATGATTGAATCTTAATCTTATGATATGGAAATGTATAAAATGAATGACACTTAAATATGACGTGTATGAACATAAATGGTTCAAGAACAAGAACTTGAAAATGCACCTGATTCTACATTTACACCATCTAACATGAATTTGCTTTGCAAAGACTAGAAATGAATTTGAGGTGAGCCAAGTTATATAAAACAATAGTTAATCCTATTTCAACAAAAAAAAACCCAAAAAATCCAGTTTTCAAAATGTCAAGAAGAAGCTCTAAAATCAGATGAGAAAACAACACCGATGAATCAAATTCCAACATTTGTTCCTAAGTAAAACTCTGTAACATCCCTTTCCAATCCAAACATGTCTG
Organism: Lathyrus aphaca; assembly: GCA_963966055.1. NCBI lineage: Eukaryota > Viridiplantae > Streptophyta > Magnoliopsida > Fabales > Fabaceae > Lathyrus > Lathyrus aphaca. The sequence goes on from OZ014519.1 coordinate 75,528,438, forward strand.
ATATGCATCATGCGTGACATGAAAAGTTAGGGGTAAAATTTGGGGTGTGACATTCTCATCCCACTCTTAAAATTTGAACCAAACAAATAATGTAGGCTTTTAATTTGAGACTGTTAGGGTCGAGCAAGATGTGGAGCGTAGAAGTTTATTTGATCATTCATTATTTTGACATGTTTTCTAAGATATGGTGGCGCAAAAGAGGATAGATTATGGATTTGTTGGCTATCAGGTGCTTCTCTTATGATATTAATTATGTACTATCTATTTATTTTCATGGTTATCAATACATTCTAAACACTTTCTTTTTTATTGATGTTTCAAAAAAGAAAGAGGGGAACAAGTGTGGAACACAATCAAATGTGTGCCATTGATTTATTGGCCACCGTAGCATCCAACACCCTATTGCAATAGAAACAAAATTCAATTACATCTATAATCCAATCATAAAAATCAATGGAATCGGTCTAGAGAGAAAAATGCATGGTGGAAAAAGAGGATAATGAAAATTAGTATTAACAATCAATGTTTTTCTAATTTCTATTTTTAATTTAACTTTTAATTACATTTGCTTATTTTGAAAGAAGAAAAATTATTCTCAAATTTTCCTTAAAAAACTGAAGAAAAACAATTAATGGGATAAAAACTTTAAATAAAGCTCATTGCTTTCCAAAGCAAGTTACACACATATTGAAGAAACGAGAAACATAAAGGGGGCCGGGGTTGAATTGAGATGCACAAAATATAAACTTATTGAAATCTTCAATCTCAAAGGCTAATAGATGAATAAATAGATAAAATACACAATTATTTTATCCTAGTTCACTGTTAACAAAGTTACTCCAGTCCACCTACCAAGGTGATTTTGTCTTAGTTCAGGACTTAATCCACTAATCTTGAAAGATTACATAGAAATATCCAAGTGTTAGAAAACAAGCCCTCTCATGTATACAGACTAACACTTAGTCACTTGAGGAAAAATATCAACCATTGTTTGATTAAAAATGTGTGTACAAAGAGATGCTTCTTAAACAAACAGATTATATAAAGTGAAGTACAATAACACAAAAGTGTTAATAACAAGATATGAACAAAAGTTCCTTGCTAATCTTACAAAACTTTCTTAAGAATAACTTTCATGAGATTATGTAGAGCTTAAGCTTAAGTTTTGTGGATCCTATTTTTTGAAATGCTATATAGGCATGTGCCATGCTTATACCATTGCTCTCTCTTTCTTTTCTCTCACATATTTTCACTTCATGCCATATATCTTCTTTCTTGTACTGCCACGACATCCATCATCTCTCTGTTTTTTTCTTTCTCACACGCAACTTGGTTATGCCATTTTTCTTCTCTTGCCCATTTTTCTCTCATCTTCCATGTATTCCATAACTTAAGTCTTCTTTAAATAGATTGAGAATAGATTCGTTAAAGGGTATAATAAGAAACAAATTCCAATTGTAATAATCCCAACGATCATTTGAAGAATGGTCATCATAGTACAAAAAGTTGTCCTTGCGCTACAATGTACTTGTACTTTTATATTCATTGTTTCACGCAACCCATTCTTGATATTTTGTTATCTAGTCAATCAGAGGCTTCATATTTGTAATGATGAAGCATGTTGTAGAAGGATCAGTACATGAATCATTAGAGCGTAAGTCTTTAGAGTCTCCAGAACTTATTTAGCAGAACTTTGTCTTTAAAGTCTTCAGCACTTGGTCTCTAGAAATGACATCTTAAGAGTTCAACACTTTGTCGTTTAGAAATGTCTTCAAAAAATATATAGCTCGTTCAATCTGAACCTAGTCTTTAGAAAATTCAGAACTTGGACTCTAGAAATAATGTCTTTAGAAAATTCAGAACTTGTTCAATAGAACCTCGTCTTTAAAATATTCAAAACTTGGACTGTAGAAGTAATGTCTTCAGAAACTACAAAACTTGTTCAACAGATCCTCGTCTTCAAAATCTTCAGAACTTGGACAGTAGAAGTAATGTCTTCAGAAACTTCAGAACTTGTTCAATCAAACTTCGTCTTCAGAATCTTCAAAACTTGGATAGAAGAAGCACCGCTTTAGAATCCCTCCAAAGCTATACACACTAAGTCATGATTATAAGCTCTAATACTAATGTTCTTCAGAATCTTTGCATTAGAAGCATTCCTTAATCATAACATGTAACCAACATATATTTTCTTCTAGAGTGTAGAGTTCAGAGTCTGATGACGTAAATCATACTAGACATAAATCATTACAGTACTTAACTATTCTCTAAAATACCATGTACAATTATCATCAAAACATCAACGCCAGATGCATAAATAATCTTGTTCTTACACATATATCCACCATGAAATGATGTAGAAAACAGAGGTAAATGAGGGGGGGGGGGGGGAGAGGGGACGTTTAAGATATGTTTATTATATTTTTTTTGGAAAAATTACTCTGCAAATTCTTTAAGTTATTTTAAAGTACCAAGTTAGTCCTTTAAATTTTTTTTTTATAACGATCGGTTCTTTAAGTTATTTTAAATTAACAAGTTAGTCCCTTAAGTTTGTTTTGTAACAATTTGGTTTTTTTTTATAATAAAATCTCTGCTACAAACTCATATACCATTTGAACTTGTTTTTTACGTTGATCACGAATATGCAATCAAATTTATCAAACAATTTACGATTCATGAGAATCAGGTAAAAAAGGACAAAATACATAATGAAAAATCGTCGATCCAACCAAAATACACAATCAAAAGCAAAACTAATTACATATTCGTGATCAGCGTAAAAAACCAATTCAAATGGTATATGAGTTTACAATTTATTGTAATGGAAATTTTTTTATAAAGACCAAATTGTTACAAAACAAACTTAAGAGACTAACTTATTAATTTAAAATAACTTAAAGGATCTAATCGTTAGAAAAAAAAATTTAAAGGAATAACTTAAAGGACTAAAAATGCTATTTTGCCTAATTTTTTTCAATGTAAGTTAACATTTACAAGGTGTTTTTTTTAAGACGATGCTACTAAGATGACAATCCGATTTTAAATTTCTATAACCATCATCTCTCTTATGGTCATTTATTCTTATTCTTTTCTTAATATTTTCCTTTTACATATTATCATTTTTGTTTTTTAATTATTCCTATAGTTTCTTTTGACAAAATTTGTATCATATTATTTTTATCTTTCACTTTTGGGTAATATTCTATCAATTTTTAATAAAATTGTAAGGCTTAATATCCTCTTTACTCCCTTACCCGTGCCTCTGGTAGGGGTGGAAATAGGCTGGGTCGAGTCAAACTTTGCTAAGTCTAAGTCTGACCTGCCAAAAAAACTGAAGCATAAGCCTAATCTATATCCTGTCTTAGGCTTATTTTTAGGCTTGAGTCTGACCTTTTCTAAGGTCTGGTTAACCTGTTAGCCTACATAAAAGCCTATTATTTTAGACATATGTAAATAAGTAATTAAAATAATGTTTAAATAAACTAACAAACAAACAACCAATGAGACTAAAAATTTGTTTGCATTGACTTATTTTAACTTACCTATTAGCATAAGTTTTGTGAGACTATTTGTTTAAGATACCTTATGAAAATAACTTATAACATTGTTCATAAGGCATTTTCATCTTATTTTATAAATTCTCCAAGATAACCAATTTTTATTTATATATTTTAGTTCAAAATACAAAACATAACATAATGAAAATTAAAAAAAAAAACTATTCATATTTATTTAGATAGGTTGACCTGTTAGGCTTAAAAGACTTTTTTCATGGTCTGACGCCTAACATTTTTAACTAAATAGACTTATAAAAAAGCTCAGGCCTTTTCTATTTAAAAAATAAGCTTGACCTGACCCGAGTCTGTGTAGGCCTAAGTCGTAGGCCCCTGTTATCATTGTGTGAACAAACTATATAAATACTTTACTTTGTTGTTAAATATTCAATGCGAGACTTCACAAATCCCATACACAATTTAAGCAAATCCCATAAAAGCTTCATCAACTCTTAATGACATAACATATTATAACAATGCTACTGATATGAAATAGTCTTGATTCCATGAAATTGAGAACAAATTAGATTCATCATTGTCATTGATGTCTGCATCGGGCTAAGAAATAGAAGGGGAGGCCCCATTATTGGGGTGTTCGCAAGGCATATTCATAGGAGATAAAGTGGTATTTGCCATCATTTTTTGCACTCGATAACAACAGTGAAGTGTCACAAGGTGATTTGTTTTGTACCAAACAAGAAAAATTCTGATATTACATAATAATAAATTAATTGGACTCATGCTTTCAAGTTGTAAACCTGAGAATGAAAGTTGCGAGAGGGAACTATTGTTTTGTCAGGCACTATTTTTTTTTGAAGAAGCTAAAAGATAATATTAATAAAGGCATAAGGAATGCTAATAAGAAGTACAATAATATGACATATGATGAAACAGTCACCCACCAACCAATTACACGACCATAATATACCAGACCCATACTCCCTACACCCACCACTAAAAGAGAACAACTCCACCAAGTGCAGAAAATCTAAAAAACACCATACACAATTGTATCACCATAATCCCTTTAAGGCTCCCTGAATTCTCTATAACACAATGCAACAAAAATAATGCAGCTATGCAACAAAAACAATACAACTATGCAACAAAATCAATCACTGTCGGAAACCATAATCTCTTCCTCGCACACCACCTGCTCCAACCTCTGGGTCACAATGAGATCTCCCACTAAAATGCAAGACAAGATCCTAACCAGAACAGCCTGACTACTACACATCAAAACCCTTTACAGCCACTGACAGTGGCGAAACACCCCAAGTAAAACACCCCAAGGGTTGACTGCACCTCACTATCACAACACAAACTGACACCTGCTGCTACCATTCGGATCCACTGGACAATGTCCTACCATGACGACTGATAAACGGAAGACTGCAAAAAACTAGAGCGACAAACTTCTCGGCAACTCCCGAAAAACTGAAACAATAGATTGCAGCCAACAAATTCAGTGCAATTCCGCCAATGAATCCATTAGACAAATTCCATCACCCTAAAACACCTAAAACCACACCCTTAGCTCCATTCCTCTTCCATGATTAGCATTGGATTTACGTACCATTGTATCAAGTTACAACTGAGAAATGGATTCAGTCTTGTTTTCAACAATCTGATCAATGGATTCAGTCTTGTTTTTAAAGATGATGTTGTTTATGGCCTTCCATATGCTCCATACATATGCGAACCAAATCACCTTGATCTTGTTGGATACTTTTCTTCCACACTCGATGACGGATTTGACCTATTTGAGGTGATCCCGACCCATTCTGAGGAGTGCAGTAGCTACTCCTAGCCACCAAATAAGCTTTATCCAAGTTCCTGCAAAAAAGAGCACTCAAAGAATAGGTGATTTACCGACTCTTCCACTCCACAACCATGATTGTTCTCTTGGCCTAGGATGCAACATTAATGCAACATTTAAATTGCTACAGTATTTGCTTATATTCAAGAATAGCGAGTGTCTTATTACTTACTCAAGTAAGAGAAAATGGAGTAAACAAAACAAAATGTAATAAATTTGTTTACTCCATGACATCCTTTGACAATTCATTTTATAAAAAAAAAGTATGTGTAAAAATTAAAAGAAAGAAATTCACAGAGGAAGTTTGTAGTTCATTGAAAATGACGATCGCACCAAGTATTTGAAAATAGCCGGTATAAATTCTAATGGTTTATATCTCAAAAATGGGTTGGGTATTACACTAAAATAGAGGCCCATGAGTGTAAAAACAATTGAATTTGAGGGTGTAAGATTAAAATCCTAAATTTCTAGTTTATCATTTAATTTTTGAATAAAAAATGATAAAATGATTGAAAATTTCAAACAATAAAGAAAGACAAGTTATAAACTTGGATGAAGGTTTGAAAAATCATGTTTTATCCATAAAATAACTTGTAATTCAATTGTTTTTGAAAAATCAAGAAGAACAATCATTTAAAAATGTTGAAAAACAAATAAAAATTATTTCTCTGTGAAAATTTAAAATATATTAAAACAAAAGTATATGTAAACATTATGTGTAAAAATTCCCCATGACACTTTGTAATAAATTATGTGTAAAAATTTAAAATAAATTAATTATTTGTTATAAAATGAATTGTCAAAATGTGTCATGTGTAAGAGTCTAAAAAGGTATCAAGTCAAATTTTAAATAAGAATTTTGTAATTATTCATAGTTAATTCTCTATCTTAAGGGTGCGTTTGATTTGCTAAAAAAACAGGGGGTTGTTTTTCTTTTACACAAAATTAATTTTTATTTGTCTTTCAACATTTTTAAATGATTTTTTCTTGATTTTTCAAACACAATTGAATTACAAGTTATTTTATGGATAAAACATGATTTTTCAAACCTTGATCCAAGTTTATAACTTGTCTTTCTTTATTGTTTGAAATTTTCAATCATTTTATCATTTTTTTAATTCAAAAATTAAATGATAAAATAGAAATTTAGGGTTTTTAATCTTACACCCTCAAATTCAATATTGTTTTTACACTCATATGTCTCTCTATTAGAGTGTAAGACCCAACCCATTTTTGAAATATAGACCATTAGGGTTTCTACCGGCTATTTTCAAAAATTCGGCGCGATCGCCTTTTTAATTGAACTTTAAACTTCCTCTGTGAATTTCTTTCTTTGAATTTTTACACATACATTTTGTTTTATAAAATGAATTGTTAAAATGTGTCATAGGGAATCCTTTGTGTTTAGGACCCATTTTTTGTTTTAAAATGAATTGTTAAAATGTGTCATGAGTAAGAGTCTAAAAAGGGTATTAAGCCAAATTATAAATAAAAACTTTGTAATTATTCATAGTTAATTCTCTATCTTAAGGATGCGTTTGATTTGCTACAAAAACAGGGGACTGGATAACGCAACTCTAGTTGTCATACATTTAATTTAGAGTTTTAATGGGACAGACAAAAATCAGGATTAGGAACTTGACAAAAACTCAAATTTTTGTCTCTCACTAAATCTTAGGACAATTTTTTTGTAAATAGTACAAGTTATTTAAAATACAGAAATAACCTTTTATTTTCTGTTAAAAATATATATTCTCTCTTCATTCACATCTATTAACATTTACAATGTGAAAATACTCTTTTGTCTCTAGTATAAGTTATTTAAAAGACGAAAATACCTTCTTTTTTTTTTCTATTGACACAAGTTATTTTAAATACAAAAATACCTTTGTATTTTTTACTAAAAATATATATTCTCTCTCATTCTCCTCTATTCATATTTACAATGTGTAAAATAATCTTTTGTCCCTAGTACAAATTATTAAAAGACGAAAATACATTTTTTCTACTGACCCAAGCTATTTAAAATACAAAAATACCCTTTTATTTTCTACTAAAAGTATATATTCTCTCTCATTCTCCTCTATTAATTTTTACAATATGAAAATATCTTTTAGTCCCTAATATATATATATATATATATATATATATATATATATATATATATATATATATATATATATATATATATATATATATATATATATATATATATATATATATATATATATATATATATATATATATATATATATATATATATAAAATTAATGGAGATCAACTTACTCTAAAGATAATTTTTTTAAATTACTCCAAATCATAATCATTAAATTGTATCTAATCTAATAATATTTTTACTTAATTAATAATTAGATTTAATTTAATTCTTAAAGTAAATTGATATATATATATATATATATATATATATATATATATATATATATATATATATATATATATATATATATATATATATATATATATATATATATATATTATATGAGACAAAAAAATATCAGCTTTTTAAAAGGAAAAAAATAATAAATTTTCTTCATAATAATATTTACGTCAATATTTTTCGCCTCATACTTATAAGGACATGTAGAAACCTTACTCTTAAGTAATAATCACTCATTAACATTAAATCAAAACCTTAACAACCTTACAATTTTGAGTTTGTTTCTATTATATAAAAACATTGAATGTTTTTGAAAATACCATGTTGCCCTTGCTGATCCACCAAACTGCCATGTATGTATATCATATCCTAAGTTTTGATCCTAAGATATGTACATCATTAGAAGAAATTTACTGACAAAAGGATTGTGCCAGACTGGTTTGAACAGTATCCCCGCAATGGATCAAGATTCCTGAGTCCCTCAGGGGATTCAGGAAAAGGACCAATCATTAAATATATAATATTTTCAACCTTTCAATCACTATCAAAGAGTTAAAGAATCTCAAATGATAATAAATCTTTCAAATACTGTATAAAAGTCCTAGTGATCTGGGCCCCGAGCCATCACAATCACCAATTAAGGTTTCAGTCAACTGAGCCCTCATGATGAAATTTTTCATGGGAAAAGGAGCCAAGACCTCCAAATAACATCAAGAATGTTTACATGACCATGACAAACTATTTACGAGTATAAAAGGTGCAAAGATCAAAAACTGCAAGATCAGGGTTTCACAATGCCCATATTAGGGTTTCTGACTAATCGGGGAACCAAAAGTCAAAATTTTCATTTGGACAAGAGCTTATACCATAATGAATGGTTTAAATAACTCATATACATCATGGAAGTCCATTCATAAGGTCAAAATACTTCAGAGGATGTCCAGTAAAAAAAATCAGAAATCTAGGGGTATCTAGTGTAATTTCCATCTGGACCAAAATGTCAAAGTTTGAATTTTTCACCCAAAATGATCCTCATGTCCTATATTTCAAGAATATATGGTCTATGACTGCATTTGATCACAAAAAAATCAGAAATTTGAAGATAACTTGTAAGAGGGGCAATCTTTGAGACTTAGAAAATTTTCTAAGTTATGGAAAAAAGTGTTCAAGTGGCCTACTTCCAAGCCTCATAACTTGTGATCCAAGTATCAGATTTTGGTGAACCAAAGCTCAAATTAAATATATCATCACAAACTACAAATTATTCAACTAGGACAAACTCCAATTCATTATGGATTTCAAGTTGAAGACTGATCAAAATCAAGAAAAATATTGATTTTCAACACTTTGAAAAAATCCGCCTAAGTGTAAAGTCAGCAAAACATAAAAACTTAGAGGGATTTTTCACCAAGTTCCAAGATGATTTAGATCCTTTTCAAAACACCAATGTTGTTGCAAATGTTGCCAACAATTCAAAGAACCAATTGACATGAAAAGATCTTGCTTGTACATGAAGAAATCATGGATCAAAGTGAGCATCTCAAGCTGTTTTGCAAAATCAAATTATTCACAAACTTGTGAAATCAGATTTTTTGAATCAAAGTACAATGTCAAGTGGATTTAAGCATATAAACAATGATTAAAAGCCTGATCAAACCTGTAACTTCATGATTGCACCATGGCATTCACCAAATGACATTCATAGAATTCAACATTATGCATTTTGATCCAAGGGCCACAAAGCTTCAAAATGGCATATTATTGGATCTTTTGTTTAACAAGCAATAGTTGGACACAATCCAAGCATCAGACTTCTAAAGAATGTGAATTTTTCTTCTGCGTAGCTGAGCTATTTGAGAATTTCATTATTTCACATGTAAGAGATATTTTTCATAAACCATGACACACCATTTAGACCTCATCACTTCAAATCTTGGAGGCCAAGTTTGCTCAAAATATTTGCCTATAAATAGAGACCTCATTCCATCATAAAAATTACACCAAAGCCTCTGATCACTAAGCTTTCTCTTTGTTTGCTCTCAAAGACTCAAAACTAAATATTTTGAGCAATCACTTCTGGTTTTTGAGTTTGAGCTAGCACAAGCTCAAAATAATTGCTCACACATATCACATATGATGTTTATGAGGTGTTTAAACACTTAGATCACCTCTGGAACACTTCCAACCGAGAATCACTGATCAAAACCTTAAAAGGTCATTGTTTATGCAACTTGAAGATCAAAAGTTGATCCAACCATTTGCAATCAAGTCCAGGTATTCAAACACAATACATATGGCGTGGGGAAGCTGTCCAGATCATCATAACATCTCTGTAACACCTCCATCTCAAAATCACAACTCCAATTGCAAGCTCAAGTTCAGGTAAGCCTCAAACTAGGCCAAATCATAACCTATGAATATTTCCTCGCACTATCTTTTTTCCATATGCGTGCAATCATATTCTATGTAATTCCCATCAATCAATTTCACAAAATCATCATCATGTAGAATTTCATGAGGCTCAGGCCAAATTAGGGTTCTTTAGTGTTCATCACTGATTTCTCACTCTACACTTAAAGTAAATGAAATTAATTGGTACCATTGTGTTCGTGGGATCAAAACGAGCAATTTTGATGTTTATTTCATCTCAAATGGATGCCTATTCCATTAGATATCATAGATTTTGCAATCTGGGGCAAGAACACCCTTCGCGCGTGTTCTTGAGGGTGTTTTTGACGCCCTTTTTAGAAATTCAAATTTTTTAATTTTCTATTATTTTGTTAATTGATTCAAAAACTAATAACTTTTTGATTCTTTTGAGTTTTTAAATGATTATTTTTTTCATGAATTCTCAACAATGTTTAAATATTTTATTCCATAAAAAAATCTCAAATTTATTTTTTAATATATTTATTATTTTCATAAATAATTAATTTTATTTGTTTCTAAACATTTTAAAATTCATTTCTTTCACTTGATTTTTCAAATATAAATGATATTCAAGTTGTCTCATGGATAAAACATAATTTTTCAAACATTGATCCAAGGTTTCAACTTGTTTTTCATTAGTGTTTGAAATTTATCAAATATTTTAATATTTTATTTCAAATAAATATTCAAAATATTCAAAAATTAAAGTTTTGACTTTCATACCCTCAAATTGACTTTTGTCACGCTCATGAGCGTCTATTAGAGTGTAAGACCCATCCCTTTTGGAAAAATGAACCATTAGGGTTCATCTGATTCATTTTCAAAAACTTGACGCGACCGCCTTTTTCACCGCATTAAGTTTTCATCTGTGAATCTTTTTCTATGAATATCTTTACACATAACCATATGTTTTCTAAAATTAATTGTCAAAATGTGTCATGAGGATTCCTTTGTGGGACTCATTCCTTTTGTTTTAAATTTCTCAGGTCTGTTTTAAAACTCCGCCAGGCTTCCGTATAAGTCCTGAACCCACCAACTATTCTTTAAAACAATTTGAAATCTCTTATACATAGATTATGGACCCACTTTCTTAAAAGTCTCATCTCATTTTCTTTTTTCATCTCTATGACTAAAGATCTAATACACCAGCAACTAGAATGAGTTTCACTCCAGTGAACTACTTTCTAGGTTGTAGGCAGCTTTTCAGCATCCAAGTCCTACTCCGTGTATGATATCATTAGATAATTAATCAAAAAAACAAAATACATAGGCATCCTTATGTTTAAGCCCTATTATTGGCTTATGAGCCATCTTTTCTCTTTCTAACTTCTCATTGTTTACTTAAATTGTTGTGCTTGCTTAGAATAGAATTGTTTGCCAAAATTATCTTTCTTCACCTCATAGTAAAGCAAAGATAATAAAATACTTCTTAATGACAAAGAGAATACAATGTGAAAAACATCTGTAATCTTTCTCCCTCGGGATTTTGGGACTCTGCTTCACAGTGTAACCCTCAGCTTCATTCTTAATAAAACAACTTAACAATACTCAAACCATAGTAAGAGACAAATTAAAAGTCGTTAAACACATTCACTGACACTTTTATTTGTCTACATGCATCTTTATTTTTTATACTTGCATCTTTACTAGAACCTCAGCAATTGGGTTATCGTCACCAAACCTAACCTCTGAATAACTAAAACCAAATTAGGGCAATCATAGCCTCTTATTGGGCTTCAGTCAAGGACTTTCATGCCTCCTAAATGTGCCTTGTCCCAGGCTTAAATGATACTCATCCTTCCCTAGCCTCCTCTTGGGCTTCATCCAAGGACCCATGGGCCAATTATAGGTAACCTAGCCTTCTATTGGGCTTAAATACAAGGACCTTTCAGGCTTCTTAAAAGCATAGGAATATACCTTATAATCAAATATCATACAGTAGTCTCCCTCTCCCCAATGGATGAACAAGATAACCTCTTCTTGGGCTTTGTACAATAGAATCCTCCCAGATAAAGGAATGTCAGATGACCTTCAAAACATTTATCAAACCAACAGACAAAACACTCTTCATATAGATTCAGTCTATCAACAATTTTCAGCCTCCCATCTTAGGCTTCATATAAGATACAGATAAATCAAGAGTTAGTCTCTCACAAATAAGCTTCACAGCTGGGCTTCCAAACCAGGAAATTGATAAAACTTTCCCAATAGAGTCAGTTTTCATATCTTAGCTTCAACCTTGGGCTTCAATCAAGGCACATATAAATCAAATCTTCCCTCTTTAGAGATGACAAATTCTCTCTACTGAGCAACTTTTAGCTTCAACCTTGGGCTTCAAACAAGGCACAAATAGTCAAACGCTAAATAGTCACTCAAAATCAGTCATAGTCTTGGACTTTAACTAAGCTAAACAACATCAATATAATCATAGTCTTAGATATTAACTAAGCTCATTCCCAACAATCATAGTCTTTGACTTTAACTAAGCTTAATTCTCACAATACAGTCATAGTCTTGGAATCTAACTAAGCTAAACACATAGCCTTTCTTGAGCTATGCAAATCAAGATAACCCATTCAGTTGTCCTGAGCTATGCAATTCAAGTCAACCATTCAGTCATCCTTGAGCTATGCAATTTAGGGTACTCATTCAACCTTTCTTGAGCTATGCAAATCAAGATATCATTCAACTTATGCCTTGAGCTATGCAATTCAAGCAACCAACCAGTTACAAACAACTATTTTTCAGCTTTAATCCTGGTCTTTGATCAGGAAACAAACAAACTTTTCAGCTTCAATCTTGGGCTTTAATAAGACACAAACCAAACATTTGAGCATCAACATCCTGTACTTTAACCATGATACAAATTAACCCTTTCCTCTTAGATCTAGCCTTTTAGGAGGAACTACAATGCTTTAATCCCTCAATTCTCTTTTTGGGGGGTACTGTAACACGGTGGGAGAACTGACTTTTAGTTATGTTGCGGATAGCAAGAGTCGCCACCGACTTTTATTTTATCCAAAAGGGAAAGGGTATAAAAGAACAGGAAAGACCTTAAGAGATATTTTTGGGTCCGGGGGGTAGGTTATGTAAAGGGAAGGTGTTAGCACCCTTTACATCCATGGTTATCCATGGGCTCTTAGTTACTTAGCTCACTTTTGAATTGTTTTTGAAAGTGTAGTGTGTGAATAGAAAAATTTTCATAATAGTTAATAATGATCCATGTACGGATGCGTAAAAACTTGTTTTTGAAAATTTGTTTGAAATTTGTTAAGTGTTTGAAAAAAATGGAGTGAGCAAGCAACTAGGAGGTACCTACCCTAAAGTTTAAAGTCTTTCTTGTTCTTTATCCTTTGATTGGTAAGACTATCCCTACTATTAAGGAGTAGGTAGTCATTACCTTGGATGTAAGGGACATGTGAGGGACATCTGTTTTTATGAAGGCAACTGTGGGGTGTATTAAGCATTTTAGGAGGGACTATCATCATTATTCGAAAAGGGACTTGATCTTTAAAGGCAACCATTAGGGACTTGATGATTTTTTCTTTTGAGGGACTTGCTTTATACACCCCACTTGACCTTATTAGTAGGCAACATTGAGGGATAGCCTTAGAAATGTGAGATGGCGATTAGAAATCGACTTACGTGTGTGAGTGTTCAATATTATTTATCTTTAATTAAAATGAGCTAAATTTATTTTTAATAGAATACATGTTTTGCACTCCCTAAATTACTAACCATAGCAACAATTAAATATTACAAAATTTACATCCGGGAGCATTTACAAAATTATAATAATAAGCAAAATAAATAGCAAAATATAAATAATAAGCAAAAATAATAAATTAGCAATAAATAATAATGGGTTAGTAGTAATAAGAATTAGAAAATAGGGTTAGTAAAAATAAAATAACTAAATTTAGTGAAATAATAATAATTAGAAAAAATAAACAAGGTTAGAGAAATAATAATAAAAATATAAGATAATAATAAACAAAAATAATAAATAATAATATGGTTAGTAACAATAATTAAATAAATAAAATTAGCCAAAATAAAAGATTAACAATTTTTTAATGTAGGCAATTATATTTACAAATTATTAAATTATTTTTAAATGTATTATAATCATAAAATTTAATTATTATAAGTTAAATTATTTCTAAACATTTATTAACAATTAAAGAAATATTTACACATTATATGAAGAAAATAAATTTTAAATATCATATTCATAAAAATTGATCATGTTTACAAAATTTAATTTCTACCAATTATTATATTTACAAAAAATTATACTAAATAAATATATATTATAATTATGTAAAGAATTTAGAAAGTAAAAATAATTTAGAAAATAAAATTAGGTTTTCACACAATTAGGGTTTTGGAAATTAGGGTTTGTTTTAGAAAATATTTTTTAGGGTTTATAATATAAGATTATTTTAATTAATATACATATTATAATTTATTTACATGATTATAAAAATAATTTTCAGAAAAAAGAAATATAGAATTTGAATTATATTGAACATATATCTACAACATTATTTTAATTATATTTATATACATATGATTTTAATAATTAAACAAAATAGAAAAAATAGAAAAAATTGCAAAAAAGAGAGAAACTTACCTGGTTAGGATTTGATCCCATGACATCCTTCCTGCCAACAACAACAACAACCACCAGGCTACCACACGCACAAGCAAGAGATGAGAGAGTGAGATTGGTTTTGTGTCTTGCTTTGAGAAATCCAGAAAATAATGAAAAAACAAAAGGCCTGGGGTGGAGTTGAACCCAGGACCTCATAGCTATACACACGCGCACGTTACCACCCGACTGGAAGAGCCCACCTGATAATTAAACAACCACAAATAATAATATATGAAGAGTGCAATTTAAATGAGAAAATGTCAAAAACATTGGCTGGGAGCAGGATTCGAACTCATGCCATCAAGTCATACACGCACTCCTCCTACCACTGGACCAAACCTGCTTTGGTGCTTAAACAGGGAAACAATTTAATAAAATATTATGAATGATTTTCAAATTTCCAGCAGCGCGCCAAAGCCTTCATCTTCAACCTCCTGCCCTTCGATTTTAGCTGCGAAATTCTCTATGAATTTTCCTGCGAAAATAAACTTCCAGCAAAACCTACAAAAACCAAAGGCCAACAAAACCATACAATTTTACAAAATCAAACACAGCAACATGATCCAAACATTCATGCGATTCATCCTGTGTTTTTAGAATCCATTTATGTTCTTTGAATCAAAAATCCCTAAACCTAGGTCCAAACCCTAATAATGGTGTTTCATGAATCAGCCACGGTTTCTTTGATTTTCCTGCCCAGAAACATTCCATATCACATAACAAACAACATTAGCCAAGCAAAATCCATTTATTTGCAGTGAATTGATGTAATCAAAAAAAAGAAAAGTAAGAACAAGAATGGCTCGGGTTGAACAATAGGGCATGTATGAGATGAATGTGAGTGATGGTTTAGCTTCAATGATGTCCAAAGAACATCTCTATGTTCTTATTTTACCTTTTAGTGCCCTGGATTGAAGAATCCGAATATGAACTTTTGATGAATTTTTGAGGTTTTGAACTTACACTATGAGGCTGCAAAATCGTGAATGAATGCTAGGGTTGTGATCAGTACTTATATGTGAATGATTCTAGGTCAAAAACTTGATTGATTATGTGCAAGATTTGATTTAAAAAGATTCATCATGATAAGCTTTAAAATTTCAATATTTTTGTACCAATGCTTTCTATTTCAAGCCATTCCATATAATTCTTGTATCAATTTGTTCCATGCTGATTTTATAACCTTCTAGAATCAATAACAAAATTAAATCTTCATATTTAATATTTTATTTAAATTTAAAATGATTTTAAGTATAAAAAATCATAATAAATTGATTAAATAAAATAAAAATTATGAAAATAATATGGAAATTTCGTGCATGATGTTGTGATATGGGTTGGGTCATAATTTGGCCAGCCCATTTGGAAAGAATTGCTTTTGGACCTCCATTTTCATTATAAACCATCACAAAATTTCCCAACTTTGCAAAGGCATATCTCCCTCAATTTTAAAGGTATGAGGGTGTTCTTGGACATTTTGGAAAGCTTGAAGAGTCCTATAAACAACCCCATTGGTTTCAGGTCCATATCATTTACCAATCTCAAGTTATGCCCTTTTGAAGTTGTTGACTTTTTTGTTGACTTTTGAAATGACCTATAATGTCTTAGCTCATATCTTCCAAATGAAGCATTTTTGGGCTTAACTTGCAAGATCAAAGTTGTAGAGAATTCAATTTCCTTCAAAAATGAGCTTTTGAGTGGAGACTTGGTGATGAAGTATGTGAAAGTTATGGCTGGTCAAAGTTCAGTTGACTTTTACTGAGGAAACCCTAATTTAGAAACTCCTGATTATTGATGATCTGGAATCTCCTTGATGAATCATGATCAACCCTTGATCAAATGATGAATTTTACTTCATATACTTGATGTTGGCAAAAAATCATGAAGTTTGACTTTGGTTTGACCACAGTTGACCTTAGTTTGACTTTTTAACTGCATTGACTGGTTTTGACTTATCTGATCATCTGACTGAGCAAACTTTTGAGAAAAGTCTTGAAACTTGTCATGGGGGTTCTCACACACATATAAGATGTTATGAAGCTCACTTGAAGTCTTGGAAGTCCATTTAGACTGATTAAAGTCAAAACCCTAGTTTTGGATGCACTGTTTAAGAGGTGCATTGTTTGAGGGAATTGTCAATTCTTTTGACCAATTGTGAACTTTGTGAACCTTGTGAACCATCCTAAAATGTCTTGTGAACCTCATGGGAAGTATTGTGAACCTTGTGAACCTTGTGAACCTCATGAAGTGACTTTGTAGACCTCATGAACCTCAGGAAAGCTTTGTAATCATTGTGAATCTTGTGAACCTTGTGAACCTTCAAGAAGTAACTTGTAGACTTCATGAACCTCATGAAAGGTTATGGAAATGTTGAGAAACTTGTGAACCTGGTGAACCTTCATAAAGTAACTTGTAGACTTCATGAACCTCATGAAAAGGTCTTGTAAATGCATTGTGGAACTTGTGAACCTTGTGAACCTTCAAGAAGTAACTTGTAGACTTCATGAACCTCATGAAAGGTTATGGAAATGTTGAGAAACTTGTGAACCTTGTGAACCTTCTTAGAACACAAAGTCTTGTATTGTGAGGGCAAATTTTGGGGTGCAACAGCTGCCCCTGTTCAATTTTCTGAAACCTGAGGGGTTAGATTGGTACATTTGCCAGTCGTGACCTGGAAGGTTGAAGGGGATTGAACACAAAAGCCCAAAAATTTGCACTCACCAGTGCATAGAGTGATATTGATGGTTGGTTGTATATGCTTGAGTGGGCTTAAAGATGCCACTTGGAGGAACTGGTGATGGGCTTAAAGATGCCATCTAAAGTATCAGAATATGATGATGTCTTTATGTTGATACTGGATATCAGTACTAGGTCTTTGTATAGGCCGTCTCTGAATCATTTATGCAACATGATTTGAGTTGGAAATATTTTGGATTAGGGAATGGATCTTTGTACAGACCATTTGCCTATTCTCCAAGGGCCAAAAGAACGTCAGGATTTGTTCTTAAGGATCAAAAGAACGTCAGGATTAGTTCCTCTGAAAAGTATCTTGAACAAGGGACCAAAAGAGCGTCAGGATTTACTCTTAAGGATCAAAAGAACGTCAGGATTAGCTCTTCTGAAAGACGTCTTGAACAATGGGTTAAAAGAGCGTCAGGATTTGCTCTTAATGATCAAAAGAACGTCAGGATTTGTTCTTCTGAAATACGTCTTGGAGGATGAAGCAGTCCAGAAGCAATGATGATAGCTATCAAGAGGATGGAGCAATCTTGAAGAAATGATATGATTTCAGGAGGGTGAAGCAATCCTGATGTAATAAAAGCTGTCAGGAGACTGGAGTAATCCTGAGGTAATAATATGATATGCTTTCAGGAGACTGGAGTAATCCTGATGTAACAGCATGTCTTCAGGAGGATTGAGCAGTCCTGATGAGATTATAAGCTTTCAGGAGGATAGAGCAGTCCTGATGACCATAAGTTTGTTTGTTGGATAATTAACCTGAAAACAAAGTAGCATTCTGTATGATAGTATTAGTTTATGCATTATGTATGCATGTATGATATGATGCACTTAAGTAATGTATTATGTATCTATGGATGTATATGTTATGGTATGATGTAAATGATGTATGTATGATATGATGTTGCCGGAAGCGTCTGGATATCTTCGTATAACAACTGCTGGCCAGGGAAAATAAATCCCGATTCGTTGCTGAAGAATATGAGGGACTCGTCCCCATCTTGTTTGATGATGAGATATACATAACCTTTCATATGCTGGGGATAGTAAGGTATATATAACCTCCCGTCTGCTGGGGATAGCAAGGTATATATAACCTCCCGTCTGCTGGGGATAGCAAGGTATATATAACCTCCCGTCTGCTGGGGATAATAAGGTATACATAACCTTCGTCTTCGTTTGATAGTAGGGTAGATATAACATCCCGTCTTCGTTCGTCGTACCCTTATGGGAAAGTAATTTCCCGAATATCCGTATGAGGATAAAAGAGATGGATATAAATTCCAGGGGAGATGAGACTTTATGAAGATGAACTTGCCCTACTGAGGGTTTTGTGATTGTCTTGTAAAGATGAACCGGCGAAGCTTCGTTGAAATCCTTCCCTCGTTCGTCCTTAGTAAATACTATTACTGCATTTTCATGCATTTCTGGTAAACATTAATCATATTAAGCATACATGTATTTCTGGTAAACATTAATCATATTCAAAAGCATACATACATTCAAACACAACCAATGGACGTTTCGCTTATGTAAATAGGGTAAAAGTAAATCTGGATTCAAAAGATGGAATTTATTTATATCAAAAGTGACCCATACATGGGTAAGTTTGTACAAGGAGACATAAACCCTAGTAAGAGGATTTTGTCATAAAGTTTTACAAAAGAAAATCAGCTATGTGGGAAACAATCCTATTGAGTTTCAATTCTACTATTGCCATTATCTTCCAGTATCTCATCTTCTGCTGTTGAGACGGAAACGATTGGATTGAGCTTTATCTGTTTGAGCTTGAGTAAGTAGTACAACTGGTTGCAGTTTCATGAGTGATCCAAACGAGACATAGTCATACGCTTTAATCCCTAATTTTTGCCTGGATTGCCCTTTCAGGTTTTCAATCCACCGGGATACCCTTTTTTGCCCAAGCCGCCCTTTCAGGTTTTCGACTTGCCGGGTGTACATCTTTTTATATATATCCCTAATTTTTGCCCAAACCCTTTTGGTTTGCCGGGATGCCCTTATTTTTGCCTAGGCCTGTCAACCTAGCGGGTCTCTTTTTTATGCGTAGTATTTTTTAACTATGTCTGCGTTTACAGGCTGTGGGAAGTCTTCACCATCCATTGTAGTCAGTATCATGGCACCTCCTGAGAACACTGTCTTGACTACAAATGGTCCTTCATACGTTGGAGTCCACTTGCCCCTAGGATCACCCTGTGGTAATATGATACGCTTGATTACCAAGTCATCAGCCTGATATACCTTTGGCTTAACCTTCTTGTTAAAAGCTTTGATCATTCGCTTCTGGTACATCTGGCCATGACAAATTGCTGCTAACCTCTTCTCATCAATCAAATTTATCTGGTCCAGTCGAGTCTGAATCCACTCATCTTCATCCAAGCCTGCATCCTTCATAATTCTCAAGGAGGGAATCTGAACTTCAATGGGCAGAACTGCTTCCATACCATAGACTAAAGAGAATGGGGTTGCCCCTGTTGAAGTACGTATTGTGGTACGATAACCATGAAGAGCAAATGGTAACATCTCATGCCAATCCTTATAAGTAACAGTCATTTTCTGTACAATCTTCTTAATGTTCTTATTAGCAGCTTCAACTGCCCCATTCATCTTTGGACGATACGGAGAAGAGTTGTGATGCTTAATCTTGAACTGCGTGCAGAGATCAGTAATCATAGTGTTGTTCAAATTAGAGCCATTGTCAGTAATAATCCTTTCAGGGATGCCATACCTACATATAAGATTATTCTTAATGAATCGAGCCACAACATTCTTGGTAACAGATGCAAATGAAGCTGCCTCTACCCACTTCGTAAAGTAATCAATAGCAACCAGGATGAAACGATGCCCATTAGAAGCAGTAGGCTTGATCTCACCAATCATATCAATGCCCCACATGGCAAAGGGCCAAGGAGCAGTCAACACATTCAAGGGTGATGGAGGTACATGTACTTTATCAGCATAAATTTGACACTTGTGACAAGTTCTAGAATGTTGATAGCAATCAGCTTCCATGGTAGACCAATAGTAACCTGCTCTCAAAATCTTCTTTGCCATAGTATGACCACTAGAATGAGTACCAAAGGTCCCATCATGCATCTCTTCCATAATTTCAGTTGCTTCCTTCTTATCCACACAACGAAGCATAGTTGAATCATGATTGCGCTTATACAGAATGCCATTACTCAGAAAGAACTTAGCAGAGAACCTCCTCAGAAACTTCCTATCTTTGACAGATGCCCCTTCAGGGAACTCCTGAGTTTCAAGATATCTTTTCACTTCGTAGAACCAAGGCTTCTCCTCTGCCCCTTCTGTGTCAATCTCATTGCAGTATGCAGGCTTTTCAAATCTATCAATAGTAATCTTGGGAGCTTCATCATCCCAGCTGATCTCAAACATAGATGCCATGGTGGCCAATGCATCTGCCAACTGATTCTCTCTTCGTGGAATATGTCCAAAGGTAATCTCTTTGAAATGTGGGATCAAAGACAACACATGCTCTCTGTAAGGAATGAGGTTATCATGCTTGGTATCCCAATCTCCTTTAATCTGACTTACTACCAGGGCTGAATCTCCATACACATCAAGGAACTGAATCTTCATATCAATAGCAACTTTAATACCCAGGATACATGCCTCATACTCAGCCATGTTATTGGTACAATAGAAACAAAGTCTGGCAGTAATCGGGGTATGACAACCTTCAGGGGAACTAATCACAACACCAACACCGTTACCAAGTGCATTGGAAGCACCATCAAAAACCATAGTCCATCGGGATCCTTGTTCAGGTCCGTCATATTGTCCAGGTTCTTTGGTAATAATCATAATGTCTTCATCAGGGAACTCAAAACTCATTGACTGGTAATCATCCACTGCTTGATGAGCCAAATGATCAGCAACAACACTTCCCTTAATGGCCTTCTGAGTAGTATACTGTATATCATATTCTGTCAAGATCATTTGCCATCTTGCAATTCTTCCGGAGAGAGCAGGTTTCTCAAATATGTACTTGATTGGATCCATCTTCGAAATCAACAAGGTAGTATGGGTCAACATATACTGTCTTAGTCGGCGAGCAGCCCATGCCAAAGCGCAGCAAGTTTTCTCGAGCAGTGAGTATCTTGTTTCACAGTCGGTAAACTTTTTGCTAAGGTAGTATATTGCCTGCTCTTTTCGACCAGACTCGTCATGTTGCCCCAACACACACCCCATTGAGTTGTCTAACACTGTTAAGTACATAATCAAGGGTCTTCCATCAACTGGTGGCATCAAAATTGGTGGTTCTAGCAGGTATCTCTTGATTTCATCAAAGGCAGTCTGGCACTCATCATTCCATTCCATCACCTGATCTTTCTTCAACAACTTGAAGATTGGCTCACAGATGGTAGTTAACTGGGAAATAAATCTTGCAATGTAGTTCAACCGTCCCAAGAAACCTCTAACCTCCTTCTCAGTATGGGGAGCTGGCATCTCTCGTATAGCTTTCACTTTTGCAGGATCCACTTCAATACCTTTTCCACTGACAATAAAACCCAGGAGCTTTCCAGATCTAACCCCAAAAGTACACTTGTTTGGGTTCAACCTCAACTTGTATTTCTTCAACTTCTCAAACAATTTATGCAAATGATCAAGATGTTGTTCTTCATTCTGAGATCTGGCTATCATATCATCCACATATACCTCTATCTCATGATGAATCATATCATGAAACAAAGCCACCATAGCACGCTGATATGTTGCCCCTGCATTCTTCAAACCAAATGGCATCACCTTATAGCAAAAAGTGCCCCACTGTGTCACAAATGTTGTCTTCTCCATATCTTCAGGTGCCATCTTGATTTGATTGTAACCAGAGAAACCATCCATAAAAGAGAATACCTTATGCTGAGCAGTGTTGTCTACCAGAATATCAATATGAGGAAGTGGAAAGTCATCTTTGGGGCTAGCTTTGTTCAAATCTCTGTAGTCCACACACATACGTACCTTACCATCTTTCTTAGGAACTGGTACCACATTTGCAACCCACTGAGGATAAGAAGTCACTGCTAAGAACCCTGCATTGAACTGTTTCATTACCTCTGCCTTGATCTTTTCTGACATTTCAGGACGCATACGACGAACCTTCTGCTTCTTTGGACGACAATCTTCTTTCACTGGTAAACGGTGAACCACAATGTCTGTATCCAACCCTGGCATATCTTCATAAGACCAAGCAAAGATCTCCACATAGTCACGTAACATCTGAATCAACCTGCTCTTGACACTGTCCTCTAAATCAGCCCCTATCTTGACCTCTTTTCTGTTTTCTTAAGTTCCCAAATTCACAACTTCGACTGGCTCTTCATGTGGCTGTATAGCTTTCTCTTCTTGTTGTAACAATCTAGCAAGCTCTACAGGTATTTCACAATCGTCCTCATTTCCGTCTTCAGTTTGATAGATCGGATTCTCGAAATCATAATTGGCAATAGTAGAACTGTTATCAACAGGATCCAGAGTGGATGAGGATCTGCATTTTAGTGATGTGGGTGTGTGTAAGAACACATAGCTGATAAAGCAAAAATAAAAGAAAAGAAAGACAAGGAACACAATATTTACTAAAACGAAAAGTCCACTGATTTTATTGAATGAAGTATGCAAATGAAATGACAGCCCGTAACAAGCACACCATTGTGCCCCGGGTAAGGCACAAGGCTTAAAGAGTTTTATTGTTCAAGAAGTTACAAATTTAAAAAGCAACAACACAGTAATAGTATTTACTCCTGACTAAAGGAGATAGGGATAACATCTTCAGCTTTCCAATTATTGAGTCCAGCACCCACAGTAGGAAAAATCCAAGCATCCAAGTTGTAATCTTCATCATAGTCTCCCACAGCATTGATCTGATCTTTCATAACCCCTTGATTGGTGACACGGGCAGCACGAGCACGACGAACAGCCTTCTGGGACTCTGCAGTGAAACCCAAACCAAACTTGTCAGACTTGTATGGAATATCAGGAAGCTGACCCCAAATAGTACAACCACCTTCATCCACCACAGCTCTAGCATCATTGAGGGAGGCCATTGCCATTGTTGGAGGTTTTCTGGTGACCACAGGAACTTTCTTCACAGCAGGAGGAGCTACATAATCATTAACAACCCAGGGAACCACTTCAAATGTCTGACACGGAGTCTCAATGTATTCACCTTCCACTTCCAGATACTTGAAAGTGTTTACATGGCTGACAAAGTATTCTTCCTCTCCATAGACAGTAACAACCTTTCCATTCACCGGATATCTCAACTTTTGGTGCAATGTAGAGGTCACAGCACCTGCCCCATGGATCCAGGGACGACCAAGCAGACAAGAGTACGAAGGACGAATATCCATCACATAAAATGTAGCAGTAAACACCTGAGAGCCAACTTTGATTGGAAGATCAATTTCCCCATGTACTACTCTTCTAGAACCATCAAAGCTTTCACCACAATATTACTGGGCTTCAGAACAGCATCTTCAGGACTCAACTTATTCAGGACTTCCTTGGGCAACACATTCAGAGAGGAACCATTGTCTATCAGCACATGTGACAGGGTAGTGCCCCTGCATTCAATTGAAATATGCAAGGCCCTGTTATGATCCCTCTTGGCAGGGGTCAAATCAGCATCAGAAAATCCTAACCCATTATCATAGGTCAGGTGGGCAACACAGTTCTCAAATTGATCAACAGAAATGGCATTGGGCACATGAGCAGTCTTTAGAAACTTGATCAAGGACTTGGCATGAGCCTCAGAACACAGCAACAAGGACAACATAGAAATCTTTGAGGGAGTATGCCCCAATTGATCAACAATGTCATAATCAATCTTGCGAATGATTTTCAATACTTCTTCCATCTGCTTAGAGAGATCATCAGCAGCTGGCACATCAGGAGATACAGGCTCAATAACAGGACCTTTGCCCCGAGCATTAGTGGTGGAAGTAGCAGCAGGAGTAACTGCATTCTTAGAAGCAACTGGAGGAGAGAAAACTCTTCCACTACGAGTGATCTTGCTAGATCCAGCAATATTATCAATGTCAGCAGGCACATCAGGTAAAGGCTCCTGCTTAACACCATGGATGTAAACATCAGACCCATAGTGCCAAGGCACAGCTTTATCAGATGTATAAGGAATAGGACCAGGAGTAGTAATGACCACAGGAGCTACTCTGGCTTCAGCAACAACTTTCACGGGACCTTCAGCAGTAATTTTGATTGGACCCTGATGAGTGATTTTAATGGGACCCTTTGAAGTGATTCTTATTGGTACTTTGTCAACCATGTCAACCTCTTCAATCTTCTTACCCTGAGTCAGATGATCCACCATACTTTCTACAGATGACGGAGTCTTCTCAAACACTATAGTATACTTATCCATGAGACGTTGAATGCCATCTCTCAAAATGAAGCAACTATCCGGCTTATAGGTACAATACAGACAATCTTCACGACAACCTGGAAAGATCCCAGCTTGTACTAACCTCTTTTTGATAACAGACAAGGGTGTGTTCAACTCCATTACTGAATAGACATGTAGGTCTTCATCAATGGCATTGACAGTCTTCTCGTGATTTGGCATTGGAGCAGTAATCACATTTGGAGTACCTGGTGGGTCAAACTCAATTTCTCCAGCATCAATCATATCTTGAATTTTGTTCTTCAAGATCCAGCAGTTATTAGTATCATGACCCGGACAGTTTGAATGATATGCACATCGTGCATTGGGATTGTACCTGGGAGAGGTAACATTGGGATTCTGAGGAGCCTCTTTCAAAGTAATAAGTTCAGCCTTCAATAAATGTTGCAATGCCTGAGCCATTGACATGTTGATCTTCGTGAACTGTCTTCTAGCCCTCTGTTGGTTGCCCTGAGGCTGCTCTGTTGTTGCAGGAGTTGGATTTGAAATATGAACTGCACTAACAGACTGATGCCTTCTGTTACGATCAGGTTGACCATAAACAGCATTAGATTCTTTCTTCCCTGTGGGAGGCTTCTTTGCAGCACCTGATGAGGAAGTACCCACTTGGATCTTGCCATTCTTTATACCATTCTCTACTCGTTCTCCTGTCATGATCAACTCAGTGAAGCCAGATGATGAGCTTCCAATGAGATGACTGTAAAACGGACCATTCAGCGTACACATGAACATATCAACCAGCTCCCTGTCAGTCAAAGGGGGTTGAACTCTTCCAGCTAAATCTCTCCACTTCTGAGCATACTCTTTAAAACTTTCTTTGGCACCCATGGACATGCTCTGAAGCTGCATGCGAGTGGGGGCTAAGTCAGCATTGTATTGGTACTGCTTATAGAAAGCTTCAGCAAGATCATTCTAGTCTCTGATGTTGGCACTCTCCAACTGATAATACCACTCCAACTGAGCTCCAGATAAGCTCTCTTGAAAAAAGTGGATCCACAACTTCTTATCAGCAGTGTGGGGTTGAATTCTTCTAACATAAGACCTCAAATGCAGTTTGGGACAAGAGACCCCATCATAGACAACAAATGTAGGAACCTTGAACCCAACAGGTATGACCACCCCAGATATCAAACTCAAATCCTCAAAATCCAGCCCAGATGATTTCTGCAACTCCATAGCATCCATCCTATCCACCAACATCTTGAATTTGTCTTTATTAGGCTCATGGTAGTAATTAGCCTCAGAATCAGAGTCCTCCATTGTATGGTGGAGACTGCCTACCTCTTGCTCAGATTCCTCAGATTCATAGTCCTCAGCTGGTTCCTTGGTCTTGGCGAGACCTTTGAACCTTCTTCCCATGTTGATCAAACCAGCAGACCTTCTAGTCTTCTTAGTCTTCTTGGCCAGCAGTTCCTTCAATTCATCCTGCCCCTTGGATAGGTTCAAGATCAGCTCTTGGAACTGAGCATTTTGTGTCTGAAGATCCTTAACTGATTGTTCAAGAGCCATTGCTGAAATAAACAGCGAGAAGATGAGAAACCTGTGCACAAATATAAACCTGTGATGCAATGAAATGGAATGTAAATGCGTATGCAATGTTTTCAAGGACCGCAGGATTTAAATTTGCTTAAACAAACATGAAAGTAAACTTTTATTAGTAATAACTTTGTTTTGCCTTTTAGGCTTACAAAAAATGAAATGAAATAAGTACAAAAGGTGGGGTTTTAAGTCTCCCATGGATGCTTCCTCTTTGTGTTGAGGTATGAGTTGAGGTTTCGTTCCTCGTGAAGTTGCTTTGTTAGCTCTAGGACTCTTTCTTGGCTTGCTTTGTAATGAGCCTCGAAAGTATCCCTTTGCTCCTTCAGTTGGATCCATGATCTCTGCAAGTCTTCCGTATCAGTAGGCATGTCTGGGTGAAGGATGGTATAAGCTGTGTCTCCTTCAGCAACAGGTTCCATGGTAACTGGTAGGACGGCAGGATATGGCATCATGAGAGTCTGAGCACGAGATCGCACCCATCTGAGATAAGCTTCCATAGGAATAGTGTACTTGGGCTCCAGTGTCTTGCTGTCAACCCTGTTTACTTTTCCCCAAGCTCGTATGAATCTCTGACGGTAACCTTGAAGATCGTTGTCGTAGTCAAATACAATGCCCTGAATCAACATGTCATGTGGCCCATCGCTTCGAGCGTAACCAAACTGTCGTAAAGCTAGAGAAGGGTTGTAGGTGATGCCTCCCCTTATGCCTAGAAGTGGCACATTAGGAAACTCCCCACAACGGTCAATGATGGTGACATTCTCCATAGATCTGGAGCACCAATGGATGTCTGAGTGAGAAAGTGACATGATCCTCTTGGACCATCTGAACCCTTGCTCATTCTTCATAACTGAGCGAGGAAGGTGAGAAATAAACCACCTATAAAGTAAAGGTATGCAGCACATCAAAGTTCCTCTTGCCCTTGTAGTACGGGTGTGAAGAGAATGTAAGATGTCTCCAAGCAATGTAGGCACTGGATTGTGACTCAGGAATATATTGATGGCATGAACGTCTATGAACTGATCTGGATTGGGGAACAATACTAAGCCATAAATCAGCAAGGCTAAGATCTCCTCAAAAGCATCGTAGCTCATGGCCTTCAAGAACATTTGAGCTTTATCCATTAATACTTTGGCAAGAATACCCTTAACTCCGCTTCTCGTTTCTAGAACAATGTCTGACTTCTTCAGATGTAGAGCTGCAGCAATAACCTCTGGTTTAAGCTCCTTCTCTAAGCCTGTGAAGGGTCTTTGATCAAGAACAGGTATACCCAGAAGTTTAGAGAACTCTTCCATTGTAGGAACCAGCTGATAGTCAGGGAATGTGAAGCAATGGTGCTTAGGGTCAAAGAACTGAAACAGGACACTCATCATGTCTTCATTGAACCCTGAAGTGACTAGGTCCAGTAGGTGACCATGTCTCGTGATGAACTGGGAGTGATCAGACACTTGAGAAACCAACTCTTTAAGCTTGGGAGGTATCCCCACAAAGTTGATCCTGATGGTGTTTCTACGAGCAGAAGCCATGACCTACAACAAAGAACAAAGATAAATCCCTTGGTCCTTGAAATGGTTAGTGAAAATGCTATGCTTATGATGCATGATGATGTCATGATGTTATGTTCAATCACAAACATGTGGCACACACAAACAAGTCACACCATAGCCCTAGGTTTAAAGGCTTGCATGAGGTTCAAAGATAAGTACCCTCCCCTGAAGTTAGATGGTTCATCCTGTCCTATAAAGTAACCAGGTTTTAAGGGATCTCAATATCACTGATCCTTCCCAAGGGTGGTTGTTCAGTAGGCAACTTACTTGCCAACCAAAACCCTCCAAGTTTAGAATCTCAATGAGCGTAGTATCGAGTATCAACCAACTTCAGTCTTCACCAAAGCCGGTTATCTCACTACTTTCTAAAGGCCAAGATGGGATAACTAGGGTTCTAAAAGTTAGTTAGTGCATTGACAACATATGGCAGCCTCATATTATCCTCAACTTGACTTAAGGAACATAAGCACCAACCAAGAAGTCACACTAACTATGGCCACCAGATCAACCATATCGGTATACGCCGTACAGTTTCCTTGGTCTATTGCCATTTACCTAAGGTACACTAGATCCGGGTTAGGACCTTTCACACATAAGAGCCCAACAAGTAAGTATAAAGCAAACAAGGCAAACAATTTAAAGTGATCTAATTCCTAAGGGTACCCCTCTTTAATTTAATTCCCCAGCAGAGTCGCCAGTTCTGTAACACGGTGGGAGAACTGACTTTTAGTTATGTTGCGTATAGCAAGAGTCGCCACCGACTTTTATTTTATCCAAAAGGGAAAGGGTATAAAAGAACAGGAAAGACCTTAAGAGATATTTTTGGGTCCGGGGGGTAGGTTATGTAAAGGGAAGGTGTTAGCACCCTTTACATCCATGGTTATCCATGGGCTCTTAGTTACTTAGCTCACTTTTGAATTGTTTTTGAAAGTGTAGTGTGTGAATAGAAAAATTTTCATAATAGTTAATAATGATCCATGTACGGATGCGTAAAAACTTGTTTTTGAAAATTTGTTTGAAATTTGTTAAGTGTTTGAAAAAAATGGAGTGAGCAAGCAACTAGGAGGTACCTACCCTAAAGTTTAAAGTCTTTCTTGTTCTTTATCCTTTGATTGGTAAGACTATCCCTACTATTAAGGAGTAGGTAGTCATTACCTTGGATGTAAGGGACATGTGAGGGACATCTGTTTTTATGAAGGCAACTGTGGGGTGTATTAAGCATTTTAGGAGGGACTATCATCATTATTCGAAAAGGGACTTGATCTTTAAAGGCAACCATTAGGGACTTGATGATTTTTTCTTTTGAGGGACTTGCTTTATACACCCCACTTGACCTTATTAGTAGGCAACATTGAGGGATAGGCTTAGAAATGTGAGATGGCGATTAGAAATCGACTTACGTGTGTGAGTGTTCAATATTATTTATCTTTAATTAAAATGAGCTAAATTTATTTTTAATAGAATACATGTTTTGCACTCCCTAAATTACTAACCATATCAACAATTAAATATTACAAAATTTACATCCGGGAGCATTTACAAAATTATAATAATAAGCAAAATAAATAGCAAAATATAAATAATAAGCAAAAATAATAAATTAGCAATAAATAATAATGGGTTAGTAGTAATAAGAATTAGAAAATAGGGTTAGTAAAAATAAAATAACTAAATTTAGTGAAATAATAATAATTAGAAAAAATAAACAAGGTTAGAGAAATAATAATAAAAATATAAGATAATAATAAACAAAAATAATAAATAATAATATGGTTAGTAACAATAATTAAATAAATAAAATTAGCCAAAATAAAAGATTAACAATTTTTTAATGTAGGCAATTATATTTACAAATTATTAAATTATTTTTAAATGTATTATAATCATAAAATTTAATTATTATAAGTTAAATTATTTCTAAACATTTATTAACAATTAAAGAAATATTTACACATTATATGAAGAAAATAAATTTTAAATATCATATTCATAAAAATTGATCATGTTTACAAAATTTAATTTCTACCAATTATTATATTTACAAAAAATTATACTAAATAAATATATATTATAATTATGTAAAGAATTTAGAAAGTAAAAATAATTTAGAAAATAAAATTAGGTTTTCACACAATTAGGGTTTTGGAAATTAGGGTTTGTTTTAGAAAATATTTTTTAGGGTTTATAATATAAGATTATTTTAATTAATATACATATTATAATTTATTTACATGATTATAAAAATAATTTTCAGAAAAAAGAAATATAGAATTTGAATTATATTGAACATATATCTACAACATTATTTTAATTATATTTATATACATATGATTTTAATAATTAAACAAAATAGAAAAAATAGAAAAAATTGCAAAAAAGAGAGAAACTTACCTGGTTAGGATTTGATCCCATGACATCCTTCCTGCCAACAACAACAACAACCACCAGGCTACCACACGCACAAGCAAGAGATGAGAGAGTGAGATTGGTTTTGTGTCTTGCTTTGAGAAATCCAGAAAATAATGAAAAAACAAAAGGCCTGGGGTGGAGTTGAACCCAGGACCTCATAGCTATACACACGCGCACGTTACCACCCGGCTGGAAGAGCCCACCTGATAATTAAACAACCACAAATAATAATATATGAAGAGTGCAATTTAAATGAGAAAATGTCAAAAACATTGGCTGGGAGCAGGATTCGAACTCATGCCATCAAGTCATACACGCACTCCTCCTACCACTGGACCAAACCTGCTTTGGTGCTTAAACAGGGAAACAATTTAATAAAATATTATGAATGATTTTCAAATTTCCAGCAGCGCGCCAAAGCCTTCATCTTCAACCTCCTGCCCTTCGATTTTAGCTGCGAAATTCTCTATGAATTTTCCTGCGAAAATAAACTTCCAGCAAAACCTACAAAAACCAAAGGCCAACAAAACCATACAATTTTACAAAATCAAACACAGCAACATGATCCAAACATTCATGCGATTCATCCTGTGTTTTTAGAATCCATTTATGTTCTTTGAATCAAAAATCCCTAAACCTAGGTCCAAACCCTAATAATGGTGTTTCATGAATCAGCCACGGTTTCTTTGATTTTCCTGCCCAGAAACATTCCATATCACATAACAAACAACATTAGCCAAGCAAAATCCATTTATTTGCAGTGAATTGATGTAATCAAAAAAAAGAAAAGTAAGAACAAGAATGGCTCGGGTTGAACAATAGGGCATGTATGAGATGAATGTGAGTGATGGTTTAGCTTCAATGATGTCCAAAGAACATCTCTATGTTCTTATTTTACCTTTTAGTGCCCTGGATTGAAGAATCCGAATATGAACTTTTGATGAATTTTTGAGGTTTTGAACTTACACTATGAGGCTGCAAAATCGTGAATGAATGCTAGGGTTGTGATCAGTACTTATATGTGAATGATTCTAGGTCAAAAACTTGATTGATTATGTGCAAGATTTGATTTAAAAAGATTCATCATGATAAGCTTTAAAATTTCAATATTTTTGTACCAATGCTTTCTATTTCAAGCCATTCCATATAATTCTTGTATCAATTTGTTCCATGCTGATTTTATAACCTTCTAGAATCAATAACAAAATTAAATCTTCATATTTAATATTTTATTTAAATTTAAAATGATTTTAAGTATAAAAAATCATAATAAATTGATTAAATAAAATAAAAATTATGAAAATAATATGGAAATTTCGTGCATGATGTTGTGATATGGGTTGGGTCATAATTTGGCCAGCCCATTTGGAAAGAATTGCTTTTGGACCTCCATTTTCATTATAAACCATCACAAAATTTCCCAACTTTGCAAAGGCATATCTCCCTCAATTTTAAAGGTATGAGGGTGTTCTTGGACATTTTGGAAAGCTTGAAGAGTCCTATAAACAACCCCATTGGTTTCAGGTCCATATCATTTACCAATCTCAAGTTATGCCCTTTTGAAGTTGTTGACTTTTTTGTTGACTTTTGAAATGACCTATAATGTCTTAGCTCATATCTTCCAAATGAAGCATTTTTGGGCTTAACTTGCAAGATCAAAGTTGTAGAGAATTCAATTTCCTTCAAAAATGAGCTTTTGAGTGGAGACTTGGTGATGAAGTATGTGAAAGTTATGGCTGGTCAAAGTTCAGTTGACTTTTACTGAGGAAACCCTAATTTAGAAACTCCTGATTATTGATGATCTGGAATCTCCTTGATGAATCATGATCAACCCTTGATCAAATGATGAATTTTACTTCATATACTTGATGTTGGCAAAAAATCATGAAGTTTGACTTTGGTTTGACCACAGTTGACCTTAGTTTGACTTTTTAACTGCATTGACTGGTTTTGACTTATCTGATCATCTGACTGAGCAAACTTTTGAGAAAAGTCTTGAAACTTGTCATGGGGGTTCTCACACACATATAAGATGTTATGAAGCTCACTTGAAGTCTTGGAAGTCCATTTAGACTGATTAAAGTCAAAACCCTAGTTTTGGATGCACTGTTTAGGAGGTGCATTGTTTGAGGGAATTGTCAATTCTTTTGACCAATTGTGAACTTTGTGAACCTTGTGAACCATCCTAAAATGTCTTGTGAACCTCATGGGAAGTATTGTGAACCTTGTGAACCTTGTGAACCTCATGAAGTGACTTTGTAGACCTCATGAACCTCAGGAAAGCTTTGTAATCATTGTGAATCTTGTGAACCTTGTGAACCTTCAAGAAGTAACTTGTAGACTTCATGAACCTCATGAAAGGTTATGGAAATGTTGAGAAACTTGTGAACCTGGTGAACCTTCATAAAGTAACTTGTAGACTTCATGAACCTCATGAAAAGGTCTTGTAAATGCATTGTGGAACTTGTGAACCTTGTGAACCTTCAAGAAGTAACTTGTAGACTTCATGAACCTCATGAAAGGTTATGGAAATGTTGAGAAACTTGTGAACCTTGTGAACCTTCTTAGAACACAAAGTCTTGTATTGTGAGGGCAAATTTTGGGGTGCAACAGCTGCCCCTGTTCAATTTTCTGAAACCTGAGGGGTTAGATTGGTACATTTGCCAGTCGTGACCTGGAAGGTTGAAGGGGATTGAACATAAAAGCCCAAAAATTTGCACTCACCAGTGCATAGAGTGATATTGATGGTTGGTTGTATATGCTTGAGTGGGCTTAAAGATGCCACTTGGAGGAACTGGTGATGGGCTTAAAGATGCCATCTAAAGTATCAGAATATGATGATGTCTTTATGTTGATACTGGATATCAGTACTAGGTCTTTGTATAGGCCGTCTCTGAATCATTTATGCAACATGATTTGAGTTGGAAATATTTTGGATTAGGGAATGGATCTTTGTACAGACCATTTGCCTATTCTCCAAGGGCCAAAAGAACGTCAGGATTTGTTCTTAAGGATCAAAAGAACGTCAGGATTAGTTCCTCTGAAAAGTATCTTGAACAAGGGACCAAAAGAGCGTCAGGATTTACTCTTAAGGATCAAAAGAACGTCAGGATTAGCTCTTCTGAAAGACGTCTTGAACAATGGGTTAAAAGAGCGTCAGGATTTGCTCTTAATGATCAAAAGAACGTCAGGATTTGTTCTTCTGAAATACGTCTTGGAGGATGAAGCAGTTCAGAAGCAATGATGATAGCTATCAAGAGGATGGAGCAATCTTGAAGAAATGATATGATTTCAGGAGGGTGAAGCAATCCTGATGTAATAAAAGCTGTCAGGAGACTGGAGTAATCCTGAGGTAATAATATGATATGCTTTCAGGAGACTGGAGTAATCCTGATGTAACAGCATGTCTTCAGGAGGATTGAGCAGTCCTGATGAGATTATAAGCTTTCAGGAGGATAGAGCAGTCCTGATGACCATAAGTTTGTTTGTTGGATAATTAACCTGAAAACAAAGTAGCATTCTGTATGATAGTATTAGTTTATGCATTATGTATGCATGTATGATATGATGCACTTAAGTAATGTATTATGTATCTATGGATGTATATGTTATGGTATGATGTAAATGATGTATGTATGATATGATGTTGCCGGAAGCGTCTGGATATCTTCGTATAACAACTGCTGGCCAGGGAAAATAAATCCCGATTCGTTGCTGAAGAATATGAGGGACTCGTCCCCATCTTGTTTGATGATGAGATATACATAACCTTTCATATGCTGGGGATAGTAAGGTATATATAACCTCCCGTCTGCTGGGGATAGCAAGGTATATATAACCTCCCGTCTGCTGGGGATAGCAAGGTATATATAACCTCCCGTCTGCTGGGGATAATAAGGTATACATAACCTTCGTCTTCGTTTGATAGTAGGGTAGATATAACATCCCGTCTTCGTTCGTCGTACCCTTATGGGAAAGTAATTTCCCGAATATCCGTATGAGGATAAAAGAGATGGATATAAATTCCAGGGGAGATGAGACTTTATGAAGATGAACTTGCCCTACTGAGGGTTTTGTGATTGTCTTGTAAAGATGAACCGGCGAAGCTTCGTTGAAATCCTTCCCTCGTTCGTCCTTAGTAAATACTATTACTGCATTTTCATGCATTTCTGGTAAACATTAATCATATTAAGCATACATGTATTTCTGGTAAACATTAATCATATTCAAAAGCATACATACATTCAAACACAACCAATGGACGTTTCGCTTATGTAAATAGGGTAAAAGTAAATCTGGATTCAAAAGATGGAATTTATTTATATCAAAAGTGACCCATACATGGGTAAGTTTGTACAAGGAGACATAAACCCTAGTAAGAGGATTTTGTCATAAAGTTTTACAAAAGAAAATCAGCTATGTGGGAAACAATCCTATTGAGTTTCAATTCTACTATTGCCATTATCTTCCAGTATCTCATCTTCTGCTGTTGAGACGGAAACGATTGGATTGAGCTTTATCTGTTTGAGCTTGAGTAAGTAGTACAACTGGTTGCAGTTTCATGAGTGATCCAAACGAGACATAGTCATACGCTTTAATCCCTAATTTTTGCCTGGATTGCCCTTTCAGGTTTTCAATCCACCGGGATACCCTTTTTTGCCCAAGCCGCCCTTTCAGGTTTTCGACTTGCCGGGTGTACATCTTTTTATATATATCCCTAATTTTTGCCCAAACCCTTTTGGTTTGCCGGGATGCCCTTATTTTTGCCTAGGCCTGTCAACCTAGCGGGTCTCTTTTTTATGCGTAGTATTTTTTAACTATGTCTGCGTTTACAGGCTGTGGGAAGTCTTCACCATCCATTGTAGTCAGTATCATGGCACCTCCTGAGAACACTGTCTTGACTACAAATGGTCCTTCATACGTTGGAGTCCACTTGCCCCTAGGATCACCCTGTGGTAATATGATACGCTTGATTACCAAGTCATCAGCCTGATATACCTTTGGCTTAACCTTCTTGTTAAAAGCTTTGATCATTCGCTTCTGGTACATCTGGCCATGACAAATTGCTGCTAACCTCTTCTCATCAATCAAATTTATCTGGTCCAGTCGAGTCTGAATCCACTCATCTTCATCCAAGCCTGCATCCTTCATAATTCTCAAGGAGGGAATCTGAACTTCAATGGGCAGAACTGCTTCCATACCATAGACTAAAGAGAATGGGGTTGCCCCTGTTGAAGTACGTATTGTGGTACGATAACCATGAAGAGCAAATGGTAACATCTCATGCCAATCCTTATAAGTAACAGTCATTTTCTGTACAATCTTCTTAATGTTCTTATTAGCAGCTTCAACTGCCCCATTCATCTTTGGACGATACGGAGAAGAGTTGTGATGCTTAATCTTGAACTGCGTGCAGAGATCAGTAATCATAGTGTTGTTCAAATTAGAGCCATTGTCAGTAATAATCCTTTCAGGGATGCCATACCTACATATAAGATTATTCTTAATGAATCGAGCCACAACATTCTTGGTAACAGATGCAAATGAAGCTGCCTCTACCCACTTCGTAAAGTAATCAATAGCAACCAGGATGAAACGATGCCCATTAGAAGCAGTAGGCTTGGTCTCACCAATCATATCAATGCCCCACATGGCAAAGGGCCAAGGAGCAGTCAACACATTCAAGGGTGATGGAGGTACATGTACTTTATCAGCATAAATTTGACACTTGTGACAAGTTCTAGAATGTTGATAGCAATCAGCTTCCATGGTAGACCAATAGTAACCTGCTCTCAAAATCTTCTTTGCCATAGTATGACCACTAGAATGAGTACCAAAGGTCCCATCATGCATCTCTTCCATAATTTCAGTTGCTTCCTTCTTATCCACACAACGAAGCATAGTTGAATCATGATTGCGCTTATACAGAATGCCATTACTCAGAAAGAACTTAGCAGAGAACCTCCTCAGAAACTTCCTATCTTTGACAGATGCCCCTTCAGGGAACTCCTGAGTTTCAAGATATCTTTTCACTTCGTAGAACCAAGGCTTCTCCTCTGCCCCTTCTGTGTCAATCTCATTGCAGTATGCAGGCTTTTCAAATCTATCAATAGTAATCTTGGGAGCTTCATCATCCCAGCTGATCTCAAACATAGATGCCATGGTGGCCAATGCATCTGCCAACTGATTCTCTCTTCGTGGAATATGTCCAAAGGTAATCTCTTTGAAATGTGGGATCAAAGACAACACATGCTCTCTGTAAGGAATGAGGTTATCATGCTTGGTATCCCAATCTCCTTTAATCTGACTTACTACCAGGGCTGAATCTCCATACACATCAAGGAACTGAATCTTCATATCAATAGCAACTTTAATACCCAGGATACATGCCTCATACTCAGCCATGTTATTGGTACAATAGAAACAAAGTCTGGCAGTAATCGGGGTATGACAACCTTCAGGGGAACTAATCACAACACCAACACCGTTACCAAGTGCATTGGAAGCACCATCAAAAACCATAGTCCATCGGGATCCTTGTTCAGGTCCGTCATATTGTCCAGGTTCTTTGGTAATAATCATAATGTCTTCATCAGGGAACTCAAAACTCATTGACTGGTAATCATCCACTGCTTGATGAGCCAAATGATCAGCAACAACACTTCCCTTAATGGCCTTCTGAGTAGTATACTGTATATCATATTCTGTCAAGATCATTTGCCATCTTGCAATTCTTCCGGAGAGAGCAGGTTTCTCAAATATGTACTTGATTGGATCCATCTTCGAAATCAACAAGGTAGTATGGGTCAACATATACTGTCTTAGTCGGCGAGCAGCCCATGCCAAAGCGTATCAAGTTTTCTCGAGCAGTGAGTATCTTGTTTCACAATCGGTAAACTTTTTGCTAAGGTAGTATATTGCCTGCTCTTTTCGACCAGACTCGTCATGTTGCCCCAACACACACCCCATTGAGTTGTCTAACACTGTTAAGTACATAATCAAGGGTCTTCCATCAACTGGTGGCATCAAAATTGGTGGTTCTAGCAGGTATCTCTTGATTTCATCAAAGGCAGTCTGGCACTCATCATTCCATTCCATCACCTGATCTTTCTTCAACAACTTGAAGATTGGCTCACAGATGGTAGTTAACTGGGAAATAAATCTTGCAATGTAGTTCAACCGTCCCAAGAAACCTCTAACCTCCTTCTCAGTATGGGGAGCTGGCATCTCTCGTATAGCTTTCACTTTTGCAGGATCCACTTCAATACCTTTTCCACTGACAATAAAACCCAGGAGCTTTCCAGATCTAACCCCAAAAGTACACTTGTTTGGGTTCAACCTCAACTTGTATTTCTTCAACTTCTCAAACAATTTATGCAAATGATCAAGATGTTGTTCTTCATTCTGAGATCTGGCTATCATATCATCCACATATACCTCTATCTCATGATGAATCATATCATGAAACAAAGCCACCATAGCACGCTGATATGTTGCCCCTGCATTCTTCAAACCAAATGGCATCACCTTATAGCAAAAAGTGCCCCACTGTGTCACAAATGTTGTCTTCTCCATATCTTCAGGTGCCATCTTGATTTGATTGTAACCAGAGAAACCATCCATAAAAGAGAATACCTTATGCTGAGCAGTGTTGTCTACCAGAATATCAATATGAGGAAGTGGAAAGTCATCTTTGGGGCTAGCTTTGTTCAAATCTCTGTAGTCCACACACATACGTACCTTACCATCTTTCTTAGGAACTGGTACCACATTTGCAACCCACTGAGGATAAGAAGTCACTGCTAAGAACCCTGCATTGAACTGTTTCATTACCTCTGCCTTGATCTTTTCTGACATTTCAGGACGCATACGACGAACCTTCTGCTTCTTTGGACGACAATCTTCTTTCACTGGTAAACGGTGAACCACAATGTCTGTATCCAACCCTGGCATATCTTCATAAGACCAAGCAAAGATCTCCACATAGTCACGTAACATCTGAATCAACCTGCTCTTGACACTGTCCTCTAAATCAGCCCCTATCTTGACCTCTTTTCTGTTTTCTTAAGTTCCCAAATTCACAACTTCGACTGGCTCTTCATGTGGCTGTATAGCTTTCTCTTCTTGTTGTAACAATCTAGCAAGCTCTACAGGTATTTCACAATCGTCCTCATTTCCGTCTTCAGTTTGATAGATCGGATTCTCGAAATCATAATTGGCAATAGTAGAACTGTTATCAACAGGATCCAGAGTGGATGAGGATCTGCATTTTAGTGATGTGGGTGTGTGTAAGAACACATAGCTGATAAAGCAAAAATAAAAGAAAAGAAAGACAAGGAACACAATATTTACTAAAACGAAAAGTCCACTGATTTTATTGAATGAAGTATGCAAATGAAATGACAGCCCGTAACAAGCACACCATTGTGCCCCGGGTAAGGCACAAGGCTTAAAGAGTTTTATTGTTCAAGAAGTTACAAATTTAAAAAGCAACAACACAGTAATAGTATTTACTCCTGACTAAAGGAGATAGGGATAACATCTTCAGCTTTCCAATTATTGAGTCCAGCACCCACAGTAGGAAAAATCCAAGCATCCAAGTTGTAATCTTCATCATAGTCTCCCACAGCATTGATCTGATCTTTCATAACCCCTTGATTGGTGACACGGGCAGCACGAGCACGACGAACAGCCTTCTGGGACTCTGCAGTGAAACCCAAACCAAACTTGTCAGACTTGTATGGAATATCAGGAAGCTGACCCCAAATAGTACAACCACCTTCATCCACCACAGCTCTAGCATCATTGAGGGAGGCCATTGCCATTGTTGGAGGTTTTCTGGTGACCACAGGAACTTTCTTCACAGCAGGAGGAGCTACATAATCATTAACAACCCAGGGAACCACTTCAAATGTCTGACACGGAGTCTCAATGTATTCACCTTCCACTTCCAGATACTTGAAAGTGTTTACATGGCTGACAAAGTATTCTTCCTCTCCATAGACAGTAACAACCTTTCCATTCACCGGATATCTCAACTTTTGGTGCAATGTAGAGGTCACAGCACCTGCCCCATGGATCCAGGGACGACCAAGCAGACAAGAGTACGAAGGACGAATATCCATCACATAAAATGTAGCAGTAAACACCTGAGAGCCAACTTTGATTGGAAGATCAATTTCCCCATGTACTACTCTTCTAGAACCATCAAAAGCTTTCACCACAATATTACTGGGCTTCAGAACAGCATCTTCAGGACTCAACTTATTCAGGACTTCCTTGGGCAACACATTCAGAGAGGAACCATTGTCTATCAGCACATGTGACAGGGTAGTGCCCCTGCATTCAATTGAAATATGCAAGGCCCTGTTATGATCCCTCTTGGCAGGGGTCAAATCAGCATCAGAAAATCCTAACCCATTATCATAGGTCAGGTGGGCAACACAGTTCTCAAATTGATCAACAGAAATGGCATTGGGCACATGAGCAGTCTTTAGAAACTTGATCAAGGACTTGGCATGAGCCTCAGAACACAGCAACAAGGACAACATAGAAATCTTTGAGGGAGTATGCCCCAATTGATCAACAATGTCATAATCAATCTTGCGAATGATTTTCAATACTTCTTCCATCTGCTTAGAGAGATCATCAGCAGCTGGCACATCAGGAGATACAGGCTCAATAACAGGACCTTTGCCCCGAGCATTAGTGGTGGAAGTAGCAGCAGGAGTAACTGCATTCTTAGAAGCAACTGGAGGAGAGAAAACTCTTCCACTACGAGTGATCTTGCTAGATCCAGCAATATTATCAATGTCAGCAGGCACATCAGGTAAAGGCTCCTGCTTAACACCATGGATGTAAACATCAGACCCATAGTGCCAAGGCACAGCTTTATCAGATGTATAAGGAATAGGACCAGGAGTAGTAATGACCACAGGAGCTACTCTGGCTTCAGCAACAACTTTCACGGGACCTTCAGCAGTAATTTTGATTGGACCCTGATGAGTGATTTTAATGGGACCCTTTGAAGTGATTCTTATTGGTACTTTGTCAACCATGTCAACCTCTTCAATCTTCTTACCCTGAGTCAGATGATCCACCATACTTTCTACAGATGAC
Source organism: Lathyrus aphaca (assembly GCA_963966055.1). Taxonomy (NCBI): domain Eukaryota; kingdom Viridiplantae; phylum Streptophyta; class Magnoliopsida; order Fabales; family Fabaceae; genus Lathyrus; species Lathyrus aphaca. The sequence goes on from OZ014519.1 coordinate 75,569,096, forward strand.
GGAGTCTTCTCAAACACTATAGTATACTTATCCATGAGACGTTGAATGCCATCTCTCAAAATGAAGCAACTATCCGGCTTATAGGTACAATACAGACAATCTTCACGACAACCTGGAAAGATCCCAGCTTGTACTAACCTCTTTTTGATAACAGACAAGGGTGTGTTCAACTCCATTACTGAATAGACATGTAGGTCTTCATCAATGGCATTGACAGTCTTCTCGTGATTTAGCATTGGAGCAGTAATCACATTTGGAGTACCTGGTGGGTCAAACTCAATTTCTCCAGCATCAATCATATCTTGAATTTTGTTCTTCAAGATCCAGCAGTTATTAGTATCATGACCCGGACAGTTTGAATGATATGCACATCGTGCATTGGGATTGTACCTGGGAGAGGTAACATTGGGATTCTGAGGAGCCTCTTTCAAAGTAATAAGTTCAGCCTTCAATAAATGTTGCAATGCCTGAGCCATTGACATGTTGATCTTCGTGAACTGTCTTCTAGCCCTCTGTTGGTTGCCCTGAGGCTGCTCTGTTGTTGCAGGAGTTGGATTTGAAATATGAACTGCACTAACAGACTGATGCCTTCTGTTACGATCAGGTTGACCATAAACAGCATTAGATTCTTTCTTCCCTGTGGGAGGCTTCTTTGCAGCACCTGATGAGGAAGTACCCACTTGGATCTTGCCATTCTTTATACCATTCTCTACTCGCTCTCCTGTCATGATCAACTCAGTGAAGCCAGATGATGAGCTTCCAATGAGATGACTGTAAAACGGACCATTCAGCGTACACATGAACATATCAACCAGCTCCCTGTCAGTCAAAGGGGGTTGAACTCTTCCAGCTAAATCTCTCCACTTCTGAGCATACTCTTTAAAACTTTCTTTGGCACCCATGGACATGCTCTGAAGCTGCATGCGAGTGGGGGCTAAGTCAGCATTGTATTGGTACTGCTTATAGAAAGCTTCAGCAAGATCATTCTAGTCTCTGATGTTGGCACTCTCCAACTGATAATACCACTCCAACTGAGCTCCAGATAAGCTCTCTTGAAAAAAGTGGATCCACAACTTCTTATCAGCAGTGTGGGGTTGAATTCTTCTAACATAAGACCTCAAATGCAGTTTGGGACAAGAGACCCCATCATAGACAACAAATGTAGGAACCTTGAACCCAACAGGTATGACCACCCCAGATATCAAACTCAAATCCTCAAAATCCAGCCCAGATGATTTCTGCAACTCCATAGCATCCATCCTATCCACCAACATCTTGAATTTGTCTTTATTAGGCTCATGGTAGTAATTAGCCTCAGAATCAGAGTCCTCCATTGTATGGTGGAGACTGCCTACCTCTTGCTCAGATTCCTCAGATTCATAGTCCTCAGCTGGTTCCTTGGTCTTGGCGAGACCTTTGAACCTTCTTCCCATGTTGATCAAACCAGCAGACCTTCTAGTCTTCTTAGTCTTCTTGGCCAGCAGTTCCTTCAATTCATCCTGCCCCTTGGATAGGTTCAAGATCAGCTCTTGGAACTGAGCATTTTGTGTCTGAAGATCCTTAACTGATTGTTCAAGAGCCATTGCTGAAATAAACAGCGAGAAGATGAGAAACCTGTGCACAAATATAAACCTGTGATGCAATGAAATGGAATGTAAATGCGTATGCAATGTTTTCAAGGACCGCAGGATTTAAATTTGCTTAAACAAACATGAAAGTAAACTTTTATTAGTAATAACTTTGTTTTGCCTTTTAGGCTTACAAAAAATGAAATGAAATAAGTACAAAAGGTGGGGTTTTAAGTCTCCCATGGATGCTTCCTCTTTGTGTTGAGGTATGAGTTGAGGTTTCGTTCCTCGTGAAGTTGCTTTGTTAGCTCTAGGACTCTTTCTTGGCTTGCTTTGTAATGAGCCTCGAAAGTATCCCTTTGCTCCTTCAGTTGGATCCATGATCTCTGCAAGTCTTCCGTATCAGTAGGCATGTCTGGGTGAAGGATGGTATAAGCTGTGTCTCCTTCAGCAACAGGTTCCATGGTAACTGGTAGGACGGCAGGATATGGCATCATGAGAGTCTGAGCACGAGATCGCACCCATCTGAGATAAGCTTCCATAGGAATAGTGTACTTGGGCTCCAGTGTCTTGCTGTCAACCCTGTTTACTTTTCCCCAAGCTCGTATGAATCTCTGACGGTAACCTTGAAGATCGTTGTCGTAGTCAAATACAATGCCCTGAATCAACATGTCATGTGGCCCATCGCTTCGAGCGTAACCAAACTGTCGTAAAGCTAGAGAAGGGTTGTAGGTGATGCCTCCCCTTATGCCTAGAAGTGGCACATTAGGAAACTCCCCACAACGGTCAATGATGGTGACATTCTCCATAGATCTGGAGCACCAATGGATGTCTGAGTGAGAAAGTGACATGATCCTCTTGGACCATCTGAACCCTTGCTCATTCTTCATAACTGAGCGAGGAAGGTGAGAAATAAACCACCTATAAAGTAAAGGTATGCAGCACATCAAAGTTCCTCTTGCCCTTGTAGTACGGGTGTGAAGAGAATGTAAGATGTCTCCAAGCAATGTAGGCACTGGATTGTGACTCAGGAATATATTGATGGCATGAACGTCTATGAACTGATCTGGATTGGGGAACAATACTAAGCCATAAATCAGCAAGGCTAAGATCTCCTCAAAAGCATCGTAGCTCATGGCCTTCAAGAACATTTGAGCTTTATCCATTAATACTTTGGCAAGAATACCCTTAACTCCGCTTCTCGTTTCTAGAACAATGTCTGACTTCTTCAGATGTAGAGCTGCAGCAATAACCTCTGGTTTAAGCTCCTTCTCTAAGCCTGTGAAGGGTCTTTGATCAAGAACAGGTATACCCAGAAGTTTAGAGAACTCTTCCATTGTAGGAACCAGCTGATAGTCAGGGAATGTGAAGCAATGGTGCTTAGGGTCAAAGAACTGAAACAGGACACTCATCATGTCTTCATTGAACCCTGAAGTGACTAGGTCCAGTAGGTGACCATGTCTCGTGATGAACTGGGAGTGATCAGACACTTGAGAAACCAACTCTTTAAGCTTGGGAGGTATCCCCACAAAGTTGATCCTGATGGTGTTTCTACGAGCAGAAGCCATGACCTACAACAAAGAACAAAGATAAATCCCTTGGTCCTTGAAATGGTTAGTGAAAATGCTATGCTTATGATGCATGATGATGTCATGATGTTATGTTCAATCACAAACATGTGGCACACACAAACAAGTCACACCATAGCCCTAGGTTTAAAGGCTTGCATGAGGTTCAAAGATAAGTACCCTCCCCTGAAGTTAGATGGTTCATCCTGTCCTATAAAGTAACCAGGTTTTAAGGGATCTCAATATCACTGATCCTTCCCAAGGGTGGTTGTTCAGTAGGCAACTTACTTGCCAACCAAAACCCTCCAAGTTTAGAATCTCAATGAGCGTAGTATCGAGTATCAACCAACTTCAGTCTTCACCAAAGCCGGTTATCTCACTACTTTCTAAAGGCCAAGATGGGATAACTAGGGTTCTAAAAGTTAGTTAGTGCATTGACAACATATGGCAGCCTCATATTATCCTCAACTTGACTTAAGGAACATAAGCACCAACCAAGAAGTCACACTAACTATGGCCACCAGATCAACCATATCGGTATACGCCGTACAGTTTCCTTGGTCTATTGCCATTTACCTAAGGTACACTAGATCCGGGTTAGGACCTTTCACACATAAGAGCCCAACAAGTAAGTATAAAGCAAACAAGGCAAACAATTTAAAGTGATCTAATTCCTAAGGGTACCCCTCTTTAATTTAATTCCCCAGCAGAGTCGCCAGTTCTGTAACACGGTGGGAGAACTGACTTTTAGTTATGTTGCGTATAGCAAGAGTCGCCACCGACTTTTATTTTATCCAAAAGGGAAAGGGTATAAAAGAACAGGAAAGACCTTAAGAGATATTTTTGGGTCCGGGGGGTAGGTTATGTAAAGGGAAGGTGTTAGCACCCTTTACATCCATGGTTATCCATGGGCTCTTAGTTACTTAGCTCACTTTTGAATTGTTTTTGAAAGTGTAGTGTGTGAATAGAAAAATTTTCATAATAGTTAATAATGATCCATGTACGGATGCGTAAAAACTTGTTTTTGAAAATTTGTTTGAAATTTGTTAAGTGTTTGAAAAAAATGGAGTGAGCAAGCAACTAGGAGGTACCTACCCTAAAGTTTAAAGTCTTTCTTGTTCTTTATCCTTTGATTGGTAAGACTATCCCTACTATTAAGGAGTAGGTAGTCATTACCTTGGATGTAAGGGACATGTGAGGGACATCTGTTTTTATGAAGGCAACTGTGGGGTGTATTAAGCATTTTAGGAGGGACTATCATCATTATTCGAAAAGGGACTTGATCTTTAAAGGCAACCATTAGGGACTTGATGATTTTTTCTTTTGAGGGACTTGCTTTATACACCCCACTTGACCTTATTAGTAGGCAACATTGAGGGATAGCCTTAGAAATGTGAGATGGCGATTAGAAATCGACTTACGTGTGTGAGTGTTCAATATTATTTATCTTTAATTAAAATGAGCTAAATTTATTTTTAATAGAATACATGTTTTGCACTCCCTAAATTACTAACCATATCAACAATTAAATATTACAAAATTTACATCCGGGAGCATTTACAAAATTATAATAATAAGCAAAATAAATAGCAAAATATAAATAATAAGCAAAAATAATAAATTAGCAATAAATAATAATGGGTTAGTAGTAATAAGAATTAGAAAATAGGGTTAGTAAAAATAAAATAACTAAATTTAGTGAAATAATAATAATTAGAAAAAATAAACAAGGTTAGAGAAATAATAATAAAAATATAAGATAATAATAAACAAAAATAATAAATAATAATATGGTTAGTAACAATAATTAAATAAATAAAATTAGCCAAAATAAAAGATTAACAATTTTTTAATGTAGGCAATTATATTTACAAATTATTAAATTATTTTTAAATGTATTATAATCATAAAATTTAATTATTATAAGTTAAATTATTTCTAAACATTTATTAACAATTAAAGAAATATTTACACATTATATGAAGAAAATAAATTTTAAATATCATATTCATAAAAATTGATCATGTTTACAAAATTTAATTTCTACCAATTATTATATTTACAAAAAATTATACTAAATAAATATATATTATAATTATGTAAAGAATTTAGAAAGTAAAAATAATTTAGAAAATAAAATTAGGTTTTCACACAATTAGGGTTTGTTTTAGAAAATATTTTTTAGGGTTTATAATATAAGATTATTTTAATTAATATACATATTATAATTTATTTACATGATTATAAAAATAATTTTCAGAAAAAAGAAATATAGAATTTGAATTATATTGAACATATATCTACAACATTATTTTAATTATATTTATATACATATGATTTTAATAATTAAACAAAATAGAAAAAATAGAAAAAATTGCAAAAAAGAGAGAAACTTACCTGGTTAGGATTTGATCCCATGACATCCTTCCTGCCAACAACAACAACAACCACCAGGCTACCACACGCACAAGCAAGAGATGAGAGAGTGAGATTGGTTTTGTGTCTTGCTTTGAGAAATCCAGAAAATAATGAAAAAACAAAAGGCCTGGGGTGGAGTTGAACCCAGGACCTCATAGCTATACACACGCGCACGTTACCACCCGGCTGGAAGAGCCCACCTGATAATTAAACAACCACAAATAATAATATATGAAGAGTGCAATTTAAATGAGAAAATGTCAAAAACATTGGCTGGGAGCAGGATTCGAACTCATGCCATCAAGTCATACACGCACTCCTCCTACCACTGGACCAAACCTGCTTTGGTGTTTAAACAGGGAAACAATTTAATAAAATATTATGAATGATTTTCAAATTTCCAGCAGCGCGCCAAAGCCTTCATCTTCAACCTCCTGCCCTTCGATTTTAGCTGCGAAATTCTCTATGAATTTTCCTGCGAAAATAAACTTCCAGCAAAACCTACAAAAACCAAAGGCCAACAAAACCATACAATTTTACAAAATCAAACACAGCAACATGATCCAAACATTCATGCGATTCATCCTGTGTTTTTAGAATCCATTTATGTTCTTTGAATCAAAAATCCCTAAACCTAGGTCCAAACCCTAATAATGGTGTTTCATGAATCAGCCACGGTTTCTTTGATTTTCCTGCCCAGAAACATTCCATATCACATAACAAACAACATTAGCCAAGCAAAATCCATTTATTTGCAGTGAATTGATGTAATCGAAAAAAAGAAAAGTAAGAACAAGAATGGCTCGGGTTGAACAATAGGGCATGTATGAGATGAATGTGAGTGATGGTTTAGCTTCAATGATGTCCAAAGAACATCTCTATGTTCTTATTTTACCTTTTAGTGCCCTGGATTGAAGAATCCGAATATGAACTTTTGATGAATTTTTGAGGTTTTGAACTTACACTATGAGGCTGCAAAATCGTGAATGAATGCTAGGGTTGTGATCAGTACTTATATGTGAATGATTCTAGGTCAAAAACTTGATTGATTATGTGCAAGATTTGATTTAAAAAGATTCATCATGATAAGCTTTAAAATTTCAATATTTTTGTACCAATGCTTTCTATTTCAAGCCATTCCATATAATTCTTGTATCAATTTGTTCCATGCTGATTTTATAACCTTCTAGAATCAATAACAAAATTAAATCTTCATATTTAATATTTTATTTAAATTTAAAATGATTTTAAGTATAAAAAATCATAATAAATTGATTAAATAAAATAAAAATTATGAAAATAATATGGAAATTTCGTGCATGATGTTGTGATATGGGTTGGGTCATAATTTGGCCAGCCCATTTGGAAAGAATTGCTTTTGGACCTCCATTTTCATTATAAACCATCACAAAATTTCCCAACTTTGCAAAGGCATATCTCCCTCAATTTTAAAGGTATGAGGGTGTTCTTGGACATTTTGGAAATCTTGAAGAGTCCTCTAAACAACCCCATTGGTTTCAGGTCCATATCATTTACCAATCTCAAGTTATGCCCTTTTGAAGTTGTTGACTTTTTTGTTGACTTTTGAAATGACCTATAATGTCTTAGCTCATATCTTCCAAATGAAGCATGTCAAAGTTGTAGAGAATTCAATTTCCTTCAAAAATGAGCTTTGAGTGGAGACTTGGTGATGAAGTATGTGAAAGTTATGGCTGGTCAAAGTTCAGTTGACTTTTACTGAGGAAACCCTAATTTAGAAACTCCTGATTATTGATGATCTGGAATCTCCTTGATGAATCATGATCAACCCTTGATCAAATGATGAATTTTAATTCATATACTTGATGTTGGCAAAAAATCATGAAGTTTGACTTTGGTTTGACCACAGTTGACCTTAGTTTGACTTTTTAACTGCATTGACTGGTTTTGACTTATCTGATCATCTGACTGAGCAAACTTTTGAGAAAAGTCTTGAAACTTGTCATGGGGGTTCTCACACACATATAAGATGTTATGAAGCTCACTTGAAGTCTTGGAAGTCCATTTAGCCTGATTAAAGTCAAAACCCTAGTTTTGGATGCACTGTTTAGGAGGTGCATTGTTTGAGGGAATTGTCAATTCTTTTGACCAATTGTGAACTTTGTGAACCTTGTGAACCATCCTAAAATGTCTTGTGAACCTCATGGGAAGTATTGTGAACCTTGTGAACCTTGTGAACCTCATGAAGTGACTTTGTAGACCTCATGAACCTCAGGAAAGCTTTGTAATCATTGTGAATCTTGTGAACCTTGTGAACCTTCAAGAAGTAACTTGTAGACTTCATGAACCTCATGAAAGGTTATGGAAATGTTGAGAAACTTGTGAACCTGGTGAACCTTCATAAAGTAACTTGTAGACTTCATGAACCTCATGAAAAGGTCTTGTAAATGCATTGTGGAACTTGTGAACCTTGTGAACCTTCAAGAAGTAACTTGTAGACTTCATGAACCTCATGAAAGGTTATGCAAATGTTGAGAAACTTGTGAACCTTGTGAACCTTCTTAGAACACAAAGTCTTGTATTGTGAGGGCAAATTTTGGGGTGCAACAGGTACGTAGGCAAAAGGTCGTAAGATATTTGCGAGCACACCAAACAAAAACAATTAGGTTTCTAAACTTAAGAAAAACATCAGAAAATTATGATGATATAAAACACAAAAACATCAACATCACTTTATCGATCAACACTCATCTCATACCCAGACCCATATAAAGAAACCCCCATCAATATAAAAAAGAACATATTTTGTATTAATCCAAAGTTTTTGAAATAAGCTAAAGAAGAACCCAAAACCATATGGGCATCTGTTAAATAACAGTATGCAAAACAGGGTAAGTTTAAGATATCTTTTCCCTTCCATAACCAGCTTCACCAAGAAAAAAAATGAAATCAGAAAGTAGCAAAAATGTGATAATGATTAAAGACCATAAAAATTGAGCTACATGTTTTTGTTTTAGCGTTACCTTCTTTTCTTCTTACAACGTTTACAAACAAAATAAAAAATATTTCTACTATCTTTTTTCTTTTCTTTCTTTGTTTCCCTTTTCACTTTCTCCTTTCTTTCTCTTTCTACCTTCTCTTTATACTTTCTCTTCCATCTTTTGGTTTCACATCAATTTTTACTTTTTCTTTCCCTTTGTATGTCGTCTTCATCTTACAGACTGTGATTACTTGGCCTTACAGTTTGTTGAGGTCAAACTCTTGACTAAATTATTTTTTGTTTATGAACTATTATCACGTGTTTGTTTCAAATCTTGCAGAAGCATTGCTTGAATGAAAATAAAATGTTCAACATCTCTTAGGTTGTGTGCTATAGAAGGTACAAATGAAAAAAAGTATCTTTAAATCGAAATTTATTCATAAATCTTTTTTTGAACAAGTATTTTGGGGCATGCGTTGCTTAGATAGATTCTTCCCTGCAGGCCCTTCCATTTTGCGTATTTTCTGCAACCTATGTTGTGTCAAATTAATATGAAAGTTGAGGATGCAAATTACTAAAAGGGTTCTATATAAGATAATGATCCTTTTAAAGAACAAGTAGTTACTCTTTCTACCTCTCCTTAATCAACAAATTTTTCTAATGTGATTTTACATCAATGTTTATTTTTGGTTCCAATTACAAATTTTAATACTCATTTTCCACTCCTTCAATTCCATTCCCATGGTTAGTCACTTATTACTCACTTTCAAATCTTATGGTTGTTTCTTTCTTAACTTTTTAATAAATAACTACTCTAATTACTCCATTAGCACCACACATCCAACCTTTATTTAAACTTTTTGTTTAAAAAGAATATTTTTTAGTCTCTAATGCAAGTGTTTATTAAGAAGATTGTTAAGATATGACAATTTATTATTAATTTTTGTTGAATAATTTATAATGCAGTAGCAAATTAAGAATAATAATTTTCTTATGATTTTAGGTTCAGTGCTCCCATTTTCTTAAGATTTCTCTTGATTATGCGAGACTGTTTAAGATAAGAGTTATTTTTAATTAATATAATTTTACCTAATTGTCATTTGTTGTTAATGCAAATCTTCATTGTTTTTTAATTTGACTTATTTGCTGTTAAAATAATAAACATTCTTTGTTAAATAATTGTGTTTTTATATTTTTTCCATTCTTATTACATTTTAGAAACAAATGAGCGTAACACACTAGTACCCGTCCAAACACACGGGTTATTAAAATTTTTGTATAATAAAAGAAAATAAAATTATATAAAAAATAATGTATGTAGCCAAACACAAGAAAATTATGTTTATTTATGTTACTAATATTTATGAGACATGCTATTTTGACACTGGTTCTTGGATACAACGCCAGATTACAAAGGATTCATATACACTATTGTAATAGGTTCAAATTTTCCAAGCTGGATTTATATACAGTAATTTAATGTCGGTTATCTTAAAATAGTGTAATAATAAATAATGTGTAACAAGCTTCGTTTCCCAGCAACTACATTTTTTCTATTTTTTTTCATTTTAAACATATATTTTATTTCATTTTAAGTGTTACAGGACTTTACCCTCAAAACTCCAAATTCATCTTTTTTTTCTTTCTATTTTTAAGTGAAAGAAAAGAGTATATATAATAAAAAACTTCATTAAAATTAAAAAAAGAATAGTTACAAAGTTCTGAGCCCATAATAATAAATGCATCATCGTAATCTAGGGCCATCTCCTTACTACCCTCATCAGAATCATAATAAAAAGTCCTCCTAACTTCTTTTTCTTCTTTAACTTCTTCTTCTTCTTCTTCTTCTTCTTCTTGTCCCTCCTCACTGTTAATGTATCTCTGGTAGACAACGATCCAGATGGTTAGACCTCCTCATTTGACCGCTAATGATGTTGTTCAATGGTGACCTAATTGGTGATGTTTCTGTTAGCATTCTTATTTGTAGAACTCATTGTTACGAAGAATATTATGAATAAATGTAAAACTGACTATTTATAGACGAGGTTAAAGATGAAAAGTTTGATAGTTTAATGCTTGTTTGTAATAATTGATATACTCGAATGATATTTTTGGAAAGCAGAGAAAATTTTAAATCATTATTATACTTGGGATGAGTGTTTCTCTCTTCCTGAAAAAGAAAAGGTTGTAATATTACATGGGTTTCTTATTATAACCATGAGTAAATAATTATGTAAAATGGAAAAAAATGTTGTTGCCAGGATTCAAACCTTGTACCAAATAAAAAGCATATTACTACAGTTCATATGATTAATCATTGTGATATATTTATAATAAATATATACTTATCATTACGGTTCTTATTGATAACCGTTGTGAAATATTTACCATATAAGCGAATTAACTTTTCTTATTGACAGTAGTGTCTTTCCTTCACAGCAAAACCCTATCCCCCATTTGTTTTCTTCTTCCTCGCCATTAGTCGTGAATCTTGTGCTTCATACATTAAGATATTCTTCTTCTTCCATCTTCTTATTATATATTTTGCCATTAACAAAGATGTTCTGAATTTTTCATATTCGTCTTCAACACATTAACAAATACCATATTTTAGCTATGGTACATATTATTTGTGTAGCTATGGAAAATAAGGTATTCTTCTTTTTCCATCATCTTGTTAGATAGTCCCCATTATCTCGTTTGCTTCATTTTTTTATTGTTCTAATTTTTGTAGATTCGTCTTCAATGCATTAACAAAAACCATATTTTGGCTATGAGACATATTGTTTGTGTAGCTATGGAAAAAAGTATAAGAAGTATGAAGCTATGATGGAAACTTCATCCACCTTGTACTTATTTTCATAGCTTCAGAAACAAGATGTTTTTCATTCTCTCTCTTTCGATCTCTCTTTACTCTTCACTGGATTATGGTTTTAATGTTTTCTTTCAACTCAGAATGCTTCACAAGCTAGGTGAACTTCATGGTAATGGTACATATGGAAACAACATATCTTGTTTTGTCAGAGTCTCACTTAGGTTACAGTCCCACTTAGGGTTTTATTTCAACTTTTGCTAGATTTGTTTTGAATGCTAACTAATTTTATTTTATTTGAAATAGTTGAAATTGTATAGTAAAGATGATACATGATGATGGTGATAGTGGTAACAAACGTATAATATGAGTTGATAAGGTACATATATATGAATTCCTTATGATATTGTATATGAAATTTAGTTTCTTATATACTATGTATATTGTTTGTTTCATTATCCCTTTATTGAAAATGCAATCATTTAAATTGACATAGAAACTTATAATCTAAAAATTAAGATGTATTTGAAAACCAACCTATATCAATCAATATTTTCCGAATATCTTGCATCTCATTCTGCACATTTTATGTTCCTTAAAACATAATATACGTTTCAATGGTTTGTTTGCTTCAATTTATCGATATATACAATTCTACTTTACCTCATCGTCGTCACTTATCACTGTGATTGTGATGATCATGATTGTTACGATGATAAGTCATCATAACAATCACGATGATAAACAATGATGATGAGGTAAACTATAATAAAAAGATATCGATTTATTGAGGGAAATCGACCATTGAACCATATTTGTGTTAAAGAACATAAAATGTGCACAATGAGACGCATGAAATTTGGAATACAATGGTGTGTTTAAGTTAATTTTTAAGAATAGTTTAATTTTCATATTATATAGTTCTTTATCAATTTTAATGGTTGTATTTCATTAATGAGGTGTATGGTAAGACAAGAAATATACATTTGTATATAATAAACTAAGGGTATGTTCCACAACGGTTGTTACACATAACCATTGTGATATTTGGTATATATCACAATGGTTATTATACATAACTATTGTAATATATCTCGTGCTTTTCAGAATACAACAACGGTCCTAGGACTGTGATTATAAGTAGAATATTTACGATAACACTCTATATAACAACGCCTTGATCTGCGTGATAAAAGTATTTTCCAACTGTTGTTAAATGGGTTTTTCTTAGTAGTGTCTCATTCCAATTTTTTTTTTTGTGCGGGCTAAGTAGAGTAATTTTTGTAACTAGGATACTCGTAATCAATCTAGTTTCGATAATCAACAATTTTATGCTATAATTAATAGGTTATTAACTTAAACCATAGAAAGGAAACTTTAAATATTTATTTATTGTGTTTACATGTTTTATTCGCGATTTTCCTCCATGCCACTCATAATGGTTCACATGCTATATCATCTTATGATTAAGATAACATATGTCATTTCTTGAGCTCGAACAACTCTCTATCTCTCATATGTGTTTACGCTTGCAGATGAACTCTAGAATGAGTTTAATCTTGAGTTATTATGTTAATGCTTCATCTTTTACTTCTAAAAATATGAAAGAATTTTTCAAAGAACCTGATATTTAGTCTTTCAGTACTTCCTGATTGAATGATCAGATTAAAAGTTTCTCTTATGATTCTTTTAGTTTAAATATGCAAACCCGGCAAAGTTAAGTAAGGGCCTTCTTGTTTGAATAATCAAACTGAATGTATTGAAAGAAAAAATTCTTATTTGAATACTTATACAAGAAATTTTGAAAGATGAAAGGTATAGTTTAAATATAAAATCAGTTTAGACTGAAGTAATATCTCCAAAACACTTCATCTTCAACAACCCTCGTGCTTGGAGAGTTGATATACAAAAATAAACCTAAAAAGGCCACAAACTCAAACTAATGATGGTTGAATGCACGTGGTCCTTGACCAATACTTAAGGCTAAACGTAAAGTCAGGAATAAAACTCACGTTAATAACTACCACCTCAAATGAGCTAAAAAAATGATTTCAAGCTCTAACCTAGATAAAAAAGTGGACGAAAGGTTGTCGTCATATCCAAATTGGAAAGACAAACACCTTCGTGTCATGCCATATCAAAGGGCATAAGCCATTAATCACAAGACTCCCCACACATTCATGACCATTATAGAGAAGATGATATTCGACCATGTTCATAATGACCAATGAAATGAAATAAAAATGGATGACCTATAAATAATTGGTTCATTCAAGAGTCCATATCATCTTATTCCTAACACACTCACGCATGCACACAACTGTTACACTGAGTCCTAGTCCCTAACACACTCCTAGCAGGGTCCCACCTAGAAGTGACAAACAGACGTGCCTACCTCGCAAAAAAATTGTAAAAAATAGAATGAAACCGATCCATACATAGTAAAGTGTACGAGTCTAAAAATTTAACTCAATCTACGAAAAAATAAGTGTAGCACAGGATGAACCTTGCGCCCCTAAATCCTTACAGTTGTACAAATGCATGTTTGCGTCGTTAATGTCTGCACTCGCAAAAATCCACCAAAGAAAAAGGCGGAGTGTGACGGGCATACCAGAGAATGCAAAGCATAACGGTAATGTTCGATGCTCTTTTTACCACCCATAATCCCACTCAAGATCAACAAGAACAATATATATATATATATATATATATATATATATATATATATATATATATATATATATATATATAAGGCTGAAGATTGAAAATTTTACAAACATTTATTTGAATTATTTAAAACTCTGGTCAATTTTGGAATTATTGTTGAAAGTGTAATTCATTATGTCATATTTGATTTAGTTTTAAATCTATATTTGATTTAGTTCCAAAATAGATATTTTGGGCTTTTATAGTTTTGGGTTTTTGGCTTGAGGTGCAAGCAAACCTAATTCTATAAATAAGGAGTATCCTTCTTGTAATAAAATAATTAAAACACATTGTAATTCACGGTTTACAGTTGCAAGTGAATAAAAAGAAAAATCCCACAGTTTATGGGTATCAAAACTTTCTCTCCAAATTCTCTAGAACCCTAATTCTTTTCCACTTCATATTTCTTCTTATTTTGTTAATTGTTCCGCAAGAACCTTTCTTGTTCATAAAGAAAGGGTCGGAATTCTCATAGGTTTTGATTTAATTCCAACATCTGGTATCAGAGCTCTAGTTTCAATGATTCGTGGGATGCAAAAGTGATGGCGATGAATCATCTGAATGGGCACTTTCCAGCAAGCCTTCCAATTCTCAAGAAAGATAATTCTAAGAATTGGTTCAAGCTGATTAAATTTGTTTTTTGTTATCAAGATTTATGGGATCTTGTGAAGGAAGGAGTAACAACGCTGGTAGAGAATGCCACAAATCAATAAAAGGTTGCGCACAAAGAATTGAAGAAGAAAGATTATAAATCTCTCTTTATAATTCATCAATGTGTTTATCCAGATAACTTTGAAAAAGTTAGTGATGTTGAATCTGTAAAAGAAGCATGAGAGATTATTGAAAAGTCTTTTGGAGGTGCAGAGAAGGTGAAAGAAGTGAGGTTACAAACTCACAAAAGGGCTTATGAATTGCTTCAGATTGAAGACAATGAAAGCATTACAGACTTCTTATCAAGAGTTACGAAACATATGAATCAAATCAAAGTATGTGGAGAAGTGCTGACGACGAAAGTAGTTGTCTCAAAGATTTTGAGATCGTTGGCTCCAAAGTTTGACCACGTGGTAGTAGCCATAAAAGAGTTGAAAGATTTATCAAATGTGACTAAAGAAGAGCTTCAAGGGACACTTGAATCTCATGAACAAAGAATGGCTGAAAGAGCAGCAGGAAAGTCGAAGAATGATGTGGCTCTGTAGTCTCAATCAGCGAGAAATAAGAAAAGTAAAGGAAATGTGTTCGACAACAAAGGCAGAGGTGGCTACAACAATTCGACTGGTCGAAATCAGTAGGAAGGAGGCTGATCGAATCAAATAAAACCCTGGAAATAAGGCAACCAAAGAGGTGGCATTGCAGGTAGAGGAATAGGTGGTGGTCTAAAGCCAGACAAGAGTTATATTTAGTGTTTCAACTGTCAGAACTATGGTCACTATTTTAGTGGTTGTCCAGAAAAGCAAAAGAATCAAAATTTTGATGCTAATATGGCAAAACATGAAGAAGAAGAAGAAATGTTGTTGATGGTCACAACAAGATATGAAGAGAGATTCCAGGACCAATGGTACTTGGACTCAAGATGCTCATCACACATGATTGGTAGGAAAGATTGGTTTGTCAACATGAAACCCTCAATGAAGAACACAGTGAAATTCCCAGATGACAATACTCTAGCAGTTGAAGGTATTGGTGATGTTCTGATTAAGAGGAAGGATGACAAAAGGTCAGTAATTTCCAATATTTTGTACATACCAGGCATGAAGAGCAATTTGTTCAGTATATGGCAATTGGTCGAAAATAACTACAAGGTGTCGGTCGAAAACAAGGTGATGAGAGTCGTCGACACAGATCGTAGTTTGATCTTGAAGGCTCCAATGTCTCATAATAGAACCATAAAATTAAACTAAATGTGATGGATTATACGTTCCTTTCAAGTTCAGCCAACAAAGATGAATGGTTATGGCACTATAGACTTGGCCATCTCAATTTCAAAGACATCAAAGATTTGAAGAGAAGAAATATGGTTTCAGGATTGCCAAAAATCGACATTCCAAAGGAAGTGTATGAAAATGTGTTCAATCGAAACAATATAAGAATAGCTTCAGCAAGGATGTAGGAAGTAGGTCGAAGGCAATTCTTGAAGTCATATACTCTAATGTATGTTGTCCTATCCAGGTGGATTCAATTGGAGGTAACATATAATTTGTTAGTTGCATAGATGATTTCAGTCGAAAATTATGGACTTACCTGATCAAGAAGAAAAGTGAAGCAATCGAGCTATTTGCCAAGTTTAAATATACGGTCGAAAGACAAAGTGGTCGAAAGATCAAGATTTTGAGGACTGATGGTGGTGGAGAGTATGTGTCGAAAGCTTTCGATGCATTATGTGTAAAAGAATGGATTTTGCATGAGGTGGTGCCACCCTACACTCCACAATAGAATGAAATTGCATAAAGGAAGAATCAAACCATCATGAACATGGTGAGAAGTATGTTGAATGGAAAGAATATACCCAAAGACTATGGGGAGAAGTTGTGTCGACTGCAACATATATTTTGAACAGGTGTCCGACGAAGAAGCTAGAAGGATTTACGCCAAAAGAGTGTTGGTCTGGTGTCAAGCCTAGCTTGAGTCATTTGAAGGTGTTTGGATCTATAACACATAGACATGTGCCAGATCCGTTGAGAAGAAAGCTTGATGACAAGTCTAGTCAAATGATTCGGATAGGATATCATTCGACTGGAGGTTACAAGTTGTTCGACCCAGTAAACAAGCAAGTAGTGATTAGAAGGGACGTAATCATATATGAGCTTAAAGAATGTGATTTGACTGAAAATGTCAAGAAAGATTCAGTTAGAATCTTGTGTGAAGAACCAGCTAGTGAAGTTGAAAGATATGTTCGACAAGAAGAAGTTAAAGGTGAAGCAGGCCCAACCAGACCTCAACAAATAAGATACATGTCTACAAGGTTGTAAGAATGTGTGATTACATCAAATGATATGGTCGATGAAAAAGGTGGGCTGGTACACTATGCTTTCTATGCAGATGTCGAACCCGTCAATGCAGTTGAGGCATTGAAAGATTCGAAGTGGGTGATAGCAATGAATGAGGAGATGAAGTTAATCAAAGTCAATAACACTTGGTTATTTGTCGAATTACCTCGAGGAAAGAATGCAATTGATGTGAAGTGGGTATACAAGGTGAATTTGAATCCCAGAGGGGAAGTGACTCGACACAAGGTGAGGCTTGTGGAAAAAGGATTTCTTCAGAAGGAAGGAATCGACTTCGATGAAGTATTTGCACCTGTTGCTAGGATCTAAACAATCAGGTTGGTCGTTGGTCTAGCGAATATGAACAGTTGACACACATGTCAGATGGATATGAAAATGCATTCCTCAATGGCCCCTTAGACGAAGAAGTCTATGTTGCACAACCAGTTGGGTTTGTGAAACAAGGTGACAAAAGAAACGTGTACAGGCTGCATAAAGCCTTGTATGGACTTAAGCAAACTCCGAGAGCTTGGAATAAGAAAATAGATAGCTTTTTAAGGGAGAAGGAATTTGTGAAGTGCACAACTGAGCATGGAGTTATGTAAGAAGAAGAAATGGCGAATTGCTTATACTATGTGTCTATGTCGTTGATTTGTTGATAACAGGAAGTTGTAAGAAGGAGATCAAAGATTTCAAACGTGATCGAATTACTATCATCTCTCATATTTCATTGGCATCGAATTTTACAAAAATGGTAGAGGTTTTATGATGCATCAAAGAAGATATGCAGGAGAAATACTGAAGAGATTTGAGATGCAAAATTGCAACCCAACTTCGACTTCAGCTGAGCCCAGATTGCAACTGTCAAAAGATTCAGATGAAAATGATTTCGACCCAACCCAATATAGAAGACTTATTGGGTCACTTCGATACCTTTGTCATGCAAGGCCTGGTTTAGCATAGAGTGTTGGTATGGTGAGTAGATTCATGCAGAAGCCAAAGGTATCGCACCTAGAAGCGGCAAAGAGGATACTGAGGTATCTGAAAGGAACTCCCGAGTATGGCATTTTGTTTCCTGCAGCTAATGAAGGAAAATAATGTAAGATAGTGAGATACACTGATTCAAGTTGGTGTAGTGATGCTGATGATCGAAAACCCACAGCTGGATATTTGTTTATGTTTGGTGGTGCACCAGTTGCTTGGAGTTCGAGAAATGAGCCAGTAGTGGCATTGTCATCATGCGAAGCAGAGTACATAGATGCTTCTCTTTGTGCATGTCAAACAACATGGATGGTGAACTTGGTCGAAGAGATTACATCGAAGAGTCATGGAGCAATCATCATGAAAATCGACAACATATCAGCTATCTATCTGGCGAAGAATCCATAGCGCATGGTCGAAGCAAGTACATCAAAATGAGGTTCCATTATCTTCGAGGGTAGGTAGCAGACGAGAAGATGAACTTGGAACACTATAGAACTGAGAATCAGATTGTATATATCATGATGAAGAGAGTGTTGGTCGAAGTATTTAGAAGACTAAGAGCTATGATGAATATAGATAACTTAGACACAATGAATTAGGTGGTATGTTGAAAGTGTAATTCATTATGTCATATTTGATTTAGATTAGATTTGATTTAGTTTTAAATCTAGATTTGATTTAGTTCCAAAATAGATATTTTTGGCTTTTATAGTTTTGGGTTTTTGGCTTGAGGTGCAAACGAACCTAATTCTATAAATATGGAGTATCCCTCTTGTAATCAAATAATCCCAACACATTGTAATTCACGGTTTGCAGTTGCAAGTGAATAGAAAAAAAAAACCCACAGTTTGTGGGTAGCAAAACTTTCTCTCCAAATTCTCTTAGAATCTCAATTCTTTTTTATTTTTTATTTTTTATTTTCTTTGTTAATTGCTCTGTAAAAATCTTTCATGTTCATAAAAAAATGATCAAAATTCTCATAGGTTTTGAGTTAATTCCAACAATTATATGTTTCGGAAAAAACAATTTTACTATAATTTTTTAAATTGAATAATATTTTCGAAAGATCAATACTTAAGGCTATGTATTTGTGCTATGATCCAAGAAAAAGAAATGCTCAAGTGATTAAATCATAAACCTACACCTACACCTACACCTACACCTTACTTTATACAATAAATACATATTTATCATTTTTCTAATAGTTTTTTATTTCACTGAGATATTTGTGCAATAGAAAAACAAGAAGTACTTCAGGTGTAATTTTTCACTATAGTAAATCAGTGTCAGCATGTCTCTTAAAAAAAAAAATTGGTCCTAAATTTGGACATAATTCAATTACGAAAAGATATATAATAATTTATCTTCCTCAACACAATATTAAAATAAATAAATTAACAATAATAAAAAAGACAAAAATAAAAGTAACAATAATAAAACACAACGAAAATTCTTTTAGCCAATTGATTTACTATTCCACCGACTCAACGTAGTGAAAAGTCAACGCATCCATGAAATCTGAAACTCATCATCATCCTTGAAGAACTTATCGTCTATTGCTTGGGTTATGTTTAAACTGAAAAGCATTACTCAGATATATTCAAAGTTATATAAAGCCAAAGTTTAAGTACTGTTGCAGATTAATGTATGAATGCATTAATTAGTGAACAGAAGTTTTAGTTGAAGTGTCTTAATTATAAATTAAAGTATAAATGTATAGCAGAGATTCAATAGCATGTCAAATATCATACTTTATTGATTAAAATTAGATGCATTAGTTTTATATCAGAAAGGGAATTATTCCACACCCTCTCATTTTAATTAATTATTGTTGCAACTTGCACTTGATCTCAACTTGGTTTGAAGTAACGTCTGTTTTGAATATTAAAACTTTCACAACTTTGTTATAAAAAACATGTCTTGCTAAATTGATGAGTGTGACTGATTTATATAAATTACTTTTAATTTCAGTTCTTCAAAAGTTATCTTAACAATATTCAGCTTGTGAAAATCAATTGTCGAGTATTTTTTTAAAGGTGTTTAGGAATTTTAGAGAGATGCTTTGCCCTTTCTCTAGAATAAACACAATCTAAAACTAAACACAACCATAGCCGATTAGATAAAACATAATATATTATCATTCATTATACAGCTGGTAAATCACATTGTCAAGATGCAGCATGCATGTGATGAAAATGTCAACCCATAATCAGAGTGGGTGAAAGTGGTAAGAGGTGGGGGCGAAAGACAAAAACTTAAAAAGAGTATTTTTCTTAACACACGTCATAAGTTTTTTTAGGTATTTTGTAAGCTTACAAAAATATCCTTCTATTTCGGATGTGTAAATCAAGGCGTACTCTTTTTGTTTTTTTTGAATTTTTCAGTTTTTTCGGATGTACACATCCAGTATAATAAGTTCGTATTTGCAAATACGAAAAAAAAAAAACAGATACAGAATACCAAAAATCCAACATTGTTTCTGATCGTACCTGCGATCAGAATCTACAATGGTTGCAGACACTGCTGTGGATGTTGAAGTCTTTGCTCGGTTGTCGAGGAGAGTTGGGGGATGTACCTGCAAGGTACTCCGATGTCAAAGTAAGAGTGGACAAAAGAGTATGCAAGTACGAGTGAAAGTGTTAAGGGAGTGAATATTCGATATTTGACCCTCTCATGAGAGAGGGTTTATAAAGAGCCCTCAACGCTTGGCTAGTGGTCCCTAATTTGGGTCTGGATCGTGGATCCCCCGAAAATAGGTAACTGCCAGAAACTAGCATTGGGATGAGCATACCTAGTTGGATAAGATGCGTGTCGGGCATAGGAATATCCGAACAGGAGTTGTCTTCGGCTGAATCTGGGTGACTCTTGCGAGCGTCGGGCAAAAGTCTTGAATGGGCAGAGAAATTCGACCACAGGTAACCGTGGTCGACAAGTCCTCATTGACTAAAGGACATAAAGTCAATGGGACCCTTTGACATGTGGGCTATTGGGTCGTCCTTAACTAACAACTCAAAGATTTCTAAACAAGATCCCTGACACTACGCAAAAATTGGCCTTTAGAAGCGCGACAAAGACAACGTTTTTTGGAGAAACTGTTGTTAAAGGTCTTTTAAAAATTTCGCTAAACAAAAGCGCTCTTAAAGCCAGCCTTTAGAGAGCGTTTATAAAAGCGCTGTTAAAAGTTCTAAACTGAAGCCGCCTTAGACAACGCTTTTTCTCAAAAGCGCTGCTACATGTAAACCTTAGAAAGCGCTTTCCTGAAAGCGCTCTCTAAAGTCAATAAATATATTGAACTTTCAGAATATCAAAAATGTCAAACGGGGGTTCAAACCTACGCCCTTGTGGTTATAAATAAATATAGTAAACCTAAGACAACGCGTTTTTGTAAATGCGCTCTTATAGGTTATATTTTGAAATCCATTGCGTCGACCTGCTCTCTTATAGCGTCGACGCAATGGACATTAATTTCAAATAAATTATATTTTAAATACCATAGACAATGCTTTCTGAAGAAAGCGCTCTCTAAGGTGATTTATTTTATTAAATTATAATATATTATCAGAAAACCTAAGAAAGCGGTTTCTAAGAAAAGCGTTGTCTAAGGTATTTAAAATTTAATTTATTTGAAATTAATGTCCATTGTGTTGACGCATTGAGTGAGTATGTCGACGCAATGGATTTCAAATTTGTGACAGCTTGCTCTGTGCGCATGGGGAGTTGCTCCACTTTATGGGGATTTTAAATTTTAACTCTTCAAATGGTTAATATTTATTATTTGATTATATTTTAAATTATTTTCTATTCGTCTTCTTCCAATTCTTCCCAAAATTCCTCCAAAACCCTAAAATAGTTTTCCAAAATTTTATTCTCTTTTCCAATCTATTTAACATCCTCATGGCTTCAAAAAAAGTTGTTGGTAAAAGGTCAAGCCGGTCTGCCTCAACATCTCATTTGTCTATACCGGTAAGTGCTCTATCACTCCTTGGAGATGAAATTAGGGATTTATATAATGAGGAGTTCAAGGATAGAAAAATTATTCCACAATATCTCTATTCTAGACTTACTGCTAGTCAATTGCACTTGGATTATATTGTGGAACTCATGGACCATCAAGACATAAATCTTTTCCTATGATTAAGAACTGAGTATAATGAGGATTTGGTTCGTATGTTTTATGATGGCATTATGGGAAAATTTGAGGGCTATGAATTTGAGTTTAGGATGAGAAATTTGGTTTATAAGGTTGATGCCAAAGTTTGCCAATCCATTTTGGGTATCCATACTGCTAGATCAGCAGACAAAGCCTTGATAACTGTCGCTCCCGACAAATGACACTGGGTCCGATGAAGGTACAGACGCGAACGGTCGGCGAAGGGAACAGTGAGAACACACAGCCGTGAACTCACTGGAGAATGAATAGAGTCGCCAGCTAGGCATTTTTATCCCGGAGGAAAGGTAATGCTGCATAGACCTAGAAAAAGATGGATAAGACGGTTTGCGAACCAGGGAGACTGAGAAAGGGGGTTGGTTACAACCTGGGAAGGTATTAGCACCCAGATTGTCCGTCGTACTCGACGGGATCCACGCTTAAAAGATTTGTGTTTTAAAGGGGTAGTGTCAGTGCAATTTGTGTATAAAATAGCTGGAAATGAATGTACAGGTGTCAGTGTAAAGGAAGTGAAGTGTAATATATACAGTGTCAGTGTAAGGACAAGAGTGAAATGCTCATGACAATGAGGCTTAAAGAATAATGCTGAAAGGAGGGGGAATATACAGAGACTTTTGTTCGATAACCGTCAAGTTATGCCTACGTATCCTCTCGTGCAATGAGGAAGTCAGAACACCGTAGTTCGACCCAAAGAGACTGAAAGATGAATTGACTGGTGAACTGCTTACTTGTCTATGCTCAAGTGTATGACCTGTCTGGCTCAGGTGCTAACTGTCTTGCATTAGACGGAAGAAGCAAGTTCTCGTTTATGAGTGAATGAGATGAGAAAAGAATCCCGGAGGAGACGATTATTGTTTGTTTTTGTGTTTTCAGTCTTTTATTGTTTTTGGAAGTTTGTCATAAGTTAATGAGCTTAAGCCTAAACCAATGGATTTAGTAAACTCATCACATCATCCCTCTGATTAGGG
The DNA here is from genome assembly GCA_963966055.1 of Lathyrus aphaca. NCBI lineage: Eukaryota > Viridiplantae > Streptophyta > Magnoliopsida > Fabales > Fabaceae > Lathyrus > Lathyrus aphaca. The sequence continues at coordinate 75,592,228 of OZ014519.1, forward strand.
GTAATGAGAGTACCTTAAGTGTGAAGTCAGATTCTCACACTTAATCACCTTTGATATAGAATCAAGATCATTAACCTACTTATGATTATTTAGGTGTTTTTGTTGTTTTTGTTTAGTGTTAAATAATGAGGTTAAGCCCTAATCAAGGATTAAACAGACTCATTACACCATCCTAATAGAAGGATGATAGATGAGAATGTTTAAGCTGAGGAAAGCTCCTCAACTTAATCCATGATTAGAGATTAAACTCATGACAAAACAGGCCTTTGATTAAGTGGATTTTATTTAATGGTATGATGATGAAGTGATTTTTAGGGTTTGTAAGACAACTTGAGGGGGACTTGTCCATTAACACTAGGGTTAGTCCTTCTTAACCAATTAAGGAAGAATTAGAACCCTAATGCAAGGCCCAAGTTACAAGTGCGATGTCTTGATGATTATTAGATGGATTGATTAAAGGATTTAAACACATTAAGGGTTTAACACTTAGGATTAAAGTTATACACTCCATCCTAAGATAAGGATGCAGGCATAAGCTTAATCACAAAGTCTTAAAGCCTTTAGGGTTTAATCCCTGATTATGAGGTGAGAAGGGAAGACTCAAAGAGACACAAAGGTAAAACTAAGAGGGGAGACTAATCAAAACCCTAATCATTGTCATGCTTGGTTGTTCCTAAGGTTTGTGAGGTTTACAAGAGAAGATCTTCAAAGGAATCACCAGGAAGCAGATGAAAGGATCAGGAGAAGCAAAGTAACTTGCTTCATTCAAGAAGTCAAGTTACTTGAAGAAAGAAAGTAAGATGAAGAAGAAGAGTTAGATGAGTTAGAAATAAGATAAGAAGATGAGAATGCGAAATGGAGATAAGATGAAAAATGAATAAGATAAGGAGATGAGAATGCAGAATGAAATAACCGAACAATGCACAAACAGAGCCTACACCAATAGGACTTCCAGATGCAACAGCATGCGATAAGTATAATTGTCCTCATTGTTACCTAACGGAGAAGGTCCGCTGCCTCTTCAATAAGCACAAGAGAAAACTCAGGAAGAAAATTCAAGTCTAAAGCGGATTCAACAGTTCAAGCACAAATTGTCAAATATCAGGGCATCAGACCAAAGTCAAGTATAAACATCCATCCTCCAGAATCAAAGTCGAGAATCAATCCGCGCAACAACAACGTCTAAGTTCAAACTGCGTCCGAAGATTCTATTTGCCCGAACAAAATTATGAAAAAGCAAATAGTCACAAAGTCATTCCCACGCTTTACCTTTCATCATCGAATTCGAACAATTGACCTACAAAATAACGAGCGCGAACTACGACCAAAATATAAACACAATTATACTTAATTAAACTCAAATAAAAATAAAATAAACTAAAATCAACGTTATATTAACAACCAATATTTAAACAAAAATCTAATATAGTTGTAAGTTAATAAAATTCTATCAAATATTATTAAAATAATTAACAAACAAACACAAACTCTAATAAAGTTATAAATTAATAACAAATGTTAATAAGAAGAAAACTAATTAGAAAAAGAAGACATAATAAAAGAAAGAAGGGGACTTGATCGTTGGGGGTGGAGGTGGAACCAGCAAACTCGTTGGGCTTATGATCCAAAGGGGAGTCTTCCTGGGCCCAGCTGTTGGCCCAACAGCAAGACAGCAGCATGAGAGAGAGATAGAGAGCGCAGGCAATGGGGGGTTGGGAAGATACTTCCGTGGGCCTGGAGCCCATCAACAATACAACCTGATTTCCCTTTTTAACAACACACATAAATATACTTGCATATAAACAAAAGCTGAAGAAAAAAAAACAAAAAAAGGTTAATAATTGAATGAAATAATAAAAATAAATAAAAGAAATAACAAAAGAAACAGCACAACACGATGCCCTGTTATCTTCTCCTCTCTCGTTTCAAAATCACCGTTTCCCATATCCTTCTCCTCGCGAAGACGAACCCCAAAACGACGGCTCCATACGATTCATCCTCAACAAAACTCCCGGCGCCGACTTCGGTTTCTTACGTCTCGCGGTGCCTCAGCCTCGACTCGCGCTACCTCCTTCGTGTCTCATCTCTCCCTCAGCCTAGGTTTCTTCCTTAAGGATCTCGTCGTGCTTCGTATCAAGCTTCTTCTTCTTCTGTTCTGTTTCTGTTCTGTTTGGAATTTGTTCTGATTTTGCTTTTGTTTCAGGTTTTTTTGTGTGAAAGGGTGGTGGATTTCTCGTTAGGGTTTTGACGGCGAGTTGAAGAAAGGTGATTGTAGAAGGTTTACGGGTTTGTGATGGTGGATGCGGTTGGTTCAATTGTGAGTTTGCGTTTTGATGGAAGAAGAGGATTTGAGGTGGTTTGAAGGGTTGAACGGAAGTTCGCCGGCGGCGGTGGGGGTGTTGGCTTCAGTTCATGGCGGCGAATGGTTCCCTTTGGCTTTCTCCAGGTTCGGTCTCTCGTCCTGTTTTGAAAACTCTCATTCTTCTCTCTCTGTTTCAAATCTTTCTCTTTCTGACTCTGGTTTGTGTTATTTGTTGTTGTGAGGTTGAAACATGGTGGTGATGGTGCTGAGTGTGGTTATGATGAAAGGTTTTTCGTGATGGTTGTTTTGTTGTTTGTTGCGGTTTCGCGTTTGTGTGTTGCTGTATTGTTCAAAGAAATATGGTGATTCGGTGATTGATGGAGGGTTGAAGGTGGAGAGTTAGGTTATGTGATTTGGTGGTTGTTTGATTGTTGGTTGAAGGCAATGAAGTGGTGGTTTGTGGTTCTGCCGACACAGGGGTGGTGGTGGTGAGTGAGGTTTGGGTGCTGGCAATGAAGTGGTGGTGCGGTGAAGTTCAAAGGAGGGGTTGCTGTGAAGGTTGATGAATGTTTGAAGAAGAAAAAACGAAAAAAAAGATTTGTTGTGTGAACTGTAAGTTGAAGAAAAGTGATTCTGTGGGGTATTTGTTGAATCAGAAGAAAAGTGATGAATGGAGGTTTTGATTATGGTGTTAGAAGCAGTTCTTTTTTTGGAGGAGAGTGAAAATGAAGGTTATTATGTTGTGTTATGTACCTGTCTCGTGAAAAGAAGGTTTGTGTGTATTAAGTTGAAGTATGGTCTGCTGTTTGTTGTTTTGAAGTTAACAGTTACTTTTTTCGCAGGTTGTTGTTGAGGGTAACAAGACGCCGTCGGATCAGATGCAGCAGGTAGTAGGTCTGCTCATCTTCTTTCAACTTTTTCAAATGCTTGTACCTTCTGCTTTATGTCAAACTTTCTGTCCTTGTTGTTGACAATCTGGTTTAAATTAGTTTGAAAGGAACTGAATAAACTTTCTGCAGAAAACTTTTTTGATGTAATCTTGACATTGTGATTTTGCAGGCCTTGAGACATTGTGATGTGAGCTTAGCAGCTGACCTTTGGGCATTTGTGTATGCTGCCAGCAAGTAGGTGCAACTATAGCTCTTCCTATGCATTCTCATCTTCAGGACATTGTACCCTTTTGTGTGCTGACCTTGATTTAAAGGTATTTCTTTGTCCTTTCATTTAGATTTAATGATGTCCAAGGTTGTTGCCTCTTTCGGTTCTTCTTCAGTGTACAAAAAACCTTGCTGATGTTAGAGTTTAGATCTGGTCATGTTGTGATACGGTTATTTCTAATATGCTAATGCCCATGAAACTGTGTTGAAATATGCCGTAGAACTCATTCAAATTGAGACAGCAAGAGACCATGGAATAAATGTTTCTTTCCTTTTTTGTCTAATTGAGATTTTATTTGGAAAAAGATGCTTGTTGTTGACCAATTTCAGCTTATGATTCTTTGTTTCTTTTTTTTCATGTTCAAACGCGTTTGGAGCCTAAGATTGGGGTCGGTGAAGGCTAGGATGGAGCAAAAGAGAGTGAAGTTCAGAATTTGCGGAATACCAACCTGTAGAAACTAACTTGTAGAAATTGTATTAGATTTCCAATTCTTGTAATTCTAACAAATATAGCTTCAAATCAAATGATGGCACTCATTTATTTGTAAGCTTGCTTAGATATGGCCTGGAACAAACTTGTACCAATCTCGAAACAAAATGCAATATGGATTGCCAATTCTTGCAAGTAATTTGTCAACTTCTCAACCAAAAATTTAGGATTTGAATCCCATACATTTCATGTGGCTAACAATCAAACAGTATCTTTATTCTTCTTTCCCTTATGATCTAAGTCAAATGACCCTTTTAAGAAACGGTGCTTCACAGTGCACATGTTCAAGATATGCAAGACCAAAAAAGTAATAAAAAGAAATGAATGAATTAGAAAAGTAGGATTATAAGAAAAGGTGAGGCAAACTAGAATTTAGACAAGTTTGAGGATTGAAATTGGTACGAAAAAAATTAAATTAGCGATAGGACATAGGTGATACATGAGAAACAACAGTGGAGTCGAGTTGAGAATTAATGGCTTGAGATTAGTAACTTTGAATTTGGGCTTGGAAATGAACTTGGTAATGAACTTGTAAATGAAATTGGAAATTGGACTTTGGAAATAAATAGTGATGGAATTGAAATGAACGAATCGGGATTGAGGATGATTTAGAAGTCTTTTCTTTGAAAAAGAATAGGAATCAAGAATAAGAATTAAAAAAAGAATTAGGAATAGAATTAAACTGAACGGATTTTTTTTAACAAAAACTGGACTTGGGAATAGATTAGGACTAGGACACACACAAAAGATACAAGAAGTGAATTCGGAAATGGGAAGGTGAATTGGAATTTGAAATAAGCAACAAAACTTGGAATTGAGCTTAGAAACCGACTTGCACTTTTAAAATTGAAACATGACAAAGAAAAACTTGGAATTAACTCGATGGTTGAAACCGAAGCTTGAAACAAGATTTGAAGCTAACATTAATTCTCCCAACAGCCACCAGAAAAAAAACAAAGTCCATAATCCAACCTCAAAATTCCAGAATCCAAAACTTACAATATCAGTCCACCAATCCAAATTTCAAAACACATCAAAACCCTAATAACCTTTTACAGACCCCAAATATGTGTTACTCGACCCCAAACAGATCACTCTTGCCAATCCTGTAAGACTTCACAATATTCGGTACGCACCTGGGTATGCTGATGACGAGACGAAAGATGTGCAAAAATTAGGGGTAAATTTTTGAGTGTTTACAGCTGCCCCTATTCAAACATGAGTTAGCTGTGCAGGATGTAAGCAATGGCTTAACAGGCAAACAAGATAACTTGTGGTTGAATACCAAAGACAGTCCAAAATTTGCACTCACAGAATGAAGAAGAAAAGGGATATAGATTGTAAAGGAAAATAAAGTATATTGTAAAGTGTGGGCGACGGAGGACGACCGTCGAGCAGAGGACGACTGCTGGGTAAAAGGCAATGACGGGGACGGCCGACATGCTGAGAAAAGTGCGGAAAATAAGGCAATGACGGGGACGGCCGACATGCTGGGGATAAAAGGTAAAGCCGAGACGGGGACGGCCGACTAGCTGGGGAAGATAAAATTATGATGGGGACGGCCATCAAGATAAAGTTGTAAGATTCTCTGGGGATCAGTGAAACATGACGGGGACGGCCATCAAGTTCATAAAGCAAAGTAACCGACGATGGGGACGGCCATCGGGCTAACAAGAAAAGGGACCACGACGGGGACGGCCATCGGGTTAAAGAATAAATGAAATAAACAGATGATGAGGTACGGTCATCAAAGGTGAAGGACGATCACCTAGCAGGGGACGGCTGCTCTAAAAGGTTTATCATGACATAGGACGAATGTTAGATAACAAGATCAACGATGGGGACGGCCATCGGATAAAATGATGAAGGACGATCATCAAAAGGTGGAGGACGACCACCTAGCAGGGGACGGCTGCTAAAAATCAACGATGGGGACGGCCATCGGATGAGCATGATGGAGGACGACCATCAAGAGGTGGAGGACGACCACCTAGCAGGGTACGGCTGCTCTCAGGGTTTATCATGACACAGGACGAATGTCAGATAAAAGGAAAATTTGCTTTGTTGGTGATCTACTGGGGAATAGCAAACACGGACGAGTGTTTATATCCAAGAAACAAAAGGTATAAGTGTTTGGTATGTTTGTGTATAGATTAAAGATGCGGACGAGCATCCCTAAGACTATGATACAGACGAGTATCATGTAGAAACAAACTCTAGACGCATGCTCTGAGACGATGATACGGACGAGTATCAACTGGTTAACAAGGAACACGGACGGGTGTTGAATCTGAAGGGACTCTTCTGGGGAGTAGTAGACACAGACGAGTGTCCAGATTCGAGAAGACACAAGTGTTTGACAAAGTGTATGGATTAAAGATGCGGACGAGCATCCTCAAGACTATGATACAGACGAGTATCATGTAGAAACAAACACTAGACGCAATGTTCTGAGATGATGATACGGACGAGTACCAACTGGTTAACAAAGAACAAGGGCTAACTGTCGAATCTGCGGGGATATAAGTAGTATATACAAGATACGGACGAGTATCTGTATAAGTGTAATAAGTGTGAGTGGTGTATAGATGAGTGTTTAACTGTTGGGGAGAGTGACACAGACGAGTGTCAAAAGAGGAAAAGTATAATATGAACAAGTATCTGATATACAAAGTGTTTAGGTTACTGTGCTGGGGAAAATGACATGGACGGATGTCAAGGAATCGTATATATATGAGTATCTGTGAGTGCAAAGGGGACGCTTTGGCTTTCTGCTGGGGATATGACACGGACGGGTGCCACAAGGAGTATATGCTGATGTTTGGGAGTGCGAGGCAACTGTTTAGCTTTAACTCTCCGCTGGGGGAATTTGGGGAGCATTCTGTATACTGCTGATGGGTTGAAAGCTTCTAACTCTGATGGGAACAAAGTGTTGGCAACCTGATGCCTGTTGGAGAGGTTTTCACTAGAGGAAAGACGACTCTGCGTGAGGTATACTTCGTTTAACTGCTTTGATCATCTGCTGAGGATCTGATCATCCTGCTCTGACTCCACTAGGGAGAATTTCTTCTTGCTCTGCTGGAGAAATCCCTTGGAAATGAGAATTCCGATGACTTTATGGGGAAAGATCATCTTTAGACTTGGCCAGGGAAGATGCTTGATCACACAATCCTGCTGAGGAGGGAATTCTGATAATTCTAACTTGGGGAAGCAAGGCCTTCAGCTGCCTGTTGGGAAAATTTCACTGTGGAAAGATAAGTCCGCTTGGGGATGAGAACGATTCAATTAGCCTTGAAGTTCTGTTGGGGTTATCATCTGCTCTAACTCAGCTGGGGATGTCAACCTCCATGGTTGAGAAAAAGATTTGGCAATGCTCTGTTGAGGAGAGACTTTGCTGGAGAATCAAAATATACCCCAAGTATAGCATAACAGCTGTGTTGGGAAGATATGCCAATGAAAATTGGCTTTGACTGAATGCGAATAACCAACTCCTCATGAGGGAATCTTGTCGGCTGAAAGAAGATCTTTACGCTCGGGGAAGAAATAAACTTCCAATGCCCTGCTGGTAAAATAAATACCAGACATTCCCTGAGAATTAACACAGTGCTTCAAACTTCTGAGCTCAACAAAAGCATTACTGATCATCCAGAGTGACCAAGCATCCCTTTACTCTTCAAATTGCCTCAGATTGCATCGTTTATGAAAAAGATTGTCTTCAGAGGATTTTACAGAAGACTTGGCATCCAGAATTGCCCCAGTATCTTCAAACTCTCGCAGAAATTCAACAAGTCTTGAGATAACTGCCCCAGATTACGTCTTGAAACGATTCTTGCCCCACATCAGAGCTAAAACAGAAACCATGCGGTATGAAGATGCAATGCAAATGATGTACAATGCAGACGTATGCTCATGCAAAGATATGAAACCAGGATGGTTGGGCGCTAGGGCCAGGTTGATAGACATATATTTGGTATATATATATGTATTTTTGTTTTGGTTGCCAAGCAATTGGACTTTGAAGGTGAAATACCAGACGAGAACTGGTTTATTAAAGGTAGGCCAACAGACGAGAACTGATGGGCAAAGAATAAGTCGTCAGACGAGAACTGACTCCTTAGGTTCATTGTCAAACGGGAATTGACTTTGAAAAAGAATGACTACCAGACGGGAACTGGCGTTCAAACGGGCTAAATGAAAAGGTGACCAGACGAGAACTGGTTAAAAGATTCGCCTACCAGACGAGAACCGGTATTTGAAGTTGGTTTGCCAGACGGGAACTGGACTTTGGAAAGTTTGCCAGACGGGAACTGGACTTTGGAAAGTTTGCCAGACGGGAACTGGGCTTTGAAAAGGCTTGCCAGACGAGAACTGGACTTTGGGTTTGTCTGCCGGACGAGGACTAGACTCTGAAAAGTTTGCCAGACGGGAACTGGACTTTGAAAAGGCTTGCCAGACGAGAACTGGACTTTGAAAGGTTGATAAGTTGGGGTTACGAGGCCCTGGATGAGATCTGATATTGCGGGGGTTACGCTCAATGCAAATATGATGCACATGCTCTATATGCTCGAGCGAAGCGACATGAGTAACGTATGCAAATGATTTATGCAATGATTATGAAAGGCTATAAGAAAAACTCCCGAGGTGGGAAGAAAGGTCTTAGTGACAAGGCTTCTGGTTGAGAAGGGTGACAACGGCGACGGTGGGTAACATGATTTCCCGACACTCGTCTTGAACTTGGAGATTACTGATACACTTGCTCTGCATAGCTAAAGTTTGCCCCTGTTGGGTGAGTCTCTAAACAGACTGTTGCTGATTATCCAATTACTGGAATAGCAGACCTGGATGTCCTCTCGAGGAGAGTTGCACTTAGCGAGCTCTGGAATTATTCTGCCCCGGTATGAGCGTGGGAGCGACTTGACCCACTCTGACTGAGCATCGGAAGATTTCATCCTTGGACAACAGAAATTTTGGGTGGCCTGCCCCTGTTTGGGAGATTCAACTTTGATCAACTAATTCTTGAATGACGTCCCTCGATCAACTGATGCTTGGGAACTCTCTTTACCCTGACAGATTCCTTGGTCAACAAAACCACTGGATAACATGCCCCTGATTCATAGGCTGACAAGATGCTCTTGATTCTGGTCATCATTGTTGAATGATCAAATTCTCCTTTGATTGCTCTTTGTAGGAACTTCCCTGGTGTCACAAACTAACTTGCAATTAAAACTGTACATTCACAAATGGTAATTTTAACGCAGTACACATGCAAGTTTTTTTGAAAATTTATTTATTTTGATGCTGTGACAGTGTGTGATGAATGGACGATTAGTCCAAACGTAGTGCTGAGTTGGCAAATCGTTAGGAGTCAGTTTACGCAACCTTGTCGTAGTATGCTTTCGGAATTGAACCTGATTCAATTAGGACTTTCAAGGGTTATGACGTGGTCTGGTTCACGGTTTTAGAAAGAAAGATTTATGGCTCAAAGCTTATCTGTGCCCACCCATTCTCCTTGATGTTCTCCGGTCCTATATTCAGCTAATTCGACTTAAGCGCTCGCTTCTCACAAGGGTTTTGTAATGATTGAGGAACCAATGACGTTGATGGTTTACGCACCAATTAGGTTTCTTGGAGTAACAGTCACCCATTCTGACTTTGTGTCTGGTCACACGACTTTGTTCTTATGGAATATTTTTTCTTTTTTTGATATATTTTTACTCCCTAATTTTTGCCTGGACTGATTCTTTTTGAATTTTTCAATTTCGAAGTCCAGCGGGATGCCCTAACTTTTGCCTAAGTCATATGTTTTCACACATTTTTTTGACTTAGCGGGCTTTATTTCTTTTCTTTTTTTGATTTTTGTTGAACAAATCGTGTGACACTGACTTGTCATGACTTGCTGAAAGGGTTGACTGCTTCATTCCTTTGTTGGTGAGGGATAACCATTGCAGTTTCACGTCCCTTGACCTCTGGAGGTGTAATGAATAAAGGTAATGGATCCTCGGATGCACACTCCTTTGGAAATTTGAACGCTCGGTCAAATTAACTGATAACTACCCTGCCCTGGGTTGAATGTGAGGGTTTTTTCGTTTAGAAAAGAAACTCCTGCTTCAAGGCTCGAAGGGGTTGACGAGGGTTTATCTCCCTTATATCTACGGTGTTTGGGAATCAAAGCAATGCCTGTACATCGTCAACAGGTTCTACCCTGAAAGCATTCCTTCAACAATTATGGGTATTCAGTTGTCATCATCCTCCCTCAAACCTGCTAAACAACAGTGAAATAAATGGGAGGTAAATGGATGCAAATTTTTTTTTTTTTCTTTTTTCCATGCAAATAAAGAAAAATGAGCGAATGCGACATAATTGATTCAAAAAGTGCAAGATCACTACATTAACATTACCATTTAAAATAACAATGCTTAAAAGACAAGTAGCTGCTAACAGGAAAGAAACTACAATGCAAATGGTGAAAGGATACAGCGATCACCAACTCTGATGATATTTTGTCCGAGCCCCTGAATCAGGAGACGCTTCTTCTGAAGTCTTTGAACTCAATCAGGCGAAAGGTTGACGTGCACAACCAAGCTTCCTTCTGGGAAGGAAATGTAGCCCTTGTCGACCAACTGTTGTACTTTGGCTTGAAAAGCTTTGCAATCTTCAGTTGAATGCCCCATTGATCCACCATGATACCCGCACTGCTCGTGAGGATTGTACCCTGGAGGGTACGGCCCTGGTAACGGCTTGAGAAGCTTAGGAACCACCAAAGAGCTTTGAACTAGATGTGGCAAGAGTTCACTGTATGCCATGGGGACTGGATGAAGAGGAGCAATCCTTCTTTCCAGATTGTTACGAGGCCTAGGCTGGCTCTGAAGTTGATTCTGAGGTCTTCGACCAGGAGCTTGCAGATTTGGATGAGGAGGAGTCCAAGGTTTCTGATATGGTGCTCTGAGCATTGCCGAATACCCATAAGAGTAATCAGTTTCAGGAAAAGATGATCTCTGAGAAGATGCTGGTCCAGAATATGCAACATTGGCCATGACTGCACTGACGTCATTCCATTCTTCCTCTTGGGAGCTAACAACAGACCCACCTTCACTAGCTGGGATATTCGAAAAGTCCTGGATCTTTCCACTTTTGAGCAGGCTCTCAATGCGTACTCCGACTATCATCAAATCAGAGAAGCTTGTCATCCCAATGCTACTCATTCTTTCCAAGTATGGACCCTGCAAGGTGCCCACGAACAGGTCAATTAATTCTCTGTCTGAAAGTGGTGGTTGCACTTGGGCTGCCAATTCTCTCCACCGCTGTGCATATTCTCTGAAAGATTCACCACTCCTCTGGGATAGGCTCTGCAAGTGCGTGCGATTGGGCGCCACGTCCATATTGTACTGGTATTGCTTTACGAAAGCTCTGGATAAATCATTCCAAGATCGGATATGACTGCTTTCCAAATCCATGTACCAACTTAAAGATGCCCCACTTAAATTGTCCTGAAAACAGTGAATCATCAACTTATCGTCGCAGGCATAAGAAGTCATTTTTCTACAGAACATCACCAAATGACGCTTCGGGCAACTAACACCAGTGTATTTCTCGAACTTCGGAGTCTTGAAATCTGGAGGAATGATAAGACCAGGCACCAAACACAGGGTTAGAGCATCAAAACCGAAGGCATCAGGATCCGCTAAGGCTTTGAGTCGCTCGTCCAACGTACGAAACCTTTCATCAGGATCAAAAACTTGTGGATCCTTGGTTTTCACAAGAGGGATTGCCCCTTGGAAGTCTGGCATAGGGAAGGCAAAATTCTGATAATCTGTAGTATCAGAAGAAGATGAAGGTCCACCTCGGACAACAGATGGTTCAAGTACATTCTGATTCGCGATCGGGGTCTGTACAGGTTGAGCTTGAGCAAGATTGCTCACTTGTGGAAGATCCTCATCAGGAGAAAGACCGTACAACGGATTGGTCATTGAAGTGAAACCAGGTAGAAACTCAACATTCTGACGGTTGTTCTCTGACATAGCCACTGATGGCTTTCAAACTGACCCTTCTTAACTCTTGACACCGTTCAGTCTAGCTTCACACACTTTGTCGTCTTCCAACAGTTAACACTTGTTCAAACTGAGTACCGGGAAATCAGCTGGCTGGTCATGGACAAAAGAGGAAGGATGAGCTCTCTGGAGGAGGAAAATGCAATGCAGATGCAAACGCAAAATGCAATATGATTATGCAAAAGATGCAAAGACATGGGATCACAGCTGGAAACTTCCTGGAATCTGGGATACTGAACCAAGAATCGAGTGTCTGTAACCACAAGATCTCTGAATAATAACCCGAAATAGTAACTGAAAACCAGAGGTCAATAACTTCAGGATCATAGTGACCGGATCAACAATTGTACTGGTAATGAGGGCATGTTGAGGTCAAGGGTTCCTGCAAACCTGTAAACATCCCAACCCCCTCACAGGTGGTGTTCTAAAACAAGGATCCTCAGACTTGGATCAGTTATGAGAAGTGTAAACACTTCTAACCCGGAGGTACACTGTTTACAATAACCATAACAATTCCTCCTCTAATTCACCTCAGTTTCTGAAGGTCAATACTAAAAGGTCATCCAGACTTAGCAGGCTTCCCAGATAGCCCTAGCATTGCAGGAAATCTGCAACAGAGAGTTCTCAAGAAGAAACCCATATCTGAACCGTGTTTCATATTCCCGCACCAGACCGAAATGGAATGGGAAAGAATATGATTCACTCTAGCCTAGGTGTCACTCAGGTCCCAGGTATAGGACCTTAACTCTCAATAGAACACCCACCCACCAAAGCAAACAACAAATCCAGCCAGCCAGCACAGTATGACAAATATGATATGTGAAAAACTGTAAAGAAAGCAATAAATAAAGCTGTACAGAAAGCAGTAAATAAAGCAAATATACAAACACAAATAGCACATAACACCCCCAATAAACACAAATCAAACAAGCGCTAGGAGGAACCCACAAAAAGAACCAGAAGCCCTGGTTGCAGTATAAGGTTCCCCAGCAGAGTCGCCAAGCTGTCGCTCCCGACAAATGACACTGGGTCCGATGAAGGTACAGACGCGAACGGTCGGCGAAGGGAACAGTGAGAACACACAGCCGTGAACTCACTGGAGAATGAATAGAGTCGCCAGCTAGGCATTTTTATCCCGGAGGAAAGGTAATGCTGCATAGACCTAGAAAAAGATGGATAAGACGGTTTGCGAACCAGGGAGACTGAGAAAGGGGGTTGGTTACAACCTGGGAAGGTATTAGCACCCAGATTGTCCGTCGTACTCGACGGGATCCACGCTTAAAAGATTTGTGTTTTAAAGGGGTAGTGTCAGTGCAATTTGTGTATAAAATAGCTGGAAATGAATGTACAGGTGTCAGTGTAAAGGAAGTGAAGTGTAATATATACAGTGTCAGTGTAAGGACAAGAGTGAAATGCTCATGACAATGAGGCTTAAAGAATAATGCTGAAAGGAGGGGGAATATACAGAGACTTTTGTTCGATAACCGTCAAGTTATGCCTACGTATCCTCTCGTGCAATGAGGAAGTCAGAACACCGTAGTTCGACCCAAAGAGACTGAAAGATGAATTGACTGGTGAACTGCTTACTTGTCTATGCTCAAGTGTATGACCTGTCTGGCTCAGGTGCTAACTGTCTTGCATTAGACGGAAGAAGCAAGTTCTCGTTTATGAGTGAATGAGATGAGAAAAGAATCCCGGAGGAGACGATTATTGTTTGTTTTTGTGTTTTCAGTCTTTTATTGTTTTTGGAAGTTTGTCATAAGTTAATGAGCTTAAGCCTAAACCAATGGATTTAGTAAACTCATCACATCATCCCTCTGATTAGGGGTAATGAGAGTACCTTAAGTGTGAAGTCAGATTCTCACACTTAATCACCTTTGATATAGAATCAAGATCATTAACCTACTTATGATTATTTAGGTGTTTTTGTTGTTTTTGTTTAGTGTTAAATAATGAGGTTAAGCCCTAATCAAGGATTAAACAGACTCATTACACCATCCTAATAGAAGGATGATAGATGAGAATGTTTAAGCTGAGGAAAGCTCCTCAACTTAATCCATGATTAGAGATTAAACTCATGACAAAACAGGCCTTTGATTAAGTGGATTTTATTTAATGGTATGATGATGAAGTGATTTTTAGGGTTTGTAAGACAACTTGAGGGGGACTTGTCCATTAACACTAGGGTTAGTCCTTCTTAACCAATTAAGGAAGAATTAGAACCCTAATGCAAGGCCCAAGTTACAAGTGCGATGTCTTGATGATTATTAGATGGATTGATTAAAGGATTTAAACACATTAAGGGTTTAACACTTAGGATTAAAGTTATACACTCCATCCTAAGATAAGGATGCAGGCATAAGCTTAATCACAAAGTCTTAAAGCCTTTAGGGTTTAATCCCTGATTATGAGGTGAGAAGGGAAGACTCAAAGAGACACAAAGGTAAAACTAAGAGGGGAGACTAATCAAAACCCTAATCATTGTCATGCTTGGTTGTTCCTAAGGTTTGTGAGGTTTACAAGAGAAGATCTTCAAAGGAATCACCAGGAAGCAGATGAAAGGATCAGGAGAAGCAAAGTAACTTGCTTCATTCAAGAAGTCAAGTTACTTGAAGAAAGAAAGTAAGATGAAGAAGAAGAGTTAGATGAGTTAGAAATAAGATAAGAAGATGAGAATGCGAAATGGAGATAAGATGAAAAATGAATAAGATAAGGAGATGAGAATGCAGAATGAAATAACCGAACAATGCACAAACAGAGCCTACACCAATAGGACTTCCAGATGCAACAGCATGCGATAAGTATAATTGTCCTCATTGTTACCTAACGGAGAAGGTCCGCTGCCTCTTCAATAAGCACAAGAGAAAACTCAGGAAGAAAATTCAAGTCTAAAGCGGATTCAACAGTTCAAGCACAAATTGTCAAATATCAGGGCATCAGACCAAAGTCAAGTATAAACATCCATCCTCCAGAATCAAAGTCGAGAATCAATCCGCGCAACAACAACGTCTAAGTTCAAACTGCGTCCGAAGATTCTATTTGCCCGAACAAAATTATGAAAAAGCAAATAGTCACAAAGTCATTCCCACGCTTTACCTTTCATCATCGAATTCGAACAATTGACCTACAAAATAACGAGCGCGAACTACGACCAAAATATAAACACAATTATACTTAATTAAACTCAAATAAAAATAAAATAAACTAAAATCAACGTTATATTAACAACCAATATTTAAACAAAAATCTAATATAGTTGTAAGTTAATAAAATTCTATCAAATATTATTAAAATAATTAACAAACAAACACAAACTCTAATAAAGTTATAAATTAATAACAAATGTTAATAAGAAGAAAACTAATTAGAAAAAGAAGACATAATAAAAGAAAGAAGGGGACTTGATCGTTGGGGGTGGAGGTGGAACCAGCAAACTCGTTGGGCTTATGATCCAAAGGGGAGTCTTCCTGGGCCCAGCTGTTGGCCCAACAGCAAGACAGCAGCATGAGAGAGAGATAGAGAGCGCAGGCAATGGGGGGTTGGGAAGATACTTCCGTGGGCCTGGAGCCCATCAACAATACAACCTGATTTCCCTTTTTAACAACACACATAAATATACTTGCATATAAACAAAAGCTGAAGAAAAAAAAACAAAAAAAGGTTAATAATTGAATGAAATAATAAAAATAAATAAAAGAAATAACAAAAGAAACAGCACAACACGATGCCCTGTTATCTTCTCCTCTCTTGTTTCAAAATCACCGTTTCCCATATCCTTCTCCTCGCGAAGACGAACCCCAAAACGACGGCTCCATACGATTCATCCTCAACAAAACTCCCGGCGCCGACTTCGGTTTCTTACGTCTCGCGGTGCCTCAGCCTCGACTCGCGCTACCTCCTTCGTGTCTCATCTCTCCCTCAGCCTAGGTTTCTTCCTTAAGGATCTCGTCGTGCTTCGTATCAAGCTTCTTCTTCTTCTGTTCTGTTTCTGTTCTGTTTGGAATTTGTTCTGATTTTGCTTTTGTTTCAGGTTTTTTTGTGTGAAAGGGTGGTGGATTTCTCGTTAGGGTTTTGACGGCGAGTTGAAGAAAGGTGATTGTAGAAGGTTTACGGGTTTGTGATGGTGGATGCGGTTGGTTCAATTGTGAGTTTGCGTTTTGATGGAAGAAGAGGATTTGAGGTGGTTTGAAGGGTTGAACGGAAGTTCGCCGGCGGCGGTGGGGGTGTTGGCTTCAGTTCATGGCGGCAAATGGTTCCCTTTGGCTTTCTCCAGGTTCGGTCTCTCGTCCTGTTTTGAAAACTCTCATTCTTCTCTCTCTGTTTCAAATCTTTCTCTTTCTGACTCTGGTTTGTGTTATTTGTTGTTGTGAGGTTGAAACATGGTGGTGATGGTGCTGAGTGTGGTTATGATGAAAGGTTTTTCGTGATGGTTGTTTTGTTGTTTGTTGCGGTTTCGCGTTTGTGTGTTGCTGTATTGTTCAAAGAAATATGGTGATTCGGTGATTGATGGAGGGTTGAAGGTGGAGAGTTAGGTTATGTGATTTGGTGGTTGTTTGATTGTTGGTTGAAGGCAATGAAGTGGTGGTTTGTGGTTCTGCCGACACAGGGGTGGTGGTGGTGAGTGAGGTTTGGGTGCTGGCAATGAAGTGGTGGTGCGGTGAAGTTCAAAGGAGGGGTTGCTGTGAAGGTTGATGAATGTTTGAAGAAGAAAAAACGAAAAAAAAGATTTGTTGTGTGAACTGTAAGTTGAAGAAAAGTGATTCTGTGGGGTATTTGTTGAATCAGAAGAAAAGTGATGAATGGAGGTTTTGATTATGGTGTTAGAAGCAGTTCTTTTTTTGGAGGAGAGTGAAAATGAAGGTTATTATGTTGTGTTATGTACCTGTCTCGTGAAAAGAAGGTTTGTGTGTATTAAGTTGAAGTATGGTCTGCTGTTTGTTGTTTTGAAGTTAACAGTTACTTTTTTCGCAGGTTGTTGTTGAGGGTAACAAGACGCCGTCGGATCAGATGCAGCAGGTAGTAGGTCTGCTCATCTTCTTTCAACTTTTTCAAATGCTTGTACCTTCTGCTTTATGTCAAACTTTCTGTCCTTGTTGTTGACAATCTGGTTTAAATTAGTTTGAAAGGAACTGAATAAACTTTCTGCAGAAAACTTTTTTGATGTAATCTTGACATTGTGATTTTGCAGGCCTTGAGACATTGTGATGTGAGCTTAGCAGCTGACCTTTGGGCATTTGTGTATGCTGCCAGCAAGTAGGTGCAACTATAGCTCTTCCTATGCATTCTCATCTTCAGGACATTGTACCCTTTTGTGTGCTGACCTTGATTTAAAGGTATTTCTTTGTCCTTTCATTTAGATTTAATGATGTCCAAGGTTGTTGCCTCTTTCGGTTCTTCTTCAGTGTACAAAAAACCTTGCTGATGTTAGAGTTTAGATCTGGTCATGTTGTGATACGGTTATGTCTAATATGCTAATGCCCATGAAACTGTGTTGAAATATGCCGTAGAACTCATTCAAATTGAGACAGCAAGAGACCATGGAATAAATGTTTCTTTCCTTTTTTGTCTAATTGAGATTTTATTTGGAAAAAGATGCTTGTTGTTGACCAATTTCAGCTTATGATTCTTTGTTTCTTTTTTTTCATGTTCAAACGCGTTTGGAGCCTAAGATTGGGGTCGGTGAAGGCTAGGATGGAGCAAAAGAGAGTGAAGTTCAGAATTTGCGGAATACCAACCTGTAGAAACTAACTTGTAGAAATTGTATTAGATTTCCAATTCTTGTAATTCTAACAAATATAGCTTCAAATCAAATGATGGCACTCATTTATTTGTAAGCTTGCTTAGATATGGCCTGGAACAAACTTGTACCAATCTCGAAACAAAATGCAATATGGATTGCCAATTCTTGCAAGTAATTTGTCAACTTCTCAACCAAAAATTTAGGATTTGAATCCCATACATTTCATGTGGCTAACAATCAAACAGTATCTTTATTCTTCTTTCCCTTATGATCTAAGTCAAATGACCCTTTTAAGAAACGGTGCTTCACAGTGCACATGTTCAAGATATGCAAGACCAAAAAAGTAATAAAAAGAAATGAATGAATTAGAAAAGTAGGATTATAAGAAAAGGTGAGGCAAACTAGAATTTAGACAAGTTTGAGGATTGAAATTGGTACGAAAAAAATTAAATTAGCGATAGGACATAGGTGATACATGAGAAACAACAGTGGAGTCGAGTTGAGAATTAATGGCTTGAGATTAGTAACTTTGAATTTGGGCTTGGAAATGAACTTGGTAATGAACTTGTAAATGAAATTGGAAATTGGACTTTGGAAATAAATAGTGATGGAATTGAAATGAACGAATCGGGATTGAGGATGATTTAGAAGTCTTTTCTTTGAAAAAGAATAGGAATCAAGAATAAGAATTAAAAAAAGAATTAGGAATAGAATTAAACTGAACGGATTTTTTTAACAAAAACTGGACTTGGGAATAGATTAGGACTATGACACACACAAAAGATACAAGAAGTGAATTCGGAAATGGGAAGGTGAATTGGAATTTGAAATAAGCAACAAAACTTGGAATTGAGCTTAGAAACCGACTTGCACTTTTAAAATTGAAACATGACAAAGAAAAACTTGGAATTAACTCGATGGTTGAAACCGAAGCTTGAAACAAGATTTGAAGCTAACATTAATTCTCCCAACAGCCACCAGAAAAAAAACAAAGTCCATAATCCAACCTCAAAATTCCAGAATCCAAAACTTACAATATCAGTCCACCAATCCAAATTTCAAAACACATCAAAACCCTAATAACCTTTTACAGACCCCAAATATGTGTTACTCGACCCCAAACAGATCACTCTTGCCAATCCTGTAAGACTTCACAATATTCGGTACGCACCTGGGTATGCTGATGACGAGACGAAAGATGTGCAAAAATTAGGGGTAAATTTTGGAGTGTTTACAATAACTAATGTCTCCCCTGTTACTGATTTTAAATATATGATACACTTAAATAAGATGTTGTGGTATCCTCATGATAACGATACGGTAAATAGTGATATGTTCCCAAAGGAATTCACAACTGGCTGTTTGAAACCGGATATCCGGATCCTTCATTGGATTGTGTCGCATAATATTCGTCCCAAGAAAGGCGGATATTTCAGAATTGACAAAGCCGAAGTAGCCTTGATGTATGTTCTCACAAAGAAAGTCAGTGTTAATTGGCCTTACTATATTACTGGTTGCATTTTTGCACTGAGAGAAAAGAAAAACGTGGCCTTGAGTTATTTGTCTCTCATTCAGTCCATCTTGAATAATGCAAAGGTTGTTTTGAAAGGGTTTCCTATGATGTCCATCAATCCAAATCATGAACTTAATAGCAAATATCTCAGTCTTATGGGACACTCATGGGATCCTATTCGAAAGAACTTTGTTATAACTTTGAGACCTGGTAGTTAAATGGAATCTACTATAGCAGCAGGTGAGCAAGAAAATGCGCCTAGTGATGACAACATTGAGTCTGATGAGGAAAGTGATGATGATCAAACTCAGCCTATGGAGGAAGATCATGGCAACTGGGTCAGAACAGATGTACAGGAACATGACTCAGTCTATGGTTGGAATAGAAATGAAGAAGAGGTTCTCTATGATAATCAAGGTTGGGGAGAGTGGCAACACACCGGCTGGACTCAAAATCAGTCATCACATGCATATTCTCCACCATATTACACTTTGCCTTTTATTGTTGAGCCGATTATTCGTGCTATGTTGCATAATATGCAACTTCAACAGCAAGAACACTATGAGGCTCAGCATGCCTAGAACAAAGAAATGGAAAAACAAATCAAAGGTCAAAATGAAGCTTTCGACACTTTCAACCAGAACTTCAACCAGTTTCTCGAGATGTATGAAAATGATAGGGGTTCGTCTTCTGGCACATCTGGTCATAAAGGGAAAAGGGGAAGATCTGATCATAGAAGGGAATAGGGTTCATCTAGTTTTTAATGTGTTTCTATGTTGCTTCTTTTTAAATGTAATGATACTTCAATTACTTTGGTTTATATTTATCTCTATTTTTCAATCAATCCCTTATCGTGTTATTGTGTGTAAGAAAATATTGAAAAAACGAGTTTTCACCCTGAACAGGTCGACATGTCTCACTATCAGGTCGACACATTTTGTTCACAAAAATTGATTGGCAAATTCTGGCACTGCCAGGTCGACGCATTATGTAAAACAGGTCGAACTGTCTTTCTGGGTAGTAAAAGGTCGACCTTCATTCTAAGGAGGTCGACCTGTCCTCAAAGGAAACCCTTAGACAACACTTTTCAAAGAAAGCGCTCTCTAAAGTGTGTGTAAATGCTTTGGGTATGGGGTATGAATCCCCCTCGCCCCAGACTCATTTTAATTTTTTTTTTACATTTTTCAGACCTTAGAGAGCGCTTTCATCATATATTTAAATTTGTATTTAAATCATTGGATGTATCACCACCCCAGTGGTTAAAATGCCTTTACAATGTCTTTCCTTATCATAAGGGCGTGGGTTCGAACCCCCTCCCCCTTTTGTATTTTTTTTTTATTTTTTTTGCTCTTGTTGAAGTAAAAACCAACTAGGTCGAGCTATGCATCAACCAGGTCGACGCAATTTAATAAGTTTCAAAGTAATAAACTCTTTGGAATCATCAGGTCGACGCATCTTCTCAGGAGGTCGACCTGCCCTTTTGGCCAACCTTAGAGAGCGTTTTATGACTAAAGCGCTCTCTAATGGTTTTTATTAAATAATATTCAAAGCATATTTAATATATAAATTATATTTAATATATACAAATTATATTAATATATAAATTATATACAAATTATATTAATATATAAATTACATACCAATTATATTAATATATAAATTATATTCATATATAAATTATATATAAATTAATATACAAATTATATTTAATATATACAAATTATATTAATATATAAATTATATACAAATTATAATAATATATAAATTATATTTAAATTAAAATAAAGTAAATATTTAAATTAATGTATATTAACTTAAACTTATATTTAATATATACAAATTATATTAATATATACATTAAAATTATATTTAATATAATTAAATATATATACAAATTATATTAATATATGATATCAATTCATATTATATATTATTAATGTGAGCATAATTAACGGATGAGAGTGTAGTACCGCTGGTCAAGGAGGTTTGTGTGAATGCTTTGTGTCTGAGGTTCAAATTCCCCTCGCCCCAGCTCATTTTAATTTTTTTTTTACATTTTTCAGACCTTAGAGAGCGCTTTTTCAGGAAAGCGCTCTCTAAAGTGTATCATATGTATCATATATTTAAATTTTTATTTGAATCATTGGATGTATCACCACCCTAGTGGTTAAAACGCCTTTACAATGCCTTTCCCTATCACCAGGGCGTGGGTTCAACCAGGCCGACACAGTTTAATAAGTTTCAAAGTAATAAACTCTCTAGAGTCATCAGGTCGATACATCTTCTCAGGAGGTCGACCTGCCCTTTTGGGCCAGCCTTAGAGAGCGCTTTTTAGAGAAAGCGCTCTCTAAGATTATTATTTGGTTTTTTTTTGCTCTTGTTGAAGTAAAAACTAACGAGGTCGACCTATGCATCAACCGGGTCGACGCAGTTTAATAAGTTTTAAACAAATAAACTCTCTGGAGTCATCAGGTCAACGCATCTTCTCAGGAGGTTGATCTGCCATTTTGGGCCAGTCTTAGAGAGCGCTTTCTCTAAAAAGCGCTCTCTAAGGTTATCTATTAAAATAATATTAAATATAATTTCAGAGACCTTAGAAATCGCTTTTACAAAGAGAGCCCTCTAAGGTAAAAAAATCAAAAGATCTTAGAAAGCACTTTTGATGAAAAGCGCTTTCTAAAGCCAATCATTTATTAAAATATAAAACTTTTCAGACATTTTCATATTCTCTCTTTTCAGAAACCCTTTTCTTCGTACGCTCTCATTGTTCTTCATTGCTCTTGTTCAGACCTTAGAAAGAGCAAGGTTTTATCGGAACCATACTTTCTTTATCATTTTCTTCGTCAATTTCTTTTAACCTTGTTGCTCTTGTTCGTTTCTCATTGTTGTTGTTGTTGTTTGTTGCTCTTGTTTGTTTCTCATTGTTGTTGTTCTTTGCTCATTATTCTTCGTTTCTACTGAGGTATGTCATTTTTGTTGTTGTTCTTGATGATAGTTTACATTGTTGTTGTTGTTGTTCTTGATGATAGTCTACATTGTTCTTGATTATATTGTGGTTCTTGATGATAGGTTTTAGATAGTTTAAAAAAGTTAATGAAGTTAGTTAACTGTGTGTACTGAAATTTAGTGTTGAGCTAGGTTAGTGTAATTGGTTAATGAAATTATAGTTAAGTGACTCTGTTACTTAAAAAAATCAATTGCAGCTAGTTTGAAGTGAAAACAGTTGGGTTATTTTTGAGTTAGTGTTGACAGTTAGAACTAGGGACTGCCATGAAACTCATTGAATTCTGATGGTTAGTGATAGAAATTATTAATTGGAGTTTGTTTGTGAACTAATGAGAAGAGTTAATAGTTAGAATTTAAATGGTTAGGGTAAATTGAACCAAAGAACAAAAACAGTTAGTGATTGTTTCCATGGATGTTAGTAATATAGCCATGTTAGATTGTTAGAATAAGTCATGTTATGCCATTGCTAACTGTTAGTATGTGATCTATTTGTTGGAATAGTTTTTGTATAGGTGCTTGTTTGTTATTACCATATCCGGACATTGTATTTCATTCTACAACTCTACAGGTATATCTTTTATTTAGTTTTGTTTTTATTTATTTTAATTAGTATGACTATGGATAAGAAATGGATGTTTGAAAATCGATTAACAAAAGAGTACGAGAATGGGGTATCGGTATTCGTTAACTTTGCTGCTGCGCACGCCGAAAGCCCCAGTCGAATGAAATGTCCTTGTTTGGGTTGCTGTTTTGTGGGTAATGTTAACGCAACTCAGTTGGAATCTCATTTAAAGAGGCATGGAATTGATCGAATTTATACATGTTGGGATATGCATGGTGAGAAAAGTAACGGGAATTTTGAACCGGGGGATAATACGACCTATGCTTCAAACGACAATGGCACATATACATACGATTATGATCGAGTCGAAGAGATTGCAGAAGTACTTGAAGATGATCTTAAGGATTGTCCGCAGATGTTTGAGAGGTTGGTAAGTGATGCAGAGAAACTGTTGTATAATGGTTGCACTAAATTCAAAAGATTGTCTACGGTTTTAAACTTGTACAACTTAAAGGCGGGCAATGGATGGTCGGATAAGAGTTTCATAGAGTTATTGGCCCTGATGAAAGATATGCTTCCAAAGGATAATGTTCTTCCCAATCGAACATATGAGGCCAGAAATATGTTGTGCTCTATTGGCATGAGCTATGATAAGATACATGCATGTCCAAACGATTGCTTCTTATTTCGAAATGATTATGCATCATTAAATGAGTGTCCTAAATGTGGTGTCTCTCGATATAAGAAAAAGTTGTCTTTAACAAAGGTCTTATGGTATTTTCCTATTATTCCGAGATTTAGACACATGTTTCATAGTGAGACCAATTCAAGACACTTGACTCTGCATACAAATGAAAGAATTATTGATGGAAAGTTTCGACACCCGACAGATTCACCATAGTGGACGAAAAATGATGATGAGTATCCTGAATTTGGAAAAGAATCAAGAAACCTTCGCTTGGCATTATCTACTGGTGGAATGAACCCACACGGTCTTCAAAGTATCTCACATAGCACTTGGCCTGTCATTATTATGATTTATAACCTACCTCTATGGCTATGTATGAAGCGTAAGTACATGATGTTATCTATGTTAATTTCTGGGCCTAGACAACCAGGGAATGACATAGACATATACTTGGCACCCTTAATCGAAGATTTAATTTTTTTGTGGGAGAACGGTGTGGAGGTTTATGATGGGTATAGGAAAGAAAGTTTCAACTTGCGGGCGATGTTGTTTGGCACAATTAACGATTTTCCAGCATACAAAAATCTATTAGGGTACAACATAAAAGGTCAAGATGCGTGTCCTATTTGTGAAGGTAAAACAAATTTGACGCGATTGGAGTTTGGTCAGAAGAATGTCTTTCTCGGTCATCGTAGATTCTTAAATTCTAATCATCATTATCGTGGGTAGATAAAAGCATTCAATGGAGAGCCAGAACAAGGTAGAGCTCCATCTATATTGACAGGTGATCAGATTTTTGAAAATGTGAAAGATGTGAGTACTAAGTTTGGAAAGCCTTTTGCACATACACTTGTCAAGAGTGGGTGGAAGAAGAGGACGCTTTTTTTATCTGCCATATTGGCAATTGTTGTATATAAGACATTTTCTCGATGTTATGCAAATTGAAAAGAATGTATTTGATAGTGTTATTGGTATGCTACTCAATATACAAGGAAAGTCTAAGGATGACCTTAAAGCAAGAAAGGACTTGGTAGATAAGAACTGAACTAGGACCATTGCAGAAAGGAAAACGAACATATCTACCACCTGCTGCGTATAATCTATCTAGAAAGGAGAAAAAGATATTGTGTAAATCTCTAAGTCAAGTTAAAGTCAGAAGGATACTCTTCAGATATCAGAAGACTTGTGTCTATGAAAGACCTAAAGTTAAAGAGTTTGAAGACGCATGACTTCCATGTTATAATGGAACATTTTCTACCATTATGTATACGTTATATTCTTCCTGAAAAAGTAAGAAGTGCAATAAATAAATTGTGTTTTTTCTTCAAGTCAATTTGCAGTAAGGTGATCGATCCCGCGATCTTACCGACATTGCAAAAAGAAATAGTTATTACTTTGTGTGATCTTGAAATGTATTTTCCTCTCTAGTTTTTTGATATAATGGTTCATCTAGTTGTTCATCTGGTAAAGGAGACTCAATTGTGTGGACCGGCTTATATGAGATGGATGTACTCTTCTGAATGTTATATTAAAATATTAAAAAGGTATGTGAAAAACCGAAGTCGACTAGAGGGTTGTATTGTCAAACGATACATTGTTGAAGAAGCGATTAAGTTTTGTACTGAATATCTATCCAATGTACAATCAATTGGACTCCCAAAATCTCATATTGTTGAAAAAAAAGCAGGAAAAAATTTAATTGGAAATGAAGTTGTGACATTATCAAGGGGTGAACGAGATCTAGTGCATTTGCATGTTCTGCACAATGAGAATGAGGTTGAGCCGTATGTTGAAATGCACTAGGATGTTCTCCGAGGTTTGAATCTGAATAGAACTGCAAATTGGATAGTACGAGAGTACAATCGTAGTTTCATAACTTGGTTTAAGGATCATGTTTATGCAAAGTATTATTCAGATCCCGCTTCAATAATAGAAAGATTGAGATGTTTGTATATGGTCCAAGTATGGTTATGTTTTCTTATAGCACATACGCAATTAATGGATACACATTTTATACCAAAGAACAAGATGATAAAAGTATGATGCAAAACAGTGGTGTCACTCTAGTAGCTGAAGCAATGCACATTTCAAGTGTGAAAGACTTAAACCCCACATTTTCAAATATGTCATATTTTGGGGTTATCGAGCGCATTTGGGTGTTTGATTATGAGAAGTTTCAGATTCCCATCTTTCGTTGCAAGTGGGTTGAAAACAATAATGGCGTACGAATGGATGTCGGGATTCTTGCAAGTGGATCTTAATAGGGTGAGGTACAAAGATGAGCCTTTTATTCTAGCCTCTCAAGCTAAACAAGTGTTTATGTTAATGATCTGACAAGTACAGAGTAATCTATAGTGATTTTATCGAACAAAGTAATTGATGAAAACATTGGAGATCAAGGTGATATTGATGTTGATATTGAATCATTTACTAGAAATGATCAAGGTGATATTGAATAATTTACTAGAAATGATCATAATGAGGGTATTTGGATCAATCCAACCGTCCGTGTTGTTAAGAGACAGATATAACATATTCCAACCAAGAAAAGAAAGAGACGTGCCTAAAAAAGGTACTAGTTATAAAATAATAGATTATATCATTCAATAATATTAATTAGTTGTCATTTTATATATAACTTATATCATTTAATGAATTATGAATTTTATATTTGTCATTTAATTTTTGTTTTTTTCTTTCTTACAGGTCAAATGGCTGGTAACGAGGGGGAAGACACAAGTGAGACATATAATGATACAAATGAAGCTCAAGATGCACCTTCAAATGTAGAAAGTGAAATAAAAAGAGGAATCACAACAATGAAGTCAATCATCCATGCTAGGGATAAAGAGATCAAATATGATGTACATTGGAATGATGATGACCAACTGATTGAGCCTAACGGTTCAAAGTTGTCTTCATATATTGGTTCACTTGCCCGCAAGCACATTCCTATTACCAATGATAATTGGAGAAATCTAGCGCTGAAATCTGGTAAAGATAAGATATGCACTGAGATAAAGGTACTTACCAAATATGATTGATGTTATTTTATTTTTGTTGACGATTAAGTCTTTATATGTGTATGTTTTTTTTAAACAGAGGTCCTTTAATATTGAATAAATCCAGAAGGATTATTGTCTTTAAATGGTCGGAAAGAGACACAGAGGGTTTAGATCCTTATTAACATAAGAATATCTGAAATATAAGGACAAAATTTTTGTTGAAAAACACCTTCCATAATTGTATGCGGATTTGATTTCACCGGAAGAATGGGTCAATTTTGTAGCCAAACGGAAAACCAAAGAATTCAATATAATGTTATTTTTTCATGTCTATTAATTGTATTATATATTTGTTGTATTAGTTTGTTCTGTAATGACTTAAACTTATTTATCCAGGCTTTGAGTGCCAAGAATCGCCAAAGAGCAGAAAACCCGCGTATCCATACAAAAAAGGGTGTTTGGGATATGCACGGTTAGAACAAAAATTGGTACGTATATATAAATGGTATGATTTTATGAATTGTATTATTGTGTTATAATTGATGAACTTATTATTTATCTCAATGTGCAGATAGTAGAGTCGAAAAGTGAAGTATCGTCACTTCCGGAACATGTTTTGTGGAAGGAAGCTCGTGTGGGAAAGAATGGAGCTGTTAGGGAAGATGTCCAACATGTTTATAAAGAATGTGTAAGTATAACATTATGTCTTTAAGTTAATCAAAATTTTATTTATATATAAGTAATTTTTAATCCCCGCTAATGATTTTCAGGAGACTCTATCTCAAACCTTAACCACCACTGGTGACGAGGATAGCAGGAGCATTCTTAGTCGAGTACTAAATGTTCCCGAGTATTCCAGTCGGGTGAGAGGTAAAGGTTATGGTGTGACTCCATATTCCTTCTATAAACAACCGAAGAAAAAAATCCAAGCAATCAATAAGTCATGCAATAATTGGAGGAACTAAAAGCGCAAGTCCGCGAATTGCAAAAGGATAAAAAGAGATATGAGGCAGAAAAGCGCGGTTCCGGGATGAAAGCTGTTAGTGACAAAGATAGTATCAATTGTCAGAAAATAATTCCCGAGGTAATTAGCTCATATTGATTTTATTTAAATTAACACATTTATTTTAATTGACTTTTATACACATTAACAGTTATGCATTCATTATTGCTTCAGAGCATTTTATCTTGTCAGCTGTATTTGTTGCTACTGACTTATCGCTTGGTTGGCAAGGGAAAAGTGCACAACAAAGTGGGAGAGTTACTTCACACTAAACCACTCCCTCATGGTCATCTGAAAGTGTCGGTTGAAGTTGTTTTAGATAAGGATGCGGTACTACCTATACCTGACGAGGTTTCAGAGGTTACATTGCTACGAGATGCACTAGGTTCGTTTGTTGCATGGCTGTTAGACCTCATTTGCGTAGATGATGAGGTATGTTGAAAACCATTACGAAACTCTCTTAGTATTCAAATGTCAATTCTGAACCATTATGAACATTATTATGAACCATTATGTACATTTTTTTTACATGGTAATGTTAGACTCCTACAAAACCCGCATCTAAGGATAAAGGGGTTTTGCGGCAAAACGAGTATGTTGCATCACAAAGACAGGTACATTTTAAGTGTTATTTTATTATCTGAATTCAAACATTTCATGATTGTCTACTTTACCTAACTTATATGATTGTTAGGTTCCTGCTCAAGCTTCACAACAGATCACCAGTAAGCTGAAAAAAGCTCTTGTTAAATCTGCGCCGACAAGAAAAGGTCTTCCTCCCTTTCAGTTGTGCCTTAAAACACTTTTGTCAGCATTAGATATGATGTAAGGTGTTTTTGCTATTTCTGATCTGTAAACACCCCAAATTTGCCCTCACCCATTCACACCATGGCTTGTGATCATTCTCATATGCATAAACACAATCATATCATCTCACATCTCATTTTTGATTCACTGCATAGTTTCTAAGTCATCTGCACCTAGGGTTTGTGATCTGAGCAATCCCAAAGCATCTTGAGCCATTCCAAAGGCAACCAATCACTTCAAAAGGGTCCATGTGTGTTCATATATCATATTTCATCTCCTCAAAGTCAAAATGCAGAGGAATCACAAGAACTAGGGTTTGAGTGGATGCAGAGCCAGGTTGAACTGCACAGTTGACTGAAAATTAGGGTTTTGGTTTCAGAGGCCATAACCCCAAATTTTTTGGCCATTCTTATTTCCATTGGTCTCTATATGGTATAGGGAGTATGCATATCAATTTTCATGAAGAAATTCCATGGGGAAGTCATCTGATCAAGAGTTGACTTTTCAGACAAGTCAGTGTAAAATCAGGGCATCTGAGGCCCCCAATGACCCAACCAATGGGTGATCTTCATCATTTTGAGTGTATATGATCTTTATTTGATCATGGAAGAAGGTTGAAGTTCATAGAGATCAAGAATTTAGGGTTTTTGCAAATGTTGACTTTTTGGGCATAGTTGACTTTTCAAGAATGCATCATTTTAGGTCATTTTTCAAGCCTTGATTCATGATTCAAAAGGGATTCAAATGGAAAAACTTTGGTCATGAAAGTTGTAGATCTCATCTTTCCCTTTTCAAAAAGTACAAGAACATGATCAAACTCTTCTTGGATCAAAAGTTATGGTGTGGCAAAGTTAGCAAAAATCATTAAATTTCAAGTTATGCACTAAATGGAAAACTTGCAAATTCATGTATCAAGCATTCTAGTGACTTCAAAGTGACTTCAAAACTTCATCACATGATCACATATGCCCTAAAAAACAGAATTGGCCCAAGGGATTCTTCATTGTTTGCCTTGATTTTCAAGAAGTCCATAAGACATTTTCCATTACAAGTGCAAAGTTGGATTTTTGGCATAGTCATTTTCCAAGGAATTATGTGGTCTCTAGCTGACTTTTAAACATTGCCATGACTAAAAGAAGTGCCATGCCACAAAATTCAGCAAGCATTGTTTCATGTGTATGGCACAAAATCATGAGAAAGTACAAAGTTGTCAAGTTGCAAAAACTAGCATAGCTTGTCATCCACATGTTGCAGTCAGCCACAAGCAATCCAAGGGCTCTCCTCAACCCTAGCTGGAGCAAGACAAGACTTGAACCTGCTGCTGCCATGACCCATACTCTCAATGACACAAAATTGACTTTTTTGCAAAAGGCTCCCATACTCTTGGCACAGTGCACAGCCACCCTACTAACCTGCCTCACAGTCTATCCACACAAGTTGGAGATGATATAGCTAAGCATTGAGCATTGAGGCTGGCCAGAACATAACATACACAAAAACTCACCATTTTGCATAAGCCTTCGAATTTCTCTCCACAGCATACAAACACAAGAACCATCTTCACCAATCATCTCACCACACTTCATAGGCCTGAAACCACCAAAGTTCAAGCCTGAAACAAGCCTGACCTGAGCTTCACCATTCCCCACCCTCAGAACCAGTTCTCTTCGAATCTCACTATCCAGCCATCAAACACTTCATTTTCCTTCACCAACAAGTCAAGCATACCACAAGGAGTCAAAACCACCCTTTACCTTGAACTGAAACAGCCTGCACACAAAGCTCATTTTCTGCTACACCAGAACTGGTTCTCACAAGTCAGCCATCCACAAGAGCTTTGAAGCCTTCCATTAGCATCAAGGGGTACAAGGGAGTCCATTTGCACGCAAGGAAAGCTCTGGAAGCTCAGTTTCGAAGCTTTCCAGCTCAGGTATGATCATGGAAACTTTTCTCTTAAAGCTTGGTTTTTGAGTTATAAATTGATTATTCATGTCTTGCTGGTCATGGGGTTGGTTTCAGAATCAAAAATGAGTGAAAACTGAGCTTGTATGGTCCCTCTGAAATTTTGCCCGTAAATTTCTTTCCTTTCGATTCCTTTGATTCATGGTGCATAAATGTTGTTTGAGCTTGGATTCATGACCTGGGAAGTTAGAGGATCATTTAGGTGTGCTTGATTTGTAGAATAGGTGCCTGATTCGTGTTTTAGGGTTTTTGTACAACCGGAGAAGATGACCGGAGCTTCTCTCCGGTCACCTGAATATGTTTAACCCTAAACTCAGGTCATTATGGCCATTTGAATGCTGAGCGTGGATTCCCTTTGACCCGTTGACTTCCCTCCAGTTTGAATGGCTCAGATGCACTCAGCTAGCCCTAATCCCTTTAGTTAGTTTTAATTAATCATAATTAATTTAATTAACTCAGAGAGAACCACAACCACTGGATCTGGCGCCAGTCAACCTTTTCAAACTCAGAACTCATCCTGGCCCTCCACGCATTTGACTTTTATTTTTAATTCATTTTATTTCATTAAACTTGCATAATTAATTTAAAATAGCAAAAATGTCTTAAAAATTATGAAACTTTTTTCTTTAAAGTTTTATTAATTTTTAAGACCCAAAAATATTTTTATTTTATTTTTTATCATTAAAAAAAGTATTTTAAATATTTAAAAGATTATTTTTAATTGATTAATGAGAATTAATTAATTAAAAATACTTTTAGGTATTTAAAAATTACAAAAAAATTCATGAAATGTTCTAAGACATTTAGAAACATTGTCCAACCTTCAAACCAAATTTCTTTTTGATCTTGATGCATTTTAAGAATTTTTCATTGAATTAAACCATTTTTTATGCATTATTTTGATCATGGATTCAAAAATTCATTTCTGCCTATTGGTGAAGGTTGAGTCATTGATTCTTCTTGCATTGTCTTCTATTTGGCATGTAGTTTCTAGGATAAAAAGGCCATGAATTGTTCTTGCATTTTCAAATTGTTTGGCATTTGTTTTGTTAAGAACCCTAAAAAACCCTAATAACTTAGAAAATTCATATCTTGAGTTTGGTTGAGAGTTGAGAGCTCCCCTTTGGGCAGTGGCTTGTTATAGGTCTAGGGTTTCTTTGAATACCATTTTCCATTTTTTATCTTGAGGTTTGCTTCTGTTTTAGGTTTTTGTTTGATGTTTGATCCATGAACCCTAATTTGGGCTTTCTCTTGCATCCTTCTTGCATTTCCTTGCATAACATGACTTGTCTTTGCATTTTGTGCATGCTTATGATTCATTTGACATCTTAAGACATGTATAAAGCATCTTTGATCATTGCATTACATATTTGCCATGTCATTTGTCTTGTATGATTCATAACATTCCATGTCTGTTCATGCTCCTTAACTTGCATCATATGCATTCATAATCTTGTATGAACATCCCCATTGCCTTGACTCATGCTTGCAGCACCTCATAACATCATAATCATCATCAACATGCTTCTGGTTTTGCTTAGCATCATATCATTTCATCTCATCTTGCATTGCATTGCATTTCTTTCTAACATTTCAGGTGGTAAGTAAACTTGGGAAGTGGATTTGCCTTCACTTCTCATAACTTTTCTTTCCATCTCTCTTGCATCCATTGCTGCATTCTTATTTGTGTTTGAGATTGAGCTTGCTCATTCTTCTCCTTCTCACTTTCTTTCTTCAAGTGACTTGATTTCTTGAATGAAGCAAGTCATTTTGCTTCTCTTGATCCTGTTCATCTGCTTCCTGGTGGCTCCTTTGAAGATGGTTCTTGTTTAAACCTCACAAACTTTAGGGACAACCAAGCATGATAATGAATTAGGGTTTTGATTAGTCTCCCCTCATAGTTTTTACCTTTGTGTCTCTCTTTGAGTCTTCTCTTCTCACCTCATAATCAGGGACTAAACCCTAAAGGCTTTAAGACTTTGTGATTGAGCTTATGCCTGCATCCTTCTCTTAGGATGGAGTGTATAACTTCAATCCTAAGTATTAAACCCTTAAGGTGTTTAAATCTCTTAATCAATTCACTTAATAAATAGCAAGACATTACACTTGTAACTTGGGCCTTGCATTAGGGTTCTAATTCTTCCTTAAGTGGTTAAGAAGGACTAACCCTAGTGTTAATGGACAAGTCCCCCTCAAGTTGTCTTACAAATCATAAAATTCACTTCATCATCATACCATTAAATAAAATCCATCTAACAAAGGCTTGTTTTGTCATGAGTTTAATCCCTAATCATGGATTAAGTTGAGGAGCTTTCCTTAGCTTAAACATTCTCATCTATTATCCTTCTAGGATGGTGTAATGAGTCTGTTTAATCCCTGATTATGGCTTAACCTCATTACTCAACACTAAACAAAAACCACAAAAACATCTAAATAATCACAAGTAGGTTAATGATCTTAATCCTACATCAAAGGTGATTAAGTGTGAGAATCTGACTTCACACTTAAGGTGCTCTCATTACCCCTAATCAGAGGGAAGATGTGATGAGTTTACTAAATCCATTGGTTTAGACTTAAGTTCATTATCTTATGACAAACTCAAAAAAGCAATAAAAGACTGAAAACTCAAAAACAAACAATAATCGTCTCCTCCGGGATTCTTTTCTCATCATCTTCACTCACAATCGAGAACTTGCTTCTTCCGTCTAATGCAAGACAGTCAGCATCTGTGCCAGACAGATCATACACTTGAGCATAGGCAAGTAAGCAGTTCATCAGTCAATTCATCTTTCAGTCTCTTTGGGTCGAACTACGGTGTTCTGACTTCCTCATTGCACGAGAGGATACGTAGGCATAACTTAACAGTTATCGAACAAAAGTCTCTGTCTATTCCCCCTCTTTCCAGCTTTATTCTCTTAGCCTCATGATCATGAGCATACTCTTTCCTTACACTGACACTTTCATATTACACTTCACTTCTTTTTACACTGACACCTGTACATTCTTTTTCAGCTCTTTTATACACAGATTGCACTGACACTACCCCTTTAAAACACAAATCTTTTAAGCGTGGATCCCGTCGAGTACGGCGGACAATCTGGGTGCTAATACCTTCCCAGGTTGTAACCAACCCCCTTTCTCAGTCTCTCTGGTTCGCAACCGTCTTATCCATCTTTTTCTAGGTCTATGCAGCATTACCTTTCCTCCGGGATAAAAATGCCTAGCTGGCGACTCTATTCATCTCCAGTGAGTTCACGGCTGTGTGTTCTCATTGTTCCCCTCGCCGACCGTTCGCGCTTGTACCTGGATGCAAATCTTTGGGAGCGACAGCTTGGCGACTCTGCTGGGGACCCTTATACTGCAACCAGGGCTTCTGGTTCTTTTTGTGGGTTCCTCCTAGCGCTTGATTGATTTGTGTTTACTGGGGTGTTTTGTGCTTATTTGTGTTTGTATATGTTTTATTTTTGCTTTATGTACAGTTACTTTACTGCTTTCTTTATTACATTTATTTATATCATACTGTCATTGTTGCTGGCTGGATCTGGTTTCTTGTTTTGGTGGGTGGGTGATTCATTGAGAGTTAAGGTCCTATACCTGGGACCTGAGTGACACCTAGGCTAGAGTGAATCATATTCTTTCCCATTCCATTTCGGTCTGGTGCGGGAATATGAAACACGGTTCAGATATGGGTTTCTTCTTGAGAACTCTGTGTTGCAGATTTCCTGCAATGCTAGGGCTATCTGGGAAGCCTGCTAAGTCTGGATGACCTTTTAGTATTGACCTTCAGAAACTGAGGTGAATTAGAGGAGGAATTGTTATGGTTTTTGTAAACACTGTACCTCCGGGTTAGAAGTGTTTACACTTCTCATAACTGATCCAAGTCTGAGGATCCTTGTTCTAGATCACCGCCTGTGAGGGGGTTGGGCTGTTTACAGGTTTGCAGGTACCTTGACCTCAGAATACCCTGCTACTTTGACTTTGTTAAGAATACTCCATGTTGGACAGTTCTTGTGATTCCAAACCCTGGACATGTGGCTCTTTATTTGAGTCCCCCACCCTGGTTACTGGATTTATAGACCTCCAACTGGAATTCTTGAACACACATGGATCTATACCAAGGCAGTTAATCAGATCCAGCTCAGTCACAAACCCTTGCATATCATCTGCATACATACTCATTGCATCATATTAACATTTGCTTATTTGTGTTTCAGGGTATCCACCTCCATCTGGTTTTGGTTTTGACCCCATCTGCAGTTTTGACCTATCTCCACCAGCACTTGCATCAGCCATATACTTCAGTTACTTGCACTAGCCAGCCAGTGGCCCACTCCTCAGCATTTTCATCAGCACTTATCCTGCTCAGTCCTCAGCATCATGGCTCCAAAGAAAAGCAACATCACCTACCATTTCTTCCAACCAGACTTATCAGACATCAGGAGGATCCAAACCCTGATCACTCCAGATCACATACCCTTGTTCAGGGAAAGTTATGGAGATATACTTGACTTGGTTATGGATCTGGACCCTTCACAGAGGAGCCTCATCCACACCTGCATTCAGTTCTATGACCCCCCATTGAGATGTTTCACCTTTCAAGACTATCAGTTGGGTCCTCTATTAGAAGAATACTCATCTTTGATTGGTTTGCCTATCAAGAGAGAAATCCCTTTTAACCCTGAAATGGTCTTTCCCAGCAATGGAGAGATAGCAAAAGCTTTGCACCTGGAGCCTGTTTTGATTGAACAGCATATGACCTCTAAAGCTGGGATCCCTGGATTTCATCTGGACTTCTTAATTTCTCAAGCTAGTATGAAGGCCACCTTGGGGGAGTGGAAAGCTGTTTGTGCTTTGTTGGCCTTAAGTGTATATGGAATTGTGTTGTTTGCAGATGAGCCTCGATTCATTAGCAAGAATGCAATCCACTTGTTCATCCTGAAGAACCCTGTGCCAACTTTACTGGGTGATCTCTATTACTCAGTCCATCAGAAGAATGAAAAGCAGAGGGGAAGATTAGTGAGGATTTGTGCTCCATTATTCCATGCTTGGCTTCTCAAGCATCTACCCAGGACAGATGCATTTTTAAACCCTCATCAGCAAAGCAACTGGGCTAAGAGGCTCACTACTCTCACTTCAGCAGATATCAGATGGTGTACTCAAAGCACCAAGGGCAGAGATATGATCACCAGCTGTGGGCACTTTCCCAATGTGCCCTTAATAGGAGTTAAGGGAAGTATCAATTACAACCCTCTGCTGTTCAAGAGGCAATTAGGCTATGCACTGGTTCATACTCCTAGGGAACAAGACTTGGTTGAGACCCTCTATTGTGAGAACAAGGTTAGTCTGGCAACTGTTAGGCAGGCTGCCTGGGCCTGGGATCATGTTCAAACCAAGGGAATCACCATTTTGGGGAAGTGCAATAATGTGGCATCAGTCCAATATTATGAGTGGTCCCATGCCAGGGCCCAATTCTCTGGAATGCCCTTTACCATAGAAGACATACCTGAGTCATCCTCAGCACCACCCCCTGCCACTATCAGTTTGGAGGAGTTTGAGAGCTTGAAGGAAAGAAATGGGAAGCTAACCCAGGCTTTGCAGAAGACCCTCCGGGAGAGGAGTGAAGGTGTGAGGGAGATTGAGAGATTGGAGAAGTTAAGGGTGGAACACTTGACCAAAATTGAGAAGTCTGGAGATTATATCAACAAGTCTAAGGCTGGTGAACAGATTCTGAAGAATGCTTGTAAAGAAGCCCAGTTCCAGAGAGCAAGAACAGACTTGTATTTGAAAGAGAGTCAGGCCAGGTGGGTCCGGATCACTGAGGCCCGTACTCTAGAAGACAAGAGAGTTCAGGACAAGATGGAGCAGATGGAAAAAGCCCTGGCAGCAGCCCAAGAGGAAATATCAGAGCTGAAAATCAAAGCAGGATTGAAGAAGTCCAAAGATCAAAGTCAGAACAAGAAGTTGGCTGCAGCTGTTGCAACAAGAAACCTTCTCATTAGAAGTCTCACGGGGCATCCGGCTGATCCTGTGACCGAAGCACTTCTCAAGGAAGTTCGTAAGGATGGGTTTGGCCTTGGAGTTTGATCATTTGCTTGTTGTTATTCCTTTTCATATACTTTTGTTTTTGTGATGTATTTTGACCCCTTTGAGGGCTTGTGTTGTAAAAAAGAACAAGTTGTATTATTTCACCTTTGTAATATATTTGTGGTAGTTTCCATCTGGGTTACTTCAAAAGCAACTTCAACAACATCGTCTTCAAGGGTCTGGAAGGGTCAAAACTGAAGGCCAAACTGGATACCTTGAGAGCAAATAAGCATAACTGCATTGCATGCTAACCCTTTTGTTTGTTTTGTAGGTTTTTGTTTTGTTGTTGCTAACCTCTGTTGTGATACTCAGGAATTATTGCTCGCCGCCGGGTATTTCCTCTCAACAGGCCACACAGGTACCCAACTAGAAACAACCTTCCGGGAATCCAGATGGATCAGATGCAGCAAGACCTTACAGAGGTCAGAAACCAGATGGCCAACGAAAGGTTGGAGATGAGAACTCAAATAACACAGTTCATGGAAGTGATGAACAATCTAGCTCAAAGCCAGGAGAGGCTCAGAACTTTGGTAGAAGGGAGGAATCAGGATGAGCCCCATGTGGGGACTGCTGGCACAAGTAACAATGAAAGGGTGCAACCACATGTTAACCCCCCTGTGTTTGGCCCACATCTACATCCTGAGATCAATATTCCTGCAAACATTCAAGGAACAGCCACTGCAGCCAGGGTACTTCAAGAAGATCCTCAGGAGGACCAATTTACAGTAATGGGTGCTGGAGAGGAAACTTATGATAGGCGGCTGGATGAAATAGCCGAGAAGTTGAGGTCCTTAGAATCTCAAAATTCTTTGGGGTTCGACGTCATGGACATGGGTTTGGTAGAAGGGGTCAGGATCCCCCATAAGTTCAAGCCTCCTTGTTTCGAAAAGTATAATGGGACTTCATGCCCCCGGACTCATTTGCAATCATTTCTGGGAAGGCTGAAGGCCTATACAATGGATGAGAAACTTTGGATGTTCTACTTCGAAGATAGCTTGACTGGAGCTTCGAGGGAGTGGTATTCCCATCTGACAAGAGCAACAATTAGATGCTGGAAGGACCTGGCAGAGGCCTTCATCCGACAGTATCAGTATA
Organism: Lathyrus aphaca; assembly: GCA_963966055.1. Classification (NCBI taxonomy): domain Eukaryota; kingdom Viridiplantae; phylum Streptophyta; class Magnoliopsida; order Fabales; family Fabaceae; genus Lathyrus; species Lathyrus aphaca. The sequence continues at coordinate 75,629,690 of OZ014519.1, forward strand.
ATCTAGACATGGCACCCAACAGGACTCTCCTAATGGGAATGTCACAGTCTTCGAGGGAGAGTTTCCGAGAATATGCTCAAAGATGGAGGCAATTGGCTGCTGCTGTTCAACCACCAATGTCTGAGAGAGAAATGGCAGACATGTTTATGAACACTCTCCAGGGAACGTATATTGACAGGTTAGCTGCTTTCTCTTCCACCAGCTTCGCAGATGTTGTCATAGCTGGGGAGAGAATTGAAAGCCTGTTAAAAATGGGAAAGATCTCAGACAACGGTGCAAGCTCGTCCAGCGGTACAAGAAAGCCTTTTGCAGGCCCGAGAAGAACTGGCGAGACCAATGCCATTCACACCAACAGGGGTAGGCCCCAATATGTTCAAAGGTCAATAGCAGCAGTCACTATCCCTGCTCCAGCTCATCCTCAGCCAGTCTATCAACCTCCTCAACAAAACTTCCAACAACAACCTCAGTATCAGCAGAATCAGTATCCTCCAAGGAACTTCAACAACAACTCCAACAATAATAATCAACAGAGGCCATTCCAACAAAGGCCATCCCAAGCTAACAGAGTGATCGACCCGATCCCAATGCCGTATGCTGCCTTGCTGCCACAACTTCTGAAACTCAACCTAGTTGAGCTAAGAACGTTGGCACCTCCGGACCCCAACAGTTTACCAAGAAACTATGACTCCAATGCTAGGTGTGCTTTCCATTCCAACGCACCTGGTCACAGTACAGAAAAATGCAGGGCTCTGCATATGAAGGTACAAGACTTGGTAGACTCCAAGGCTCTGAATTTTGCACCTCCACCCAATGTCAATAAAAACCCTATGCCAAACCATGGTGGTCCTCGAATTAATGCTATTGAAGAAGACCAACCGTCTTATTTAATAACCAGTGTGAATCAGATCAGGACACCATTGGTGGAAATCAAAGCTCAACTCCGCGAAAACCAAATATTTCCGGGGTGTGAACTAGGGTGTCCCTATTGCAATATTTCATGGAATGGGTGTGAGGACCTGAGGAATGGCATTGACAGCCTTATTCAGAGTGGCTTGCTACAGATCACTACATCATTCCCAACAAACCCAACAACTTCATCAGCAACGGTTTCAGACCCTCCTACAACTACAGCAACTATTGTTCCCGACAATTCACCAGCAACATCAACAAGTACTTCACCTGTCCTTCCAAATGATCAGTTTTCAACAGTTTCTCCTGCTACAACTTCAGCTTCATTCCATTTCGAATCTCCATCAGCAACAACAACAGTCCTTCCAACAACACCTCCTACAACACCAGCAATCAATCATGAAGATGTCTCTACCGTCACCATATTCTACGATCCTGAAAATAACTCCGCTTACCATTCAGAAGGTGCTGCTCCCACCAGAGCACCAGTTACAATCTTTTATGATCCACAAACAATTACAGTCCCTTCAGCAGCAGCAATCAGTCCAGTCACTGTCACGGTGCCTGGACCAGTACCATATGAAAGCAATAGGGCCATCCCTTGGCACTATGGCTCTGACGTGTACTGCGAAGGAAAAAGAATCACTCTGGAAACATCAGCACCTGCACCACAAGTAGATAATGTGGGGGGAGGCGGAGGCTTCACTCGAAGCGGACGTCTCTTTGCTTCACAAGTTCAAAGACCTACAGCCGAAGCAGAAGCTGCTGCCAAGGCAAAGGGTAAAGGCCCGGTGCAGGAAGATCCAGCTGCCAAAGAAGCCCTAAAAACTCCATTTGATCAGGAAGTTGATGAGTTTATGCGAATCATCAAAAAGAGTGACTACAAAATTGTGGATCAACTTCACCAGACGCCATCCAAAATCTCTATCCTCTCACTGCTTATGTGCTCCGAAGCCCATCGGAATGCACTACTTAAAGTCTTGCACGCAGCTTACGTGCCTGAGGAGATTACTGTCAACCAATTGGAAACCGTGGTTGGAAATGTTACTGCTAGCAATGGGCTAGGGTTTACCAATTCTGACTTGACAGCGGATGGCCGCAACCACAACAAAGCCTTGCACATAACCATGGAATGCAAAGGAGCTGTCCTTTCTCATGTGCTGGTGGACACAGGATCTTCCCTGAATGTCTTACCAAAGAAGGCTCTGGTGAAGCTTGAATATGATGGATTGGCATTGAGACCCAGCAACCTGGTAGTAAGAGCCTTTGATGGTTCTAAGAGATCGGTTCTGGGAGAGATTGAGCTGCCTGTGACAATTGGCCCGCAGACCTTTAAAACTATCTTTTATGTGATGGACATTCAGCCCGCCTACAGCTGTTTGTTGGGTAGGCCCTGGATTCACGCCGCCGGCGCAATAACGTCTACCCTTCACCAAAAGTTAAAATTTGAGTGGGAAGGTCAAGTTGTCACAATCTGTGGGGAAGAGGATATTTTCGTTAGCCATCTGGCTACTTACAAATACATTGAGATGGATGGGGAGATCCATGAAACAATGAGTCAAGGTTTCGAAGCCTTGAATGTCAATGAAGCATCTGCTGTATCTGGTACTCCAATGTCATCCTACCAACAAGCCCGGAAGGTTGTTGAGGAAGGAACTGCCTTAGGCTGGGGCAAGGTAGTAGCTGTGGAGGAGAAGAAGGACAAATTTGGGTTGGGTTACAGACCAACTCAACATCAAGCAAAGGCTGCTGCAGGGCCTGGTTTTGTCAGTGGGGGGATGCTTACCCCCGATGCTATCAACTGTCTGGAAGACGAGCTGGAAGAGGAGCGCAATCTGGAGAATTGGATTCGTCCAAAGATCCCGGGGAGCAGTGTCTCGAACTGGTCTTCCCAGGAAATTATAAGAGTTACTCACGCAGAGTAATTATTATTTCCTGTATTTTTATAAGCATGCATCCAAGTCTTGCATCTTGCCCAAGATGACAAGACTCATTTTGTAACCAGGGCCATCTGTACTTTTGTGCAAACAAGATTAAATTAATGAAATATCAGACATCTTTTTGCAAACAAGTCTTTTTCTTTTATGCTCACTGTTTTTCCATTTTTCTTTTTGTACAAAAAAAATAAATGGCGGTGTTTTCAAAATGATAACTTCATTTCACTTTTTTCTAAAGCAAGATTAAAATCAATCACTAAAATGAACCAATTAAACCCTTGCAGAGAGTGCCATCCTGACAGCACCGACAACAGCACGGCTATGACATCGTATGACTTTGACAATCCAATCAATCAAGCTGATGAAGGGGTTGATGAAGAATATGAGCTTCCTGAAGAGCTAGCTAGGTTGTTGAGACAGGAGGAAAAGGTTATTACTCCTCATCAGGAGGAGATTGAAGTGATTAATCTTGGTACTGACAAAGACGTGAAAGAGGTTAAAATCGGGGCCTGCCTGCAAGACTCAGTGAAGAGACAACTGATAGATCTGCTTCAAGAGTATGTTGATGTGTTTGCTTGGTCGTATCAAGACATGCCAGGGTTGGACACCGATATAGTCGTGCACAAGCTGCCTTTGAGGGAGGAATGCCCACCGGTCAAACAGAAGTTGCGCCGAACTCGCCCAGACATGGCTATGAAAATCAAGGAAGAGGTACAAAAGCAATGGGACGCCGGGTTCCTTGCTGTGACTAGCTATCCGCCGTGGGTTGCCAACATAGTACCTGTGCCTAAGAAGGATGGCAAAGTAAGGATGTGTGTTGATTACCGGGATCTGAACAGAGCCAGCCCGAAAGATGATTTCCCTCTACCTCACATTGATGTATTGGTGGATAATACGGCTCAGTTCTCGGTATTCTCCTTCATGGACGGATTTTCAGGATACAACCAGATCAAGATGTCACCTGAAGACATGGAGAAGACAACATTCATCACACCTTGGGGCACGTTCTGTTACAAAGTGATGCCATTCGGACTGAAGAATGCTGGTGCAACATATCAACGGGCTATGGTGACATTATTCCACGATATGATCCACAAGGAAATAGAATGTTATGTGGATGATATGATCGCCAAGTCCCTTACAGAGGAAGATCACCTGGTAAATCTGCTGAAGTTGTTCAAGCGTCTGAGGAAATATCAACTAAAGCTGAACCCCAACAAATGCACATTCGGGGTGCGATCCGGTAAGCTGCTGGGCTTTATTGTAAGCGAGAAAGGGATTGAAGTTGATCCTGATAAAGTCAAGGCTATTCAAGAAATGCCTGCACCGAAAACTGAGAAAGAAGTTCGAGGGTTCTTAGGTCGATTGAACTACATCTCACGGTTCATATCTCACCTCACAGCAACCTGTGAACCCTTGTTCAAGTTGTTAAGAAAGGAACAAACGGTCAGGTGGAACGAAGATTGTCAGAAGGCTTTTGACAAGATCAAGGAGTATCTGCAAGAACCTCCAATCCTCATGCCGCCAGTTGAAGGAAGACCTCTGATTATGTACTTGACAGTGCTGGAAGAATCGATGGGGTGTGTGTTGGGCCAGCATGACGAGTCTGGTCGAAAAGAGTATGCAATATACTACCTAAGCAAAAAGTTTACCGACTGTGAACAACGTTATTCACTGCTCGAGAAAACTTGCTGTGCTTTAGCGTGGGCTGCTCGCCGACTGAGGCAGTATATGTTGACCCACACTACCTTATTAATCTCAAAAATGGATCCAGTCAAGTACATTTTCGAGAAGCCAGCTCTTACCGGACGGGTTGCAAGATGGCAAATGATTCTCACAGAATACGACATACAGTACACATCTCAGAAAGCCATCAAAGGCAGTGTATTATCTGAATATCTTGCTGAGCAACCCATTGATGACTACCAGCCAATGAGGTTTGACTTCCCTGATGAGGACATCATGTTCATTAAAGCAAAAGATCACGAAGAGCCTATTCACACTGAAGGGCCTGACCCGGAGGAAGAATGGACTATGATGTTTGATGGGGCTGTTAACGTGAATGGCCGTGGTGTTGGTGCAGTACTCATTACACCTAAAGGAGTTCACATGCCTTTCTCGGCGAAACTCACTTTCAACTGCACTAACAACGAAGCGGAATACGAAGCTTGCATTATGGGTCTTGAGGAGGCCATTGACCTCAGAATCAAAACATTGACCGTATTCGGAGATTCAGCTTTGGTAGTCAATCAAACCAGCGGGAAATGGTACACCCACCAAGATCATCTGATACCTTACAGGGATTATACAAGAAGGTTATTGACTTTCTTCACAACAGTCAAGCTTGAGTATATCCCTCGGGACGAGAATCAGTTTGCAGATGCTCTCGCTACCATTTCATCCATGATCAAAGTTCAAGCTGCCAACTTTGTACCCCAGATTTCAGTATCTAGACTTGATAGACCAGCATATGTATTTGCAGCGGATGTTGTAAAAGATGATAAGCCTTGGTTCCATGACATTAAGCGCTTCTTGGAGGATCAAACATACCCACCTGGGGCATCTTCCAATGATAAGAAGACTTTGAGAAGGCTTGCTGGTAGCTTCTTCCGGAACACTGATGGGTCTTTATACAAAAGGAACTTTGATATGGTACTTCTCAGATGTGTTGATAAGACAGAAGCAGATTTGTTGATGCATGAAGTGCACGAAGGATCTTTTGGTACCCATGCAGGAGGGCATGCCATGGCTAAAAAGTTGTTAAGATCAGGATATTACTGGATCACAATGGATGCAGACTGTTGTGCTTACGCCAGAAAATGCCACAAATGCCAGATCTACGCAGATAAAGTGCATGTACCTCCCAATCCTTTGAACATCATGTCTTCACCCTGGCCCTTTGCCATGTGGGGCATTGATATGATTGGCAAGATTGAGCCAACTGCTTCGAACGGCCACAGATTCATCCTGGTCGCCATCGACTATTTCACCAAGTGGGTTGAAGCAGCCTCATATGCAAATGTTACAAGACAAGTGGTAGCCCGATTTCTGAAAAGAGACATCATCTGTCGGTATGGAGTGCCCGAGCGAATCATTACTGATAATGGTTCCAATCTAAACAACAAAATGATGGCAGAGCTATGCCGGGACTTCAAGATCCAACACCACAATTCTTCTCCTTACAGGCCAAAGATGAACGGCGCTGTTGAGGCAGCAAATAAGAATATCAAGAAGATTGTGCAGAAGATGGTAATCACTTACAAAGATTGGCATGAAATGCTACCGTTTGCCTTGCATGGGTACCGCACATCAATCAGAACATCCACTGGGGCAACACCGTATCAGCTTGTGTATGGTATGGAAGCAGTCCTACCTGTTGAGGTTGAATTACCCTCCCTACGGGTATTAATGGATGTTAAATTGAGTGAAGCAGAATGGGTTCGGTCCCGATTCGAACAACTGAGTCTGATCGAAGAGAAAAGATTAGCTGCAATCTGTCATGGGCAGTTATATCAGAAGAGAATGAAGAAGGCCTTCGATCAGAAAGTCAGGTACCGAGAGTACCAAGTGGGAGATCTTGTGCTGAAAAGAATCCTCCCTCCTCATACAGACCACAGGGGCAAATGGACTCCAAATTATGAAGGACCATTCGTGGTAAAGAAAGTTTTCTCTGGTGGAGCACTGATGCTCAGCACCATGGATGGTGAAGATTTCCCGTCCCCTGTGAATTCAGATGCAGTTAAAAAATACTTCGCATAAAATGACCCGCTGGACATAAAAACAGAATGTAAGTCCAGGCAAAAATAGGGCATCCCGGCGAGTCAAAAACAGAATAAAAGACTCGGGCAAAAGTAAGGGAAAATAAACAAAAAAATGTACACCCGCTGAGTTGAAAAGCCGCATTGGACAGCTCAGGCAAAAATGGGTATCCCGATGGATCGAAAACCCGAAAGGGCGATCCATGCAAAATAAGGGAATAAGCGAACAACTGCATTCTGAATTCGTCTGTATCACCTACAACTTGGTAAGTTTCAAAGGATCAAGCATCAATCAGAATCAACTCTCTCCAGAAAGCAAGACGAGAAGAACGTCATTGTCATACGAGTCATAGCAGAAGAGGAAGCTCCTCAAAGCGTCGCCAACACTGCCAGCATTTTGTTTCTCAATTTGTAAATAGTCTCTTCATTTCAGGAGATATGTTTCCTTGACTGTATCTTGACAATTCAGGGCACATGAATTAATAAAATCAGATTTTCAGTCATGTCTCGTTTTTCACATTTACGTTTTGCAAAGAGTTGTCTGATATCTCTAAAAATACAACTGCATAAGTACAGATGCCTTTCTCTAAAAAATAAAAACACATGCTTACAGGGAATGTGATTATTCTCGAAAGTACTTAACTCCTATGACGGAATCCAGTGAGGGATACCTCGGGACCTTTTGCGCGTTTCCTTATCTTTGCAGGATTGCAGGTATCCAGAACGCAACCTGGGGCATGCAAGTTACGTCTCAGCAAACTGGCGAATCATTATCAACTCACATGGCACTGGGAGGTGCCCATTTCCCCAGCTGAGTTGCCTCTTGTTGCTCTTCCCAGCTGAGTTGCCTCCCATTTCCCCAGCAAAGTTGCCAAATCAACATACACTCAATCTCAGCATTTGAAATGCTCTATCCCCAGCTGAGTTGCCTCTTGTTGCTCTCCCCAGCTGAGTTGCCTCTCACAATTCCCCAGCCGAGTTGCCATTCTTCCTCAACAGAATACAGAATCAGGGAATCATCTCCCCACAGAGTTCCAACCTCTATCCAGAAGAGCAACGCATGAAGAAATCACAACAGAGTACAGAAGCTTCTGCAAACCCCAGCTGGGTCCCATATTATAAGGTTATGTCAACCAGTGACATATATCCCCGAGCAGATACATCATCAGATCTACCAATGATCTCATCCCCAGCTGGGATGTTCACTTCAAGCAGATCAACCAGAGATCTTCGCAGCAACGGGATCCGAATCCCGGATCTGTGCTCCTTTGCATAATCATAGCATTCGCATCATACTATACCCTCAGAGCGTAGCATTCCGTCTAATACGGAGCATTACGGCAAAAATCAAACACATAGCACAATCATAAGCCATGTTCTGAATTAACACTTGTGAATAACAACCGTTCATCACCATTGTACAGAAATCCCCACCAGAGTCCCAGCAAAAGCAGCTGCCTCACAATCACGAACACCAGTATATACACCCTTTGGCACCCGTCCGTGTCATCTTTCCCCAGTAAAGTCGCCTGAACACCCTTTACAAACAAATCACCCTCATTACAGATACGTCCTGACACCCGTCCGTGTCATATCCCAGCAGAAAGCCAAAGACATCCTCTTTGCACTCTCACATATACATATATACACTTTTTTTGACACCCGTCCGTGTCATATCCCCAGCGCAGTCGCTTACACTTTCATCACCCATATACTTGTTAATATTATACTTTTCTCCTTTTGACACTCGTCCGTGTCACCCTCCCCAGCAGATAAACACTCATCTATACAATACTCATACTCGTTACTCATGTTACACTCATACAGATACTCGTCCGTATTTTGTATATACCATTCATATCCCCACAGATTCGACTCTAGTCCTTGTTCTTTGTTAACCAGTTGGTACTCGTCCATATCATCATCTCAGAACATGCGTCAAGCGTTTGTTTCTACATGGTACTCGTCCGTATCATAGTCTTAAGAATGCTCGTCCGCATCTTTAATCCATACACAATATCTAAACACTTATACCTCTTGTTTCTTGGATGTGAACACTCGTCCGTGTTTACCATTCCTCAGTAGATCACCAACAGACAAATTTCTTTTATCCGACACTCGTCCTGTGTTGTGGTAAACCCCGAGAGCAGCCGTCCCCTGCTAGGTGGTCGTCCTCCACCTCTTGATGGTCGTCCTCCATCATGCTCATCCGATGGCCGTCCCCATCGTTGATTTTAGCAGCCGTCCCCTGCTAGGTGGTCGTCCTCCACCTTTTGATGATCGTCCTTCATCACTTTATCCAATGGCCGTCCCCATTGTTGATTTTGGTTATCTGGCATTCGTCCTATGTCATGACAAACCTCGAGAGCAGCCGTCCCCTGCTGAGTGGTCGTCCTCCACTTCTTGATGGTCGTCCTCCATCTTGCTCGTCCGATGGCCGTCCCCATCGTTGACCTTTCCTATCCGATGGCCGTCCCCATCGTTGATATTTTCGGCAGCCGTACCCTGCCAGGTGGTCGTCCTCCACCTTTGATGGCCGTCCCCATCATATTTCTTTTATTCCCAACAGAGCAGCCGTCCCCTGCTAGGTGGTCGTCCTCCACCTTTGATGGCCGTACCCCATCATCTGTTTATTTCATTTATTCTTTAACCCGATGGCCGTCCCCGTCGTGGTCCCTTTTCCTTTTTAGCCCGATGGCCGTCCCCATCGTTGGTTACCTTTGCTTTATGAACTTGATGGCCGTCCCCGTCATGTTTCATTAATCCCCAGAGAACTTTGCAGCTTTATCTTGATGGCCGTCCCCATCATAATATCCTATTTTCCCCAGCTAATCGGCCGTCCCCGTCTTAGCTTTACTTGTTTTTCCCCAGCTAGTCGGCCGTCCCCGTCTTAGCTTTACTTTTTATCCCCAGCATGTCGGCCGTCCCCGTCATTGCTTTATTTTTCTGCACTTTCCCCAGCATGCCGGCCGTCCCCGTCATTGCTCTTTACCCAGCAGTCGTCCTCTGCTCGACGGTCGTCCTCCGTCGCCCACACCTTACAATATACTTTTTTCGTTTACAATCTATATCCCTTTTCTTCTTCATCCCGTGAGTGCAAATTTTGGACTGTCTTTGGTATTCAACCACAAGTTATCTTGTTTGCCTGTTAAGCCGTTGCTTACATCCTGCACAGCTAACTCATGTTTGAATAGGGGCAGCTGTAAACACCCCAAATTTGCCCTCACCCATTCACACCATGGCTTGTGATCATTCTCATATGCATAAACACAATCATATCATCTCACATCTCATTTTTGATTCACTGCATAGTTTCTAAGTCATCTGCACCTAGGGTTTGTGATCTGAGCAATCCCAAAGCATCTTGAGCCATTCCAAAGGCAACCAATCACTTCAAAAGGGTCCATGTGTGTTCATATATCATATTTCATCTCCTCAAAGTCAAAATGCAGAGGAATCACAAGAACTAGGGTTTGAGTGGATGCAGAGCCAGGTTGAACTGCACAGTTGACTGAAAATTAGGGTTTTGGTTTCAGAGGCCATAACCCCAAATTTTTTGGCCATTCTTATTTCCATTGGTCTCTATATGGTATAGGGAGTATGCATATCAATTTTCATGAAGAAATTCCATGGGGAAGTCATCTGATCAAGAGTTGACTTTTCAGACAAGTCAGTGTAAAATCAGGGCATCTGAGGCCCCCAATGACCCAACCAATGGGTGATCTTCATCATTTTGAGTGTATATGATCTTTATTTGATCATGGAAGAAGGTTGAAGTTCATAGAGATCAAGAATTTAGGGTTTTTGCAAATGTTGACTTTTTGGGCATAGTTGACTTTTCAAGAATGCATCATTTTAGGTCATTTTTCAAGCCTTGATTCATGATTCAAAAGGGCTTCAAATGGAAAAACTTTGGTCATGAAAGTTGTAGATCTCATCTTTCCCTTTTCAAAAAGTACAAGAACATGATCAAACTCTTCTTGGATCAAAAGTTATGGTGTGGCAAAGTTAGCAAAAATCATTAAATTTCAAGTTATGCACTAAATGGAAAACTTGCAAATTCATGTATCAAGCATTCTAGTGACTTCAAAGTGACTTCAAAACTTCATCACATGATCACATATGCCCTAAAAAACAGAATTGGCCCAAGGGATTCTTCATTGTTTGCCTTGATTTTCAAGAAGTCCATAAGACATTTTCCATTACAAGTGCAAAGTTGGATTTTTGGCATAGTCATTTTCCAAGGAATTATGTGGTCTCTAGCTGACTTTTAAACATTGCCATGACTAAAAGAAGTGCCATGCCACAAAATTCAGCAAGCATTGTTTCATGTGTATGGCACAAAATCATGAGAAAGTACAAAGTTGTCAAGTTGCAAAAACTAGCATAGCTTGTCATCCACATGTTGCAGTCAGCCACAAGCAATCCAAGGGCTCTCCTCAACCCTAGCTGGAGCAAGACAAGACTTGAACCTGCTGCTGCCATGACCCATACTCTCAATGACACAAAATTGACTTTTTTGCAAAAGGCTCCCATACTCTTGGCACAGTGCACAGCCACCCTACTAACCTGCCTCACAGTCTATCCACACAAGTTGGAGATGATATAGCTAAGCATTGAGCATTGAGGCTGGCCAGAACATAACATACACAAAAACTCACCATTTTGCATAAGCCTTCGAATTTCTCTCCACAGCATACAAACACAAGAACCATCTTCACCAATCATCTCACCACACTTCATAGGCCTGAAACCACCAAAGTTCAAGCCTGAAACAAGCCTGACCTGAGCTTCACCATTCCCCACCCTCAGAACCAGTTCTCTTCGAATCTCACTATCCAGCCATCAAACACTTCATTTTCCTTCACCAACAAGTCAAGCATACCACAAGGAGTCAAAACCACCCTTTACCTTGAACTGAAACAGCCTGCACACAAAGCTCATTTTCTGCTACACCAGAACTGGTTCTCACAAGTCAGCCATCCACAAGAGCTTTGAAGCCTTCCATTAGCATCAAGGGGTACAAGGGAGTCCATTTGCACGCAAGGAAAGCTCTGGAAGCTCAGTTTCGAAGCTTTCCAGCTCAGGTATGATCATGGAAACTTTTCTCTTAAAGCTTGGTTTTTGAGTTATAAATTGATTATTCATGTCTTGCTGGTCATGGGGTTGGTTTCAGAATCAAAAATGAGTGAAAACTGAGCTTGTATGGTCCCTCTGAAATTTTGCCCGTAAATTTCTTTCCTTTCGATTCCTTTGATTCATGGTGCATAAATGTTGTTTGAGCTTGGATTCATGACCTGGGAAGTTAGAGGATCATTTAGGTGTGCTTGATTTGTAGAATAGGTGCCTGATTCGTGTTTTAGGGTTTTTGTACAACCGGAGAAGATGACCGGAGCTTCTCTCCGGTCACCTGAATATGTTTAACCCTAAACTCAGGTCATTATGGCCATTTGAATGCTGAGCGTGGATTCCCTTTGACCCGTTGACTTCCCTCCAGTTTGAATGGCTCAGATGCACTCAGCTAGCCCTAATCCCTTTAGTTAGTTTTAATTAATCATAATTAATTTAATTAACTCAGAGAGAACCACAACCACTGGATCTGGCGCCAGTCAACCTTTTCAAACTCAGAACTCATCCTGGCCCTCCACGCATTTGACTTTTATTTTTAATTCATTTTATTTCATTAAACTTGCATAATTAATTTAAAATAGCAAAAATGTCTTAAAAATTATGAAACTTTTTTCTTTAAAGTTTTATTAATTTTTAAGACCCAAAAATATTTTTATTTTATTTTTTATCATTAAAAAAAGTATTTTAAATATTTAAAAGATTATTTTTAATTGATTAATGAGAATTAATTAATTAAAAATACTTTTAGGTATTTAAAAATTACAAAAAAATTCATGAAATGTTCTAAGACATTTAGAAACATTGTCCAACCTTCAAACCAAATTTCTTTTTGATCTTGATGCATTTTAAGAATTTTTCATTGAATTAAACCATTTTTTATGCATTATTTTGATCATGGATTCAAAAATTCATTTCTGCCTATTGGTGAAGGTTGAGTCATTGATTCTTCTTGCATTGTCTTCTATTTGGCATGTAGTTTCTAGGATAAAAAGGCCATGAATTGTTCTTGCATTTTCAAATTGTTTGGCATTTGTTTTGTTAAGAACCCTAAAAAACCCTAATAACTTAGAAAATTCATATCTTGAGTTTGGTTGAGAGTTGAGAGCTCCCCTTTGGGCAGTGGCTTGTTATAGGTCTAGGGTTTCTTTGAATACCATTTTCCATTTTTTATCTTGAGGTTTGCTTCTGTTTTAGGTTTTTGTTTGATGTTTGATCCATGAACCCTAATTTGGGCTTTCTCTTGCATCCTTCTTGCATTTCCTTGCATAACATGACTTGTCTTTGCATTTTGTGCATGCTTATGATTCATTTGACATCTTAAGACATGTATAAAGCATCTTTGATCATTGCATTACATATTTGCCATGTCATTTGTCTTGTATGATTCATAACATTCCATGTCTGTTCATGCTCCTTAACTTGCATCATATGCATTCATAATCTTGTATGAACATCCCCATTGCCTTGAATCATGCTTGCAGCACCTCATAACATCATAATCATCATCAACATGCTTCTGGTTTTGCTTAGCATCATATCATTTCATCTCATCTTGCATTGCATTGCATTTCTTTCTAACATTTCAGGTGGTAAGTAAACTTGGGAAGTGGATTTGCCTTCACTTCTCATAACTTTTCTTTCCATCTCTCTTGCATCCATTGCTGCATTCTTATTTGTGTTTGAGATTGAGCTTGCTCATTCTTCTCCTTCTCACTTTCTTTCTTCAAGTGACTTGATTTCTTGAATGAAGCAAGTCATTTTGCTTCTCTTGATCCTGTTCATCTGCTTCCTGGTGGCTCCTTTGAAGATGGTTCTTGTTTAAACCTCACAAACTTTAGGGAAAACCAAGCATGATAATGAATTAGGGTTTTGATTAGTCTCCCCTCATAGTTTTTACCTTTGTGTCTCTCTTTGAGTCTTCTCTTCTCACCTCATAATCAGGGACTAAACCCTAAAGGCTTTAAGACTTTGTGATTGAGCTTATGCCTGCATCCTTCTCTTAGGATGGAGTGTATAACTTCAATCCTAAGTATTAAACCCTTAAGGTGTTTAAATCTCTTAATCAATTCACTTAATAAATAGCAAGACATTACACTTGTAACTTGGGCCTTGCATTAGGGTTCTAATTCTTCCTTAAGTGGTTAAGAAGGACTAACCCTAGTGTTAATGGACAAGTCCCCCTCAAGTTGTCTTACAAATCATAAAATTCACTTCATCATCATACCATTAAATAAAATCCATCTAACAAAGGCTTGTTTTGTCATGAGTTTAATCCCTAATCATGGATTAAGTTGAGGAGCTTTCCTCAGCTTAAACATTCTCATCTATTATCCTTCTAGGATGGTGTAATGAGTCTGTTTAATCCCTGATTATGGCTTAACCTCATTACTCAACACTAAACAAAAACCACAAAAACATCTAAATAATCACAAGTAGGTTAATGATCTTAATCCTACATCAAAGGTGATTAAGTGTGAGAATCTGACTTCACACTTAAGGTGCTCTCATTACCCCTAATCAGAGGGAAGATGTGATGAGTTTACTAAATCCATTGGTTTAGACTTAAGTTCATTATCTTATGACAAACTCAAAAAAGCAATAAAAGACTGAAAACTCAAAAACAAACAATAATCGTCTCCTCCGGGATTCTTTTCTCATCATCTTCACTCACAATCGAGAACTTGCTTCTTCCGTCTAATGCAAGACAGTCAGCATCTGTGCTAGACAGATCATACACTTGAGCATAGGCAAGTAAGCAGTTCATCAGTCAATTCATCTTTCAGTCTCTTTGGGTCGAACTACGGTGTTCTGACTTCCTCATTGCACGAGAGGATACGTAGGCATAACTTAACAGTTATCGAACAAAAGTCTCTGTCTATTCCCCCTCTTTCCAGCTTTATTCTCTTAGCCTCATGATCATGAGCATACTCTTTCCTTACACTGACACTTTCATATTACATTTCACTTCTTTTTACACTGACACCTGTACATTCTTTTTCAGCTCTTTTATACACAGATTGCACTGACACTACCCCTTTAAAACACAAATCTTTTAAGCGTGGATCCCGTCGAGTACGGCGGACAATCTGGGTGCTAATACCTTCCCAGGTTGTAACCAACCCCCTTTCTCAGTCTCTCTGGTTCGCAACCGTCTTATCCATCTTTTTCTAGGTCTATGCAGCATTACCTTTCCTCCGGGATAAAAATGCCTAGCTGGCGACTCTATTCATCTCCAGTGAGTTCACGGCTGTGTGTTCTCATTGTTCCCCTCGCCGACCGTTCGCGCTTGTACCTGGATGCAAATCTTTGGGAGCGACATGATCATATCGAGTTTATCGGAAAAGAGGACATGGAGAAAATTTTCAGTCATCTTGAATTAGGCATCGTTGTTGTTCATTACTACATTTGGTAATCTGATCAATACTCTATTATTTATTTAGGTGAACAATTTATTTACACATTTCAATGAAAATAGTCTAATGTTTATTATGTTTTTATTTAAGTTTCTTGTATAAAAAAGTGATGCGCGGGAATGAACTCTCAAAGAGATTCTGTTTCATTGCTTGCCACCATGTCAATGCACCAACATTTTCACTGAATAAAGATGCAGTAAGAGACCACTTGGTTGAGAGATATATGTCCACCAAAGAGAATGAAGCTTTGTTTTTTTACCGTATAATACTTGACCCAAGTAAGATTTTCATTCTAATTTCATTATGATATTTGTATCTTTTGCATAAAAATTATCCATCTAAAATTTTGTTATATTTTACAGTGGACACTGGTTGTTGGTTGTCATTAATCCAAAAAAAGAAGTGGTGTATTATCTGAATTCATTGGAGCATAATTAGACAACATATCCGGATCTGAAGGAAGTGGTTGATAAGTAAGTCATATTGGACGAAATATTCATGTGTATATGTATATTTATAGTGTGATTGTTCTAAATTTACGGTTTTATTTTATAAATCAATACTAATATACCGAGCATAACGAGATCATCGAGTAGCACGGTATAAATTGGACACTACTTCATGGGTCCATGTTCAGGTATATTAATTTTCATATTGTTGCTTAGTAGTGATGCTAATTGATAACACAAAATAACTCTATATTAATTCTTATTTTTTTGTCTATGTGTAGTGTCCTCAACAAAAAAAACGGCATAGACTACTGCGAGTATTACATGTTGAGGTTTATGAGAGAAATCATTCAAATGAATCAATTAGAGGTTCCTATTATGGTATGCATGGATTTATAACTTAGGATTTAATTTAATATTTATCGGATATGTCATAATTTATTATTTTAAACTAACTAATGCATATTTTGTTTTGTTATGTAGTACTTCGATGAATTCGATGTTTCTCATTACACGCCCTCAAAATTGCATGAAATTAAGGAGGAACTGTGTGAATACATGATTGAAAGAAGGGTCTTCTAGGTATAGGATAAGTGGACTTATATGTGATTGTATCGTTTTGTGAATGGTTTATTTTACCTACAGTTTTATGAATGGTATTAATGTAAATTACTTGATTTGTATAAATAGTTTTAGATTGAAATGGAATTAGTGTGGTATATTAGTGAAATGATATTAGTTTTGATTTAGTGGAAATGATATCTGATTAGTATGAATTGTGACTGAAAATGTGAAGTATAAAAGATTTAATACAGGTTTATGCAAAAATAATGGGTAAAATTGGATTTTTAAAAAAATCCAATTAAATTATAGGTATAGAAAAGACAACGCTTTCTGGAAAAAGTGTTGTCTAATGTTAAAATTATAGGACACCTTTAGAAAGCGCTTTAAAAAGTGTTATGTAAAGGGGAACAAAAGAGAGCGCTTTGGGAAAAAACGCTCTCTAAAGGTGTATAAAAAAATTTATTAAAATATTATACGCATACTTTAGACATCGCTTTTTAAGGAAAAAGTGTCTTCTAAAAGCCCACATTAGATAGCGCTTTTTCCCAAAAAACGCTATCTAAAGATATATACAAAAACTAATTAAAATTTTATATTTATATACTAGACAACGCTTTTAAGGAAAAAATGCTTTTAAAAGGATACATTATACAACACTTTATACCTGAAAAGCGTTGTCTAAAGGTAAATACAAAAATTAATTAAAATGTTATAATTATAAAGCGCTTTTTCCTTAAATAAAAGCGTTGTCTTTACCTATCACAGCGCATGCTTAGACAACGCTTTTAAGCGCTTTTAAAGGCAAAAAAAAGCGCTTTCGTAGGTCTTGTTTGGCATAGTGTGAAAAGAAAATATTGAGATGTTTTATGACCTAAGAAATTATTATACTTACAAAAACCCCTCTTCTTTCTTTGTTCTAAAGGAGACATTTTAGCGCCATGAGGCACTATCATTTTTCCATCCTTAACTAACAACTCAAAGGGGCACATGGATTAAAAGATTAAGATGGACCTTGTTTTAACTCTACAAGGTCAATTTCACTCTCGTAGAAACTTAAAGGTTCACTATAGTCCTTCGTCGTCTTCATTAAATTCGACGTAGGCCACCATTTTGTTCTTATTTGCTCTAGCATTTGCTTCCTTTAAGCGCTCTAACTGTCGAACCCTATCAGCCAACTGAGCCATATCCCTCAAATATTAGGTGTCTAATTTTTCCCAATGGAATAGTTGAGGCCCCCAATGGCCATTTCGACCAATTCATGCTTAGATATTTGTGTAAGACACCTAGCTTTAATCAAACGAAACCTATTCAAGTAATCATCTATAAGCTCAATAAACTTTTGTTTGATACTGGCCAATTCCTCTAAGCTGATCTTTGTTTGTCCCATGTAAAACTGCTCATGGAATATTCTTTCCAATTGAGTCCAGGTGTGGATCGAATTTGGAAGAAGAGTAGTAAACCAGGTAACTGAATTTTTGGTGAGCGAGCTCGAGAAATATTGTATCCTAAGGTTCTCATTGTTCGAAATATCTCTGGCCTCTATTAGATACCTAGCAACATGTTCGACAATGGACTCAGTGGTATCCCCTGAAAATTTTGTAAACTTAGGGACTTTTCATCTAGGTGATAAATCTGACTGAAGAATATATTCTAACAGAGGTGAAGTATAATTTGGTCGTCGATGGCCAAACTTTACTCCATTTCGTGCCATTATTCTTCCGACCATGGCTGCAAGATTATTATCTGTTGCCATATCATCGTGTCGAATTTGTTGTACAACATTGTAAGAATTTTGGTTCCTATTTACCAAAACTACCATTGGCTCCTCTTCTACTAGGATTTGGGGTTGATTCCTGAGGGGTTTGATTCTTGCTTGTTCTACTACTCCCTACTTTATCCTGGGCACATTTCTTTGGCTTTACTGGACTTGTTTGATATTGGGGTCTTCCTCGAAGATGGTACCCTAGTTATCCAACATATAATCCCTCTACGGATGTCGAGGGAGTTGTGGCACACCAAAAAAGTCTGCAATGCATGTCATTTGTGTCGCCATTTGCTGATTGGTTTGGATGGTATTTTGGATTAGAGGGGTAAAAAATTGTCCCCATGGTCTGGGCCAATATTTGGACCATTTCATGGATACTTTCGTCCATCTGTTGCCTAATAACCTTAGCAAAGTTGTTGGTTAAATTTGGCATTTATATGGAGTAATTCATAGCTAAAGGATGACTATTTTGACCCATATGTATCCCAGATCCCGATCCTTGTAACAACAAAGTTATGTTTATCACCGGTTCTGAAAATGTTGAAGGGGTGTTATGTAGACTTGCCATTATCGAAGTTTGTATTCCATAGGGTTGTTCTCGACCACCAAAAGGTATAGAAAATCATGAGGGAGGGAAATGCCTATAGGTAGAAGTTCCTATTGGTGAAGGGGTTCTCTTGTTGCAACATACGTCAAGATGGGCTCACTATGGGAAATTGACTGGGTAGGCATCGAACTTGCCATTGATGGCGTTGGTTTGGATATGGTTGTTGGAACCGTTGGTCCCCCCCCCCCCCCGTCGAAGACACATTGGGCGGATCTCCACTATTGATTGGTATATTTGGAGGATTTTGATTATTTGTTTGGTTTGAATTTCCATTTTCCTCGTACATCTTCTCCTTGGTTTGTCTTCGTTAGTGGAGGCTATTTTTTCACTTCTTAATAACATAGAACGAAGTTTATAACAGAGAAAAATGATTGAATGAAGAAATAATGCAAATTTTCACAATGCACAAAAAAATTATTTCGTAGAAATAAGTTAGCACAGTTTCACTAGGCGTGCCAACTTGTTTACCGTGAAAATTGGTACACAACCGTTGGTCTTCCAAATCTAAAACTTTTAGTTACTCACAAGATCAACCAGATTGATCCTAAGACATATGCTAATTGATTTTATATAAAGTCTGGAAAAACAATGAACACTTCGACAACGCTCATGATTAAAGTGGTTTGTTTTCAAAATGTAAGTGGAATTGAATGCAATTAGACTAAAGTCGAAAGAGCAGTAAAATGTAGAAAATAACGTGAACAAGTAAAAGACAAATTCTTGATTAAAAAGACTTATTGAATTGCATTTAAATGTAAAAAAGATGTTACATCAACGTACATTATCACACACTCATTTCTCTGCACTGATACTTTGAGAAATTTGAGTAGTTTGTACACAATTGAACACACACAAAATCTCATTATAAAGACCTCCTATTTATACTAATTGAAAATAACTGCCTATAATGGCCTACAAACTAAAACAAGACAAGTGTCATTCTGCATGTCTTCGATCATTGAACGCGCTTCACGTGTCTTTTTAAATTGGATAAGAACAAAAGTTCTCCCATTTATTTAAATTTGAATTCGTCGTCGAAGACACCCTCAATAGTGTCTTGTCGAATTTGATCTTCAACTTTAGCAAATACTTTCCTGAGTCCATTTAATGTTGCACTTATAATATTCTCTCTTTTACGAAGACTTCTTCGACTATACTGCACAATAAATCCTTTGTCGAAACCTTTCAATATTTCACAAAAATTTTATACCTTTAATATTTCCAATAAAACAAACCAGACATCGAATTTAGAAGCTAACATCGGATTATTTACTACTTTTCTGCTCCGTCATCTACATTGCAGTGGTGCTACTTCCTCTTTTCTGACCCTGAAATATGAGAACAGTGATAAATCAAATGTAAGAAATTTAACACAAAGAGAACAAAGGTTTGTAAATTGCACTAATTTTGTTCCTTTTGATTGACCAAGTACTGGGCCAGATTCTTCGTCACTTTCTTCAACTTGTTCAATTTTATTTTATTTTACTCTTGGGGGGAATGACAGCTTAAACTACAAAAAATTTGACATATATAAATAGTGTGGAAAGAAAAAAAGAAAAGGAGTTAATGAATTTTAAGAGTATTTATCTCACCTTCTAGAATAATGGATTTGACTCAAATGTTCTCGAGATTGACTCTTAAAAGTCATGGATAATTATGTATACTATATTATACCTAGTTGAATATATTCTTTAGATTCTCTCCTGTTTTCTTTTTTCTGGGAGTTTTTTTATTAAGAATTAGAATATCTCTATTACTCATTTTTTTAATATATCTTACTTACCAGAAAAAAATCATTTAGAATTTTTGAGACTTATCCTTCAAGTGAAGGAGTTTCTCGTGATTGTTTTAAGAAAACATAAGTAAACGGGTGTCGAGATTCTCTCCCGTGAATACCTTTTTAATTAATTTTGTAACCAGCAGTAAAATAAAATCAACTATTCTTATTACACTGCAGCAAAAAAACAACGGGACAGAATCCTTTCCTATAAAGTATTATTTGGACATAATTTAATTACCAAAAGATATATAACAAACTGTTGATTCAACTGTATGTAAGTCAGTATTCTTATAAGAAATCAACATAGTTTATTTTTCACATCACAACATTAAAATAAACAAAGTGACAATAATAAAAAGGAGAATTCTTTTACTATATTCCACCGACTCAATGTAGTGAAAAGTCAACGCATCCATGAAATCTGAAAGTCATCATCATCCTTGAAGAACTCATCATCCTGTTCCATTATTGAACATACTGAAACTCTACAGATAGGACAAGTCGTATTGTTGTATTTGAAGCTAATCCAAGTTTCTAAACAATTTTTGTGAAACACATGCTTACACTGTAACTCTCTAATCTCTTCCTTTTCTTTCATTTTGCTGAGACACACAGCACAATCTACATCTTTTTGAGATTCATACACGTGTTTGGACACACCATGAGAATCCTGGAATTTGCATAAGATATAGCATAGGTTGTTGAGGAAGATGTTGAATATCCACTTGAGAAGAATATGAAGGTGAGTTGAGCATTTCTTTAGGGTTTTGAAGGTATTGGAGCTAGACATTAAGTTTATTGCTAACGCGATTCTTATGAGAGGGCTCATCGTCTATTGCTTGGGTTGAGTTTGTGGAAATATGGAATGGTTGTGTTGTGCATAATTAGTAATATATTCAAAATTATATAAAGTCGATTTTTTGCTTCAAATATGTACGCATTAATTAGTGAAAGCAAGTTTCAGTTGTGCGTCAAATGTCTTAACATTGATTAAAGTCTAAATGTAAAGCAGAGATTCAATAGCTTGTCAAATACATATACTTATTTATTAAAATTAGGTGAAGTCAATTATTTAACACTCTCATTATATATATATATATATATATATATATATATATATATATATATATATATATATATATATATATATATATATATATATTGTGAAAAAAGATTTTTTTATAAGCAAAATGGTTATATATTATTTACAACGTGTCATCTGTATATATAAGCAACAGAATATACAATTTACAATTTGAAGTATTCGACTTTGTCGAATATATACTTAAACACTTCGAATACAGTTTTCCTAAAACACTGGATTATATCTTCTAACACACTTCATAATTCATGTTTTCGAGATTTTTTATCCCAATGTTTCTTTTCAACTCATCAAACCTGACTTTCTATCGGGGTTTGGTGAGTATATCAACTAGTTGTTGTTTATGACTTGCAATGCTTAAGTTCAAGTTTTCCTTTGTTTACTTGATCCCTAAGGAAATGATACCTCCTTTTTATGTGCTTACTTCGACCATGATACACACGATGATTTGTCAGGTCGATAGTTGACTTGTTGTCAATAAACAATTTCATTTTCAAAGGTTCCATGATCTTGAGCTCCTCGAGCAGCATCTATCTATATTATTTGAAATGATGCATACGATGCAACCACGTATTCAGATTCACAAGATGACAAAGTCATAATTCTTTGTTTTCATGAGCTCCAAAAGATTAGAGCACCTCGAATCATGAATATGTAACCTGCAGTATTCTTCTTCTCGTATTGATCTTCACTAAAATATAAATCAATGTAGCCATTTACCTCTACACATGTGATGCTATTCTTTCTCCTTGGCATCAACACACCATGATTAATTGTACCTTTTATGTGTTTGTCGCTCCCGTGATTTTCATCCTAGTACAAACGCGAAAGTGACGCGGAAAAGGTAGAGTCGTCAGCCAGACATTTTATCCCGAAGGAACGGGAAAGGTAATATTGCACAATCCTGAGGAAGAAGGAAAGGACAAGGTCCTGCGAACCAAAGATCTGAGTTCGGGAGTCGGTTACGACCTGGGAAGGTCTTATCACCCCAGATCGTCCGTCGTACCCGACAGGATCCACGCTTGTTTGTTTGTTTCAAAGGGTGAGAAATAAGATGGTGTTTGGACGAAAAAATTGCTAACTGGACTGGAACTGAAATGGAAGTGGAAAAGAAAATGGAACAAGATGGGGAAATGTTGGGAAAATAAAGAATATGCTCGCACGGGCCCTACCCCGCTGCCTACGTACCTCATCGAGAAAATGAGGATCAGAGTCGACGTAGTTCGCCTAACTAAGGCGAGAACTATTTGTTTGTGTTTTTTATGGCTGGAACTGCGTATGTCTATGCTCAGGTGTTGCAGGCTCGTCTGATACGAGTGCGTTTACCGTCTTGCATGTGAGACAAGTCATTGCAAGTTTGCGCTGAAAGTGAATGAGGTGAGAGAAGAGAGTTCCCGCAGGAAAATATCTTATTGTTTGTTGTTTGCTTTTTAAGAGTTTTGTATGAATTTGGCACAAGGAAGTGAATTCAAACTATTTTCCATGGAATGTGTACTTGTTACTACATTCCAAGATGGAATAGTAGAACAAGCACACCAAGCAAGGAGAATTTATCCAAGACTTGTTTCCAAGGATTAGGGTTTTTAAGTTCACTAGCTTGTTGAACTTTATTACATGTTTTTGTACCTTTTATGAAGAAGTATCTTTTAGATTTTTCTTTGTGAAACAACCCCTTGATAAGACTTGTACATCATGCTAGACAAGCCTACATCATTCCAAGATGGAATGAATGCAAGTACCCCAAGGAATAAGACTATACACAAGGGATCCTTTCATGCATTTATCAAGTCTTTTTGGATTTGTTTGAAGATGAGAAGAGAAAGACTTAAGAGGCAAAGGTCAAAGCCAATGGGGGACTAAGACACAACCCTAAATCATCTTATTATGTATAAGGTGTGGTCCTATGATTAATGAAGTATTCTAACCTAAGGAAAAGGAAAGAAAGTTAGAATTCAACTTACTTCCTAAGGAAGTTAAGTTGAATCTAAGGAACCAAAGGGAAACCTATGAACAAAGCACCAAGGTGCTAAAGAAAATAAAATAAATGAATAAGAGATGAGGAATGAAGTGATTACCATATCTTCCCCTTACAAAACAAATGTTAGCATGATGAAGAAATATGAACAATTAAGATATGTCAAACTTTCTCAAACTAACTACACTAGCTAAGGAAGAGTGTTAATGAACTCCTAAGGTTAGTACTTAAGCCTATGGAATCCTATAAGATAACAAACTTAAAAGTCATTAGCTAAACTCAACTTAAGTATTATAAAGCTATAATAATGAACAAATTCAAACTATGCCCTAAAAGGAAGCTAAACCCTAATAGGAGTTAAGGTGAAGTTACATGAGGAAACCTAAATGGATAAGTATGCTAAACTTGTATGAAATCAAAGGTGAATAGAAAATCCAGGAGCTAAAACTTAATTAAAGTATCCTAAGATGTAAAACAACATGGGAGAAAAGAGGCTCAAGTGGAAGAGATTCAAACACTATGTGGAATGGTGTGAAAATAAGAAGAAATGAACATTGAACTTCAAAGGAAGGAAAAGACTTAGAATAAAATCAAACATGATCAAGAGGATTTGAATTTCTTATGCAAAAACCAGGAGCTTGGTGAAGTGTTAAAATGTGGTTTAAACACAAAAATTGGTCACAAAGGACATGGAGTGAATGACATTAGGGTTAAGGAACCTAAATGTGAAGTTTTGAAGTCTTAAGGAGGCATATGACACTACATGAAGCACAAGGACCAAATACTTGAAGTGAACACTTGAAAATGTGTATGAAACGCTTATGAGGTATATGAAAATGATTTAACAAGTATTACATGGTCACAAAGTTGATTTTGAGGGGTTAAGATGGAAGATGAGATGAAATTAGGTCAAAAGGAGACAAGGATGACTTATGACTCAAGAAAACCCTAAAATCAAAAGACAAGGACCTAATGAGTGTACTCAACATTTAAGGACCTCTAATATGACCTAAAAGACTCAGAATAAATACCTTAGAGCAATATCATGAATGCTTTATTCAATTAGATTAAAGGAAACCTATAAAAGGGTCCAAAAATGGCTTAGGACCCAAGCAACTTGAAAACAATATCAAATGACATAGAAAAATTATGAAATTTAACATTGAACATCACAATCCAGAGAATGACTTATGTACAAAAAATCTCACAAAAACTCCTAATTTTGAGTGGTCAAATGAATACTAGAATAAGATTAGGGTTTATATGGACCTATGTGAAAGAATGGACTCAAAAGGACCTAAACATGACCAAAATATCTAGATAAAAATATTTTGAAGAAGTATGATGAACTATTAAGAGGATGCAAAAAGAATGGGACATTTATCATTTTTTGTTTAGGAGCACAAAAATGGACAAATTGCTTGGTCTAAAATGAAGAAATTATGAAACAATTAAATGAAAAACTAATTCTGGTTTCAAAAATGAATAAAAATAAAATATAAAAATATGGAAAATTAGAGAAAAATAAGAGGAATACTGATGAATTTATTGGGAATTTTTGGATTCATTTTAATATTTTTAATAAAAGGAAACGAAATTGGAATAAAAATGAAAAAAAAAGAAAAAAAAGGAAACAAATGCATTGGGCCTGGGGGGTTCAGAAAACAATAAATTCAACACAACTGGGCTTAGTAAAATGCGTATGGGGGTATGGATGTGAAATCAAAGTCAACTAGACTGAGAGAGAGAGAGAGAGAGAGAGAGAGAGAGAGAGAGAGAGAGAGAGAGAGAGAGAGAGAGAGAGAGAGAGAGAGAGAGTCACGTGCCTGGGAGGTTGCTCATTAATACGCTGGCACAATGTGGGATGTTAGATTGAGAAGATCCAATGGTCATGACTTAAAGTTATGGAAATTAGGGCAACACTATTCAGATGACCAGAGATTAATTCTAGTCATCTTCTCCGGCCAAGCTCCGGTAGGGCAAACACAAATCAACACTAAAATGAAAACTAAAACCATCAATGGATTCGTCTCTATTCCCTGATCACAAATATGGCCTCACAATCCATTTAGGGATCCTAAATCTCATGAATCGAAAGCAAGAAGATCAACCTGGAAAATTGAATCTAAGCATCTACAATGCCTATCAACTAGCCAGTCATCCAATAGCTTCTATTAAGCTTCAATCAACATGAAACCAATGGAAAACATACAATTTGAGTAAGTGAAATTTCAGGACATACCTGAATTGCAGAGAGATCAAAGTGTTGCTAGAAGACCAGAGAAGAGGATCATTAGATTGTTTGTTCTTGATCTTGATTAAAGGAAGTGAAATAAACACTCTGGGAGCTATGAATATTGAGTTTTTGATGAAAATGCAGTGAAGATCAATGTTATGCAATGTTGAATTCTTGGTGGTTCAAGCTGTGAATTCCATGGATCCTATGCTTGAGATGATGTTGATGATGGATTGAAGATAAATGCAGCCAGATTGATGCAATTTGAGGAGTTTGGATCCAAAATGAAATGAAGCTTCAAAAGGTGCAATGCTTGATCTATGAAGTTTCAGGCTATGCAATCCATGAAGATTATGCATGAGGTGATGGAAATGATGAATTGAAGAAGAATGGATCTAGCTGATTGAAGATGAATTCTCCTCGAAGCTAAATGCAGTGTGAAAATTCAGAGAGAATGCTTGAGAATTTTGGTGATTTTGTGATGAAATGGTGTTGAACCTTCAAACTGAAGTGGTGAGTTCCTTTTATAGGGCCCTTAACCATGGTTAACATGCCCTGAGTTAACTGAGTGAGTGAGGTTGTTATGGAAGTTATGCCAGCTGCATCTTCCAGAAACTTCTACATTCGAGCTGGATCCTCTATGATGACTTTCATGGCAATTATGGTGAGCTGTAGTGAAGCAAAGTGAATCTCTTTTGGTTATGTTTATAGCATGCTTGATGTTCTCCATTTGACTTGGATTTTCAAGAGGGATGCATGATAGCTGAGATGATCATGCACACATATGATAGCTTGCTTCTAAAACATGAGGTTTATGGCCATATCATGCCAACTGATGTATACAAGCTAGACTGAAATGAAATCCTCCCCTGATTCAATAACTTGGCCTATAAGACATCAGAATGCAAACTATGGTTTTCTACAAGATGAAGCTTCCACCACAAGTAATCAATTCATGTGTTTCTTGGTCTCAAATTGAAGTAGAGAGATCATAGAACAAGTTTGATGCTTGGACCATAATGGAATAAGGTCTTTAAGTCACTCAAATGATCCCATAAAAATCATGCCACAAGACTGCATATTGGCTTGCCCGAATTTGGCTTGCCTTGTGTCAATTGGCCTATGGCTGACTAGTTGTGACCTTCCCACTTTGACCCTCAATAAGTTTCATAAGACTTGCTCAAATGAAAAAACTTTGAGCACCGACATTGTAGGGATTATATCAAGGAACAAATTTGTAGTTCACAAAAAATTCATTTGAAGTATTTTTGGAAAAGATAAATGGATTGAGATCTTGAACACCAACTGTTTGATGAATTGCCATGCATGGCGCGCGCGTTGGCCTGCAAGTTACCTTGCCAATGACTTGCATTTTGCCCTACTTTGCTCAAACTTTGCAAGATCATATCTCTCTTAATTTTAATGTTATAAGTGAGTTCACCAATGGATTTGAAGCTCAAGATGCCCTCTTCAATTGGCTCAAGGTAGAATTTTGATAGCCCTCATATTTTGGGAGAAGGCCTCTCTTGAAGATGCTGCAAAAATAGCCAAAACTTGCCAGTTTTGGAAACCCTAATTTTCCAAAAATTGTAAGTTTTGGTTTTCTTGATTTCTCTTGATTCCTCCATCATTACTTGATCAAATTTGAACCATGGGATCCTTGTAACCTTAATTTAATGATTTCGATCTCATAAAGTCAGGAGTTGACTTTTTCTTCAGCATGGTTGACTTTTCCCCAAATCCCTGATTTCCAGTCATTTGGCCAATTGAACCTCTTCCAAAATGAATTTGTGGATGAAATTTGAACCCTAGGCACTTTACATCATATATAAGACAATGGAATATACTTTGAATCAAAATTTCATGGGGAAGCCCAGTAGAAGTGAAACCCTATTTGGCCCTTTTCATTAGGAGATGTTGCACTGCTTGCCTCCTCTAATCAATTCAAATCTTTCCATGGCTTGTGGCTTCAAATGAAGACTTGTGGGATGTTGTGAACCCCTTGAACAAGGTTGATAAGCTTTGTGGCCCTTTGATTGCCTTTGTATAGCCTTCAATTGCTCCAATCATTATTCACATACCTATGCCGCAACCATGATGACTATGATGCAATGTTTTTGGTTATTTTATGAATTTATGTATGCAAAATGTTGAGGGAATGAGAGGGAAAATTTTGAGGTGTTACCGTGTCTCAACACTCTCTTTACTACAATGAGATGACATTCCATGTGGTTTCTCCATGAATATGCTAAACAACACGACACTTTGACAAATATTCAGCCTAATGTTGCATAGATACCTTAAAGGTCAAATGACTTGCTTGTACAACATTTCACTTACAAACTCATCATCCATATATTTTCTCAATTTTTTTTCCAATATCCAATGGAATCACAGTTGCATTACAATTATTCTTCTTGAACATTTTCAAGATCTCAGGTATAGTTCATCTGATGCAGAAACACTCTTTCACTTGTGCCTTTAAATTCCATCCCTGAGAAATATGACATATTCCCTAGGTCATACATTTCAAATTCCTGCATCAGTTTTGAATTAACCCTTTTAATTTCTGCTTCATATGACATGCAATCAACAAGT
Organism: Lathyrus aphaca; assembly: GCA_963966055.1. Lineage (NCBI taxonomy): Eukaryota > Viridiplantae > Streptophyta > Magnoliopsida > Fabales > Fabaceae > Lathyrus > Lathyrus aphaca. The sequence goes on from OZ014519.1 coordinate 75,657,913, forward strand.
CATCCACATATAAGCATATAATGACTTGATTGGGCCTGATTGCATTGTTGACATACATTTCATGTTCTGAGACACATCTTGAGAAACCTGCCTTGATTAAAAAGCTATATGTTCTCTTGTTCCAAGCTCTTGGAGTTTACTTCAAACCATATAGAGTTTTCCTCAATATGTACACCTTTTATTCATGTCCTTTGATTTCGAATCATGGTGGTTGATTAACATATACCACTTCTTCTAATGGTTCATTTGGAAATGCTGACTTTTCATCTGATTGATGTATCATTCATCCTTTGTATGTTGCGGTCAACACAACAATTTTGATAGTTTTCGGCCTTGCAACAAGTGCATAGACTTTGTCGTAGTTGATACCAAGTTTTTCTAGGATACCTCTTGCCACCAGTCTTGCCTTATGCTAGGAAATTTCACCACTTGGCCTTAGCTTCAACCCTTGAACTTGCCATGTTGCTTGAATTTTCTGTGGGGCATGTGGGCACCCGCATGACCCATACCCACCATGAGCATAATCTCCTTATGGATACTGGCCATGATAGCCATAAGCGCCATGAGAGAGATCTTGAGCACCATAAGCAGCGGCAGTAACGACTACACCCCTAACAAGCAATGCTCCCAGACCGTTGTGTCTATCGATGTGTCCATGAGACTCTGATGATAGCATTATAAAACTTAGTAGGTTCTAATGATTTTGGTGTCAACGTCAAAAACAGGAAAACAAGTTTCAAACAGCCAATGCATTGCATCAAATAATTAAGCAAAAGAAATACTACAAAGGGAAAATTTGTCACCACATGACATTGATCAAATTAAATCTAATTACCACCATCAATGAAATCAGTCTCAAATCTCAATTTACGAAAATGTATTTTTTCCAAAATAATGAGTTTCAAGGGAGAAGTAATAAAATTACAATTAAAAAAAACAAATCAATACATTGGATATATGAGCCTTTTCTCTTGTATCATTTTCATCTAGTCCATTTCAATCCAGTGGATAGGAGCCCTCAATGTTTCGAGTCTACACGTAGTATGTTCTTGGCTTAATATTCTTGTTTGTCCCTTTCATTTGACCCATTGGTCCTATTCTTCTAATTAGGAACTAAATACCCAAAAAATCGATCACTAAATTTATGACCTCTTGAGAACATTAAGAGACCAATATGATACTTTTTAGATAAATAACTAAAATGATCCTGAGATCAAGTTAAAGTATCAAAAAGATATTAAATCAATGTTCAAGTCAAATACTCAGTTGCTACCTACTTATCAGGTTAATGGGATTTGTCTCCAAATACTTCCAAATACTCAAACCATGTGCTCTGATCAGTTTTCGGAGTTATAGAGATTATCTAAATGCCAGAGAACATGGATTTTTCTTTTCTCTTGCATAATCTTCATTTAATACATTCCTAACCAATACCAAATATTTTACTACTTACACCTGAATTCCCATCATTAGTATATCATAATGATTGTGTGTGATTTTACTAATATTTTAATATGGAAAATCACGTAGTTTCAAAAGACACTTGCTATATATACTTATAAGTAGCTATCTTCACAAATTTTATAACTACAACAAACATCAGAACTAATTTTGTTAGAATCCAATTTTTCAAGTAATTGCAATCTACACACCACAGAAAAAAACAATTCATATGGAAGGCATGTGCTTAAATGGTTAATATCGAAGCAAATGTAATTTAAAAGTCCTTAATGTCGAAAGATCAAATATTAAAATTTCAAAAAAAATATCAAATAATAAATATTAAAGCAAATGCGATTTAAGTCCTTAATACCCTTTTTATTTAAGTTTAATAGTGAATTTTAACCATGGGTAATAAGATTAATCAGTGAGATCATTTTTTATTAATAGTTATTAGATACCATATTTACGGGTATTATTTACCCTCTCTTAAAATAAAAATTATTTAAGATAGTTTCACACATATTAAAAAGATAAAAAAAAAATTAATAATTGAATATAACAAATTTATAAAATTATTCTTATTTAATAATGGTTATTATAAATTGTGATATATGAATAATATAATTTATTGACTTGAAAATTGTGAAGAAATAAAGTTGCAATAAATTAATTAATGTAATATTAAAATGATAAAACGATACTTATTTTAAAACAATTTTTTTTAATTACATATATTTTAAAACGAATGAAGAAGTATTTATTAAGACTAAAAATTTAAAAAAATAGAAAATAATTAGGATAGAAATAAGAGAAAATTAGAGGTGGTAAAATAAATCATATCCGTTGGACATGTCTGTTTTATCTCCACTTTAATATAAGACGGATTAATAATTTAGATTTTTATCCTTTAATATATAATACATCTATTTTATATCATCCCATTTTTTCGAGGATTTTGTAGGCTATATATATTTATATAAATTTCTGTTTTTAAATTCAAAATATATCCACAGATTTTTCCATTCCACCTTCATTTTTTTTCTTTCTGATAGACTTAAGATTTTTAAAATCATATCTTCAAATCAATTATGTAAGTCATATTTTATGGATTTTTATGGAAAAAGAAATATATATATATATATATATATATATATATATATATATATATATATATATATATATATATATATATATATATATATATATATATATATATATATTAATTATGTAAGTCATATTTTATGGATTTTTATGGAAAAAGATATATATATATATATATATATATATATATATATATATATATATATATATATATATATATATATATATATATATATATATATATATGAGATGAGATGAGTATGCCCATTTCTCATCCCCTAGAAAAATAATTAGGATGGGAATGGGATGAGGCAAAATGATAAACTACGTGTTTATGGTGAACACGGGTGGAACACAAAATCTCAAATTTGGCAACTTCATAAATAAAAGTCTTAAGAAACTTTATGATTATTGTTAATTTGTTATCTTTCAAATCTTGTTCAAGCGCAGCCACATATCTAAATATTTTATTCATAATAATTCTTATTCACAAAACCATTTCATAATTTCTAAAGGTATAATTATTTTCAGTTCAATATATCTCTCAAGTAGCTACACTTCCGTTCATTTTGTCAGCATCATAGTTTCACAGATAATTACTTTAAATAAAACATCACGAGTGTTTAAACAATGTGTGGAACAAAACGTTTTGCATAAACGAATAGTCCATGTTCATTTCTTAGTTAGGTCATATACCAATATCAGCAACATCATTGTCGAGAGAAATAACGTTTTGCATAAAGAATACTCCATGTGTTTTTTTTTTTTTTTTAATAAAGAATACTCCATGTTCATTTCTTAGTTAATTAGGCCATACACCATTATCAGCAACATCATTATCAAGAGAAATGAATGCCATTTAAAATTAGTGATTTAGAGTTTAGACTAACTAATTTTATTTTAAATATGCCAGAACGGCCCTTACATTTTAAATTTTTATGGTATTAAAGTATTGAATTAAGAGTCATGCTAACCACTACCCTGAGGGTATTGGTTAATAATTCTAAATAAGAAAAATATATTGTGTTCAGTTTATTCAATGCACACAATATTTCTTAAAAAAATTGATTATTTCTCTTTTCAATGCATTGAATACACATATATTAAAAAAAAACATGTTTTTTAATCTATTAAATAATGCTCAACTTACTATATTAATTTCTTAACCAGTGTCTTGAGAGCACTCGTTAACATTTTCCTTGAATTAAATATATTTGTTATCCTTATAAATACTACCTCCTTATCTAAATATAAGATCTGTTGAAAAAATTACAAGTTTATCCTTAGGAGAGAGAAATAGTTAATGTGCATTTAAATGTATTTATTACACAGTACAAAAAAAGATGTGATATAATTAGGGGTATGTGTGGAAAATAATAATTATGGACGGAGGTAGTAATTCATAATTTAATTTCACACCTTTTTATTGTTGTTGAGGTCTGGACTCCTCTTTGAGGTATAGATAAATAGGCAATTGAATAGCTGCTTTAGAGTTGAAGGAAGACATGAGGTTGTTTCTTCATTTTTTTTCTTTATGCGTTTAGTTTACGTGTTCTGATATGTAACACTGAGAACGTTTTACGAGTCAAGTTTAATTTTTTCGTTAGAGGGGATGTATACCATCATGTTTGATATTTCTATGTTTTGAGGATATTTCATTTATGAATTGATTATGCAATAAAGTGATTTGAAGTTTAAATGATTTAGTTAATACAAGCTTTATTATGAGAAATCATGTTGTGATGATACCCTAAGTGAAGGTGAGCATGTTCTGACACCCTAAGTGAAAGTGTTAATTGTTTTATTTGATAAAGTGTTACATGTAACACCCTTTTTACCCCAACACAAAGTACACATGTAATTCAAATAAAATCAGAGTAGCCATGTAAGGGCATCACATTTAATTCATAAACATCATTAAAAACATATGTGTCATGTCCCGTAACACGGGTTACATCAATTAATCAAATTAAACATTTACTACGAAGCGGAAAACACAAACTTCATTATATTATCATAAAATTTCAACAAAAACAACATGTGCTCAAAACCTTCATCATTTTAACATAACAAGTTCAAATCAACTTAGTGCATAAATAAAACAAACGAACGCAATGGTTCACAAACGTTCCCGACCCGATGTTACATGACACAAAGCAAGACAACATTTTTTACATCTAACGAAAATAAATAAAAGCGACGAACTTCAACTTGACTCCACGCACCAAAGTTATCCTTCTCGAGTATATGCGTGTTACCTACGTAGAGGCAACATTACAACAGGCAGGGTGAGTAATCACAAATCAATATAAACAATGCAAGTAAAGATAAACAAGTAATCATTCATCATACAACAACACATCATAATCTCACCCAACATCTTACACAACTCATCAAGACATCAAGTCAACAAATGTTTCATGTTATACCACCAAGAATGAAATGCAACATCATAAATGCATGTGGTACTGATTTCAACATGTGATGGACACTGAGACATCCACCCTCCACAACGAAGCACAACATATACAACACCACCCTGAATCCACATGATGGGATTCAAAGTCTCAAATCAACATAGGTATTCCATGAATGCAAGACGCAACAACACCATCATATCAACATGTTAAACCAAGAATTGCATCACAACATTCATGAATAATTCTTTGTAAACATTCAACATACTAGTCAACATGTCATCTATATATTATTAAACATAATTGACATCTTTCACCTAGTATTCTTCATTAAACATCATCAACTAGCTTCTAAAACATCAAGACAACGCATTTCAACAAGTATAATACATCATAACATCACTAAAACATGTATACGCTTCATCTCCTAAGCCCAACCATCCCCGCACTAAGCACGCAATTAAAACAACATTTTTCAACTTCCAGGTCGCGCTAAGCGCAACCACCCCCACACTAAGCACGCAACTCTCTGACTTTTGGGGTCGAAAATTCGCCAGATCACACTAAGTAAGCTCGACCGTGCTAAGCGGGCTCTGCGATTCTGGCAAAAAGCCCTGCGATAACAGCATCACACTTGTCACGAAAACTACACCAAAACTCATCCAATTTGCACGTTTAACCACATAATTCATCGCCAAATCATATATCTAATACACATACAACATTACCAACAACCATTAATCATTAATTCACCAAAACTCATCAAAATCCTAGGTTTCTACCCAAAACTCCAAATATCTACATATCTCAACCATACATCGAAAACATTGAAAAACGATACTCCTCATACCTTAGATTATCGCTTTCTAATCGTCTTCTCTTAGAATTCTCCGGAACTCCTCTAGCCCTGGCTTCTTCTCCTTGTTCCTTAGAACTTTTCTCACTTTTCTCCAAAATGTCATGAATGACCGTGTTTCCCTTTCTCACTCTTAGTATAACATATACCCCTAATACTCATTCCCCATAATACCCCTAACTTAACCTCCTCAAAAGACCAACATACCCTTAAGACCTTTAATTCCTTATTTTAATTAAATAGTAATAATTCGAATAATATAAAATAATTATCCTTACTATTAATATTTATTAAAATAATTCAAATAATCTCATCAACCAACACAACAACAATTCAACAAACATCAATTAATCGACCACCACATGCTACAAAATTAAATCACGAAATTGGGGTGTTACAACTCTCCCCCACTTAAGGATTTTCATCCTCAAAAATATACTTGAAGTAAACAGAGTTGGATACGACTCTTTCATCTGATCCTCATGCTCCCAAGTCCAACTTTAACCAGCTGGTCCACCCACAATACCTTTACCAAGGCAATCTCTTTTTCTCGTATCTGCTTCATTTCTCGACCATCAATCATCACGGGTAAAGCCTCAATAGTCAGGTTATCTCTTACCAGTACATCGTCCATCTGAATCACATGTGATGGATCATACACATACTTCCTAAATTGTGACACATTAAACACATCATGCAAATTCGCAAGCGACAGTGGTAACGCAATTCGATATGCTACCTCTTCGGTCCTTTGCAAAATCTGATATGGACCAACAAAACACGAAGTGAGCATTATATACTTCAAAGCTCGCCCGACACCAGTTACCATAGTAACTCTCAGAAACACATGATCTCCCTCTTGGAACTCAAGTTCCTTCCTTCTCTTATCATGATAACTCTTCTGACGAATCTGCGACGCCTTCATTCTCTCTTGGATCATCTTAATCTTCTTGGTCGTCTTCTACACTATTTTAGGTCCAAGTACATCACCCTTTCCGGATTCGTACCAACACAAAGGAGTTCGACAACGTCTACCATATAATGCCTCATACGGTACCATGCCAATACTTGCATGAAAACTGTTGTTGTAGGTAAACTCAATTAGTGGTAAATGATTGTCCCAAGCTCTGCGATGGTCCAACATACATGCTCTCAACAAATCCTCTAAAGATTGGATAGTCCTCTCCGTTTGACCGTCCGTCTGGGGATGGTATGTGGAACCCGTCCTCAACTTAGTACCCAAAGCATCTTGTAAACTCTTCCAAAACCTCGACGTAAACCACAAATCTCTATCTGATACAATACTTGACGGTATTCCATGTAACTTCACAATTTCCTCAATATACATCTCAACTAACTTTTGTATATAATGATTAATCTTCATCGACAAGAAATGATTTGACTTAGTCAATTTATCCACAATTACCCAAATCGAATCATTTCCTTTCGCAGTCTTCGACAAACCCGACACAAAATCCATGGAAATGTTATCCCATTTCCATTATGGAATATTCAACGGTTTCATCATTCCATACGGTTTTTTATGTTCTACCTTCGAATTCTAACAAACCAAACACGAATATACAAATGCATCAATATTTCTTTTCATACCCGACCACCAAAACAATTTCTTCAAATGTTAATACATCTTTATAGCACCAGGATGAATACTCAACTTACTATAATGTCCTTCCTCTAAAATACTCTGCTTAATCTCCTGAACATCTGGAATACACACTCTATCTCGGAACCTCATTACACCATTCTCATCAATCTAGAATTCACCTCCATTACCTTGGTTAATCAAAGTCAATCATTCAACCAACTTTAAATCAGATTGTTGTCCTACTAGGATTCTCTCCACAATACCACTGGTCAACTTCAACATTCCCAACTTCACACTATCGGGAGTAGTCTCACACAACAAACTTATGTCTCTGAACTATTCAATCATCTCGAGTTCTTTTACCATAAGTATCAACATATGCAATGTCTTCCTACTCAGAGCATCTGCAACCACATTCGCCATACCAAGATGGTAACTCAAATCAAAATCAAAATATTTCAATAATTCTAACCACCTTTTGCGCCTCATATTCAGTTCTATCTGATCAAACAAATATTTCAAACTCTTATGATCACTGAACACCTCAAATTTCGAACCAAAGATAATGTCTCCAAATTTTCTACACAAACACCATTGCCGCTAGCTCTAAGTCATGCGTAGGATAATCCCTTTCATGAACTCTTAGCTGTCTAGAAGCATAAGAAACTACTTGTCCATTTTGCATCAATACTCCTCCAAGTCCCATCTTCAACGCATAACAATACACCACAAAATACTCATTGAGATTAGGCAAAATCAACACTAGAGCAGTCATTAACTTCTTCTTTAACTCCAAAAAACTCTTTTCACGTGCATTATCCCACATATAAGCTTGACTCTTTTGAGTTAACTGCATCAAAGGCAACACCAACTGAGAAAAACCTTCAATAAACTTCTAGTAATAACCGGCCAATCCTAGAAAGCTTCGGATTTCTGTAGCAGACTTCAGAGTCTCCCAGTTCAACACAACAGCAATCTTCGAAGGATCCACCGTTATTCCACCATTTGAGATTACATGACCAAGGAAACTCACTTCTTTCAACCAAAATTCACACTTCAACAATTTCGCATACAACTTCTTCTCCCTCAAAATATGCAAAATAGTTCTAAGATATTCTGCATGTTCTTCTTTCGATTTATAGTATATCAGAATATCATCAATGAAAACCACAACAAACTCATCCAGATATGCATGAAAGATACAATTCATGTATTCCATAAACACACCAGGTGCATTGGATACATCAAACAATATCACGGTATATTTATAATGACCATATCTCGTCCTGAAAGTCGTCTTTGGGATATCATCAGGCTTAACTCGAATCTGATGATAACTAGACCTCAAATTAATCTTGCTAAACACACAAGCTCCTACCAACTGATCCATCAAATAGCCGATCCTTGGAAGTGGATATTTATTCTTAATATTCACTTTATTCAAGTGTTGTTAATCGACACACAACCTTATACTGCCATCTTTCTTCTTCACTAATAACATCGGAGCACCCCACGAAGAAACACTTGGTCGTACAAACGTTTTCTCAAGTAACTCCTCAAGTTGCTTCTTCAACTCATGCAATTCGGACACTGAGTTCCGATAAGGAGTCATCGACACGGGACTAGTACCTGGTACCAAATCCACTGCAAACTCTACTTCATGTTCTGAAGGCAAATTACTTATGTTGTCAGGAAACACATCTGGAAATTCACTAATAACTGGTAATTCGACACCCCCAGCTTCCTGATAAACTTGCAACGATGCAAACATTGAAAACATCTGAGCCTCATGTCTTAGGAGTTCATCCACCTGTTTAGCATATAAGAACATCAACTCACCATGGTCACCGACTTCCAGAAACTCTACTATCTAAGCATAGCAATTGATATACACAAAATTGAGCTCTAACCAATTCATCCCCAAAATAACATTGATTTAGTGTAAGGGTAAACACACCAAATCCATCAAGAAACTCTTACCAAAGATAGACAAATGACAACTTAGACACACACGAGTAGTAGTGACAGAACCATTTGCAGGTGTTTCTATCACCATACCATCATTCATATCAGACAGTTTTAGTCTCATCATGGTCGCACACTCAAGCGAAACAAATGAATGAGTAGCACCAGTGTCAATAATAGCAATCAACTCAACATCATTAATAAAGCATGTTCCTCGAATCAAGTTATCCTTCTTGAAAACTTCTGAGCCACTCAAACGAAACATTATGTTGTTGGTTTGGGCAACTGTAGCAGACTTATTTGGTTTTTGATACTGAGTACTGATGTGTCCCTCTTCACCACAGTTGAAACAAGTTGGTCCTTCATTTGGGAAATCACCAACCTGATGGCCTCTCTTGTCGCACCTATAGCATTTCACCACTTTATTGTTGCACATATCAGACTTGTGACCCGATTATCCACATTTGTATCACTTGAGAGGAATGAAACCTGCTCCCCCACTTGGCTTCTTCCCATCTGGAACCTTTTGTTTCCCCTTATTAGCTGAAAAAGAGAATATGTGACATCCTATTTGATTGTGTGAATAATCTGATCTCATTGTATAATTATGCGTGTGGAAAATAGGGTGTTACACTAACAATTGTACATTTATCACCATGGGACCTTCATTGTGGAGGAAGATGATGAGAAATTAAGACACAATAACATAATAATACGCAACGGATATAAAATTCCTCAGACTTGTACGAACCTTGAGGATTAACTACAAAATATAAGACATCAAATCGAACAAATAAAGACACAAAAGAACACTGATATTTTTAATGTGGAAAGCTCCTAAATATGAGAGTAAAAACATGAGTCGTCCATACCAAATAAATAACTCAACTATAATCAATTAAGGGTACGAGAGAGTCTTAAAGTTATTCACAAACTAGTGCTAACAAACACAAATAACATAGCAAACTAGCTTACAAATAAGAATAAAAAACCCAAAAAATTTCCCAAATCTACAGCTTCAATGCGAAATAGAAAAGTCTCACCTCATACGTTGTTTTAAAATTATGAACAGTCAAAAGTTAGATACATGTGCTAAGAACATGCCCTCAAAATTTTAGCTTGATATGACGGTTAACAAATCGGGAATCGTCATTTTAGTGAGTCTGGTTGTAGAAAAATGGGAATGAATTTCTCTCCTCTTTTCTCTCTTTTAAATCCCTATTTTCTCTCTATCTCTCTCAACCCTTGATTGATCATCTCCACTTAAATAAGTGAAACAAATGGGCTAATCATATTTGGGTCTTTCTTCACATAGGAAGGGAGACCAAATCCCACAAATCTCCCTCTCATAATTATGTGGAGGTGTTGGCTGGAGATTTTGACCAAGATAAAAAGTCTTTATGTTTAGAGAAAATCCTGAAAAACTTCAAAAATGAGTTGGTCCGACCCAACCAGGGAAGAAGAAACGTGACAATGGATTGACATGCAGATGAAGCAAGGAAAAGTATAGCTTGTGGAAGGAAGGCGTCGAAGCATTTCGACGCTACCCAAGAACCATTATGTCAAAGACCTTTTGACACACCATTCAGAATGCTATGAAGAAACTGCTCAAGGAAGTGGGGCAAAGTAGTGGGCAGTTACGATGAGAGTGGGGTGACAGGTGTCAACATCAGATTCGTTGGAGAGTGTTCGATGGTTACTTTTTATGTCTATTTAAGTAGATTTCATTTTCAGAATTAAAGGTCGCATTTTTTTACATTGTAAAAAGGACACACTCAAACTACCAAGCGTTAAGAGAAACAAGTAAACTCCCTACGCAAAATGTATGATAACGTCCAAACATATATCTTTTCAAGTCATTTTAATTCCAAGCAATTTTAATACTTGTCTTTGCTTTATATTTTTTCTCGCTTTTGTTTCTTTTCCCTTTTATTTGAGCATTCCGCGGGTGTTTGCATAAACACGAAAAACACACAAAAAACCCCTTTACCATCTTACATTGTAAAAGTCCACTGTATACATAATCGAATAGAGCAGTCCTGGAACTCGTTTGGCCGGTCCCGCAAGTAAACCTTTCGGAAAGGAGGTAATGACTTGTTCGTGCGATATCCACGTGAGAACAAATTAGCACGCCCCGTGGGACCCGTTGGGTTAGGTATATGCATTTACGTAGTGGCAAGATGGTAACGCCATGTCCAAACGAAGAACCATCTTCGGAGAAAATTCCAGTTGTTACAAACACAACTAAAATTGTTACAACAGCAGTACCGAATGCAACGAGTGGATCATCCACTGCTCCATTTCGACCTAAATCGATCAGGCCGAATGTAGGTGGAACTTTGGGGCCACAAAGGCTCTGTTTCACCATGACTTTTCCTAGAACATTGGGCATGTCGCCTAAATTCATGTCAGGTTTCCATAATACTGGTTGGACACTCGTTGAGAGATTGTTCCACGACACTACCCCTCAATCCTTTCACACGTGGACTCAATTAAAGATTGTTCCATAGGCAGTTTTACATGGGACATTCCAATATTAGCCTGAAGGAATTGGCTAGTGTGAAACGAAAAACGAGTGATTCATTCGAACAATATCTAAACAGGTTCATACTTCTTAAAGCTAGATGCTTTACTCGAGTCCCTGAGCATGAGATAGTATAAATAGCCGCGGGCGGGTTTAACTACTCGATCGGAAAGAAGTTGGATACCTAGTATCTCAGAGATATTGCCTAATTAGCTGATAGAGTTCGACAATTCGAAAGCTTGAAAGTTGATATCATAAGAAAGTTGTGTATTTAGAAACTGATGAGTTCTCGTCCGACGATAGGGAACTTGTTGACGAAAGTGAGGTTCACGTGGCTGAACTGAAGCCAGGTCTTCCTTACAGGTGTAAAGTATTGAAACCATCAAACGGAAAGGAGCCTGTCAAAACAGGAAAACACGAAAAATATGTCACCAAGACATATACGTTTGATATATCTAAATGTGATGAAATTTTTTATTTTCTAGTAAAATATGGTCAAATTGTTGTTCCACCAGGTTTAAAAGATCCTTCTTTAGAACAAAAGAAAAAGAGGGGACTTTGCAAATTTCATAATTTCCTTGGTCATAAAACATCTCAATGTGTTCTTTTCAGGGATTTGGTGCAGACGGCTCTGAAGGATGGAAGGCTTCAATTTGGAGATAAGCCAAAGATGAAGGTCGAGAGAAATCCCCTGAAGGTCGAAGAGGCACTGTATTTTGAGTTGAACGAATGCATGACGGTGGAGGCTACTAAGGGTCTCCCTAATAAACCCCATGTCGAAAACATGGAGTGCATGATTGTCGGAACCACTGAAGGTGACGACAAAAAGATTGAGGAAGAAACTGAAGGCAGTCTACCCTAAGGCTGGAAAAAGTTTAAATGAATTCCAAGAGAAATGCCATGTGAGCTAATCAAGGGCAATATTGTGCCCAATATGCAACGCTGTGTTCGATGAGAAGGCAACTGAGAGGTATGAGGCTAGCAAAAAGGAAGTTTTAGCCGCTGAAGGGTCTCATATCCCAAGGTTCGTGTTTGACCAGAGTGATAATCCTCGTTGAAATGAAGCATATGAGAGACATGTCAAATCAGCCAGACCCAGGACTTTTGTGCCACCATATGACACCCCACGTGATAAGTGGGTGGAACTAGTAAATCAAAAGGGCAACAAAATACCAAAGTGGAGGGTGCTGGATTAAGAAAAAGATGCTGGGAAGAAAGATGAACCCAAAGGTTACTTGGTTTCTCCTAATTACAAAGGGAAAAACCATAGGATAAAGACTCAATGGAGGCGCTATCAAAGAAACAAGAAGACCGGGAAAATGGCCTCGAAACCTCTGGAGAGAAAGAGGTAGTATCAAAAGGGGAAACACCCAAAAGCTAGATGGGTCGAAAAGAGGAAGATTGTAACAAATCAGACTCTGGCCATCGGAACCTCTAGAGAGAAAGAGGTAGTATCAAAACAAAGTGCAGAATTCACTTCTGCTGTCTGTAACACCCCAAATTTTCCCTCTCCTTTTTTAGCATCATATTACATCATATTCATCATACTCATATCACTTTCATATTCTGTGTAGCATCATTAGCATAGAAAAATGAAGCATGACATTCATTATGGAAGCATAGCATAGGCTGGCAGTGATTTCAGTGCGGCAATCTGAGTCAAACGGACGCTTGACCTAATCTTGTTCAAATTGTCAGGAAATTAGTTCAGCTGTTGAGTCTTCATGTTTCAGGGGTTATTTCTCAAACAGTGCGAATTCGGCGTTGAATTGTGTTGTGTGCGAAAGTACTTGATTTACCGGGCAGTGGTTCAAGTGATAGTTTATGGGTCCGAAGATTCAAATGTATCATGGGTATTCTCATTGTGTGCATCTGCGGATTTACTGTTCCAGAGAATGATTCAGATAAATTCGAAGTAATCCTAAAGCAATGCAAGCTGGTTCAGTTGAATGAACTAATTGGTTGAGATTTCGTGACTATGTGCGTATTGGTGATAATTGGTTCGTCCCACAAAGTGTCAAATTCTACATCCGTTTCTAAACCATTTTATCCCAATTATCCATTTAATCCAATTTCCCCACCATTATCCACCTTACATCATATCCATTATTATTTTTATCCATTATCCGATTAGCAACCAAATTTCAATATCCACTCATCAAATCCATACTCGTAACCCATGTTTCTATCCATTTTGCTGAATTCCCTTTGCTATACATTTACCTAACTTTTTCATTTAAACCGATTTTTTTCATTAAACCCCATCAAACTCATTTTTCATATACATAACTCATTGTATATTTCCCATTAAATCAAATCAATTCCATTCAAAGCCATTTAAATCTCTTTTAAGAAATTCTCAATAAAATTCTCAATTTTAAATCATATTCATTTCCATTAACCAATTGCCAAATCCATTTTATTTGCATCTTTTATGTCCATTAGTCATTTGCTTCTTTCTAGCCAAAACTCATGTCCATATCATAATCAAAATAAAGTCCCTCAAAATACATGACTCCCATGACCCACTACTCACATAACCATTGTATGCATAAATTTCTAAAAGGCTATACAATACTATCTCAACATTTTTGCAGCAAGGCACATGGGCTCACTATCCTATTTTCACGCACAAATATCTCATGTGACCCACACACACTCACTTCACTCACTTCACATTTTTTCCACTGGAGGATATTTGACAGCAAAAGATTTTCTCCTACCACTACACACCACAACATATACGCAGGGAAAAAAAGAAGCAAAAAAAAAAAGGGGTCCATAGCAAGAAATTGAAAAAAATAATAATATCAGAAATTAAAAATAACATAATGAACTGAAAATAATAAACTGAAGAATAAAAAAAAAGAAGACAGTGTGTTATGCTGAGTTCACGGTTTTTTTCAAGATCACCAAAATGAAATATAACAAAAATAAAGAAAAAAGAAGAAAAAGTAACAGACTCAGAGAAAAAAATGCAACAAATTTTATAACCGAATTTTAGGGGCTGCTCAACACAAGAACAGAATCACACTTCTCATCCTAACAAACTCACAGCTCTCACAATAACAGAATGGATATACACAAGTTTCACCAATAACAGAATTTTGATTCTCACCAATTTTCTCTCACCAATTCTTCACAAAACTTCAACCGATTCACAATCTTCATTCACTCTCTTGAATCTTCATCAATTCATTTCAATTTGAATCACTCTCTTAAATCTTCTCAACCAATAACAGAATCACTCTTCCGAACTCATCCAAGAACACAATCTTCATCAATTAATCTTCATCGATTTTCTTCACAGATTAGACTCTAATCTTCACATCAACAATCAGATTCATGAATTCACTTCTCATTGCGTAACCGTCATCAAGTAGCATCTCCATCAACACTGTGGATTAGGCTTCGGTTTTCGATCCAAGCATATATTCGGCATTCTGTTTCAACCTCTTCAATTGATTCAGCCTCTTCAATCGAACGGAGTATTCGCAGTAGCATCAGCCAACCTGCAAATTGATTCACGCACGAAGCAGTTCGTATCAGCTCAGAACGAATAGTACATATTGCAAAGCTGAAGCAAAGCTCCATAACAGTAACAAATTTGTGAGTCAGTTCGAAAGAAGAGAAGCATTACCGAATCGAGGCTGACTTTCGTGTGGTTCGTCGTCTCGTTGCATAACAGGTACGTCTTCGATTTATTTGCTCGATGCAATTGATGGCTGTATGTTGAACTGTTTGTATTTGGACGCGATTTTGATTGCTATGCTTATGCACTTGATTATCCGATTCTGATTTGGTAAGAGTTAGTGTTAGGTTAGATCCGTGTGAGATGAATCCGAATGATAATGGAGAGAGAGGTTAGGTTAGAGTAGATGATGTTGGTGGCTGTTTGGAGGTTGAGGGAGGATGTTCGGCGGCTAGGTTATGTTAGATGAGGAAGAAGAAGCAAGACGAAGGTGAACGGCGGTGGCGGTTTAAGTTGTCCGGTCGAGAGGAAGGTTCGCCGGCGAGGTAGCGTTGGTGTTTGGAGGTTGCAGGTACGTGGTGGCGGCGGCGCTAGGTCACCATGTTGAAGAAGAAGGCAGGAGGCCGACGGAGGGTTTCGATGACTCTGTTCTTATTTGTTTGGCTTTTTATTTTTTTATGTTATGTTGATTAAGAAGAACATAAAACAAGTCCATAAGGAAATATTGGAAAGGAATTGCGGATTTCAAGGGGATAAGGGATTAGAGTAATCTGATTTTGATGTTTTGGTCCATACCGGCGGTGACACTTGTCACCGTCCGGTAGGACCTTCTGTTCCATTCATGCGTGGACACCTCCACCATAATAGCATAGTCATGCGCAGCTTGGGCCTAGCCAGGTGCTGTTCGCACCTCCCTCATGTCAGCCCAGTCCAATTCAACATAAATTCCTTACTACCGCACCTCCCTCAATTTCTTTTATTTCTTTTTCCTATTTTTTGTTTTCATATAATTCAGTTTGCTTTTAATTCATTTAAAAATAGTTCTATTCATCCAAAAATCCCAAAATAAATCATGAGTATTCCTTTATGTTTCTAGTTTTTTATCACATTTTTATTTTATTTTTTTCATTGATCCACGTGCCAGGAATAATTCACCAATGTGCATAGCTTCTTTTGCTTCTTTCCTTGACCAGTCTGTCTTGTTTATTTTCTATAGCTATCAATATTTTGAGTTTTGATCCCATTCTTTTTGCATTGTGTTCCTAAGATCTTGTAGTTTTCATGTGATTTTTCGAAGAATTTTTAGAAAATTATTTCTTGAGTTTTGGTCTGGTATCTTGTGATGTAAGTTTTCTGTCCTAACTTGTGTTTGTACCTTCATTTGGCCTAGTTCCTTTCTGAATTTTTGCAAGTCCTTTTGGAAAGTTGATATAATGTGTTTTAAGATCATTTGGTTTCAGTTGTAGAATTTTTAGATGGCTGGTTGTTTATTTGTGGATTTTTGTTCTCACCTTGTCCCATTTTGCTTCTTTTGGTTTATTAGATCTCTTATAGGCTTAGAAGGGCACTTGTGCCAACTTCTTCTTCTCATTTGGGGTTCCTTTGGGGTGTGGGTACCTTCCTGGTCCTAGGATAGGTCTTGTTTCTTCTGAATTTTTAAGTTTGCTTCTTATTCAAGTCATTTGTTTCTTTAAGTGTTTAAATTCCATCTTTTGATTCCGTTGCTTTTATTTTGACATTGTTTGGTATTGTGTGACTTTTCTCTTCATCTTGCTGGCCTCCTAAGCCATTCTTCATATCATTTTGATTCTGGTTTTGAACTTTGTGCTTTTATTTTGTGTGTTTTGCATTACATCTTTCATAGGTGCGCACTTGTTTCCATATGTATTCATGTTGCCTCATTTTAAGTCATAAGTCTCTCATTTTCATTTCTTTGAGTTGAATTGGAATTAGGCATTTATTCATTTCATTTCACTTCTGATTGTTGGATGATGTCATGTTAATTTTCTCATTTTTTTTGTTCACTTGTGCATACTAACCTTGCAGGGGCTATGGTAAGTGTGAGATGTGGGAATTGAGTTCCACATCTCTAGTTCTTATCTCTTCCTTTTATGTTTATGTGAACTAACCCTCTTTTGTTGGGCCTAGGCCTTTCTCATCCCTTCTTCTATCTTCTTCTTCCTTCTTCATTAGGATAGAAACCTCATTAACCCTTAGGATATCCATGCATGTTAACACTTAGGATTATCTTTAGTCCCCTTTAGAATTTTTCCTTTGAGATCTTTTGGCGCTCTCTCTCTTCTCATCTTCAAACTTAATTTTAATTCATTTAATAAAGGTTGAGTACTTTCATGTGACATGAGACTTTGCTATGAGATGCTCACATGCGTTCCATTTCGGGGCGAGGTGTGAGTCATCACTCGTGGTGGATAGGTCTTAACATGAGTACCTCACAAAGAAAAAGTTAAAAAACACTTCTTAATCATAAAACCACAAAAACACTTAATAATGGTAATAGGCCAGTGTACTTAAGCCTTCACTTGTGGGACTAGCTTTGGGGATTTCCTCCATAGATAGGTGTGCCTCTTGCGCATTCCATTTCGGGATGATGTGAGATGTACACATCCCATCGAGTAAGACTCGGGTACACTTACCTATGCAAACCTTCACTCATAAAAGCTTCTAAAAAACAAACAAACAATAAGCGTCTTTCCTTCGGGAATTCTTTTCTCACCTCATTCGCTCCGTACGCGAACTTGCTCCTACTTGTCACTTTGCAAGACGGTTACGCACTCGTCGTCCGAGTCTGCAACACCTGAGCAATGGCATAGGCAGTTCAAGCCTTTAATTCACAAGCAATTTCTTTTCTACCCTTAGTTAGGCGAACTACGTCGACTCTGATCCTCATTATCCCGATGAGGTACGTAGGCAGCGGGGTAGGGCCCGTTCGAGCACATTCTTTATTTTCCCTACATTTCCCCCTCTTTCTTTTCATTCTTTTTTCTTATTCCTTTCTCATTTCAATTCCTTTTTCATTCCATTTCCAGTTAGCGGTTCATTTGTTCAGCAGCATATTATTTCTCACCCCTTGAAACAGTTTCTTTTGCAAGCGTGGATCCCGTCGGGTACGACGGACGATCTGGGTGCTAATACCTTCCCAGGTCGTAACTGACTCCCGAACTCAGACTCTTTGGTTCGCAAGGCCTTGTCTTTTCCTTCTTTCTCAGGTTTGTGCAACATTACCTTTCCCATTCATTCGGGATAAAAAATGTCTGGCTGGCGACTCTACCTTTTCCGCGCCACTTTCGCGTTTGTACCAGGATGGAAATCCCGGGAGCGACAGCTGGCGACTCTGCTGGGGAAGACACACCAGATAATCTCTGGTTCCCCTGTGAGTCTCTCCTAGCGCTTGTGTGTTTCTGTTTCATTGGGTGATGTTTGTTTGATGTGGCTTGTTGTATTGTATTGTTGTTTGTTTACCGCTTTTGTTTACAGCTTTATTTACAGTTTTCAGTATTTATTTTCCGCATCATATATATATCATACTGGACTGTCTGGATTGGTTTTCTGTTTGGTGGGCTTGGGTGATACTGTTTCTGAGAGATAAGCCAAGTACCCGGCTTGAGTGCACCCTAGGATTAGAGTGGACATATTGTACTCGCATGTGGCATGATGAGTGGCGATGTGTTTCACGCCCAGATTGCGACTGTCTTGGAAATATATTGTGTGGGGATTTCCTCCACTTCGGGATAGGACCTTGATAGTTATGTGCATCTGGGGACCGATCATTGAGAACCTTTGTGGAAACAACCCTCTCCAGTGGTGACAGTGGCAGACCACATTTTGTGGCAAACCCATTCGCACCCGAGGGTCCACTGGGGACTCGCATAGGATGGCCTGGTTCTCTTATAGGAACTCAGTCAAAGCATCTGGTCGTATGACATTAGTACTGTATCCTACGGGCTGAATGTACTATTGTTTCTCGATTGCAGCGCTTGAAGCTGGGAACCTATAAGGGATGCTTGTTTTTCCCGGACTCAGCTGAGGCCTCCCTGCGTAGTACATAATGCCTAACCGATTCCCTGATTTGGTCATGAGCCATTTCTCGGAAATGGTGAAAGTATTATTGCTATTAGGCTTTGAGAGTCCGTGATGTTTGACCTGGAGCACACCCGTGAGATTGGGGATGGGTTTACAGATTTGCAGGAACCCTTGACCTCATCATACCCTTGTTACCAGTGCAGTTCATGTCATGATACCGTTACTTTGGTTCCGAAGATCTGGTTTTCTGGTTCTGGTATTCTTGATACTGTGGTCCTGAGATTTTCTTCAGAGGGTTGTGATTATCAGAGAGTGTGACTCAGTGGACTTTTGGTTTGTCAGTTATTCAGAGGGACCTTGTCAGTGGCCAGACTCCAGACAGTCTCAGATGGCCATATGTCCTTGCATTTGCATCTGCATTGCATCATTGCATCATTAATCATTGTTTTTTGTTTTCATTTATAGGTTCATATCTCTGCTTCCGGTTCCGGTATTCTCTTCAAAGATGGAAGATCCTCGCAAGCAGAATATTCATTTCAAGTTCTTTGATATCAAGGTTGATTTGTTGAAAAAGATGGTAAAGCTGATTACACCCAACCAGGTAGAGAGATTCAGAAAATCTTACGGGAGTATTCTTGATGTGGTGATAGAGCTAGATCCTTCCGAGCGGAGTGCCATTCATACATTGCTTCAGTATTATGATCCTCAGCTCCGTTGCTTCACCTTTCCTGATTTTCAGTTGGGCCCTATGCTGGAGGAGTATGCTCTGATCCTGGGTGTGCCGGTTCGAGACCAAGTTCCTTTCAATTATGAGATGAGTAGACCTGCACCTGAGGCTATTGTTGAGGCTCTTTATTTGAGCCCTTCTGTTGTGAAGTCTTTGACCATTATTAAAGGAGGAGTGTCTGGGTTTTCTTTGGAGGTTCTGGTAAAGAAGGCGGAAGAATTGGCTGTTGAAGAGGAATGGGATGCTGTCTGTGCTATCTTGGCTCTTTCTATCTATGGCATTATCTTGTTTGCTGATATGGAGAAGTTCATAGATATAAACGCCATACATCTCTTTTTGCTGAAGAATCCTGTGCCTACCTTACTCGGGGATTTGTATTACTCGGTTCATTACAAAACTAAGAAGAAGAGGGGAGGCTTGGTCCGTTGATGTGCTCCGTTATTTCATATGTGGTTCATGAGGCATTTGCCTAATACGGGAGTGTTTAGTGACCATAGTTTGATATGGGCTCAGAAGCTGGAAAAGTTGTTGGCCAAAGATGTTAGATGGTTCACTCAAAGGCTGCAAGGTGCACGTTTCATCACCAGCTGCGGGAGTTATCATAGTATGCCTTTGTTGGGAATAACTGGAGGGATTAATTACAATCCAATCTTGTTAAGAAGACAATTAGGATACGCTTTGAGAGATGTGCCTGAAGATTTGAAGCTGACCCCTATTTTCTACTTCTCGGTGAAAGATAATATGCCCTTAGTGAGGAAGGTTGCGGGAGCTTGGAAGTGCATCAAAGGAGAAAGAATAGCTAGCTTTGGGAAGTGCAACAATCAGACATTCCCAGAGTACGAAGCTTGGTTGAAAGACAGAGCCAAAAGAGTTTTGTTACCATTTTCAACACCAGCTCCCCCAGTTGCTGAGTCCATTGATACAGTGCCTCTAGAGGAATTCAAGAAGTTGGAAGCCCAGCTACATGCGGTTAGAGTTGAAAATACCGAGATGGTAAGCCTGTATCACCAAGCCAACAGGGCCAAGATTGAAGCTGAAGAGAAGTTGTTGAAGATACAGACGACTTTGGAGGCTAAGGAGAAGGACTTTGCAGGTAGAGAAGCACATTTCCGCAAGTTAGGGATGATGGAAGCCCAAAGAGAAGTTGAGCGCAAGAAGAAGTCAAAGACCCTCAGAGACGCTCGTCAGTCTATTGTCTGGTTGAAGGGACAAAGAGAGCAAGAGCTGAAGCAGTATAAAGAAAAAGAAGAGTTCTTTGAAGTTCAGATGGCTTACAAGAAAGAAGAGGTGGAACAGGCCCACAAGATTCGCAGAGAGAAGACCCAACAGCTCGCAGACAGTCAACAAGCCCTCGAAGCAGCACTTAAAGAGACTGAAGACCTCAAGTTGATGGCGGGAATCAAGAAGGTCAGGTCTGATGAGGGAGTTTCAGGATCCTCAGGCGGTGGTTGTGCTTCTTAGTTTATTTTCTTTGTATCTAGATTACCTACAGGCATGTTGTAGGAGTCCTAGCTGTTTGTTTCTCCTCTGTAAGAACTTGTACCCTATGGGGAATTCTGTTTTATTGTGCCTAATGGGCTGAGCTATGTTATGATGTTTCTCACCATTTCTTGGTTTGCTTGCTATTATGGTTTGAATGTGGTTTCTCGCAAAGGTTTCTGAAAGTCGAGGATCAGTGCCCATCTGGTTTTCTTTGCTAAATACCGGAACCGGGGCATAAATGACCTGTGATTGGAAACATAAACAATTGCATTGCATCCATATAACCTGTTTGTTGTTTTGCAGGTAGTGTCTCAGTTACTAACGTGTTTTGTGTTACAGGCACTATAGCTCCCCGTAAAGTTCGGGAACAACCAGCAGTGCACAGATACCCAACCAAGATTAACAGAGAGCGAGCCATGGACCAGATGCAAGCGGACTTGGCAGATCTGAGGCAGAGAATGGATAACTTCATGACGTTAATGGCCGGCATGGGGCAGAACCAAGAGCGTCTGCGAGAGATGGTTGAGAATCAGAACAGGAACGCTGCTGCTGCTAATGCTGATAATCATACCGGTGCGGGCGCACGTCAGGGTGGAACTCCAGTTACACAACCAGGAGTAACAATAGTCAATGACGGGTTGCATAACCTTCAGATGGACAACCATGATGACCAGTTCACTCTACTTGATGAAGCTGAGGGTCAAGGGGTAGAAATGAACAAGAGGTTTGAAGAGATGGCTGAGCAAATCAAGGCTATTCAGTCCCAGAGTTCTTTGGGGTTCGACATAACAGACCTGGGCTTGGTTCCGGGAGTCAGGATTCCGTATAAGTTCAAAGTTCCAACCTTCGAGAAGTATAACGGCACTGCTTGCCCGAAGACCCATCTGCAATCATTTGTTGGGAGAATTGTCGCGCATACAGACGATGAGAAACTGTGGATGTATTACTTTCAAGACAGCTTGGTGGGAGCTTCTCTTGAGTGGTACATGAAGCTCAGTAGGGTCAATGTCAAGAGCTGGAAGGATCTAGGTGAAGCCTTTGTGAGGCAGTATCAATACAACATGGATATGGCTCCGAACCGCACGCAGTTGCAGCATATGGCTCAGACAGCAAAAGAAGGCTTCAAAGAATATGCCCAGAGGTGGCACCAGCTAGCTGCCAGGGTGCAACCACCCCTGTTAGAGAATGAAATGGCCGATATGTTTATGGGTACCCTCCAGGGGGTATTTCTTGAGAGACTGGCGTCGAGTTCTGCTACTAAGTTCAACGATATTGTCATTGCGGGAGAAAGAGTTGAAACGTTGCTTAAAATGGGGAAGATACAAGACCCAAGTGCTAGTAGCTCAAATGGAGCGAGGAAAGCTTTTAGTGGACCTCCTAGAAGGCGAGAAGGTGAGACGAATGCTGTATTCGGCCGAAACCAGGGTCGTGGTTACAGAAGGCCTTATGAACATATGGCTGCTATCACCATTCCTGCAGCTCCCGTACAACAGATGCTACCTCCTCCACAACAACATCAGCAACAACAACAACCTCGAGCCAACTACCAGCAGAGACCATATCAGTCGAGGCAGGCTCGCACGGCTAACAGGGTGATTGAAGCTATTCCGATGACTTATGCTGCCTTATTGCCAAAACTGCTAGATTTGAACCTCATTCAACTGAGGACGTTGGCACCACCACCTCCGGGAGAGCTTCCGGTTGGTTATGATGTCAACGCGCGATGCGCTTTTCACTCTGGAGCACCCGGGCACTCGACTGAGAAGTGCAGGGCTCTGCATCATAAAGTTCAGGATCTTGTAGATTCAAAGGCAATCAACTTTGCGCCGCCACCGAATGTCAACTCGAACCCCATGCCTAATCATGGAGGGGCAAGAGTCAATGCTGTTGAAAGGGATGACAAGTTGAGTTTGGTGCTGAGTATTGACGAAGTCAAGACACCTTTGAGGGTGGTGAAAGAGAGACTGTTGAAGGGTCAAGTATTTCCCGGTTGCCATCTTGGTTGTGAAGACTGTATGAGTGTTGCGAATGGCTGTGAGAAATTGAAGACGGGTTTGCAGGAATTGATCAATGAGGGGTCTTTGCAGTTCAGCAAGGTTAGTAATGAAGAGGACGATGATGTGTCAACCGTTACTATCTTCTACGATGAAGCTGATATGCCCGTCAGACAAGAGCCGGTTACAATTTACGCTCCGCAGATTAGTCCCGTGACTATAACTGTACCTGGGCCAGTGCCGTACACCGATGATAGAGCCATTCCTTGGCATTATGGTTCTGATGTTTATGTAGCGGGACAGAGGATGGAGAGTAGACCTGTTGCTGACCTGACTATTGAGAATGTAGGAGGTGTTGGGGGTTTTACCCGAAGTGGTCGGTTGTTCGCTCCCCCTGCACTGAGAAAGGATCCTGAGGCTGAGGCTTCGTCCAAAGACAAAGGAAAGCAGACTGCGAATGACGAGTCAACTACTCCTGTGGCTGGGCAGGGGACGTTTGAAAAAGAAGTAGAGGAGTTCATGAGGATCATCAAAAGGAGTGACTACAAGTTGGTTGATCAACTGAACCAGACACCTTCAAAGATTTCTATCTTATCATTGTTGATGTGCTCTCCCGCGCACCGAGAAGCCTTACTGAAAGTACTTCAAATGGCCTACATTCCTCAGGAGATTACTGTCAACCAACTCGAGGCTGTTGTTGGAAGTGTCAATGCTAGCCATGGTTTAGGCTTCACTGACCGAGACCTCACTTCGGAGGGAAGGAATCACAATAAAGCACTACACATCACGATGGAATGCAAGGGCGCTGTGCTGTCTCATGTTCTTGTAGACACAGGCTCTTCCTTGAATGTGCTTCCGAAGAAGGCGTTGATGAAGCTTAATATTGATGGGATTGTCCTGACGCCGAGTGATCTGGTGGTTAAAGCTTTCGATGGTTCAAGAAGATCAGTTTTTGGAGAGGTTGAGTTGCCTGTCAAGATAGGCTCTCAAGTATTCAAAAGTGTCTTCTATGTTATGGACATCCAGCCTGCTTATAGTTGCTTGTTGGGCAGACCGTGGATACATGCAGCTGGAGCCGTTACCTCAACCCTGCATCAGAAGCTTAAATACGTGGTGGACGGCCAGGTCATCACAGTTTGTGGGCAAGAAGATATATTCGTCAGCCATCTGTCGACGTTTAAATATGTAGAAATGGATGGAGAAATCCACGAGACTTTGTGCCAAGCTTTTGAAGCAGATGTCAGTATCTTGACTCTGGTGAAGAAAAACAATGAGGGTACGTCCATTCATTCCTACCAGGAAGCAAAAGAGGTTGTGCAATCAGGCAGTGCTCAGGGCTGGGGCAAGCTGTTGGAGCTGGAAAAGAAGGATGATAAATTCGGCTTAGGGTATCAGCCTGGGGGGTCTACTCAGAGTGGTAAAGCCATCACGTTCACAAGCGCTGGGTTGCTCGACCGTGATCAAATTTGTACAGCAAGCCAAGATGGGGATAGTGACAGAGACTGGGACAACAATTGGATCCGCCCGTGTGCACCCGGCGAGGAGCTAGGAAATTGGTCTGCTGAAGACATTGTTCAAGTCACCTGGCTCTCAAAGTAATTGTTTTGTTTCCTTTTATTAGCATACTGCATTGTCAAATCCAGCATTCTGCCCAAGATGCTTGGATCCATTGTATTGGGCCACCATGTTTTGTATCGCATCGTTATTTTGCTATGAAATAAAAGGACATTTTCAGACAAACTGTGTTCCCTGTCTTTGTTTTTAAACTTTTTCACAAACAATATATAAAAATGGCAATGTGTTTTCCTTTTTGTTTTGTGTTAGCGTCTCTTTTTCAAAATAAGCAGATTCTGAATAAGCACATCATTTGTGCAGTGTTGATCATCCGGATTCCACGGATAACGTTCCTGCTATGACTATGCATGACTTTGATAATCCAGTCTACCAAGCTGATGAAGGGGTTGAGGAAGACTGTGACCTCCCTGAAGAGTTGGTCAGATTGTTGAAACAAGAGGAACGAGTTATTCAGCCTCATCAAGAGGAGATTGAGACCATCAACATTGGCAGTGAAGATGCAAAGAAAGAAATCAAGATAGGGGCCAATCTGCAGGCCGACGTCAAGAAAGAGTTGATCAGTATGCTGAGAGAGTATGTGGATATCTTTGCTTGGTCATATCAAGATATGCCAGGTTTAGACACCGACATCGTGATGCATAAGCTACCCCTGAGAGAAGATTGTCCTCCTGTAAAGCAAAAATTGAGAAGAACTCGCCCGGATATGGCGATGAAGATTAAAGAGGAGGTTCAGAAGCAGTGGGATGCCGGGTTCCTTGCCGTGACTAGTTACCCACCTTGGGTAGCTAACATCGTACCAGTACCTAAGAAGGACGGCAAGGTCCGGATGTGCGTTGACTATCGGGATTTGAACAGAGCAAGCCCAAAGGACGATTTTCCGTTGCCACACATTGACGTGTTGGTCGACAATACTGCTCAATTCTCGGTGTTCTCCTTCATGGATGGATTCTCCGATTATAATCAGATAAAAATGGCGCCGGAAGACATGGAGAAGACAACGTTCATTACCCCGTGGGGGACATTCTGCTATAAGGTCATGCCCTTTGGTTTGAAGAACGTCGGGGCAACTTATCAACGGGCGATGGTCACATTGTTCCATGACATGATCCACAAGGAGATCGAATGTTATGTGGACGATATGATTGCAAAGTCTAAAGACGAAGAGGAGCATTTGGTTAACCTGAAGAAGTTATTTGATAGACTGATCAAGTACAAACTGAGGTTGAATCCGAACAAGTGCACTTCCGGAGTGCGTTCCGGAAAATTGTTGGGTTTCATTGTAAGTCAAAGAGGAATTGAGGTAGATCCTGCTAAAGTGAAAGCTATTCAAGATATGCCTGCACTGAGAACAGAAAAGGAAGTGTGCGGGTTCTTAGGTAGATTGAACTACATTTCTCGGTTCATATCTCATCTAACTGCCACGTGCGAACCGATATTCAAGTTGCTAAGAAAAGAGCAAACGGTCAGGTGGAACGATGATTGCCAAAGAGCTTTCGACAAAATAAAGGAATATTTGCAGGAGCCTCCAATTCTGATGCCTCCAGTGGAGGGGAGACCGTTAATCATGTACTTGACCGTGCTAGAAGGGTCGATGGGGTGTGTGCTTGGCCAACATGACGAGTCTGGTCGAAAAGAGTACGCCATTTATTACCTTATCAAAAAGTTTACCGACTGTGAATCCCGATACTCACTGCTCGAGAAAACCTGCTGCGCTTTGGTATGGGCTGCTCGCCGACTGAGGCAGTACATGTTGACCCATACCACACTTCTCATTTCCAAGATGGATCCTGTCAAGTACATCTTTGAGAAACCAGCATTGACCGGAAGGGTTGCTAGATGGCAGATGATTTTAACTGAATACGACATCCAGTACACTTCTCAGAAAGCCATCAAAGGAAGTGTATTGTCGGAATACCTTGCTCAGCAACCTCTTGAGGATGACTATCAGCCGATGAAATTTGATTTCCCTGATGAGGACATCATGTACCTCAAGACAAATGATTATGAGGAACCACTTCCGGAGGAGGGGCCTGACCCTGAATCCAAATGGAAGTTGATGTTTGATGGGGCAGTCAATATCAATGGTCGTGGAGTTGGTTCCGTACTCATTAATCCTGAAGGTGTCCACTTACCCTTCGCTGCCAGAATTACTTTTGGCTGCACCAAAAATGAAGCGGAATACGAGGCGTGTATAATGGGAATAGAAGAGGCAATTGATCTACAGATTAAGAACCTCGACATATTCGGAGATTCAGCCCTCGTCATTAACCAAATTACCGGCAAGTGGTATACGCATCAAGAGCATCTAGTTCTATACAGGGATTATGCTAGGAAACTGTTGACGTTCTTCACGACAGTTGAGCTCAAATACATACCACGTGACGAAAATCAGTTTGTCGATGCTTTGGCCACTCTCTCTTCGTCGATTAAAGTCCTGTGTTGGAATTTTGTGCCCAGAATTGACATCTCCAGGCTTGACTCTCCAGCTTATGCTTTCTCTGTAGACGTCGTGTCTGACGAGAAACCTTGGTATTTTGATATCAAGTTATTCCTGGAAAAGCAAGAATACCCAACAGGGGCATCGTCCAAAGACAAAAAGACCTTGAGGCGACTTGCTGCTAGTTTCTTCTTGAACACAGACGGGGTTTTGTACAAGAGGAACTTCGATATGGTCTTTCTCAGATGCGTGGATAGACACGAAGCAAGCTTGTTGATGCAGGAAGTCCATGAAGGATCTTTTGGTACCCATGCAGGAGGGCATGCCATGGCAAAGAAATTGCTGAGATCAGGGTATTACTGGATGACAATGGATGCAGACTGTTGTTCATTCGCTCGAAAGTGCCACAAGTGCCAAATATATGCAGATAAAGTGCATGTTCCTCCTAATCCGCTCAACGTCATGTCATCTCCTTGGCCTTTCTCTATGTGGGGCATTGACATGATCGGGAAGATCGAGCCAACTGCTTCGAACGGTCATCGCTTCATCCTGGTCGCGATTGATTACTTTACCAAGTGGGTAGAAGCAGCGTCTTATGCCAACGTCACTTGTCAAGTGGTGGCAAGGTTTCTGAAAAGAGATATCATATGTAGATATGGAGTTCCCGAAAGGATCATTACTGATAATGGTTCTAATCTCAACAACAAGATGATGGCAGACTTATGTCGGGACTTCAAAATACAACATCACAATTCTTCTCCTTACCGACCAAAGATGAATGGTGCGGTAGAGGCAGCTAATAAGAATATCAAGAAGATTGTGCAGAAAATGGTTGTCACCTACAAAGATTGGCATGAGATGTTACCATTTGCTTTGCATGGGTACCGAACGTCAGTCAGGACGTCAACAGGGGCAACTCCCTTTTCTCTGGTGTATGGCATGGAAGCAGTCCTGCCTGTTGAAGTAGAGATTCCTTCACTGCGCGTGATGATGGACGTCAAACTGGATGAGGCTGAATGGGTGCGTGCTCGTTACAATCAGCTATGTCTAATTGAGGAAAAGAGATTAGCGGCTATCTGTCATGGTCAGCTTTATCAGAGGAGAATGAAGCGGGCATTCGACCAACGAGTACGTACTCGAGAGTATCAAGTGGGAGAGCTTGTATTGAAAAGAATCGTTCCTCCAGGTTCAGATAACAGGGGCAAGTGGACCCCAAACTACGAAGGACCATTCATAGTGAAGAAAGTCTTCTCAGGAGGAGCACTGATGCTCACCACTATGGATGGAGATGACTTCCCATCCCCTGTTAACTCGGACGCAGTTAAAAAATACTTCGCATAAAGAGACCCGCTGGACACAAAAACAGAATGTAAGTCCAGGCAAGAAAAGGGCATCCCGGCGAGCTAAAAACAGAATAAAAAGCTCGGGAAAAAATTAGGGAAATAGATATAAAAAATGTACACCCGTTGAGTTGAAAAGCCACATTGGACAGCTCAGGCAAAAAAGGGTATCCCGGTGGATTGAAAACCCGAGAGGGCAATCCACGCAAAATAAGGGAATAAGCGAACAACTGTGATCCAAGTTATCTGAACCACGTCATCGTTTCGTACAGCTTGACAATGTCAGAAGGATAGGAAACAGTTCCCTCGTCCTCTCAGAAAGCCAAAGCAGAATGGAGAGTATCGAAGACATGCAGGTCATAGCAGAAATGGAACTCCTTGGAATGCCGTGTACATTGCCATCAGGATAGTTTCTTTTCTCAGTTTTTATAGTGGCTACCTCTTTCCAGGTGGTTGCTTCCTGATGTAAAATCTTTGCCTATTCAGAGGCCATTCAATAAAAATAATATTCAGTCAAAAAGCTGTGTGTGTTTATTTTTGTTTGCAAAATGTCCTGAATTTTTGGCAAAAATAGCATTGCACCTAAACATGGTGATAATTTTGAAAAGAAAACTGACATGCAGGGAAACTGTAATCCTCTTTGAGTGTCAGGTGACGATGGATGAACAGATCATTCCATGCAAATCCTCGGGGCATACTTGTGTTTTCATTTGTTGCAGGTTGAAGGATGGCGTCACATTCTCAAGCAATTTTTACTCTCCCCCAGTAGAGTATTTCCCCAAGCGGAGATTTCTCCCAGTAGGTATTTGAAAGCCTGACCTGTCCAGCAGAGATTTCCTCCAACCAAGCCTTGGCAGTAGCCCAAGCAGGTTCTTCTTCCCCAGTGAAGTAGCAGTCCATTCTTCCCCAGCGGAGTATGCCTAGCAGGTACCTGAGAGCATGTCATCATCAGAGGTGGAATTAACAGTATTTTATCATCAGCAAGAGTCCTCCCCAGCAGGTGTGACTGAAAGCTTGGTATTCCCTCAGAGTCTTGAATCAACAGATGCTCTCCCCAGCCCGATTGTTGTTGAAGCATTTTCCTCAGACAAGTCGGAAGATGACCTTTCCCCACAGAGTTCATATTTGATTTTCACCTCTGTCCGTGAAATATTTCCCAGCAAAGTTGCCATACATTTGGGTATTTGATGATATAGCCAGGTATTCATCACCTCGGTCAGAGTGGGTATCCAGACCTCTTGACTTGTCTTCCCCTGTAGAGTCGTATCTCTTGTTGCCGATCAGGCATTGGGTTGTCGCTCGTTTGCAATCTTCAACACTCGTATGTGTTGTCCCTAAGCAAAGTTTTCCCCAGCAGGGACATATCACTGCTTTATTGCTGCTCGTCTGCATCTTTCAACACTCGTCCGTGTTAGCCTGTTGGTATTGCTCATTTGCTTCCTCCAGCAGTGGTTCTTGATTACTTCGATTTAGCTTGTCTGCAATTTCAAACACTCGTCTGTGTTTGATTATATCAGTTGGTGATTGCTCGTCTGCAAATTCCAGCACTCGTCTGTGCTTTGAGATGTATTATTTTGCTGTTGATTCTCAACACTCGTCTGGGTTACGATACCTCTATTATTGCTCGTCTGCAATTTCCAGCACTTGTCTGTGTTTGGTTATGATAGTTGTTTGTCCGCCACTCCTCAACACTCGTCTGTGTTCCGATATGATATTTGTTGTTGCTCGTCTGCAACCTCCCAACACTCGTCTGTGTTTGGTATTGGATCCTTCGATGCACTCGTCTGTGCCTTGATATGTGTTCTCTGTTGCTCGTCTGCAACTGTCTAGCACTCATCTGTGGTTGTTTGAAGCTCGTCTGCTTTTATCCCCCAGAGGTCGTTTGTGTTCTGAAGCTCGTCTGCTTTGCTTGGATACTCGTCTGTATCATCCCCAGCACTCGTCTGTGCTAGCTTACATCTGAATTTGAGGATTTGCTGTTTACCCTGGTATTTCTGTATTGCTACTTCAAATGCTCGTCTGTGTTTGAATTTCTGGTATTCGTCTATACCAGTGGCTGATACTCGTCTGCATCATTGCCTGAGACACTCGTCTGTGTTTCTCAGATCATCGTCTGATACTCGTCTGTATCATTGACTTATGGCACTCGTCTGTGTTATCTTGATGATCATCCAATACTCGTCTGTATTGAAGAGGTTTCGAATCCTGACAGTGGGAATTAAATGTCGAAATGGTTACCGGTCCTGGCGTAATAGGTAAATCCGAAGGAGGCTCGTCTGCCTCAGGCACCAATTATTGTTGTTGCTGCACCTGGCGTCACAGGTTTGCTCAAGAAGACTCGTCTGTCTTATACCATATATCCGCGGATAATATATGAAGAAGGTTCGTCTACCTTGATTGCATGTCTATCCCACAGACTTAAGTGCATTACCGGTCCTGGCGTAACAGGTAAATCCAAGGGAGACTCGTCTGTCTCATGTTTTGAGGACTCGTCTGTCCAGCTCCTGGCGTCACAGGATTTCTTTTTGAAGGCTCGTCTGTCTCAGTTACAAGTTCTTTCAATGTTTGAGGACTCGTTTGTCTGACACCTGGCGTCACAGGATTGTTTGAAGACTCGTCTGTCTTAGCACTCTTATTCCAGATATCAGTTCAACTTGGACGAAGCTCGTCTGCTTTTTCTTCCCTTTCAGTTACCAAAGCGTCATTTGGTCGGGTTTATTTCCCGGTGTTGCATTCTTCGTCAGAGTGCAAATTTCTGGTCTTCTTGGTATTCAACCACAGTTTATCTTGAATGGTCGATAGCCCGTACTATCGTCCTTTTCAGATTAACTGGTGATTGAATAGGGGCAGCTGTAACACCCCAAATTTGCCCTCTCCTTTTTTAGCATCATATTACATCATATTCATCATACTCATATCACTTTCATATTCTGTGTAGCATCATTAGCATAGAAAAATGAAGCATGACATTCATTATGGAAGCATAGCATAGGCTGGCAGTGATTTCAGTGCGGCAACCTGAGTCAAACGGATGGTTGACCTAATCTTGTTCAAATTGTCAGGAAATTAGTTCAGCTGTTGAGTCTTCATGTTTCAGGGGTTATTTCTCAAACAGTGCGAATTCAGCGTTGAATTGTGTTGTGTGCGAAAGTACTTGATTTACCGGGCAGTGGTTCAAGTGATAGTTTTTGGGTCCGAAGATTCAAATGTATCATGGGTATTCTCATTGTGTGCATCTGCGGATTTACTGTTCCAGAGAATGATTCAGATAAATTCGAAGTAATCCTAAAGCAATGCAAGCTGGTTCAGTTGAATGAACTAATTGGTTGAGATTTCGTGACTATGTGCGTATTGGTGATAATTGGTTCGTCCCACAAAGTGTCAAATTCTACATCCGTTTCTAAACCATTTTATCCCAATTATCCATTTAATCCAATTTCCCCACCATTATCCACCTTACATCATATCCATTATTATTTTTATCCATTATCCGATTAGCAACCAAATTTCAATATCCACTCATCAAATCCATACTCGTAACCCATGTTTCTATCCATTTTGCTAAATTCCCTTTGCTATACATTTACCTAACTTTTTCATTTAAACCGATTTTTTTCATCAAACCCCATCAAACTCATTTTTCATATACATAACTCATTGTATATTTCCCATTAAATCAAATCAATTCCATTCAAAGCCATTTAAATCTCTTTTAAGAAATTCTCAATAAAATTCTCAATTTTAAATCATATTCATTTCCATTAACCAATTGCCAAATCCATTTTATTTGCATCTTTTATGTCCATTAGTCATTTGCTTCTTTCTAGCCAAAACTCATGTCCATATCATAATCAAAATAAAGTCCCTCAAAATACATGACTCCCATGACCCACTACTCACATAACCATTGTATGCATAAATTTCTAAAAGGCTATACAATACTATCTCAACATTTTTGCAGCAAGGCACATGGCCTCACTATCCTATTTTCACGCACAAATATCTCATGTGACCCACACACACTCACTTCACTCACTTCACATTTTTTCCACTGGAGGATATTTGACAGCAAAAGATTTTCTCCTACCACTACACACCACAACATATACGCAGGGAAAAAAAGAAGCAAAAAAAAAAAGGGGGTCCATAGCAGGAAATTGAAAAAAATAATAATATCAGAAATTAAAAATAACATAATGAACTGAAAATAATAAACTGAAGAATAAAAAAAAAGAAGACAGTGTGTTATGCTGAGTTCACGGTTTTTTTCAAGATCACCAAAATGAAATATAACAAAAATAAAGAAAAAAGAAGAAAAAGTAACAGACTCAGAGAAAAAAATGCAACAAATTTTATAACCGAATTTTAGGGGCTGCTCAACACAAGAACAGAATCACACTTCTCATCCTAACAAACTCACAGCTCTCACAATAACAGAATGGATATACACAAGTTTCACCAATAACAGAATTTTGATTCTCACCAATTTTCTCTCACCAATTCTTCACAAAACTTCAACCGATTCACAATCTTCATTCACTCTCTTGAATCTTCATCAATTCATTTCAATTTGAATCACTCTCTTCAATCTTCTCAACCAATAACAGAATCACTCTTCCGAACTCATCCAAGAACACAATCTTCATCAATTAATCTTCATCGATTTTCTTCACAGATTAGACTCTAATCTTCACATCAACAATCAGATTCATGAATTCACTTCTCATTGCGTAACCGTCATCAAGTAGCATCTCCATCAACACTGTGGATTAGGCTTCGGTTTTCGATCCAAGCATATATTCGGCATTCTGTTTCAACCTCTTCAATTGATTCAGCCTCTTCAATCGAACGGAGTATTCGCAGTAGCATCAGCCAACCTGCAAATTGATTCACGCACGAAGCAGTTCGTATCAGCTCAGAACGAATAGTACGTATTGCAAAGCTTAAGCAAAGCTCCATAACAGTAACAAATTTGTGAGTCAGTTCGAAAGAAGAGAAGCATTACCGAATCGAGGCTGACTTCCGTGTGGTTCGTCGTCTCGTCGCATAACAGGTACGTCTTCGATTTATTTGCTCGATGCAATTGATGGCTATATGTTGAACTGTTTGTATTTGGACGCGATTTTGATTGCTATGCTTATGCACTTGATTATCCGATTCTGATTTGGTAAGAGTTAGTGTTAGGTTAGATCCGTGTGAGATGAATCCGAATGATAATGGAGAGAGAGGTTAGGTTAGAGTAGATGATGTTGGTGGCTGTTTGGAGGTTGAGGGAGGATGTTCGGCGGCTAGGTTATGTTAGATGAGGAAGAAGAAGCAAGACGAAGGTGAACGGCGGTGGCGGTTTAAGTTGTCCGGTCGAGAGGAAGGTTTGCCGGCGAGGTCGCGTTGGTGTTTGGAGGTTGCAGGTACGTGGTGGCGGCGGCGCTAGTGATAACGAGAAAATGTATCGATTATATTGCTAAGTTTCATTGACGTTTTATCGCATAATCATCATTTTAACACTCGATTCCTCGAGTTTTTCTTACTATTTTGCAGGTACATCATATATGGAGCTAAATCATGAATTAAGAGCAAAAGGAACAAAAACAACCATAAAAAGATGAAGAAATGAAGAAGCCTGCAGAACTGCATAATTTGTTGCACTCACGATCGTCACCAAGGTGTCACGACCGTGACACCTCAAATGAAGCCATCACGACCGTGATCACATTGTCACGACCGTGACACTTAAAATGCAAGGGACACGAGCGTGAAGACCTTGTCACGACCGTGACAAGTGTAAAAGTAGGTTATTGACTGAGACCACGTCAAAACCTTACGTGAAGAAGTTTTTGCCTATTTTTTAGCCACGTTCCTATATTTCCTCCACTGTTTCAGCAAGGCCCAATGCAACAAGTCCAAATTTCAAGCCCATTAATTGTTTTATAAATAGCACAAGTTTTATGAAGAAAGGACAGAGCATTTTTTCTATCAATTTCCTGCGGAAGCTCTGCCGATTTATTTTACGACCCTTTCTATTTCAGCATTATTTTCAATTTTTCATTCTTATTGTATCCAAACCCAACATATAACAATTTCCAACATCAGGAAATTGTTATACATTTACTTGTTTCTAAACCTTCAGAATTTGCTTTATTTTCGATTTCCGCCAACTCCAAGCTTTCCGGTCTGTGGAAGAAGGAGTCTGCTATAGTATTGTTAACCAGGTTTTTATTTTATTGAAATTTTAATATTTATGTTGTTTATTTATTTTTCTGCCATGAATATTTTGTTTATTGTTTTTCTGTCTCTGTCTGGTTCAACAAAAATGAGTAGCTAATTACCTTAGGGCGGTATGTAGTTAAAACAAACTTAATCGGTAAAATTTAACCATAGGCTAAAAATAATTAATAACTTAACATTCTGGCTGATACTTTTTAATTAAAATCGACCTTTTCGTTACGAGAGCAAGGAAAGAGTATTAGGTTAGGTCAAGACCACGAGAGTGTGAGATTTTAACCAGATAGCTAAAGTTAGGCATTTAAATTAAACACAGCGAGAGCGCTTTAAAATAAATTAGAATTACTAAGTTTCCAAAAATTATCTCTAAACACTTATGGGCTAGCGAGAGCAGGCATAGGGCTTTAGGGATAAGATCTGAGATAAGACCACGAGAGTGTGAGTTGAGGGTATTTGAACTGGTAACCTCTACCGAATAGATTAAGTAAACACCTTTATAAGCCTAGGTTAGATTGACCCACCTAAGTTAGTATAATTACATACCGACCGCCTTAGTATTATTCTATTAAAACTTAATTTTAATTCCGCCTTTAATATTTTAAAATCAACAAAAAAAAATCGTGACAACCATTCGCCTTAGCTAAACTAGAAGTTCATCTAGCACTAAGTAACCATAGAGTCCCTGTGGATCGATAATCTTAAATAGTACTTCGATAGGCTGTGCACTTGCAGTTAAGATACCGCTAGACACATAATTAGACACGTCTTTAGCCCATCAAGGTTTTGGCGCCGTTGCCGGGGACGCTTAATTTAGTTACTAGTGCACTTTAGGTAGCATTGTCTAGACTCAGGTATCAACTATTTAATTTAATTTCCGAGTGTATGCCAAGTACTCGCTCTAAAGGCGAAGACTTGCAACCTCTAATCCCTGAATCAGAACGCTTCTTACACGTAAGAAGACGTATTTTCGATTACGAAAAAAGTTACAATATTCCAGATCTTCAATTAGATCCGCCTAAACCAGTCGTAACATCAAAGGACGCAGAGATGGCTGAAGAACAGAATCACCCACTCAAGTATTACGCCAGTCCTTCGCAAGCTGAACCGCATTCAAGCATTGTCGCGCCGGCTATCAACCGAAATGATTTCGAACTAAAACCTTCGTTGATATCAGCCGTGCAACAAAATCAATTCGCCGGAAATCCTACCGAGGATCCGAACCTTCATCTTTCGATCTTTGTGCAATACGCAGATACCGTAAAAGCCAATGGAGTTACCCAAGAAGCTATTAGACTACGTTTGTTTCCTTTTTCACTTCGAGACAGAGCAAGAGCTTGGCTTCAATCTCTGCCTTCGAACTCAGTAACTACGTGGGAGGAACTTAAGAGAGTTTTCTTGAACAGATATTTTCCACCTAGCAAGACAGCTATGCTGAGAGCTCAGATCAACGGATTTAAGCAAAGGGAAAGCGAATCACTATTCGAAGCTTGGGAACGCTATAAGGATTTGCTGAGACTTTGTCCACATCACGGATTAATAGAATGGATGGTCATCCATACCTTCTATAATGGACTCTTGTACAATACAAGAATGACGATTGACGCTGCCGCGGGCGGTGCATTGATGGACAAAGAATATAATGATGCTTATGCACTTATCGAAAGTATGGCTCAAAACCATTACCTTTGGGGAAGCGAGAGAGTCGCAACTGAGAAACCAACAAAAGGAGGTATGTACGAAGTGAGTAGTATGGATCAAGTCAATGCAAAGTTTGACCAACTAAGCCAAAAGATCGACAACTTGGCCATAACACCAACAGCCACCGTGGCTGCAGTAACACCTAACTGTGAGTTATGTGGAGTTTCAGGACACGAAGTTTCTGATTGTCAACTATTGACAGGAACTCCCACTGATCAAGTTAATTATGCTCAAGGAAACCCATACTCAAACACATACAACCCAGGTTGGAAAAATCATCTGAACTTCTCCTATAAGAATAACAATGCTTTATACGCACCAGGTCAAGCACCAGCTACACCACCAGGATATCAAAAGACTGCTCCTAATGTCCCTAGAAAATCGAACCTTAAGTTGATGATGGAGAACTTTATAGCTAACCAATCTCAAACAAACAAGGACTTCTTAAACCAAAACATTCACACTAGTGAGCAGATTAAACAATTAGTGAGCAAAGTAGATGCATTAGCTACACATAACAAAATGCTTGAAACTCAGATTTCACAAGTAGCTCAACAACAAGCACCTACTGCTGCACCAGCTGGAGTATTCCCTGGACAACCTCAACCTAATCCGAAAGGACATGCCAATGCCGTAATATTAAGAAGTGGCAAGGAACTTGATGGACCTACCGATCCAAGACTTGACAATCCAGCCATGTACCAAAAACCGGATAAATCGACTGAAGTGGTGAATGATCCAGAAGAAAAGGAAGATGATAATCAAGAGGTAGTGGAGAAAGAACAACCTTATGTGCCTCCACCACCCTATAAACCACCAATTCCGTACCCTCAGAGATTAACCAATTCCAAGACGACGGGTCAATTTAAGAAATTTGTCGAACTTCTGAAACAGTTGAATATTACTATTCCGTTTACAGAAGCTATCACCCAAATACCCTCGTATGCTAAGTTTTTAAAAGAAATCTTATCCAATAAGAAAAAGATAGAGGATAACGGAACAGTTACACTTACTGCCGAGTGTAGCGCCATAATTCAGAATAATATGCCTCCTAAGCTAAAAGATCCAGGAAGTTTCTCTATACCCTGTGTAATAGGAAAATTCGTCATTGACAAAGCTCTATGCGATTTAGGAGCCAGTATCAGTGTTATGCCCTTAACGATTTGCAAAAGGCTAGACATGGGAGACCTAAGACCAACTAAAATGTCTGTTCAACTAGCCGATCGCTCAGTTAAATATCCTGTAGGCATACTAGAAAACGTCCCAGTACGTATAGGACAATTCTACATCCCTACTGATTTTATAATCATGGACATCTCTGAAGACTCCACTACACCTATCATACTAGGAAGACCATTCTTAGCTACCGCCGGAGCTATAATAGACGTAAAAAGAGGAAAGCTGACCTTTGAAGTGGGTGAAGAGAAAGTTGAATTTATTTTAACACAATTCTTACAATCACCAGCTATAGAGGATACCTGCTATCTATTGGACGTAATTGACGAATGTGTAAGAGAAATGGAACTGAAAGAAACTACCTATTCTGAAATAATGAAAATTCAAATCCCTCCGATTTTCGAAGATGATAATTGGCGTAAACCATATCAGGATGATAGTCTAAGCGAAAGTTTAGCACTTACACCGGATCCCATGCCAAGCAAAGATAAACCTACATTAGGATTAAAAACTTTACCTCATAACCTAAGGTACGAATTCTTAGACATTGAATGTAAAAGACCAGTTATAATAAATTCCAGTTTAGGAACTATAGAAACAAAGAAACTTTTAGATGTCTTGAAGAAATATCCAACTGCATTAGGATATAACATATCTGATCTCAAAGGAATATGCCCTTCAGTTTGTATGCATCGTATTCTGCTAGAAGAAGATTGCAGAACCTCCAGAGAATCTCAAAGAAGAATTAACCCGATCCTTAGCACTGTAGTAAAAGAAGAAGTTAAGAAACTACTAGATGCCGGAATAATATATCCAATCTCTGATAGTGAATGGGTTAGTCCAGTACATGTAGTGCCAAAGAAAGGAGGTATCACTGTTGTGAAAAACGCTCAAGGTGAATCGATATTGCAAAGAGTAGTGACGGGACATAGAGTATGCATAGATTATCGCAAACTAAACAAAGCCACTCGAAAAGATCATTTCCCACTACCCTTTATAGATCAAATGTTAGAACGATTAGCCAAGCATTCTTACTTCTGTTATCTTGACGGTTACTCAGGATTTTTCCAAATCCCTATCCATCCAGATGATCAAGAGAAGACTACATTCACATGCCCATATGGAACGTTCGCTTACAGACGAATGCCCTTTGGATTATGCAACGCTCCTGCAACCTTTCAAAGATGTATGATGTCAATCTTCGCAGATTTTATAGACAACATCATGGAAGTGTTCATGGACGACTTCTCTGTATGCGGGCAAAGTTTTGAAGGATGCTTATCAAACTTAGAAATGGTGTTAGAAAGATGTGTAAAACTAAACCTTGTGCTTAACTGGGAGAAATGTCATTTTATGGTCAGAGAAGGAATCGTATTAGGTCACGTTATATCAGACAAGGGAATTGAAGTAGATAAAGCTAAGATAGAAGTCATAAAAGATCTTCAACCCCCTAAAACAGTTCGAGAAATACGAAGCTTTTTAGGACACGCCGGTTTTTACCGACGATTCATCAAAGATTTCTCGAAAATCACTAAACCTCTTACTGGTTTATTAATGAAAGACGCTGAGTTCATATTCAATGAAGATTGTCTTAAAGCATTCGAAACTCTAAAAACAGCCCTCATCACCGCACCAATCATGCAACCCCCTGACTGGAGATTACCTTTCGAAATCATGTGCGATGCGAGTGACTATGCTGTAGGCGCAGTTCTAGGCCAAAGGAAGGAAAAGAAACTTCATGCGATTTACTATGCCAGTAGAACCTTAGATTCTGCTAAGATGAACTACGCCACTACTGAAAAAGAATTATTAGCAGTTGTCTTTGCGCTTGACAAATTCCGTTCTTACCTAGTAGGAGCGAAAATAATCGTTTACACAGACCATGCCGCTATCCGATATCTATTAACTAAGAAGGATGCTAAACCGAGACTCTTGAGATGGATTCTACTCTTACAAGAGTTTGATCTCGAAATAAAAGATAAGAAAGGTACTGAAAATGTCGTAGCGGACCATTTATCTAGAATAGAAGGTATTAAACCCGAACAAGTGTCGATTAACGATGATTTTCCGTATGAACAGCTGATAGCACAAATAGGAAGCGACCTAGTTCAGTTAGACATAAATGAACCAGAACCCATGGAAACAATCCAGACAACTGTAGGACTGCCATGGTACGCTGACATTGTCAACTACCTAGCCGCAGGAGCTCTTCCACCCGATCTAACCTATCAGCAGAAAAAGAAATTCTTTCACAATCTGAAACATTATTACTGGGATGAACCATTATTGTTCAAAAGAGGACCCGATGGAATCTTTCGTCGATGTATTCCCGAAGAAGAAATAGAAGATGTCATTGCTCAATGTCATTCATCTCCTTATGGTGGACATGCAAGCACTTCCAAGACTTGTGCAAAAATCTTGCAAGTCGGCCTATTCTGGCCTAATCTATGGAAGGATGTCCACATCGTTGTTATAAATTGTGATCGGTGTCAACGCACCGGCAATATTTCAAGAAGAGATGAAATGCCTCAAAAAGGAATATTAGAAGTAGAAATCTTTGACGTCTGGGGAATAGATTTCATGGGACCATTCCCATCATCTTTCGGTAATAATTACATACTCGTAGCTGTTGATTATGTATCGAAATGGATTGAAGCTATAGCTTCTCCTACAAACGATACACGAGTAGTAATAAAGCTTTTCAAAAATATAATCTTTCCCAAATTTGGTGTGCCTAGACTCGTCATAAGTGACGGTGGCTCGCACTTCATTTCAAAAATCTTTGACAAATTACTATCTAAGTATGGAGTAAGACACCGTGTGTCAACACCATATCACCCACAAACAAGTGGACAAGTCGAAGTCTCAAACAGAGAAATTAAACAAATCTTAGAAAAGACTGTCGCCATATCTCGGAAAGATTGGTCATCTAAACTTAATGAAGCTTTATGGGCTTATAGGACCGCTTACAAGACACCCATAGGTACTACACCTTTCAAATTAGTTTATGGAAAATCTTGTCACCTCCCGGTAGAACTAGAACACAAAGCTTATTGGGCGATTAGAACTCTCAATATAAACTATAATGCTGCAGGAGAAAAGCGAATCCTAGACATTAACGAATTAGAAGAATTAAGGCTAGACGCTTATGAGAATGCTAAGATATATAAAGAAAGAACTAAGTGATGGCATGATAAACGCCTATCTAGGAAAGAATTTAATGTGGGAGAAGTTGTACTCCTTTTTAACTCAAGACTTAGGCTCTTTCCTGGAAAATTAAAATCTAGATGGTCAGGACCCTTTGAAATAACTAAAGTGTTCCCGAGTGGAGCAATAGAAATTAAGGGTAGGAATAGTGAACCATTCATAGTAAACGGACAACGTTTAAAACATTATCATAAAGTTGAAAATAGAGATTATGCAAATAATCTAAGGCTTTTAGAGTTGTCCACTAATTCCCCTGATTAATCTAAACCTAAGCATTACGTCAGGCTTTTGACGATAAAAACAACGCTTAGTGGGAGGCAACCCATTTACTCATTTAATTATTTAAACTATTCTCTTTATCATTTTGTTATTTATCGTTTTACTATTTATTTATTTGTTTTGTCATTTTATAGTTTTATTTTATATTACTATTATTGCCTTTAAATTATGCATTTCATTTTCTTATTTTTATCTTAAATCACTTTTTACAGATTTTCTAAAAGTCTTTTCCACTTTCCTTCTCCCCCTGATTTGTTTCCTCCATATTTGCACTAACCATGGCTAACCAACCAAGAAACCATATGGAAACCAAATTTAGAGGTAGAAACCAAAGAATGAAGTTTGAAGAATTATCACAGAGGCAAATGGATTTGACCCTGTACCCGGATGATCAGACTATGGAAACCCTAGGTATACATGATAACATCCTGTACTTGTTTAACCGACTTGGATGGGAGAATGCATTGATCCAACATAAGTTTGTGACTTACCGCGAGCTCACCCTTGAGTTCCTTAGCTCCTTAGTTTACCTACCTGAGCGTAGTTTCGGATTCAGGAAAGGATTTATCAGTTTCCGCCTATTTGGAATAGAATATGACTTTAACCATAAAGAACTAGCTGACTTGTTAGGATTCCCTAGTGGACCCTTTGCTTTTACTACCACACAGGTAGAATTGATGGACATTGAGCTAGATTTCTTTTGGGGAACTTTAACCGGAAACTACCACCCTGAACCAAATAGCATGAATAACGATGAGATCCATAATCCTGCTCTCCGTTACTTCCATAAGATCCTTGCCCACACCTTCTTTGGAAAAGAAGAAAACATTATCGGAGTCTCTAAAGATGAGATATTCATTATGTCATGTTTCACAAATGGACAGCCTGTTAATGGTGTACCTTTCATGATGCAAACCTTCACCAGTATCCAAGAAGAACCTGAATTACCTATATTAGTAGGAGGTCTTGTAACCATGATTGCTGATGCCTTAGGACTTAGGTACCAATTGCACAGGTGCAACCGTTTAGGTACCATCCGTCCTATGAATCTTAACTTCTGCTTTAATCGACATATCATAAGGAATTTAGGACATCCACCTTTTGAGTACCTAATCCGGAATGAGGTAGTAACCCTGTTCACACTGCCAAACCATGCTAGAGTAAGTGTTCACAATAAGGATAACTGGCTTTATGAGTTAACCCCACCTGATTATCCATCCACTCCTGAAACACCTCAGTCTTACAAGATAAAAGATGATATAATGACCGATGTCGAAACTGACCCTGAGACACCTCCTGGTTACCATGACATTGACCACACTGATGAAGTTATTGAAACCCCTGAAGTGAATCAAGGAGTTTATGCTAACAACTTACAGAATATCATGAACACTCTTGAAGCTTACCAAACTGATATAAATTCATTTAAGGAAGACATTAAGAGCATGCGATTGGACATTATAGGTTTGACTGACATAACCTGTGAACAATTCTATCACTTGAACTCCGCAATCGAAGATTTGAAGAAACGCTTTTGAAAATGCTATAAGTGATTTAGTTTATTTTTCTCATTGTTTTCGTTTCTAGTTAGATTTATTTTTCGCAAACAATTTCGTACCGTATTTTCATTTATGTAATTTCATTTTCAATTACCTTATGCAATGCACTTCTAATTCCAAAATTTCTCCATTTTAATCAATTTATATATTTTTCATTCTATGTACTGTTATGCTTGCATTTATTCCTATTATATAAAAATCTCTCATGCCATGCAAGTTAGCAAAGTAATATGTTGAAATAAATTATTATATGGTGTTTAAATGTAATATTGAGTGAGAAGTGAAGAAAATAAATTATTATAAAATATGTGAAGCATAAGAAATAGTGTTTTCTGGAAATTATTCAACGAAACATGCTCTCACG
Organism: Lathyrus aphaca; assembly: GCA_963966055.1. Taxonomy (NCBI): domain Eukaryota; kingdom Viridiplantae; phylum Streptophyta; class Magnoliopsida; order Fabales; family Fabaceae; genus Lathyrus; species Lathyrus aphaca. Next base: position 75,701,398 of record OZ014519.1, read on the forward strand.
GTCGTCACACCCCCCTAACGATCGTGACGTGCTCATTTAGCGTGTCACGACCGTCACCTCCCTGTCACGACCGTGACAACCCTAAATATAGGATTCGTGAGAAACAGAACTGTTTCTTTTCGTGACCTCTTCTTCTTCTTCCTCCATAACTTCCAAAAACCACCCATTTTCTCCATAACTTCCGTAACCTCCCATTACCAAATTAAAACTCATTAACCCCCATTATCACCACACCTATCACATTCTCACCTTCCAATATTTATTCCGAATCATTATTTCTCTCATTTTATCACTTTTTCACAAATATCAAAAATCTTCATCTTTCACTATAGCTCTTGCATGCAATGGATACTATTCAATTTAGAGAAGGTGATGCTGGAGAAACCCAGAGAGAAAGATTTATCCGATTCCAGAACCGCGGTTTGCAACCTACGCGTTATATCGACACTGAATGCTTGAGAGAGCTCGGAATGCTCAACAGTGTCAAGAACCTGCTTAAGAAGGTTAATCTGTGGGTTCTATGCAGTCAACCTCAACCAACATTCGAGTTGCTGACACTGGAGTTCCTAAGCTCGTTCTGTTACATCACCGGTTCCGGTTCTCAGAGTCAGCTCACCGGCGTGGCTAAATTCAGATTGTTTGGCCGGGAGTTTGAACTTTCGCAAACAAGGATAGCCGAGTTGCTAGGCTTCGCTCACGGGAATGAAGCTCACCTCCGCGTGCCGGATAATTTTAGTGAAACCGCTTTCACTTTATGGCACGACATAACCAATACCCGTGCCTCAGCCTTCCAAAGCCTCAATGCTACACACATCCACAATCCGGCAATCCGTTATTTCCACCGATTCATTTGCAACACCATATTCGCTCGAGAAAGTAACCATAAGCTCAACTCCAAGGAGCTTCTGTTCTTGCATTGCGCTCTAAATGACGAGCCGATCAACGCTGCCCCGTTCATGCTTTCTCACATCCAGGATATTGCGCATAGAGGCTCCACCCCATTCTTCATTGGCGGCATTGTCTCCGCCCTCGCCTTTCAGTTAGGGCTCAGTGACTTGCTCGACAATTTGGATGGCATAGCCGCATAATTCCTCACCAAGAGTTATTGCAGGTCCGCTCACCTGATTGCGCAGCGAGAGGATGGCAGGTATAGCCCTGTTGTCCATGGCACCATTTTTCACCATATCATTCTGCCGTCCCGCGACCGCATCGACCCATCCAGCCGAGCCAACTGGCTCTTTATTTTACCAGATGCTTCCGACCATGCCCCTATTCATGATGATCAGGCAGATCCTCCAGCGGATGAGATGCAGGACGCTATGGATGCAGCTGAGCCTGTCCAGGATATTCCAGAGTCATCTACCCGACAGCCTCCTGCACAGGATTTCACTCTTGAGGACGTCCTCCGTGCGATTCATCAGTAGAACCAGATGAACGCCGCACTGGAGCGTAGGCAGAAGGAGCAATATGATGCTTTACTCCGCACTATTGCAGCAAACCAGGAAGCTACTAATGAGAAGTTTGGAGAAATTTTCAGCGAGCTCGAGGCCTTACGCATTGATATCACTGCTGTTACCGGTACCGGTTCTGATCCTGAAGCGACTCCTACCAGACGCTCCCGCACCAGAAGCCGACCCCGCGGTCCTCAGCAGCCATAGTTTTAGTTTTGCTTATGTTTGTTTTTCGTTTTTGTCGTTTGTACTGTACTTTTACCGCATTTATATCACAACATTGAGGACAATGTCTGATATAGTGTGGGAGAGGTACCTTTCATTTCCGCATTTTTCCTTTTCGCATTTTCCCATTCCATTGTATTTCTTTTCGCAAGTTAATGAAACGAGCAAATCTTTGTGATATTTTCTTTAATTTCGAACTTTCCCCGTTTATTTAGCCATACCGAAAAAAATCTTTAATTATTCGCATTACCCGACTCGCCTACGAAATCGTAATTAGGAAGCTGAGAACGATTAAACAAGACCAATACAATCTTGACACCTTTGACTTCCCACTTAAGCGATTCCATTCCGATTATCGTTACGAGTACACCTTAAGTTTCAGTTCAAAAGTAACCCCTAGTAGTTTATACTAGCAGTCAGCACCGTCTGAACACAAACCACGTGGGGAGCCGATGAATATAAGCGTTTGATGCCTAATCAATAATGATCCTTCATATCTCGATACAAATGAAAAGAAATTGCACCAAAGTACACGGTCGCATATAAGAAACGAGAAATATGAGAAGGAGTCCATTGCGGGTTGGTTCAGAGGTACTGGTTCTGAACTTGGTAGGGCGTGCTACGGCTCGATACCCCACAACCTCCAAATCGGATAATATATGTAGGGTTACCGCACTCGTGTACCAGACCCCGTGCTTAAAAAGGATCAAAGTCGCTAACCGGCTACTCCACTACGTGCGTGCTAAGGCAAATGGCTTAATGTGATTGCGCTAGAATGAAACCGGGCGAAATAAGATTGAAAAACTCTAGGTGAAAACGTAAAGAAATTTCTGATTGTTTCGATTAACAGGAAGTCGACGACATAGCTTGTTGCTTGTGTCATTAGTGTATCGTTAGTGTTCTATCAAAGTACCGGTTTATCCGACAAAACGATCCTTCGTACGGTTTGTTATGAGTATGCGTAAATAAAAACTTGTCCAGCGATTTTCAACCGACTATTTGCTTGAGGACAAGCAAAGGTTTAAGTTTGGGGAAGTTTGATAACGAGAAAATGTATCGATTATATTGCTAAGTTTCATTGACGTTTTATCGCATAATCATCGTTTTAACACTCGATTCCTCGAGTTTTTCTTACTATTTTGCAGGTACATCATATATGGAGCTAAATCATGAATTAAGAGCAAAAGGAACAAAAACAACCATAAAAAGATGAAGAAATGAAGAAGCCTACAGAACTGCATAATTTGTTGCACTCACGGTCGTCACCAAGGTGTCACGACCGTGACACCCCAAATGAAGCCATCACGACCGTGATCACATTGTCACGACCGTGACACTTAAAATGCAAGGGACACGAGCGTGAAGACCTTGTCACGACCGTGACAAGTGTAAAAGTAGGTTATTGACTGAGACCACGTCAAAACCTTACGTGAAGAAGTTTTTGCCTATTTTTTAGCCACGTTCCTATATTTCCTCCACTGTTTCAGCAAGGCCCAATGCAACAAGTCCAAATTTCAAGCCCATTAATTGTTCTATAAATAGCACAAGTTTTATGAAGAAAGGACAGAGCATTTTTTCTATCAATTTCCTGCGGAAGCTCTGCCGATTTATTTTACGACCCTTTCTATTTCAGCATTATTTTCAGTTTTTCATTCTTATTGTATCCAAACCCAACATATAACAATTTCCAACATCAGGAAATTGTTATACATTTACTTGTTTCTAAACCTTCAGAATTTGCTTTATTTTCGATTTCCGCCAACTCCAAGCTTTCCGGTCTGTGGAAGAAGGAGTCTGCTATAGTATTGTTAACCAGGTTTTTATTTTATTGAAATTTTAATATTTATGTTGTTTATTTATTTTTCTGCCATGAATATTTTGTTTATTGTTTTTCTGTCTCTGTCTGGTTCAACAAAAATGAGTAGCTAATTACCTTAGGGCGGTATGTAGTTAAAACAAACTTAATCGGTAAAATTTAACCATAGGCTAAAAATAATTAATAACTTAACATTCTGGCTGATACTTTTTAATTAAAATCGACCTTTTCGTTACGAGAGTAAGGAAAGAGTATTAGGTTAGGTCAAGACCACGAGAGTGTGAGATTTTAACCAGATAGCTAAAGTTAGGCATTTAAATTAAACACAGCGAGAGCGCTTTAAAATAAATTAGAATTACTAAGTTTCCAAAAATTATCTCTAAACACTTATGGGCTAGCGAGAGCAGGCATAGGGCTTTAGGGGTAAGATCTGAGATAAGACCACGAGAGTGTGAGTTGAGGGTATTTGAACTGGTAACCTCTACCGAATAGATTAAGTAAACACCTTTATAAGCCTAGGTTAGATTGACCCACCTAAGTTAGTATAATTACATACCGACCGCCTTAGTATTATTCTATTAAAACTTAATTTTAATTCCGCCTTTAATATTTTAAAATCAACAACAAAAAATCGTGACAACCATTCGCCTTAGCTAAACTAGAAGTTCATCTAGCACTAAGTAACCATAGAGTCCCTGTGGATCGATAATCTTAAATATTACTTCGATAGGCTGTGCACTTGCAGTTAAGATACCGCTAGACACATAATTAGACACGTCTTTAGCCCATCAGCTAGGTCACCATGTTGAAGAAGAAGGCAGGAGGCCGACGGAGGGTTTCGATGACTCTGTTCTTATTTGTTTGGCTTTTTATTTTTTTATGTTATGTTGATTAAGAAGAACATAAAACAAGTCCATAAGGAAATATTGGAAAGGAATTGCGGATTTCAAGGGGATAAGGGATTAGAGTAATCTGATTTTGATGTTTTGGTCCATACCGGCGGTGACACTTGTCACCGTCCGGTAGGACCTTCTGTTCCATTCATGCGTGGACACCTCCACCATAATAGCATAGTCATGCGCAGCTTGGGCCTAGCCAGGTGCTGTTCGCACCTCCCTCATGTCAGCCCAGTCCAATTCAACATAAATTCCTTACTACCGCACCTCCCTCAATTTCTTTTATTTCTTTTTCCTATTTTTTGTTTTCATATAATTCAGTTTGCTTTTAATTCATTTAAAAATAGTTCTATTCATCCAAAAATCCCAAAATAAATCATGAGTATTCCTTTATGTTTCTAGTTTTTTATCACATTTTTATTTTATTTTTTTCATTGATCCACGTGCCAGGAATAATTCACCAATGTGCATAGCTTCTTTTGCTTCTTTCCTTGACCAGTCTGTCTTGTTTATTTTCTATAGCTATCAATATTTTGAGTTTTGATCCCATTCTTTTTGCATTGTGTTCCTAAGATCTTGTAGTTTTCATGTGATTTTTCGAAGAATTTTTAGAAAATTATTTCTTGAGTTTTGGTCTGGTATCTTGTGATGTAAGTTTTCTGTCCTAACTTGTGTTTGTACCTTCATTTGGCCTAGTTCCTTTCTGAATTTTTGCAAGTCCTTTTGGAAAGTTGATATAATGTGTTTTAAGATCATTTGGTTTCAGTTGTAGAATTTTTAGATGGCTGGTTGTTTATTTGTGGATTTTTGTTCTCACCTTGTCCCATTTTGCTTCTTTTGGTTTATTAGATCTCTTATAGGCTTAGAAGGGCACTTGTGCCAACTTCTTCTTCTCATTTGGGGTTCCTTTGGGGTGTGGGTACCTTCCTGGTCCTAGGATAGGTCTTGTTTCTTCTGAATTTTTAAGTTTGCTTCTTATTCAAGTCATTTGTTTCTTTAAGTGTTTAAATTCCATCTTTTGATTCCGTTGCTTTTATTTTGACATTGTTTGGTATTGTGTGACTTTTCTCTTCATCTTGCTGGCCTCCTAAGCCATTCTTCATATCATTTTGATTCTGGTTTTGAACTTTGTGCTTTTATTTTGTGTGTTTTGCATTACATCTTTCATAGGTGCGCACTTGTTTCCATATGTATTCATGTTGCCTCATTTTAAGTCATAAGTCTCTCATTTTCATTTCTTTGAGTTGAATTGGAATTAGGCATTTATTCATTTCATTTCACTTCTGATTGTTGGATGATGTCATGTTAATTTTCTCATTTTTTTTGTTCACTTGTGCATACTAACCTTGCAGGGGCTATGGTAAGTGTGAGATGTGGGAATTGAGTTCCACATCTCTAGTTCTTATCTCTTCCTTTTATGTTTATGTGAACTAACCCTCTTTTGTTGGGCCTAGGCCTTTCTCATCCCTTCTTCTATCTTCTTCTTCCTTCTTCATTAGGATAGAAACCTCATTAACCCTTAGGATATCCATGCATGTTAACACTTAGGATTATCTTTAGTCCCCTTTAGAATTTTTCCTTTGAGATCTTTTGGCGCTCTCTCTCTTCTCATCTTCAAACTTAATTTTAATTCATTTAATAAAGGTTGAGTACTTTCATGTGACATGAGACTTTGCTATGAGATGCTCACATGCGTTCCATTTCGGGGCGAGGTGTGAGTCATCACTCGTGGTGGATAGGTCTTAACATGAGTACCTCACAAAGAAAAAGTTAAAAAACACTTCTTAATCATAAAACCACAAAAACACTTAATAATGGTAATAGGCCAGTGTACTTAAGCCTTCACTTGTGGGACTAGCTTTGGGGATTTCCTCCATAGATAGGTGTGCCTCTTGCGCATTCCATTTCGGGATGATGTGAGATGTACACATCCCATCGAGTAAGACTCGGGTACACTTACCTATGCAAACCTTCACTCATAAAAGCTTCTAAAAAACACAAACAAACAATAAGCGTCTTTCCTTCGGGAATTCTTTTCTCACCTCATTCGCTCCGTACGCGAACTTGCTCCTACTTGTCACTTTGCAAGACGGTTACGCACTCGTCGTCCGAGTCTGCAACACCTGAGCAATGGCATAGGCAGTTCAAGCCTTTAATTCACAAGCAATTTCTTTTCTACCCTTAGTTAGGCGAACTACGTCGACTCTGATCCTCATTATCCCGATGAGGTACGTAGGCAGCGGGGTAGGGCCCGTTCGAGCACATTCTTTATTTTCCCTACATTTCCCCCTCTTTCTTTTCATTCTTTTTTCTTATTCCTTTCTCATTTCAATTCCTTTTTCATTCCATTTCCAGTTAGCGGTTCATTTGTTCAGCAGCATATTATTTCTCACCCCTTGAAACAGTTTCTTTTGCAAGCGTGGATCCCGTCGGGTACGACGGACGATCTGGGTGCTAATACCTTCCCAGGTCGTAACTGACTCCCGAACTCAGACTCTTTGGTTCGCAAGGCCTTGTCCTTTCCTTCTTTCTCAGGTTTGTGCAACATTACCTTTCCCATTCATTCGGGATAAAAAATGTCTGGCTGGCGACTCTACCTTTTCCGCGCCACTTTCGCGTTTGTACCAGGATGGAAAATTTATAGTATTTTCAAAGCTATCCAACTGGTAATAATGACCTAGGATGCTGGCGACTCTACCTTTTCCGCGCCACTTTCGCGTTATGCTAGAGTGGGAGTTGTTGAGAATCCCAACATCCTAGGTCATTATTACCAGCATTGGAAGTTATGGCGCCAAAAGTGGAATCATGACGGATGTTGCAGGCTATCGCAATCCAAAAGAAGTCTTTATGTTTAGAGCAAATCCAAAAAAAACGTCAAAAAGGAGTTGGTTCGACCCAACCATGGAAGAGGAAACATGACAATGGGTCGACAAATAGAGGAAGCAAGGAAATGTCCACCCTATGGAAGGAAGGCGTCGAAGCATTTCGATGCTACCCTAGAACCATTATGTCTGAGACCTTTCGACACGCCATTCAGAATGCTATGAAGAAGCTGCTCAAGGAAGTGGGGCAAAGTAGTGGGCAATTACCATGAGAGTAGGGTGACAGGTGTTAACATCAGAGAGTGTGGTGACAGGTGTATATTTAAGTAGATTTCATTTTCATAATTAAAGATCACATTTCTTTACATTGTAAAAGGGACACACTTAAAGTACCAAGCGTTAAGAGAAACGAGTTAACCCCCTACACAAAATGTATGATAACGTCCAAACACTTATCTTTTCAAGTCATTTTAATTCAGAGCAAATTTTAATATTTGTCTTTGCTTTATCTTTTTTCCTGCTTTTGTTTATTGTCCCTTTTATTTGAGCATTCCGCAAGCGTTTGCATAAATAGGAAAAACACACAAAAAACCTTTCCATCTTACACTATATAAGTCCATTGTATATTTAATCGGACAGAGCATTCATGAGACTCGTTAGGCCGGTCCCGTAAGTAAACCTTTTGGAAAGGAGGCCAGCGACTTGTTTGCGCAAAATCCACGTGCGAACAGGAGGAAATCGCCAAACTGACGATATCACAACAAGCTTCAAATTTCACTCTTGGTAATGCTTTAGTCATCATATCATAACCATTATAATCTATACGAACTTTAGCTAACTCCAACAATTTAGCATCCAAAACATCATGTATCCAATGATATCTCACATCAATGTGTTTTGACCTATTATAAAAAGTCAGATTCTTACCAAGATGAATAGCGTTTTGACTATCAACAAATAATGTAAACCCCATTTCTACCCGACTTTATAATTTTAAATCAGAGTTATAAAAATTTACCAAAACATGGGATATCACATTTTCAACTTTAAAAATCAAATAACAAAACTTCATTAATGATCATGTTTCACAAATTGCGTAGCGGATTCAAAAAAATTTGCAACTTTAAAACAACTTCGAGTATATTCAACATCAAATACTTCAACATGGTTTTCAATATAAAACAACTAAAACGAGTTCCTAAACTAGATAAAATCCACAAAAACAAAACATGCGTTCATCCCCCTGAAGTGTTATGTATCAGAGCGACAAACACCGACTTGAGACGACTATGTACTCGAATCTTGGTTACATGCACGTTACCAACAGAGGGCGACATTCAAATAGAAGGAGTGAGATATCGAATAACATAAGCAGGAGTATGATAATCAATACATAAGCAAGAATTCATATAATAACCCACTTCACACAACAAGCAACATCAACGTACAACTTACAACCAAATCAATAAATAATAACATATATACAATGCAACTCAAATGCGACTCAACTTAGATATGCATGTGGTACCATTTGGAGTAAACTCCCAACTTGAAATCTTGCCAGGTTATCGAGGCATCAATAACTTATTTGCCAATCCAGGCCAACTTGAATCGAGCATTTGCTCCAACTTGAAAATATGCAAATGAATGCAACTATGAATGGCATACAACAACAACAACAACATAATCAACAACTTAACAACACAAAAACGTGAATCAACGTTGGTCAAACGACCCGCAACTTAATAATTTTCCCCAAGATCGGGACAACACAACTTATAACAACTTAATACAACTTCAACATGGAAAACGACTAATTACGGCTTAATCATTTAGATTCCTTAATTAATTATTTTTAATCCTCAAATCTTCTATAATCAACTTATTTTATCCCTACTTACAGTATAAGCTCGACTCAACTTGAAACAGATGAGAAAACATGACTAATCGCTAAAAACTGCATTTTTCTGCACCCACTCTGCCCATATGCGTAATTCCTCACTCTATACGCGTAATGGCTTGTTTCTCTCCACCTCTTATGTGTAATTCCTCACCTATTACGCGTAATGCCTGTGTAACTGGGATGTGTTATGCGTAATGCCCTTCATGTTACGCGTAATACCAGACCTGTTACGTAAAACACCAGAATGCATACAAAACTTACTTCTGCTACGAATTACACAAGTTCATCACTCCATTCAAGCCTAATTAGGTTTCTACATCTATTTTATACTCTAAATCTTCTATATCGATTCATCTATTAATTTCTATGACTGATTTTATGAACCCTAACCTCTTCCTCTACATGGTTTTCCTGCAACAACCAGTCCAACAACACAACAACAGATACAACAACGATTACAACAACAGAAGCAACTCGCATAGCAGCAATACAACAAGAACAACATATCATACATACCATATCCATACAAAAACGCAACAACTAATCATACAAAACCCAACCTACATACGGATTATCTAATCTCATTTATGGAATTCGAACCCCACCCTTACCTTGGATTGAAGGCAACTTGAATTCACAGCAAAAATCTCCGCGAAAATCCTCAACCTAGCCTCTTTTTCATCTTCCTCTGAGACTTGTTCTCTCTTCTTACAAAATTCTGATTTTCTCTAATTAGGTTTTTAGTCTAATTTTACTAAATTATCACTAATCAGCTTAATTACTAATGGGCCTAAAACATCACCCCCAACTTTACTATTCTCACACTACAACTAAGTCCAACTTAATATTATATCATTAATACTTATTTTATTATTCGACTTAATTAATTTTAAACAACCCGAACACGACTTAACCATCAACTTGATACCAACTTAAACAACTTAACGACACAAATGACCAAAAACACCAACCTAACGACAATTAATCGGGAAAATACGCAATATTATTTAATTAAATTAATTAATTAAATATGGGCGTTACAAATAACACATATTTTTATCGAACAAAACCAAGCTCCTACAAAAATTTCTTCAACCATAGTAACTCTTTGTATGCTTCAGTAATTGTAATGAACTTAACCTCTGTAGTAGACAGTGCTACACACTTTTGCAATCGAGACTACCAAGCCACAACTCCCCTTGCAAATGTAATCATGTAGCCTGAATTGGACTTTCTGGAATCAATACCTCCAGCCGTATCAGAATCCGAGTACCCCATTATAGTAGGCTTGTCTACTCCAAAACAAAACCTCACAAAAGTAGTACCGCGAAGATACCTTAAAATCCATTTTGCATCATTTCAATGCTCTCTACCTAGATTTGACAAAAATCTATTGACTATACCAACAACATGTGCTATATTTTGTCTTGTACATAATATTGCATACATCAAACTATCCATAACATATGCATGAGGAACATGTTTAATATTAAAGGCTTCATCTTCACTGGAAGGACTTCGATTAGAACTCAACTTGAAACAAGTAGTGAGAGGAGTGCTTACCGCCTTATAAATTTCCATTTTGAATATTTGCTATAATATTTCGATATAATGTTTGTTTGTAACATCTAAACTTTCTTCTCTCTTTTTTTCACGCATGATTCTAATTCCATGAATTTATTTAGGTGCTCCCATGTCTTTCATGGAAAATGCTCTCCCAATTTCTTGTTTAACCTATTAATGTTAGAAATATTTTTTTCTACAATAAGCATACCATTAACATATAACAACAAGATAATGAAGTCATCATTAGAAAATTTTCTAACAAAGACGCAATGATCTGAAGTAGTCTTCTGGCATCCTTGATCACAAATAACAAACACAAACTTCTTATACCATTGCCTTGGAGCTTACTTCAATCCATATAAACTCTTTCTCAATCTACACACATGATATTCTTTGCCTTTAACTTAACCATCAGGTTGTTTCATGTAGATCTCTTTTTCCAAATCATCATGAAAGAAAATTGTTTTCACATCCATTTGCTCAACCTCTAAATCAAGAGAAGAAGCAAAACTCAACACGGTTCTAGTCGATGACATATTTACAACAAGTGATAAAATATCATTAAAATAAACACCCTTTCTTTGAAGGAAACCTTTCACCACTAATATGGCTTTATATATTTGAAACTTAGAGTTGTTCTCATGTTTAACTCTATAAATTCATTTGTTTTCCAAAGCCCTTTTGGGAATCTTCACTAAATCATAAGTGTATTTCATCCATCCATTTTTATTTTCATCACTTTCCATAGCCTCTTGAAAACACTCAGGTTCACCCACATCAGTCAAGGTCACATACTAATCAAAATTATACCTTGTAGAATGTTATATCTTCCTGTTAGACAACCTAAGTTGAACTTGAGATGATTCTGGAGCTTCACCAAGATTCTCATATCGTGACATATATCTCTCTTCCCTTCACCATCATTAGTTGGAATATTTACCTCATCTTCAAGTTGTTGATCATCAATATAAACATATGGTCATCCATTGTAATCATCGCTACTAATAGAATCCATATTTTGATTGGGTAACCAAACTAGATCAACATTAGACAAATTGATACCTTTCTTGGTGCAGCCTTCTCCACATTATCAATGTCTTCAATAGTTTGTTCTTCCATAAACACCACATCACAGGTTCAAATAAGCTTCTTCCCTACGGAATCATACAACCTGAAACTAAACTCATCTTGCCTATAGGCGATGGAGATACATTGTTTTGACTTTGCATCCAACTTGGATCTTTCATCCTTTGGAGTATGCATAAAAGCCTTAAAACCAAAGACTCTCAAATGATCATACTTGACATTCTTTCCAAACCAATTTTTTTTCTGGAACTTCACTATTCAAAGAAATAGTAGGAATGAGATTAAAAACATGCATTGTTGTGTAAAGTGCCTCACCCCAATAATGATTAGGCAACTTAGCTTCAGAGAGCATACATCTTACTTTCTCGATTAGTGTTTGATTTATCCTCTCTACTAAACCATTCAATTGATGAGTTTTAGTAGGAGTCTTGTTCATGCTACTTTCAATAGTAATAAAATGGTCCATAATACTCTCCATTATTTCCTGAATGAACATATTTCAACTTCTTACCAATCTGCCTTTCAACCAAAGCATGAAATTTTTTGAACTTTTATAACACTTGATTTTTTTTCTTCAAGGCATAAACCCATATTTTCCTGGAGCCATCATCATAAAGGTAACAAAATAAAGGGCACCAATAAAGTATTTGACCTTTAATTGACCACAAACAATAAAATGTACCAATTGAAGCAACTTTTACTTCCTTGAAGGAGGATGTCTCTTAAAAGACACTATAGCCTGTTTACTAGCCATGCAATGAGAACACTTCTCCAAATCTACATTCTTTAGTCCAGGAAGAACATCCTTTTTTCTAAAACATTCATCCCATTTTCACTAATATGACTAAGACTTCGGTTTCACAAAGATGCTTACATGTTGATAGCATTCACATTGTCCCTAACAACCAAAGATTTTGTCTAATACATTTTAGAAAGCTTTTCCCTTCCAGCCACAACCAAGTTACCTTTTTTGAGTTTCCACTTTCCAGAACCAAAGTGATTATCATAACCACAATCATCTAGCATATGCACATAAATCAAATTAAAGCAGGCATTTGGAGCATGTTTGACACCTCTAAGCAACAATTGCATTGACATGTTATTTTGCAAGCAAATATCACCAACACCATTTACCTTAGATAAACCATCATTATCCATCTTCAACACTCCAAAATCACCAGAATTATAAGATGTAAAGAAATCCTTCATTGGTGTAACATGCACCACTTTCAACTATCCACATGCTCTCGTCTGATACAAGATTAACAAACTCATGATCACGGAGAATAACAAGATCATCACTAGTAGGAGTAGTAACACGGTCATCATCTTGATCTTCATGGTCTATTTGTTTAGACTTGCCTTTCTTTCCTTTGTTATCTTTTTTCCACTAATAATAATATTGTTGTACGTGTCCTATTTTGTGACAATAATTACATTCTATATTCTTGTATCGCGATTTGGACTTACTTCTTCTATTCTCTCTACCATCTATTTGGTCCCTTTTTATGACTTCCCATAAAGTTTTTGCATGTGTCTCATTAGCAATATGATTATAAACATTATCTTCTCCATATTGTCTAATAAAACCACATACATGTTGATGTTCAAACTCTCATTCTTCATCAAAAACATAATTCGACTTTTCGGAACTAAAAACTTGTAAATGCAATTTCTTCACAAAGATTAAGTTTTTCATCTTGCCCTTCCATAAATGGTAATTAGAACTATTAAAAGAATACCATCTTCATCTTTGTATTTAACTCCATCATTCAAACAAGTAAAATAGACCTTAATCAACATCTCTTATGCGACATTGATTGGATACTAAGACACAATAATAGACCAATACATATTGGACATAAAATTTCCAAGACTTGTAGGAACCATGAGGATCAACGACAAATCAAACAAATAAAGGCACAGAAAAACATAGATATTTTTAACGTGGAAAACCCCTCAATATGAGAGTAAAAACCACGTGTCATCCATACCAAATAAATAATTCCATTATAATCAATTAAGGGTACAAGAGAGTTTTAAAGTGATTCACAACATAGTGCTAACAACCGCAAATCACAAAGAAAACTAGCTTACAAATAAGAATCAAAAAGTTGAAAAATATTCCCAAATCTATAGCTTTAGTGCGAAGCAGATAACTTTCACATCATACGTTGTTTTGAAATTATGAAAAGTCAAACGTTAGATACATGTGTTACGAATCTGCCCTCTAAATTTGAGCTCGATCCAACGATTAAAGAATCAGGGATCGTCGATTTAGTGAGACTGGTTGTAGAAAAACAAGAATGAGTTTCTCGCCTCTTTTCTCTCTTTTGAATCCTTATTTTCTATTTATCTCTCTCAAACCTAAATTGATCCTCTCCACTTAAATAAGTGAGACAAATGGGCTAATCATATTTGGGTCTTTCTCCTTATAGGAAGGGATCACAAACTCAATAGAAGAACCCCCTACAACATATTTACGAGAGAATGTGATCACAAACTCTAGAACCGGTCTCGAATTTGGAGTTGAATCTGTAACACCCAAATAATTCCCCACAAAATTACAATTTAAAATCAGAGTAGTCAAAATGTATAACAAAATTCGAGTGTTACATTCACTTCCAAAATACGGCTCAACTAATACGTAACACAAATAGTACACTTGCAGCGATAATCTCAAAGGAAAACATAAAAATAAAGGTTCAATAACATCATATTTTTTTCTTAAAAAAATAAACGAGGAAATGTCAATTGTCGTTCCCGATACCTCAAAGTACGTATCAGAGTCTACTCTTCTAACGTAAAATGCACCGACTTCACCGACAATGGACTCTAATATTCCCGATCACCTGCACGTTACCAACATAGGGTAACATTCAAATTGAAGGGGTGAGATACTTACACCAACAAAAGAGAAAAATAATACAAATAAAATCTAAGTATCATCAAGTGTTCACCATTTCTCATCCATCAACAAATTAAACACTCACACCGAAACACCTAACAATACTATGCATACAAACAACAATCAATGTAAATGAGACTCCATCAGACTCCATGCATGTGGTGACGATCCCTGTTTCAGGATCCAATTCCCGTCAGAACTCTCGACCCCTATTTCATGGTCCAGTATGATCCCTCTTTCATGATCACACCTATGACCCCTGTTTCATGGTCACGTATGATTCCTATTTCATGACCGCACCAACAACAATTCCCTTTGGAATTCGGATGGAGATTGTAACCCTACCTTAGTACACCATCCACAACTATGCACATGCCATGCACCATCAATGACAATATTCAATGTCTACAACAACAACCTCATGCAACAATATCAACTACAACATATAACAACAACAAATAACAACATCAACAACATGTAACAACAACTCCAACAACATATAATAATAACTATATCATGTAACAACAACAACAACATATAACAACGTCAATGTACATATATACATGTTAACTCATGTTACTACAATGTTATTTTCAACATTCTGCAAAACAAGAACGTAACCCCTCAATACATGCCCCTAACGTCACTACATCAATCCCAATCCACTAGTGTATGAAATAAAGGGTTGTATGGAATTTTTCAGAATAAAAATAATTTATGTTCACTCCAGGTCTCGCTAAGCGACCTTTCCACTCGCTAAGCAACCTCTCCACTCGCTAAGCGCGTGAGCTTTTGCTTGGAAGGGTCAAGATTTCTCAAATGCTCGCTAAGCGAGAAACGCGAATTCTGCAGAATTCCTCTACGAATTCAGCCCAATTCTGCTGCGATTTCTCCTTTCTAAAACCCTTCTTAATCCTAGAAAAACACATAAAATCATCCATACGATCCATTCCTATTACAATTAATCATCTAATATAAATAGTTTCAACAATTTCAACCATTCCTAATCGTTCTATAATACTTTTCATCAAATTTTTCTCCAACTTTATGGATTCTCACTTAACAATTCTATGCACAATACTCGTATTATAATACCCTTAGGAGATAAAAGAAATTCCACCTTACCTTAATTCGACGGACGGTTTAAATTAAATAATTTAAGTAAATAAACTAGGGCGTTACAATTCTCTCCCATTAAGAATGTTTTCGTCCTCGAAAAATTACCTGATGTGAATAAACTCGAATACAACTCTCGCATCTTACTCTCCAATTCCCAAGTCATGTTCCCACCGGCAGCTCCTCCCCATACCACCTTTACGAGAACAATTTATTTGCATCTCAACTGCTTTACCTCGCGATCATCGATACGTTCTGGTTGTGCTTCAACTGTATGATTATCTCTTAGCTCAACTTCATCCATCGGTATCACATGTGACGGATTCGGAACATACTTCCGAAACTACGAAACATGGAATATATCATGCAAATTAGATAATCGCGGTGGCAATGCCACTCTATAAGAAACAAGTCCAACTCTTACAGAAATCTGGTATGGACCAATAAATCGAGGAGTAAGCTTTCTTGACTTCAAAGCTCGCCCAACACCGGTCACCGGAGTAACCCTAAAAAACACATGGTCTCCTTCTTGAAATTCAAGATCTTTCCTCCTCTTGTCGTGATAAATCTTCTTCCTGCTCAGTGAAGTTCTCATCTTATCTCGGATCAAATTCACCATCTCAGTAGTCTGCTGCATGATATCAGGTCCAAGTACAACACTTTCGTCGGAATCATGCAAACATAAAGGTGTTCGACATCTTTGACCATAAAGTGCTTCAAAAGGCGTCATTGTGATACTAGAATGATAACTGTTATTATAAGTAAACTCAATCAACGACAAGTGACTATCCCAAGTGTCACACCCCAAATTTTACCCCTAACTGCTCGCATCATACATTGCATTTAAAAGAAATTCCAAGACTTTTTCCTTTTTGTTGCTCCCTTCTCATTTTCAAGTTACTCATTGAATTTATCTTTTTTATTTATTTCTTTTCACTTACAAGCTTCCATTTTTAATTTAATTTCTGTTTCTCATTTCTAACCTTTTAATTTATTTTTGTATTTTATTTTCAATTTCTAATTCTAATTCTATTTCTTTATTCTATTTTCAACTTCCTATTTTTAAAATTTTATTTCAATTTCTATTACTAGTTTTTAGTCATTCTCTTTTCTTTATATATGTATATCCATTTTAAATTTAATTTCTATTAATTTTCAAATTCTCCTTTCTAAGTTTTTTATTGTTTTCTTAAATTTTCATTTCAATTTCTACTTCCATTATGTTTTTTTATTTCTTTTTTTTTCAAAAAAAAAAAACTGTTTCTTTTTATTATTATTATAACTTCCAATTACTAGTTAGCTTTTTTAGTCATTCTATGTTTCTCTTTTTCATTCATATCCATTTTAAATTTAATTTCTACTCATTTTTCAAATTCTCACTTCTAAATCAATTTTTGATCTCTTAAATTTTCATCTCAATTTCCACTTCCAAAATTTGCCCTCCACAAGACAAGTCATTGTGTACTAAGAAGCTCACAAGGTTCACAAGACATATCATGAGGCTCACAAGATTCACAAGGTTCACAAAGTTCACAATTAGTCAGAAGATTTGACATTTCTCACAGACAATGCATCCTCCTAAGCAATGCATCCTAAACTAGGGTTTTGACTTTAATCAGGCTAAATGGACTTCTAAGACTTCAAGTGAGCTTCATAACATCTTATATGTGTTCAAGAATCCCCATGACAAGTTTCAATACTTTTCCCAAAGGTTTGCTCAGTCAGATGATCAGATAAGTTAAAATCAGTTAAAGCAGTTAAAAAGTCAAACTGAGGTCAACTGTGGTCAAACCAAAGTCAAACTTCATGATTTTTTGCCAACATCAAGTATATGAAGTAAAATTCATCATTTGATCAAGGGTTGATCATGATTCTTCAAGGAGATTTCAGATCATCAAGAATCAGGGGTTTCTAAATTAGGGTTTCCTCAGGAAAATTCAACTGAACTTTGACCAGCCATAACTTTCACATGCTTCATCAAATTTTTTCCATCCAAAGCTCATTTTGAAGGAAATTGAATTCTATACAACTGTGTCTCACAAGCCAAGCCTAAAAATGCTTCATTTGGAAGGTATGAGCTAAGACATTATAGGTCCTTTTGAAAGTCAACAAAAAGTCAACAACTTCAAAAGAGTATAACTTGAGAATGGTAAAAGATATGGACATGAAACTAATGGGGTTGGTTAGAGGACTATTTAAGCTTTCCAAAATGTCCAAGAACACCCTCATATCATTAAAATTGAAGGATTTGTGCCCTTGTAAAGTTGGGAAATTTTAGGGAAGTTTATGAAGCAAATAAGGCCTAAAATCAAATTTTTGCTAAATGAGCCCACCAAATTGCCATCCCATCTTTATAAAAACACCAAGCACGACCCAACCCACTTATTTTCTGATTTTTATTTTTTTATTTCATATTTATTTGAATTTTATTCATTAAAATACCATTTAAATTGAAATAAAATATAAAATCAAATATTTAAAAAGGGATTTTGCTTCTAGAAAGTCATAAACATTACTTGGATTAGATTGATACACAAGTTATGAAGATTGTCCCAAAATAGCAATGTTAGATCAAATAATATTCAAATTTTAAGGCATATCTTTCTCAATATTCAAATGATCCAAAAGTCCAAAGAGTGCTAGTTTTTTTTGACCTAATTCAGTTCACATATAAGTAAAGAACATAACACAAGTGAGAGACACGAATTGGCAGCCTCAAGGATAAGTTTCACAAATTCAAAGTTCATCAAAAATTTGAAATTCGGATTCTAACTTTTTGTGGTTTTTCAGGTGAAATAAGGACATCAATCTCTTCCTTGAACATCACTGATCATGTAGCAATAGTCATATGCATCCCAAACTCAAAGAATTGATCAAACCGAATCAAACTTTTCACACTTTCATGAATTTCTCGTTCTCATATATTTGTGTAGTATAAATCAAATTTGATCATTGTTTCGTGTTTGTAATAAGCTGGTGATTGTTTCTGGGCAAGTTAATTTGAGTTTTGGTACAGGTTTGAAGAATGGCCATTGTTAGGGTTTAAGGCCTCCGTTTAGGGTTTCACCATTTAGCCCAAATAAATGATTTCTAAAGACGTAGAAGAATCGTACACATCATTAGGAATACAATGCCATCATTAATTTCATGAAATTTCACTGTTTGGATAGAGTTTGTGATTCGCAGGTTTAAAAGGGCAAGAATAATCGCAGGAAAAGTTGTAGATAAATTCGCAGGAAAACCTGCGAATCCAAGGTTGAAGATGAAGATCTTCGCGCGCTTCAGATTTTTAAATTTTGATTTATATATTTATTGCATTGTTTGTATTTTATTTCACAGGATGATGAGTGGCCTGGTGGTTGGTACACGCATGAGAGAAGCCAATGACGTGGGTTCGAACTTGTCCTCACCTATTTTTTTGATTTAAATTCCATTTATTCTTCAGGTTTAAAATATAAGAATTGTTATCCATCCACAATCACAAACGCGCGCATGGCCTGGTGGTGTTAGTGTTGGTCCAAGAGAGAGAGAGCCTAGGGCATGGGTTCGATCCCAGCCCCAGGTATGTTTTTTTCATATTTTCTTTTATATTGTTTTTGTTTATAATATATTTAATTAATTTAATTAATGATAAATGATTAAAATAAAATTGTTATATTATTTTCTTGTATATAATTCAAAAACTTATTTTTTAAAAAATTTAAACTTTACTCCTAAAATTATTTAATATTTATTTTATTGTATATTATTAATGTTATATGTTTTTTAGATAAATAATTTAATTAGACTTAGATTAAATAATTAGCCCTAAAATTTTATATGTAAAAAAACCTAATTTTTTTTAAACCTTAATTATCTTATAAATCTTAATATATTTGTTTGTAAATTTTAATCATATATATTTATTTTATAATTATTATATGTAGTTTGTTTATATATATATAAATAATTTAATTAAGTAGTTAACCCTAATTTACTTTTTTTTCTAAACAATTAAAAAACCCTAACTTTATTTTATGAGTTTAATTTCTAATTTTTTTTATATGTTTACTTAATTATAATTAACAAATATTTTTTTTTTATAATATGTATATAAAATTAAATTATTAGAACTATTAATCATATTTATTAGTATATAATATTTACTATTTATTTCTTTTATTAAAACTCTTAAAAATAATTATTTATTTAATTTTGAATTTTGAATTTGTTTCTATATTATATTGTTATACTAACCTTCTTATATTTATTTTTGTTTATTATTACTAACCAATTTATTTATTTACTTATTATGTGCTTATTTATTTAAATTATTTTATTATTATAATGTAATTGTACACATTATGTAATAGTTGTAGAATTATTATTATTTATTTAAATTGCCATGGTTAGTAACATAGAGAGTGTAAACATGTTTGTATTTAAAATTGAATTTAGATCATTAATCTCAAGATAAATATATGAACTTGTACACGCACACACGTAAGTCGATCCTGGATCGCCATCTCACATTCTTAAGGATACCTCTCATGTTGCCTAAACAAAAAGGTCAAGTAAGGTGTAAAGCAAAGTCCCTTCTCTCATATCATCTAGTCCCTTAAAAAATAAAAAGATCAAGTCCCTTCATGGTTGCCTTCGTAAATGATCTTGTCCATTTCGAATAAAAGATGATAAGTCCCTTCGAATTGCTAAATACACCTTACAGTTGCCTAATCACAGATGTCCCTTCATATGTCCCATACAACATCCAAGGTAATGACTACCTATTCCTTAATAATAGGGATAGTCTTACCACCTAAAGGATATTTAAGAACAGAAAAGATTTAACTTAGGGTAGGTTCCTCTTATGTACTTGCTCACCTTTTCAAAACATTTCAAAACACTTCACATTTTCAAGTAATTTTCAAAACAAAGGCTTTATATATATCCTTACATGGATCATTATAAAGTACTTAAGAAAATTTTTAATCACACACTACACTTCTCAAAAACATTTTAAAGTGAGCTAAGTAACTAAGAGCCCATGGATAACCATGGATGTAAAGGGTACTAACACCTTCCCTTTACATAACCTACCCCCCGAACCCAAAAATCTTTTAAGGTCTTTCCTGTTCTTTTATGCCCTTTCCTTTGGATAAAATAAAAGTCGGTGGAGACTCTTGCTATCCGCAACATTTAACTAAAGTCAGTTCTCCCACCGTGTTACAACCCTGCAGATTATGACCAAGAAGCCCTTGTTTTGATTCTTACCAAAAGTGTGAAAACTCCCCACACTACACCAGCCAAAACCTGCAAATAGAAAGTGACCCAAGATGAGTACCAAACCAATGCTAAGGTCATAAACTTCTCCAACAAGTTTGTAGTTGAAAAAATCTTAAAGGAATAAACCCTAAATTTCAATATAAAAATAGGAACATCGCAAAAGAAATGGAGGGGGGAATTCTTTTACAAAAAACGTACAGAAAAACTTCAAAAAATAATAACAGTTTTCACAACCAAAAGATATTATTTTGCAAATCAAAGTTCATCAGTGAACAACAACAATGACTTACCTTTTGCAAACCGAAATTAGTCAAGCCAATTCCTTTCCCAAAATCGCAAACCACCGTTGAAACTCCGAGTCCACCACCATCAAAATCGTCGTCATAACTCGAACCAAATGCGGTGAGCTGTTAAGGGAGCATTTCGTGAAGTCCAAATCGTTACCGCCATCTACCACCGGCCCAACCACACGCGTAAATCACGGAGAGAAACCTGAAGAGTCGATCGTTTCGCATGTAATAATCTCTTCACCGTGAGTAACCTTCCTTTTCCATTTCTTTTTTTGTTGAAACCAACTTGGTGCTTATCGTCGTGTATGATGTTGTTGTTGTTAATTGTTTGGAAAAGCCATGAACGATTTGAGGTAGAGGGAGAATTTAACGAGTTTGAGAGGGAGTTTTCAACGTGAGGGAGCGATTTTGAGAGAAGGGCGGTGGGAGAGTCGTGGCGTGTTGGCATTGGGAGCCGTTCTTCGTTTCGTCTTCTTGTTTCTTCGTCGTTGGTTTTTCTGATTTTTTTTTTTTGAGGGAGTGGCTGTGATAATTGAAATAACCCTAGTTCCCTTTAACATTAACCCAACCGAACCGGGTCGACCCATGACCCGGTCGGTTTCCCCTCCCCACTAACATTTTGGGCCTTGCCTGGCCCAGTCATTAGTAGCTGATAAACACACCCCTGTTTCTTTTTTTAAAGCCCATTTTAGTTTTTATTATTCACTTACTTCCTTTAAGATTTTATTTATGTTGTTGTTTTATTGTTTTTATTTTTGTTTTTTTGTTAAACATTCTAAAGAAAAAACATTCTTATGTTAGTTTTATTATTCATTTTATTTTATTAATGTGTTCATTTATTTTATTTCGATTAACTAATTTATTAGTTAATTTTATAACTCTAATCTATTTAGTATAGTTAGTTTAGATATCTTTGGTCAACCTTATTAACATGATGCATACTTCGTTTATTTATTTAATGCACGACTTGTACAAACAAAAGCGTTATGTTTGGAAAAAATAAATTTAATTTCTTGGTCCAACGCCAAGTTAGCAATTCATGCGCTTATATCTCACACACACGTAAGTCGGTCACCTAGGTGGTCGCCATCTGCACGATATTTATCGCGTCGCAATTAATTAACAAGGAATAGAGCTCCGGAGTCTAGCACTCCGCACGTTCTGGAACAAACCTCACCTGGGCTAGCCCCACGCGTAGTGTTTCGTTTACTCCTACGTTATTAAAGTAAGTTAACCCTAAAACATCTAAAAAAACAAAATAATATCTTAATCGTACAAATTTAAAAAAATACGAAAAACAGAGCCCCGGAGTCTAGCACTCCGCACGTTCTGGAATGGATCGCTCATGGGCTAGCCCCACGCGACGTGGTTCATTCGCCTTTCATATATCAAAATATCTTAATCGTACCAATTAATTTGCGAAAGAATATAGCTCCGGAGTCTAGCATTTCGCATGTTCTAGAATGAATTGCTCCTGGGCTAGCCCCACGCGACGTAGTCCATTCGCTCTTTCATACTTAAAACAACCTAAAACTTACCAACCAATTCAAATCATTTTTACAATTAATCAACGAAAAACAGAGCCTCGGAGTCTAGCACTCTGCACGTTCTGGAATGGATCTCTCCTGGGCTAGCCCCACGCGACGTGGTTCATTCGCCTTTCGTATATCAAAATATCTTAATCGTACCAATTAATTCGCGAAAGAATAGAGCTCCAGAGTCTAGCATTCTGCATGTTCTAGAATGAATTGCTCCTGGGATAGCCCCTGGCGACGTAGTTCATTCTCTCTTTCATACTTAAAACAACCTAAAACTTACCAACCAATTCAAATCCTTTTTACAATTAATCAACGAAAAACAGAGCCCCGGAGTCTAGCACTCCGCATGTTCTGGAATGG
This sequence comes from Lathyrus aphaca, assembly GCA_963966055.1. Classification (NCBI taxonomy): domain Eukaryota; kingdom Viridiplantae; phylum Streptophyta; class Magnoliopsida; order Fabales; family Fabaceae; genus Lathyrus; species Lathyrus aphaca. The sequence continues at coordinate 75,724,637 of OZ014519.1, forward strand.
ATCGCTCCTGGGCTAGCCCCACGCAACGTGGTTCATTCGCCTTTCGTATATCAAAATATCTTAATCATACCAATTAATTCGCGAAAGAATAGAGCTCCGGAGTCTAGCATTCCGCATGTTCTAGAATGACTTGCTCCTGAGCTAGCCCCACGCGACGTAGTTCATTCGCTCTTTCATACTTAAAATAACCTAAAACTTACCAACCAATTCAAATCATTTTTACAATTAATCAACGAAAAACAGAGCCCCGGAGTCTAGCACTCCGCACGTTCTGGAATGGATCGCTCCTAGGCTAGCCTCACGCGACGTGGTTCATTCGCCTTCCGTATATCAAAATATATTAATCGTACCAATTAATTCGCGAAAGAATAGAGCTACAGAGTCTAGTATTCTGCATGTTCTAGAATGAATTGCTCATGGGCTAGCCCCACTCGACGTAGTTCATTCTCTCTTTCATACTTAAAACAACCTAAAACTTACCAACCAATTCAAATCATTTTTACAATTAATCAACGAAAGAACAGAGCTCCGGAGTCTAGCACTCCGCACGTTCTGGAATGCAATCACTCATGTGCTAGCCCCACGCGACGTGGTTCATTCGCCCTTTTGTTTTCAAAACACCCCTAACAAAAGTCAAACACTTTTCTCTAAAGCGAATATTGTTTAAATCATTCTATCTCGCAAACAAGCTAGCGCTTCAACCTCCACCGCGAGTATAAGCCCATGCTTAGCATTAGAATTCATTTTAAACAATTTTTCAATTAAAAAACACAAACCGTAGTCGCACGAACTACGAAGCTCTGACTTTCCCATTGCACAAGGGAATACGTAGGCACGGGGATTTTAATCCTTCGCGAGCACCCTAATAAATTTTTTAATTATTTCTCCGTTTAAATCACAATAATATAAAACTTAATCTTTCTCCGTAATAATAATTAATTAATTTTCTTTTCCCTTAGAACAAACATATTAACAAACATTTAGAAGACAAAGACTAAGATCAACATTTAATCGCATAGTTAGACTAAGAGGTTCCCGTTGAGTACAACGGACGTGAGGGGTGCTAATACCTTCCCCTTGCGTAACCGACTCCCAAACTTAGAATTTGGTTTCGTAAACCATTTCTTATCCTTCCTTTAGGTTGTATCTATATCTCCCATTTCTCTCGTAGAATAAATAGAATTAGGTGGCGACTCTGTTGTTTCTTTCTGCGTCCCATCGCGAGGATCGTATTTTTCGAGGTACGACAGTTTGGCGACTCTGCTGGGGAAAGATAGCTCCATGCTAGAGAGGGTCGAGCCTAACTTAGCTTTATGTGTTTATTTGTTTGATCTTGTCTTTTGTCTTCTCTATGTTTGCTATTTATGTTTTGTTTATTTGTTCTTTTATTCGCTTTCTTTTATTACTTATTATGCTTGATTGTGGGATCTTTGGGGTCACTTTGCAAGTAAAATATGAGTTGTGGAAAAAGAAGAGGGAACATCTAAGTTAGAATTGGATGTTATTAGTGTTAGTCTCCAAGGACTCGCTCTATGAAAGCCTAGCATGAAAGCTCCCCCGGATAGTTAGACTTTTCGTAGATCTTTTCACAACGCAGCTAGCCTATCGCGTGACTGGATTCACAAAAGGGCTGTGATTCTGGGACCCCCTAGAACCTGTGTCAATTTTGGTAGTTGTGTAATGTTAGGCTCCGAGGGCTCGCCCCTTTTTTAGCCTAGCATGAGAACTTCACTCAAGTAGACCTTATCGTTATTATCGTCACAATTCAGCTAGCCTGCGGCGGGGCATTAGTACAATAAATGCATGTGACTTTGAGTTTCCTTAAACCATCCGTAGAAACCATCCCGTGAGTGGGATTTATGGGTAGAAAAATGTAGAACTGATCTCTTACAGCCCACCTATTAAGAAGGTTCCGGATTTACTTGTGACACATTGCATCCTTGCATCCCTGCATCTTTGCATTTCAGCATCATATGCATCATTTTTTATAAGAGCTTCAAGGAACAAAGAGATGTTTGTTGCAAACATCATAATTTCTTTACCATGAATGGGCTTTAGTTTATTACTTCTTGAGGGAAATTATTTTTTCCGTTCTGATGTTTTGCAATAACTTCTTAAGTCCCTTGAAGCATTTGCATTTTTTTCTACTCATGAGTGCATCTTTGCATTTGCATTTTCGTTAAAAACTCATTCCCGTCACCTCCTTTCTCAGACTGTCACACTGAGGATCTCACGCAAATACTCCACTCGAGCTCAGGCCAAGAAGAAGATAGCTAACAGAGATCCAGAGATGGACAAGGTTAATGAAGAGCTTACTGATCTTCATGGAAATGTGGGCCAGATTATGGAAATGCTCCAAGTCATTCGAGCAAAGATGGATACCCAACAGACTATAGTTTCTGAGGTCGTGACTGCAACGACTGAGCCTACGCCAGCAGTCACTACCCCTGTAACCTGGCCTCCTTTTGGGCTTCCTCAAGGTTTTATACCTCCTTCCCAAGGATTTGATGCTCAGGGATTCTTCCCTCCTTCCCAAGGCTTTGTTTCTCAAGGTTTCGCGCCTCCTTCTCAAGGGTTTGAATTTCCTTCCCAAGGTTTTGTGCCTCCCCCTCAAGGATTTACCACTCAGAAAACCATCTCTTTGACTACTGCAGAGAACCAAGTGGTCACTAATTTTACACCAGATATTGTGCACGCCCGTGTCCAACCGTACTTTAATGATCCTCAGGTGTACGATGTGCCAGACATGTTTGAAAATGGTAATGAGAAACATGAGAAGATGCAAGAGAATATTTACACTCTTGAAAAGAGGTTGAGGGTAATTGAAGGTGACCAGATATTTGGTGCTGCTTCCAGAGAAATGTGCCTTGTGTTTGGACTAGTGATACCTCCCAAGTTCAAGACACCCACCTTTGATATGTATGAAGGCGCAACATGTCCTAAGAGCCGTCTTTTAATATACTATCGGAGAATGGGAGCGTAAGTTGACAATGACAAACTAATGATCCATTGCTTCCAGGATAGTCTGAAAGGAATTTCCTCCAAGTGGTATCTAACTCTAGATCAGTCAAAGATCCATTGTTTCCAAGATTTGATGGACGCTTTCATCCAACAATACAAGTACAATATGGACCTTGCTCCTGATAGGAGGCAGCTGCTGAGTATATCCCAAAAAGATTCTGAATCTTTTAAAGAATATGCTCAAAGGTGGAGAGGGACCGCTTCTCAAGTAGATCCTCGGTTGACTGAGAAAGAATTAGCTGACTGGTTTGTTGACACTGTACGACCAGAATTCTTTGAGAGAATGGTGGGAAGCATAACTGCTAGCCTCTCTGATCTTGTGGTTATGGGAATCAAGGTTGAACTCGGTATGAAGAATGGTAAGATGAGTGGTGCATCCAACAACTCCAGCAACAGTAGTGGAAACAATGTTAAGAAGTTTACCATCAATTTCCACAAAAAGAAGGAAGGCGAGAAAAATGCAGTGGTGACAAGTTGTCGCTCCCGATAAATGGGAATGTGGCCCAGATAAAGGTACAGACGCGAACGGTCGGTGAAAGGAGGTGCGAGAACACACAGGAGTGAACTCACAGGGAATGAATAGAGTCGCCAGCTAGGCATTTTTATCCCGGAGGAAAGGTAATGCTGCATAAACCTAGAAAGATATGGATAAGACGGTTGCGAACCAGAGAGACTGAGAAAGGGGGTTGGTTACAACCTGGGAAGGTATTAGCACCCAGATTGTCCGTCGTACTCGACGGGATCCACGCTTAAAAGATTTGTGTTTTAAAGGGGTAGTGTCAGTGTAATCTGTGTATAAAAGAGCTGGAAAAAGATGTACAGGTGTCAGTGTAAAAGAAGTGTGAAGTGAAATAAAGAAGTGTCAGTGTAAGAACAAGAGTGAAGTGCTCAAGATAATGAGGCTAAAGAATAAGGCTAGAAGGAGGGGGAATATACAGAGACTTTTGTTCGATAACTGTTAAGTTATGCCTACGTATCCTCTCGTGCAATGAGGAAGTCAGAACACCGTAGTTCGACCCAAAGAGACTGAAAGATAAATTGAGTTGTGAACTGCTTATTTGTCTATGCTCAAGTGTATGACCTGTCTGGCTCAGGTGCAAACTGTCTTGCATTAGACGGAAGAAGCGAGTTATCGTTTGTGAGTGAATGAGGCGAGAAAAGAATCCCGGAGGTGACGATTATTGTTTGTTTTTGATATTTTCAATCTTTTATTGCTTTTGGAAATGTGTCATAAGTTAACGAGCTTAAGCCTAAACCAATGGGTTAGTAAACTCATCACATCCTCCCTCTGATTAGGGGTAATGAGAATACCTTAAGTGTGAAGTCAGCATCACACACTTAATCACCATGATGTAGGATTAAGATCATTAACCTACTTGTGATTACTTAGATGCTTTTGGTTTTTTTTTGTTTAGTGTTGAGTAATGAGTTTAAGCCATAATCAGGGATTAAACAGACTCATTACACCATCCTAATTGAAGGATAATAGATGAGAATGTTCAAGCTGAGGAAAGCTCCTCACCTTAATCCATGATTAGGGATTAAACTCATGACAAAACAAGCCTTTGATTAAGTGGATTTTATTTAATGGTGAGATGATGAAGTGATTTTTAGGGTTTGTAAGACAACTTGAGGAGGACTTGTCCATTAACACTAGGGTTAGTCCTTCTTAACCAATTAAGGAAGAATTAGAACCCTAATGCAAGGCCCAAGTTACAAGCTTGATGTCTTGATGATTATTAAGTGGATTGATTAAAGGAGTTAAACACATTAAGGGCTTAACACTTAGGATTAAAGTTATACACTCCATCCTAATAGAAGGATGCAGGCATAAGCTTAATCACAAAGCCTTAAAGCCTTTAGGGTTTAGTCCCTGGTTATGAGGTGAGAAGAGAAGACTCAAAGAGACACAAAGGTAAAAACTAAGTGGGGGACTAATCAAAACCCTAATCATTGTCATGCTTGGTTGTTCCTAAGGTTTGTGAGGTTTAAGAAAGAAATCTTCAGTGGAACCACCAGGAAGCAGATGAAAGGATCAGGAGAAGCAAAGTAACTTGCTTCATTCAAGAAGTCAAGTCACTTGAAGAAAGAAAGTAAGAAGAAAAAGAGTGAGCAAGCTCAATCTCAAACACATATCAAAATGCAGCATGGATGCAAGAGAGAGATGAAAAGAAATTATGAGAAGTGAAGGCAAATTCACTTCTCAAACAACTTACCACCTGAAATGTTAGTGAAAGAAATGCAATGCAATGCAAAATGGGATGAAATGACATGAGTCAAACCAAATCCAGAAGCATATATGAGATGATAATGATGCTATGGGATGATGCAAACATGAAACAAAACATGGGGATGATCATACAAGCTTATGGATGCAAATGAAACAAGTTAAGAAACATGAACATACATGAAAAGTTATGGAATGCATATGACATACAACATGGAAAATGCAAGATGCAATGATCAAACGTGCTTTCAATATGTCTTAAGATGCTAAGTGAATCACATGGATGCATAAAGTGTCATGGCAAGTCAAGGTATGAATGCAAATGCAAGATGAATGCATATGGAAGCCCAAATTAGGGTTTATGATCAAAGCATCAAACACAAACCAAAATCAGAAGCAAACATTAAGATAAAAAATTGAAAATGCACTCAAAGGATCCCTAATCCTATACTAACTCACTGCCCAAAGGAGAAGTTCCAACTCTTAACCTAATTCAAGTTATGATTTTCCTAAGTTTTCTAGGGTTTTAGGGTTCCTTAACAAGAAAAATGTCAAACAAATGAAAAATGAAAGATCAAATCATGCCCATTTAATCTCACATACTACATGCTAAACACAATGCAATGCAAAAAGAATCAAGGTCCAACTCTCAATGGTTAGGCAGAAGTGATTTTTGGAAGTTTGGATCAAAATAATGCATTAAAATGATTTTAATTCCATGAAAAAATCTCAAAATGCATCAAGATTAAAAAAGAAATTTGGTTTGAGGGTTGGACAATGTTTCTAAATGGTTTTAAATGTTTCATGAATTTTTTGGTGATTTTTAAATACCTAAAAGCATTTTTAATTAATTAATTCTCATTAATTAATTAAAAATAAACTTTTAAATGATTTAAAAATATTTTTGAATGCTAAAAATAAAAATAAAAATATTTTTGTGTTCTGAAATTAAATAATAATCTGTATAAAAAATTTCAGATTTTTTGAATAAATTTTACTATTTTAAATAAAATGGAGAAAACAAAAGAAATAAAATGAAATAAAATTGATTTAATTGAAAAGTAAACCAATCCAACGCATGAGATTCAAAACTGGGGGGCAGAGGTTGACTTGGCGCGTGAATCAAGGGTCAGGATGGACTCTGGCTTAAATCAGGTTTTATGAATTAATTAAATGGATTAATTAGGTTAATGGTGATTAGGGCAAAATGGACACATCTGGACCACACATACACGCGCCAAGTCAAACAAGTCAACAGATCCAACGCACTGAATTCAAACATCACTTAATTACAGGATTAGGGTTAACAACATTCAGGTGACCGGAGGGAAGCTCCGGTCATCTTCTCCGGCGGGTTGAAAACCCTAGATCATGATTCAGGCCACCATTCATCAAATTAAAAGCAGGGAAATGTTCCTCTACCCAAACCCCATTCAAATCACCTCTCAAACTAAATTTATCATGCACAATCAGAGAGAATCGAAGCCAACAAGATTCACGGGTAAAATTTCAGAGCCTCAGTAAATCCTCATTTCTCACTCATTTTTAATTCTAAGCACATCCTCATGACCAGCAAGACATACACAATCAATTTATAACATAAAATGCAAGCTCTGTGAGAAAAGGTTCATGGCCATACCTGAGGTGGAAGCTTCTGATTCTGGGCTTTCTGGGCTGTTCTTTGATGCAGACTCACTCCAATGATCCCCCTGATGCTAATGGAAAGCTTAGATGGAGTTTAAACAGGCTACTTTGAGAGGTCCAGTTCTGGTGTATCAGAAAATGAGGTCTGTGTATATGGTGTTTCAGGCTCTATCAATGGTTGATTCTTGTTCTTTTGAGTGTGTTTGATTTGTTGGTGAAGAGAAATGGGGTGTTTGATGGCTGTGGAAGGTGATTCGAAGAGAGGAAGCTCTTTGACAGTTTTTGTGAGGGCTGTGTTCTTGCTTGTCTCAAGGGCCAATGCTTTGCTATAATCCTCCCAAGTTGTGTGAATAGCCTGTGGAGCAGGTCAGTAGGGGTGGCTGCTTACTGTTCCATGAGTATGGGAGTTTTGGCCAAAAAGTCAATGTGATTGGTACTTGCAGCATGGGCTATGGCAGCAGCTGTTTGAGGTCATGTCTTGCTTCAGCTTGGGTTGAGGATGACCCTTAGATTGCTTGTGAGTGACTGCAACATGTGGATCATGAGCTATGCTAACTTTTGCAACTTGCCCACTTGTGGTTTCTTGTGATTTTGTGCCATGTACTTGAGACACTTCTTGCTGAATTTTGTAGCATGGAACTTCTTTTAGTCATGGCAATGTATAGAAATCATTTAGTGATCACATAACTCATGGGAAGATGATTTTGCCAAGAATCCCTCTTTGCACTCTTATGGAAAATGCCTTATGGAAATGTGAAATTCAAAGCAAATGAAAGGGAATCCCCTTGGGCCAATTCTGTTTTTAGGTTATGTATGATCATGTGATGAAGTTTTGAAGTCATTTTGAAGTCAATAGAATGCTTGGTACATGAATTTGCAAGTTTTCCATTTGGTGCATAACTTGAAATTTAGTGATTTTTGCCAACTTTGATGCACCATAACTTTTGATCCAAAATGAATTAGGTCATGTTCTTGTACTTTTTGAAAAGGGAAAGATCTATTCTACAATTTTCATGACCAAAGTTTTTCCATTTGAAGCATTTTTGGATCAAAAAGTAAGGATTGAAAAGTTGCCTAAAATGACAAATTCCTTAAAAGTCAAACTTGCCCCAAAAAGTCAACTTTGCAAAAACTTGTAATTCTTGAATTTTGTGAACTTCCAACTTCTTCCATGATCAAATAAAGATCATATACACTCAAAATGATGAAGATCACCCCTTGGTTGGGTCATTGGGGGCCTCAGATGCCCTGATTTTGCACTGACTTGTCCAGAAAGTCAACTCTTGATCAGATGACTTCCCCATGGAATTTCTTCATGAAAACTGATATGCATACTCCCTATACCATATAGAGACCAATAGAAACAAGAATGACCAAAAAATTTGGAGTTATGGCCTCTGAAACCAAAACCCTAATTTTAGGTCAACTGTGCAGTCAAGCCTGGCTCTGCTTCCACACCATTCTCAGTTCTTGTGATCCTTTGACATTCTTGACTTTGAGAGGATGTAATATTATATTAGAACATACATGGACCCCTTTGAAGTGATTGATGACCTTTGGAGTGGCTCAAGAAGCTTTTGGATTGCTCAGATCACAAACCCTAGATGCAGATGCCTTAGAACCAATGTGTAATACCTCAAAATTTGCCCTCTCATTTTCATGCCATTTAGCATATCCTTTCATACATTGCATTGCATTTAGATCACAATTGCATCATAAACATACATGAACATACATCTCCATTTGAGCTTTCACAGGTTGCGACTGGCCTTTATTTCTTCATGCGGCACGTGCACAATAATCTCAGAAGAAGCCAAAAGTTCTCGGTTGATTCAGAGGAGTTTAAGCTGAATATCAGTTTTATGGTGCAGTTTGCAAAAGTTGTAACTTATGCTCGGAAACTCATTTTGGCTTGAAACTCAATAGTTTAGACCGTTTCATTATTCTCTACAACTTTTGTGTTCGGCTCGGAGGCCAATTCATCAAGGAAAATGGCGGGATTTATTTGTTTCTGAAATTTCGGTTTCGCCGATTAACTGTGCTAGTGGTATTCAAGAGTTTGTAACTTCTTATTGGGTCAACATGTCTGAGAGATTCATATGCCAAAAGTTCCGTCTTGATATCCTTTCCAACTTTTGGGTTTTGGCCGAGAACTAATTCTTTGAAGAAGATCTCAGAATGTGCGAGTCTTTAGAGTCGACATAGTGAAAAACAGTGCTGAACCAGTGAGTTTTGAACACTAAAAAATTCATAAATCTTGGATCGTTTATCGAATTGATGTCGTTTCGGTGCCTAAAATTCCGTTTAGATGTTATCTTCATTATGTGAATTCAGTTTTTGTTCGGTCCAAGCGGAAGGATCTCGAAAATGAGAATTACCAGTAAGATTCTTTGATGCAGTGCACTGTCTGTCAGATTTTGTAAAATTCATAACTCGGTCAATTTTCATCGGATATCACCCGTTCTTGAAGCGTTGGTTCACAAATTTTATCCTCTTCAATTTCAAAGACAAATGCGAGTTTGAACGGTGCTCCAAAGATTATCGTTTTGGTTTATTTCACAAAACTGAAGTGCTGAACCGAAGAAAAAGGCTGAAAGTGGTTTCACGAGAAAATTCATATCTCTCTCGTCGTTTGTCCGGTTGAGCTTAGATTTTAACACCAGGTCACTGACTCATAGATCTACAACTTTGCTGACAAAGTCGAGTCGAGATTATGCTTCGAAGAGGTTGACCTCGTCACATTTTCGAGTAGCGGACACCAAATAAGCCGAAAAAAACAACTTATTCAGTGACGTCTTGCAGCTTAAACGTATCGATCGCACTCGATTTTGATCGTATGACGTTCGTTATTTTTGCATTGCAACCGTGATTCAGAGGCGGACGATGTTGTGGAAGGTTCAGAGTCGAAATTTCTTGCCGAAGATATTGTTATTTTCACTTAAGCCGAAATTCTACCTTTTGCCTTTCATTTTACACTCCACTATATATTCTTTTGACCCACAATTTGTCTCATAACTTCAATCATAATTTACAAACACCAAAAAACTCTCACAAACTCTCTCTAAAGGATCAAAGTTCATTCTCTCAACTCTTTCTCAAGAACACAACAACAACTTCATCAAGAACTCAAGAACACAACAATTCCGATCAAGCTTCCGGTAGCCGAGCCGCCACGAACCACCACCTCCGGTCAACTTCACCACCGTAAGACCACCATCTTCCGCCACCGGCAGCCGCGCGGCCTCTCCTCCTCTCCTCCGTTCATGATCGCGTCTCACTTCCTTCGGATTCGCAATTTCTTCGTCGATTCTTCATTCGGTAAGCTTCTTAAACTTTAATTCATGAATAATTGTTGAATTGTTTCTTGAATTGAATTTTGAAGTTGAATTAATCTTGTGGAGATTATGTGCATTGATTCATGATTTGATTATTGATTGATTCTTGATTAATTTATCCTAATAATTGTTGTGGTGCATGATTGAAAAGGCTTGGTAAAGTTGACATAGAATAATCGGTGAATGTTAGGTGTTTGACAAAATTCCTAAGAGAGCTAATTATTGTGACTTGATATTGATTGAAGTGCTTGACTTTTGAATTCATGTTTGTTTCATTGTGTAAATTCGGAATAGGATAGGTTGAAGCTTAATTGTTGATGTTGTTCATATGTCGCGTGTCGATAAGTGCGTTTTGGTCATAACTTCCTAACCGTAGCGCGTTTTCGCGAATGTGAATAGTGTAAATTGACTTTGTTGATTATTCCGGAGCCATTGGTAAACTTTTTAGTCGATTTCGGACAATTTTTTTCGGCTATTTCGCTACTGCCAGCCGATAAAATCGGCCAAAAAGTACCACTTCCAAGCGGAATTTTCAAAAATCAATTGCATATTTGAATCTGTTGGCACGTTTGCAAGTTACCATGCGATTTTCGTTCAATTCCGAGTCGGTGATTTTTGACGCATTTTTTCGTTTTAAGGCTTTTTAAGTTCGGTTTGGTGCGATTTTGATGCATTGATCTTGTTTTGACTTGTACTTATGTTTGTTGATCATTTGCCATTCATTGCATGTAAATTTGTTCGATTCCGGTTTGAGTTTGCATGTTGTTTATGTTAGAGCATAAGTGCTGCCCCGTTTTGAAACGCAAATTTCAATGCATGTCCATGACTCGTATATTCATATTTCTACTTGATTTGGAGTTGTGAGGCATAGGTGCAACTTCCGGTTGCACCTCTTTTTTGTTTCTAATGCGTTTGTTGAGTTCATGCAAGGTTCTCGCAAAGATCTTAACGACGGTCGTTTGGTTGGTATTCCACTTTATTTGTGGGATACCTTTGGATTCAAATGATATTTTGTGTCGTTGTTTTTGTTTCGATTATGGGGGATCTTCACAAAGCAATTATGGAAGATGAGCATTTATTTTGCTCATGGGAGATTACAAGGCTTGGCTTGAAGTTTTTTTGGATTTCTTTTATGTGAAAGAATCGGCACTTCGACCAAGTAAGTAATCTCGATTCTCTACTTTAATGCATCATTATAGTTGTATGCGACTTAGAATCATATAACTTAAGGTGCATACTGAGCCCTCCCACCTGAGGCATTGGATTTATTTGTGATATATATTGATATGTGTCAATTTCGGAGTTTAGGGATTAGGTTACGGATTAGAGAATTCGATTCCTTTCACTTTCCCTTAAAATCCTTTTTTTTTGCCCGTTTCGTCGCAATTATTAAAAATAGTTTTAGGTGTGATAAAATTCTGGAAAAATTCATGAGTGATCCTCATCTTCTTAATTAATTTTTCATATTTTTTGTTTCCAGATTTGGATGGTTTTAATAATTAATTTGGATTTTAGATCATAAGCTGTCCCAAAAAGGAAGGTTTTGGCATAAGGGACCGAAATCGATTTTTCCCCATAGGTGTGAGACCTATTTTTTGTATATGATTAATCACTGTAATTGGTGACATTTTGATGCTCATTAGGCATTTTTTTCATAATTTTAGATGCCCTTTTTGATCCACTTTGTGGAGTTGTTTTTTGGTGATCATGCTTTGTTACCTTGCTAGTCAAGTAATTGTTTTGGCACTTTGGTGCATAATTTTGTGGAATCCTTTTGGACAATGTGAGATAATGACTTTATTATTCCAGGGATTTAATTTCATAATTTTTAAAAGGCTTTTTGCTATTTTTCCATGTCACCTAGATCCTAGGTTGATTCATGTGTTTATGTGTCGCATAACTTAAATGATAGGAAGGCATTCATGCCATTTTCTTGAGGGGATTTTTGGTAGCTTTTAGGAGTTTATTATAGGTCATTTTTATGTCTTTAATTCCATTCATAGGTCATTTTTTGGACCATACTCATTTGGTTTGTTTTGGTGCTTTAAAGTGTATGCTTATGTGAATTAACTTTAATCTAAACTAGTTTCTCTTCTCCTCTAAATAATAACTTGAATTATGTGGAAATAATTAATGCCTATTCATGAATTCTAAGTGCATCTCATACCTTGTATGCTACAGACCCATAATCATTTCATGCATATTCACATGCCATTCTTCCTTAGTTTGCATCATGTGCGATCTTATGCGATGTTTGTTCGTTTCTTCTCATATCTTCTTTTCCTTGCTCCATATGCCTAATCCATTGCATCCATGATTGTATATTCATGCATACTAATTCATAAGCATTCACTACTGACTTTGATGCTCATTTCATGCATTAATCCATGCTTGTAAGCCATATGCATTCATACTTCATCCATAAACCCTAATTTGCATTTATGTGAACTTAGGTGAACTTTTTGTACATAGTTTGACATAGTTTGATCTTGTGAGGTATCCTAGCATACTTAGGGACCTATATCATGTAGCTACTTACTTTAGAAGTCATGTAACCTTTAGGTACATTCACCTTTAGACTTAGGTCTTATTTTGAACCCTAGTTCCATTCTAGGACGTTTATGGTACTTAATCGCTTTTATGTTTTGATTTTACTTTCAATATGCATTGTCATGCTAACTTTTGTTTTGTAGGGGGGAAGATTGAGGTAAGCATTACTTCATTCCTATCTCTTATGCATTTTAATTGTGTTTGCCTTAGCACTTTGTGCTTTGCTTTTAGGCTTTCCCTTTCTTTAGAAACAACTTAACTTCCTTAGGAAGTAAGTTAGTTTCTAAATCTTTTTTCTTCTTTTCCTTTTCTTTCTTAGGATTAGAAAACCTCATTAACCATAGGATCTCCCTTTTGTATATGATAACTAACTTAGGGTGTGTCTTAGTTCCCATTAGATTTTTCCTTTTCCAATTTGAGTCATTCTTTCTCATCTCATGAAGAAAATAATAAAACATCTAAGGATAAACCGAACAATCTTGTACGACACGAGACTTTGTTGCGGAGTGTTTATACGCGTCCTGTTTCGGGGCGAGGTGTAAATACTCACCGCGATGGATAGGTCTTAGTACAAGACAGTTCACAAACAAATTCAAAAAAACACTTCTCATAAAAGACAAAAAAAAAACAAATAACAAGCGACTATCCTGCGGGAACTTCTCTTCTCATCTCATTCACTCACAACGCGAACTCGCGACGACTTGTCTCGCATGCAAGACGGTAAACGCACTCGTACCAGACGAGCCTGCAACACCTGAGCATAGACATACGCAGTTCCAGCATAAAAAACACAAACAAATAGTTCCCGCCTAGGTTAGGCGAACTACGTCGACTCTGATCCTCATTATCCCGATGAGGTACGTAGGCAGTGGGGTAGGGCCCGTTCGAGCACATTCTTTATTTTCCCTACATTTTCCCCATTCTTTTTTTCCAGTTCCTTTCTCATTTCTCATTCCAGTTCCAGTAGCAGTTTTATTCAGCAGCATTCTTTATTTCTCACCCTTTGAAACAAAGCAAGCAAGCGTGGATCCCGTCGGGTACGACGGACGATCTGGGGTGCTAATACCTTCCCAGTTCGTAACCGACTCCCGAACTCAGATCTTTGGTTTGCAAGGCCTCGTCCTTTTCCTTCTTCCTCAGGTTTGTGCAACATTACCTTTCCCATTCTTTCGGGATAAAAATGTCTGGCTGGCGACTCTACCTTTTCCGCGCCACTTTCGCGTTTGTACTAGGATGAAAATCCCGGGAGCGACAGCTGGCGACTCTGCTGGGGACGAACCTGATTCTTCCGGTTTCCCTTGTAGAGTCAATCCTAGCGCCTGTTTGGTTTTGTTTCTCTGGGTGTTTATTTGTTTGTTGTTGTGTGCTTTAGTTTAGCTTTACTGTTTTCATTTACAGTTTACTTTACAGCTTTTACTTTACCGCATTTATTTACCGCTTGCAGTATTTATTTTCCATGCATCATATTATACTGGATTGTCTGGCTGTGCTGGTTTTCATTTTTTCTGTGGGATGGGAGTTACTGTGAGATAAGCCAACTACCCGGCTTGAGTGCACTATAGGATTAGCATGGACACGTTGTGCTCGCATGGTTACATGATGAGTGGTGATGTGTTCCACACCCAGATTGCGATTGTCTCGGGACTATTCTGTGTGGGGGTTCTTCTCCACTTCAGGGTACAACCTTTATAGTTATGTGCATCTGGTGACCGATCTTCGAGGACCTTAATGGAAACACCCCTCTCCAGTGATGACAGTGGCAGACCACATTTGTTGGCAAACCCACTCGCATCCGAGGGTCCATTGGGAACTCGCATAGGATGGCCTGGTTCTCGCATAGGAACCCAGTCAAGGCAAACTGTTCGTATGACGATAGTATTGTACCCTTCAGGATGAATGTACTATTGTTTCTCGATTCAGTGCTTGAAGCTGGGGACCGATGAGGGATGCTTGTTTCCTTGGACTCAGCTGAGGCCTCCCTGAGTAGTACATAATGCCAAACCGATTCCCTGATTTGGTCATGAGCCATTTCTCGGAAATGGTGAACGTATTATTGCTATTCGGTTTTGAGAGTCCGTGATGTTGACCCGAGTAGCACACCCGTGAGATTGGGAGGGGTTTACAGGTTTGCAGGAACCCTAAACTTCAACATACCCTCTTTGCCAGTGTTGTTTTATGATATTATCTGGTGCTATATGGTTCTTTGATTCTGAGATCCGGGATTTCTATTCAGAGAGATTGTTACCGTGATTACCATGGTGACCCTGATATTGTGACTGTTATTATGACTCTCCACAGACACTTGGCTCGTTGTCCAGCTTCAACACCATCAGTGACTATTCTATTATGTGATCTAGTTCTACAGTTATTGGGTTCTCAGTTATGGGGTTCTATACACAGATGGTGCTGCTATTATGGTTCTATTCGGACACTTGACTCACTGCTCAACATCGACACCAGCATCAGACTATTGATCACATGCCTGTTGCATACATGACATCATAGCATTTCTGCACACATGTTCAGTTATTTCCGAGGATCACATATCTGAATCACGTTATTGGATTTTTCTGTATCAAAACTTGAATCAAAGCAGATAGATTCCTTAGAAATAATTGAACATGGCATTTGCATACATCCTTGCATTCTTGACAGGTGTTTAGAGACAGATTCTTTTCCTGACTTGATTTATCATCAGAATGGACAACTTGAATCACAATCATCAAGGTATATATTTGAAGCAACTTCGGGTGGAGGTAGTCGAAGGAAGACCCAGCTGAGGCCATTCAGGGCCGAGGTATAAACTTTATTTCAGAATCAGAAACTTTTGAAACAGGAAGTCACCCAGATGAAGACTCAAATTAGCTTGGTTATGGAAATTCTGAACGAAGCTATTTTCATCCCTATTGAGGGGAACTACGCTGCTCTGATTCTCCATTGGTTAATGGAGATACGTAGGCAGGAGATCGTGCAAGATCTTTCCGAGCAACCTTATTTATCAACTTCCTTTATCAACCTCTTCCCTCCAGATGTCGTTTGTCATCATCCAACCTCAGCTTCCCAAGAGAGTCCCAGGATCAAAGCATATGGGTAAAGGCCAGAACAACTTGAGAAGAAGTTTGATCATATTCTGAGGTCGTACACGCAACAAGTTTCATCATTTACGCAAATTCGGAGTTGTTGAGCTAATTGCGTCAGGATCATCTCCGACAAAGTTTCCTTTGGGGTTTCAATGCCAAGTATGACTATCATTCTGGGGCACCTGGCCTTTTAATTGAAGATTGCAAGTCTTTCAGAGGCAAAGGTGAAGACAAGGTCCAGAATTTGATCGACTCAAAGGTCATCATGCCAGAAAGTCTGCTCACATATTGAAGTCTCCTCATCAAATGGGTCTCCCAATTTGCAAAGGCATCTTCAGAAGCAATAAGTCCATACGGAGTCAAGTCTCCTCAATGACGACAATGTTCAGCTTCTTTACTGCATTTTCATTTGTAGTTTATATTGTTTGTTTAAACATTTGTATGCATGCATGAAACTTATTTGTTTTTGAATGATAACCATACTAAAATGCACATGTTTTTCTTAAAGTAATCCATTCGTATTCACTCATGATTTTGTGTATGTGCATTGCAATACCAATTGTCGTGCTTAAACTCTATGAAGGAGGATGACGAAATGAAAACGCAAAAACACTCTAATTGTGTGCTTTTGAGAAAGACCCTGTTGACGATGTACAGGCATTGTTTCAAATCCTAAACACCGGAGATATAAGGGAGATAGACCCTCGCCAACCCATTTGAGCCTTGAAGTAGGAGTTTCTTTTTGCATGAAAAAACCCTCGCAATTAACCCAGGGGCAGGGTAGGTGTCAGCTAGTTGGACCGATCGTTCAAATTTCAAAAAGGAGTGCACATCTGAGGATCCATTACCTTTCGTTGTACCAAATCAGGAGGTCCAATGACCAGAAACCACAATGGTTAACCCAAGCAAGAGGTTCAGAGATCGAAAACCACCTCAATCAAGAAGTGAGACAGTCACAACCCTTTCAAAGTAAACAGTGTCACACGATTTGTTCAAAAAAAAAAGAAGAATTGAAAAAAAATGAATGAGAAAGCCCGCTAAGTCGAAACTTGAAAACAAGCGACTTAGGCAAAAATTAGGGCATCTCGCTGGACTTCACGATCAAAGATTCACAAGAATCAGTCCAGGCAAAAGTTAGGGATAAACAAAATAATGCAAAGGTGAAAGACGAAAAGGATTACACAAGAAAGATCTTTGAGCAGGAACAAAGTCGTGTGATACAGACACAAAAGACAATAGGGGTGACTGACTCTAAACAATAACTTGATTGGTGCTTAAACCGTTAGTGTAATTGGTTCCTCAAACATCACAAAACCCTTTTCGAAAGGTGAGCGCTTGTGCCAAGCTAGCTGAACATAGGAATGGAGAACATCACGAAGATGGGTGGGCACAAATAAACTTCGAGCATATATCTTTTATTTTTATAACCGTGAACCAGGCCACGATACAACCCTCAAAAGTCCTAACTGAAACAGGGTTATTTTTGAGAGCGTACTACCACGAGACCGCGTTCCTGACTCCTATGAGTGGTGTTGAAAGATCATTGTTGGTGTTGCATGTGCATGCTTTCTATTATTCAAAAAAAATTAATGTCGTATCTTAACCAGTGATTCGCTCACAAAGGTTTGCAACATCTTTTTCAGTAAAACTTCAAAATTAACATGTGTGTTGCATTAGAATTTTCATTCTAAAAAATAAACATTTTCTGCTTGCATACATTTGTTTGGCATCATAAAAGTCCATGTATGGAATCTCAGTCCAGAAGCTTAATCTTGCCAAGTTGAGAAGTCTAAAACTTCCAAAGGACAATCTATCGAGGTGCACTTTTCAAGAATACTCCATTGAGTAGGGACTTTCCCGACAGTCGTGGTAAGAGCCAACTAATCTGGTGAAATCATGGCGAGCAATCTCTTAAAAGTTCAGCCAAGCTGGGGCAATCCCTTCGAGATTCAAATCTCTCAAAGAGCCATCAGGCGGAAGCATTATTCAAATTTCAGCCAAACTGGGGCAATCACTTCGAGATCCAATCTCTCAAAGAACGATTGGCATAGGTGTTTTCTTTAAAGCACAGTCCGTCAGAGGTGATCACTTCGAGGCTCGTACTGGGGCAGGCCATCCCAAGAGCATGGGAAGTACTTTCTCCTGAAGACGGTTAATCAGAGGCACCTATCCAGAGTTCAAAATAATGGAGCAGAATATCTCACAGTGATATGAGGTTTTTCATGAATCCTCGCGAGGAAAATTCTTGCACAGACCATGAAGTCTGGGGCAGTTATTTCGAGATCCAACGAATCTCTCCAAGAGTTTGAAGACACTAAGGCATTTCATATGCCATGTTTTCTGTAAAATCCTCTTGAGACATTTACTTCTGACAGACCTTAATCTGAGGCGAGTTGAAAATTTCAAAGAACCATTGTTCACTCATGATTAGTTGACAACCTATCAACCCGGGGCTAGGGGCAAGGCCAGTGTCGGCACAGTACTGCAAGAGTTGTTTCATCTGCGGACTTCATCGATCAAGATTCCTTAGCAAGTCTCATGGGAGGTTATTTCTTGAGAAGAAGGGTATCATCGTCTCTCATCACCAGCATGAGACGCCTAACATCTCTCATTCCCAACATGAGAGGATTTATCTCTTATCCCCAGCAAGTGGCAACTTGAGCTCTTATCTTCAGCGGGAAGCTTTATCATTGACATCCTCCATAATCCCCAGTAGAGGTGGAAGTTGAAATCTCTCAATAAGGTAGCAGAGAGTGGGTATCATCCCCAAGCAGAAGTTTCCCTTCAGACAGGGGCAATTCTCAGCAGTATAAGGAGTGTTTTGCCTCCCCAGCAGTATCATGCCTTTGGTTCCCCACCAGAGTTCAAGAAGGGTCCATCTCCAACAGGGTCTTGGCGCTCCAATCTCAAAGTCCAATTTATTTTTGGCAGTGGCGGCTATTCAGAGCCAGTGAATTATTAACAATTTTCCCCGCAGAGTTGTTTCCCCCTCATCAGGACAAACCAGATCAATGCAGTGATCATCGTTTCTCCCCAGCCAAGTTATCTGGGATACCTGCAGTCTCCTTATCAGGAGATCTCCTTTGCATTGTCATTTGCATCATCATCGCATTTGCATCCTCCAAAGCGTAGCATTTCCATCATCATGGAGCATTACGCCATAAATCCAAACATATGCATACCAGCATGGGCCAGTTTTGAGGTATATTACATAAGACCCGTTACATCTCTAATTAGATTGAAGCATTCCCCACAGAATGCAACTCCGTTTCCCAGGGTGGTTACGTCTACCGAGTCTTGTTGTTATCCCCAGTTGAGCCTTGTTTCAGTACGACAGTCTCATCTTTTCGCGTCTCCGTTTCAGTACAACGGTCACGTCTTGGGCTCTCGTTTAAGTACAACGATCCCATTCCTTTCGAGTCTCCATTTAAGTACAATGGTCTCGTCTTTGAGTCTTGTTTCAGTACAACAGTCTCATTTTTTGCGTCTCCGTTTCAGTACAACGGTCGCTTCTTGGGCTCTCGTTTAAGTACAACGATCTCGTTCCTTTCGAGTCTCCATTTAAGTACAATGGTCTCGTCTTTGAGTCTTGTTTCAGTACAACAAACTCATTTTTTCGCGTCTCCGTTTCAGTACAATGGTCGCGTCTTGGGCTCTCGTTTAAGTACAACGATCTCGTTCCTTTCGAGTCTCCATTTAAGTACAATGGTCTCGTCTTTGAGTCTTGTTTCAGTACAACAAACTCATTTTTTCGCGTCTCCGTTTCAGTACAACGGTCGCGTCTTGGGCTCTCGTTTAAGTACAACGATCCCGTTCCTTTCGAGTCTCCATTTAAGTACAATGGTCTCGTCTGTGAGTATTGTTTCAGTACAACAGTCTCATTTTTTCGCGTCTCCGTTTCAGTACAATGGTCGCGTCTTAGGCTCTCGTTTAAGTACAACGATCCCGTTCCTTTCGAGTCTCCATTTAAGTACAATGGTCTCGTCTGTGAGTCTTGTTTCAGTACAACAGTCTCATTTTTTCGCGTCTCCGTTTCAGTACAATGGTTGCGTCTTGGGCTCTCGTTTAAGTACAACGATCCCGTTCCTTTCGAGTCTCCATTTAAGTACAATGGTCTCGTCTTTGAGTCTTGTTTCAGTACAACAGTCTCATTTTTTTTTGCGTCTCCGTTTCAGTACAACGGTCGCGTCTTGGGCTCTCGTTTAAGTACAACGATCCCGTTCCTTTCGAGTCTCCATTTAAGTACAATGGTCTTGTCTTTGAGTCTTGTTTCAGTACAACAGTCTCATTTTTTCGCGTCTCCGTTTCAGTACAACGGTCGCATCTTGGGCTCTCGTTTAAGTACAACGATCCCGTTCCTTTCGAGTCGCCATTTAAGTACAATGGTCTCGTCTTTGAGTCTTGTTTCAGTACAACAGTCTCATTTTTTCGCGTCTCCGTTTCAGTACAACGGTCGCGTCTTGGGCTCTCGTTTAAGTACAACGATCCCATTCCTTTCGAGTCTCCATTTAAGTACAATGGTCTCGTCTTTGAGTCTTGTTTCAGTACAACAGTCTCATTTTTTTTCGCGTCTCCGTTTCAGTACAACGGTCGTGTCTTGGGCTCCCGTTTATGTACAACGATCCCGTTCCATCTTGTCCTATTTTCTTTGTGTTTCTGGTTACCGCATGCGGTCGGTATACCTTTGCGTCTCCATTCGAGGATGGTTTCGTGTTAGATCCGAGGATCTTTTGATTTGTCATTCGAGGGTGACATTTCTTTTCTTCAAGTCCTTCCGAGGTTGGTCTTGTTGTTTTGTGTGGCTATTATTCGAGGATAGTAGTTCACTTTTCGAGCTTATTGATCGAGGTCAGTTTGTCTCTTTTGCAAAGTCTGTCCGAGGTCAGCTTTGTGTTTGGTTATCAGTCGAGGCTGGTATACCTTTGCGTCTCCATTCGAGGATGGTTTCGTGTTAGATCCGAGGATCTTTTGGATTGTCATTCGAGGATGGCATTCTTTTCTTCAAGTCCTTCCGAGGTTGGTCTTGTTGTTTTGTGTGGCTATTATTCGAGGATAGTAGTTCACTTTTCGAGCTTATTGATCGAGGTCAGTTTGTCTCTTTTGCAAAGTCTGTCTGAGGTCAGCTTTGTGTTTGGTTATCAGTCGAGGCTGGTATACCTTTGCGTCTCCATTCGAGGATGGTTTCGTGTTAGATCCGAGGATCTTTTGGATTGTCATTCGAGGATGGCATTCTTTTCTTCAAGTCCTTCTGCGGTTGGTCTTGTTTTTTGTTTTGTGTGGCTATTATTCGAGGATAGTAGTTCATTTTTTGAGCTTATTGATCGAGGTCAGTTTGTCTCTTTTGCAAAGTCTGTCCGAGGTCAGTCTTTGTTGTTGATGGTTATCGCCTGCGGCCGGTATACCATTGTGTTTCTATTCAATGAGGGTTTCAGTACTGGATCCGAGGATCCCGTGTGAGTTGTCATTCGAGGATGGCATTCTTCCCAGCATATCTCCACCTGGTTCTATCTCCGTTACCTATTCAGAGGTCAAAATCAAAAAATAATAAATAAATAAATGGGCAGATGACATTTCCATTACCCTCAGTGTACAAATTTTTAGGTTTTATTCGAGTATTCAATCACTCCATACCTTGAACGTCTAAAAGTTGTTGCAATTATCCATTCAGGTCTGCAGATGATTGAATAGGGGCAGCTGTAATACCTCAAAATTTGCCCTCTCATTTTCATGCCATTTAGCATATCCTTTCATACATTGCATTGCATTTAGATCACAATTGCATCATAAACATACATGAACATACATCTCCATTTGAGCTTTCACAGGTTGCGACTGGCCTTTATTTCTTCATGCGGCACGTGCACAATAATCTCAGAAGAAGCCAAAAGTTCTCGGTTGATTCAGAGGAGTTTAAGCTGAATATCAGTTTTATGGTGCAGTTTGCAAAAGTTGTAACTTATGCTCGGAAACTCATTTTGGCTTGAAACTCAATAGTTTAGACCGTTTCATTATTCTCTACAACTTTTGTGTTCGGCTCGGAGGCCAATTCATCAAGGAAAATGGCGGGATTTATTTGTTTCTGAAATTTCGGTTTCGCCGATTAACTGTGCTAGTGGTATTCAAGAGTTTGTAACTTCTTATTGGGTCAACATGTCTGAGAGATTCATATGCCAAAAGTTCCGTCTTGATATCCTTTCCAACTTTTGGGTTTTGGCCGAGAACTAATTCTTTGAAGAAGATCTCAGAATGTGCGAGTCTTTAGAGTCGACATAGTGAAAAACAGTGCTGAACCAGTGAGTTTTGAACACTAAAAAATTCATAACTCTTGGATCGTTTATCGAATTGATGTCGTTTCGGTGCCTAAAATTCCGTTTAGATGTTATATTCATTATGTGAATTCAGTTTTTGTTCGGTCCAAGCGGAAGGATCTCGAAAATGCGAATTACCAGTAAGATTCTTTGATGCAGTGCACTGTCTGTCAGATTTTGTAAAATTCATAACTCGGTCAATTTTCATCGGATATCACCCGTTCTTGAAGCGTTGGTTCACAAATTTTATCCTCTTCAATTTCAAAGACAAATGCGAGTTTGAACGGTGCTCCAAAGATTATCGTTTTGGTTTATTTCACAAAACTGAAGTGCTGAACCGAAGAAAAAGGCTGAAAGTGGTTTCACGAGAAAATTCATATCTCTCTCGTCGTTTGTCCGGTTGAGCTTAGATTTTAACACCAGGTCACTGACTCATAGATCTACAACTTTGCTGACAAAGTCGAGTCGAGATTATGCTTCGAAGAGGTTGACCTCGTCACATTTTCGAGTAGCGGACACCAAATAAGCCGAAAAAAACAACTTATTCAGTGACGTCTTGCAGCTTAAACGTATCGATCGCACTCGATTTTGATCGTATGACGTTCGTTATTTTTGCATTGCAACCGTGATTCAGAGGCGGACGATGTTGTGGAAGGTTCAGAGTCGAAATTTCTTGCCGAAGATATTGTTATTTTCACTTAAGCCGAAATTCTACCTTTTGCCTTTCATTTTACACTCCACTATATATTCTTTTGACCCACAATTTGTCTCATAACTTCAATCATAATTTACAAACACCAAAAAACTCTCACAAACTCTCTCTAAAGGATCAAAGTTCATTCTCTCAACTCTTTCTCAAGAACACAACAACAACTTCATCAAGAACTCAAGAACACAACAATTCCGATCAAGCTTCCGGTAGCCGAGCCGCCACGAACCACCACCTCCGGTCAACTTCACCACCGTAAGACCACCATCTTCCGCCACCGGCAGCCGCGCGGCCTCTCCTCCTCTCCTCCGTTCATGATCGCGTCTCACTTCCTTCGGATTCGCAATTTCTTCGTCGATTCTTCATTCGGTAAGCTTCTTAAACTTTAATTCATGAATAATTGTTGAATTGTTTCTTGAATTGAATTTTGAAGTTGAATTAATCTTGTGGAGATTATGTGCATTGATTCATGATTTGATTATTGATTGATTCTTGATTAATTTATCCTAATAATTATTGTGGTGCATGATTGAAAAGGCTTGGTAAAGTTGACATAGAATAATCGGTGAATGTTAGGTGTTTGACAAAATTCCTAAGAGAGCTAATTATTGTGACTTGATATTGATTGAAGTGCTTGACTTTTGAATTCATGTTTGTTTCATTGTGTAAATTCGGAATAGGATAGGTTGAAGCTTAATTGTTGATGTTGTTCATATGTCGCGTGTCGATAAGTGCGTTTTGGTCATAACTTCCTAACCGTAGCGCGTTTTCGCGAATGTGAATAGTGTAAATTGACTTTGTTGATTATTCCGGAGCCATTGGTAAACTTTTTAGTCGATTTCGGACAATTTTTTTCGGCTATTTCGCTACTGCCAGCCGATAAAATCGGCCAAAAAGTACCACTTCCAAGCGGAATTTTCAAAAATCGATTGCATATTTGAATCTGTTGGCACGTTTGCAAGTTACCATGCGATTTTCGTTCAATTCCGAGTCGGTGATTTTTGACGCATTTTTTCGTTTTAAGGCTTTTTAAGTTCGGTTTGGTGCGATTTTGATGCATTGATCTTGTTTTGACTTGTACTTATGTTTGTTGATCATTTGCCATTCATTGCATGTAAATTTGTTCGATTCCGGTTTGAGTTTGCATGTTGTTTATGTTAGAGCATAAGTGCTGCCCCGTTTTGAAACGCAAATTTCAATGCATGTCCATGACTCGTATATTCATATTTCTACTTGATTTGGAGTTGTGAGGCATAGGTGCAACTTCCGGTTGCACCTCTTTTTTGTTTCTAATGCGTTTGTTGAGTTCATGCAAGGTTCTCGCAAAGATCTTAACGACGGTCGTTTGGTTGGTATTCCACTTTATTTGTGGGATACCTTTGGATTCAAATGATATTTTGTGTCGTTGTTTTTGTTTCGATTATGGGGGATCTTCACAAAGCAATTATGGAAGATGAACATTTATTTTGCTCATGGGAGATTACAAGGCTTGGCTTGAAGTTTTTTTGGATTTCTTTTATGTGAAAGAATCGGCACTTCGACCAAGTAAGTAATCTCGATTCTCTACTTTAATGCATCATTATAGTTGTATGCGACTTAGAATCATATAACTTAAGGTGCATACTGAGCCCTCCCACCTGAGGCGTTGGATTTATTTGTGATATATATTGATATGTGTCAATTTCGGAGTTTAGGGATTAGGTTACGGATTAGAGAATTCGATTCCTTTCACTTTCCCTTAAAATCCTTTTTTTTTGCCCGTTTCGTCGCAATTATTAAAAATAGTTTTAGGTGTGATAAAATTCTGGAAAAATTCATGAGTGATCCTCATCTTCTTAATTAATTTTTCATATTTTTTGTTTCCAGATTTGGATGGTTTTAATAATTAATTTGGATTTTAGATCATAAGCTGTCCCAAAAAGGAAGGTTTTGGCATAAGGGACCGAAATCGATTTTTCCCCATAGGTGTGAGACCTATTTTTTGTATATGATTAATCACTGTAATTGGTGACATTTTGATGCTCATTAGGCATTTTTTTCATAATTTTAGATGCCCTTTTTGATCCACTTTGTGGAGTTGTTTTTTGGTGATCATGCTTTGTTACCTTGCTAGTCAAGTAATTGTTTTGGCACTTTGGTGCATAATTTTGTGGAATCCTTTTGGACAATGTGAGATAATGACTTTATTATTCCAGGGATTTAATTTCATAATTTTTAAAAGGCTTTTTGCTATTTTTCCATGTCACCTAGATCCTAGGTTGATTCATGTGTTTATGTGTCGCATAACTTAAATGATAGGAAGGCATTCATGCCATTTTCTTGAGGGGATTTTTGGTAGCTTTTAGGAGTTTATTATAGGTCATTTTTATGTCTTTAATTCCATTCATAGGTCATTTTTTGGACCATACTCATTTGGTTTGTTTTGGTGCTTTAAAGTGTATGCTTATGTGAATTAACTTTAATCTAAACTAGTTTCTCTTCTCCTCTAAATAATAACTTGAATTATGTGGAAATAATTAATGCCTATTCATGAATTCTAAGTGCATCTCATACCTTGTATGCTACAGACCCATAATCATTTCATGCATATTCACATGCCATTCTTCCTTAGTTTGCATCATGTGCGATCTTATGCGATGTTTGTTCGTTTCTTCTCATATCTTCTTTTCCTTGCTCCATATGCCTAATCCATTGCATCCATGATTGTATATTCATGCATACTAATTCATAAGCATTCACTACTGACTTTGATGCTCATTTCATGCATTAATCCATGCTTGTAAGCCATATGCATTCATACTTCATCCATAAACCCTAATTTGCATTTATGTGAACTTAGGTGAACTTTTTGTACATAGTTTGACATAGTTTGATCTTGTGAGGTATCCTAGCATACTTAGGGACCTATATCATGTAGCTACTTACTTTAGAAGTCATGTAACCTTTAGGTACATTCACCTTTAGACTTAGGTCTTATTTTGAACCCTAGTTCCATTCTAGGACGTTTATGGTACTTAATCGCTTTTATGTTTTGATTTTACTTTCAATATGCATTGTCATGCTAACTTTTGTTTTGTAGGGGGGAAGATTGAGGTAAGCATTACTTCATTCCTATCTCTTATGCATTTTAATTGTGTTTGCCTTAGCACTTTGTGCTTTGCTTTTAGGCTTTCCCTTTCTTTAGAAACAACTTAACTTCCTTAGGAAGTAAGTTAGTTTCTAAATCTTTTTTCTTCTTTTCCTTTTCTTTCTTAGGATTAGAAAACCTCATTAACCATAGGATCTCCCTTTTGTATATGATAACTAACTTAGGGTGTGTCTTAGTTCCCATTAGATTTTTCCTTTTCCAATTTGAGTCATTCTTTCTCATCTCATGAAGAAAATAATAAAACATCTAAGGATAAACCGAACAATCTTGTACGACACGAGACTTTGTTGCGGAGTGTTTATACGCGTCCTGTTTCGGGGCGAGGTGTAAATACTCACCGCGATGGATAGGTCTTAGTACAAGACAGTTCACAAACAAATTCAAAAAAACACTTCTCATAAAAGACAAAAAAAAACAAATAACAAGCGACTATCCTGCGGGAACTTCTCTTCTCATCTCATTCACTCACAACGCGAACTCGCGACGACTTGTCTCGCATGCAAGACGGTAAACGCACTCGTACCAGACGAGCCTGCAACACCTGAGCATAGACATACGCAGTTCCAGCATAAAAAACACAAACAAATAGTTCCCGCCTAGGTTAGGCGAACTACGTCGACTCTGATCCTCATTATCCCGATGAGGTACGTAGGCAGTGGGGTAGGGCCCGTTCGAGCACATTCTTTATTTTCCCTACATTTTCCCCATTCTTTTTTTCCAGTTCCTTTCTCATTTCTCATTCCAGTTCCAGTAGCAGTTTTATTCAGCAGCATTCTTTATTTCTCACCCTTTGAAACAAAGCAAGCAAGCGTGGATCCCGTCGGGTACGACGGACGATCTGGGGTGCTAATACCTTCCCAGTTCGTAACCGACTCCCGAACTCAGATCTTTGGTTTGCAAGGCCTCGTCCTTTTCCTTCTTCCTCAGGTTTGTGCAACATTACCTTTCCCATTCTTTCGGGATAAAAATGTCTGAAATAATTAATGCCTATTCATGAATTCTAAGTCCTCTACCTTTTCCGCGCCACTTTCGCGTTTGTACTAGGATGAAAATCCCGGGAGCGACACAATGCAGTGAATCAAAAATGTGGTATGAGATGCCATGATGGTGTTTATGCATATGAAAATGATCACAAGCCATGGTGTGAATGGGTGAGGGCAAATTTGGGGTGTTTACAGCTGCCCCTATTCAAACATGAGTTAGCTGTGCAGGATGTAAGCAACGGCTTAACAGGCAAACAAGATAACTTGTGGTTGAATACCAAAGACAGTCCAAAATTTGCACTCACAGAATGAAGAAAAAAAGGGATATAGATTGTAAAAGGAAAATAAAGTGTATAGTAAAGTATAGGCGACGGAGGACGACCGTCGAGCAAGGGACGACTGCTGGGGAACAAGCAATGACGGGGACGGCCGACATGCTGGGAAAGGTTCGGAAAAATAAAGCAATGACGGGGACGGCCGACATGCTGGGGATAAAAGGTATCATGATGGGGACGGCCATCAAGTGAAGCTGTAAAATTTTCTGGGGATTAATGAAAAATGACGGGGACGGCCATCAAATTCATAAAGCAAAGTAACCAACGATGGGGACGGCCATCGGGCTAAAAGGAAAAGGGACCACGACGGGGACGGCCATCGGGTTAAAGAATAAATGAAATAAACAGATGATGAGGTACGGTCATCAAAGGTGAAGGACGATCACCTAGCAGGGGACGGCTGCTCTGTTGGGCTAAGATGAGGGACGGTCATCTAAGGTGGAGGACGACCACCTGGCAGGGTACGGCTGCCGAAAATATCGCGACATAGGACGAATGCCGGATAAAAAGTCAACGATGGGGACAACCATCGGATGAGCATGATGGAGGACGACCATCAAGAGGTGGAGGACGACCACCTAGCAGGGGACGGCTGCTCTCAAGGTTTATCGTGACATAGGACGAATGTCAGATAACCAAAATCAACAATGGGGACGGCCATTGGATAAAATGATGAAGGACGATCATCAAGAGGTGGAGGACGACCACCTAGCAGGGGACGGCTGCTAAATATCACGACATAGGACGAATGTTGGATAGAGAAAATCAACGACGGGGACGGCCATCGGACGAGCATGATGGAGGACGACCATCAAGAGGTGGAGGACGACCACCTAGCAGGGTACGGCTGCTCTCAGGGTTTATCATGACATAGGACGAATGTCAGATAAGAAGAAAATTGTTTACTGGGGAATAATAAACACGGGCGAGTGTTTATAATCTAAGGAATAAAAGGTATAAGCGTTTGGTGTTGTGTATAGATTAAAGGTGCGGACGAGCATCCTTAAGACTATGATACGGACGAGTATCAGGTAGAAACAAGTACTGACACATGTTCAGAGATGATGATACGGACGAGTATCAACTGGTTAACAGAGAACACGGACGAGTGTTGAATCTGAAAGAACTCTTCTGGGGAATAGCAGACACAGACGAGTATCTATATTCAAGAAGACACGGTGTATGGATTAAAGATGCGGACGAGCATCCTTAAGATTATGATACGGACGAGTATCATGTAGAAACAAACGCTTGACGCATGTTCTGAGATGATGGTACGGACGAGTACCAACTGGTTAACAAAGAACACGGACGAGTGTCGAATCTGCGGGGATATAAATGGTGTATACAAGATACGGACGAGTATCTGTATAGGTGTGATGAGAGTGAAAAGTGCGAGTAATATATTTTTGAGTGTTCAATCTGCTGGAGAGAGTGACACAGACGAGTGTCGAAAGGAGAAAAGTATAGTATAAACAAGTATCTGATATACAAAGTGTTTATGTTACTGTGCTGGGAAAAAAGACATGGATGGATGTCAGGGAAATGTATGTATATAAGTATATGTGAGTGCAAAGAGGATGTCTTTGGCTTTCTGTTGGGGATATGACACGGGCGGGTGCCACAAGGAGTATGTATCTGTGTTGGTGAATGTGAGGCAACTGCTTTTGCTGGGGAATCTGGGGAGTATTCTGTATATTGTTGATGGGTTGATAACATTCACAAGTGTTCGCTTCTGACCATGACTCATGATTATGCTATATGTTTGATTTTTTGCCGCAATGCTCCGTATTAGACAGAATGCTACGCTTTGTAGGTGAATATGATGCGAATGCCATGATTATGCAAAAAAATACCGATCCGGGGTTCGGATCCCAATGTTGTGAAAATCCCTGGTTGATCCGTTTGAAGTGGACATCCCAGCTGGGGATGAGATCATTGGTAGATCTAGTATATATGATTCTGCTTGGGGAAATAGGTCACTGATAGACCTATTCTTGGTAATGAGGGACCCAGCTGGGGTTTGTAGAAGCTTTCTTCACTCTGTTGTGACTTCTTCGTGCGTTGCTCTTCCGGATAGAGGCTGAAACTCTGTGGGGAGATGATTCCCAGGCTTTTTGTAACGGATGGCAACTCAGCTGGGGAGAAACAACAAGTGGCGATTCAGCTGGGGAGAATGCACCCTGAGTGCTAAGACTGAGTGAGTGTTGACTTGCCGGCTTGCTGGGGTGAAGCTTTCATGCCCCATGTTGCGCTTCGGATACCTGCAATCCTGCAAAGACAAGAAACGCACCAGTAGTCCCGAGGTATCCCTTACCGGATTCCGTTATAGGAGTTAGACACTTCTGAGAGTAAGCATATTCCCTGCAAGCACGTGTTTTACTCTTTATTTTTAAAGATAAACATCTGTATTCATGCAATCAGTTTTTCTTAAGACATCAGACATTCTTTGCAAACAAAAATGCACAAGACGAAACATGACTGAAAAATCTGGTTTTATTAATTCATGTGCCCTGAATTGGCAAGATACAGTCAAAGAAACATATCCCCTGGAATGAGGAGATTGTTACAAATTGGGAAATAAAATGCTGGCAATGTTGACGACGCTTTGAAGGAGCTTCCCCTCTCGCTACGACTCGTATGACTCTTGACATTCCTCTCGTCTTGCTTTCTGAAGAAGGCTGATGCTGACAGAAGCTTGATCCTTCCGAGGTTTACCAAGTTGTAAGTGATACAGACGAATTCAGGATGCAGTTGTTCGCTTATTCCCTTGTTTTGCATGGATCGCCCTTTCGGGTTTTCAATCCATCGGGATACCCATTTTTGCCTGAGTTGTCCAATGCGGCTTTTCAACTCAGCGGGTGTACATTTTTTTGTTTATTTTCCCTTATTTTTGCCCGAGTCTTTTATTCTGTTTTTGACTCGTCGGGATGCCCTATTTTTGCCTGGACCTACATTCTGTTTTTATGTCCAGCGGGTCATTTTTATGCGAAGTATTTTTTAACTGCATTTGAATTCACAGGGGACGGGAAATCTTCACCATCCATGGTGCTGAGCATCACTGCTCCACCAGAGAAAACTTTCTTTACAACAAATGGTCCTTCATAATTTGGAGTCCATTTGCCCCTGTGGTCTGTATGAGGAGGAAGGATTCTTTTCAACACAAGATCTCCCACTTGGTACTCTCGGTGCCTGACTTTCTGATCGAAGGCTCTCTTCATTCTTTTCTGATACAACTGCCCATGACAGATTGCAGCCAATCTTTTCTCTTCAATCAGACTCAGTTGTTCGTATCGGGACCGAACCCATTCTGCTTCGTTCAGCTTAACATCCATCAATACTCGTAAAGAGGGTAACTCAACTTCAACAGGTAGGACTGCTTCCATACCATACACAAGCTGATACGGTGTTGCCCCAGTGGATGTTCTGATTGACGTGCGGTACCCATGCAAGGCAAATGGCAGCATCTCATGCCAGTCTTTATAGGTGACTACCATCTTCTGCACAATCTTCTTGATATTCTTATTGGCCGCCTCAACAGCGCCGTTCATCTTTGGCCTGTAAGGAGAAGAATTGTGGTGCTGGATCTTGAAGTCCCGGCATAGTTCAACCATCATTTTGTTGTTCAAGTTAGAACCATTATCAGTAATGATTCGCTCGGGAACTCCGTATCGATAGATGATATCTCTCTTCAGAAATCTGGCTACCACTTGCCTTGTCACATTTGCATATGAGGCTGCTTCAACCCACTTGGTGAAATAGTCAATGGCGACCAGGATGAATCTGTGGCCATTTGAAGCAGTCGGTTCAATCTTGCCAATCATATCAATGCCCCACATGGCAAAGGGCCAGGGTGAAGACATTATATTCAGAGGATTGGGAGGCACATGCACCTTATCCGCATAGATCTGGCATTTATGGCATTTTCTGGCATAGGCACAACAGTCTGCATCCATTGTGATTCAGTAATAGCCTGATCTTAGCAATTTCTTGGCCATGGCATGCCCTCCAGCATGAGTACTAAAGGATCCTTCGTGCACCTCGTGCATAAACAAGTCTGCTTCTGTTCTATCAACACATCTGAGGAGCACCATATCAAAGTTTCTCTTGTATAGGGAACCATCAGTGTTCAGAAAGAAACTACCAGCAAGCCTTCTCAAAGTCTTCTTATCATTGGAAGATGTCCCATATGGGTATGTTTGATCCTCCAAGAAGCACTTAATGTCATGGAACCAAGGCTTAGCATCTTTGATAACATCTGCTGCGAACACATATGCTGGTCTGTCAAGTCTGGACACTGAGATTTGAGGCACAAAGTTGGAAGCTTGAACTTTGATCATTGACGAAATGGTAGCCAGAGCATCCGCAAACTGATTTTCGTCTCGAGGGATATACTCAAGCTTGACCGCCGTGAAGAAAGTCAACAACCTTCTTGTATAATCCCTGTAAGGTATCAGATGATCCTGGTGTGTGTACCATTTGCCATTGGTTTGATTAACCACCAAAGCTGAATCTCCGAATACAGTTAAAGTCTTGATCCTGAGGTCAATGGCTTCCTCAAGACCCATAATGCAAGCTTCGTATTCAGCTTCGTTGTTAGTGCAGTTGAAGGTGAGCTTTGCCGAGAAAGGCATGTGAACTCCCTTAGGTGTAATGAGTACTGCACCAACACCACGACCATTCATGTTAACAGCCCCATCAAACATCATAGTCCATTCTTCTTTCGGGTCAGGCCCTTCAGTGTGAACAGGCTCTTCATGATCTTTTGTTTTTATGAACATGATGTTTTCATCCGGGAAGTCAAATCTCATAGGCTGGTAGTCATCAATAGGTTGCTCAGCAAGATATTCAGATAGTACACTGCCCTTGATGGCTTTCTGAGATGTGTACTGAATGTCATATTCTGTGAGGATCATTTGCCATCTTGAAACCCGTCCGGTAAGAGCTGGCTTCTCGAAAATGTACTTAACTGGGTCCATTTTTTATATCAACAAAGTAGTGTGGGTCAACATATACTGTCTCAGTCGGCGAGCAGCCCACGCTAAAGCACAGCAAGTTTTCTCGAGCAGTGAATAACGTTGTTCACAGTCGGTAAACTTTTTGCTCAGGTAGTAAATTCCATACTCTTTTCGACCAGACTCGTCATGCTGGCCCAGCACACACCCCATTGACTCTTCTAATACTGTCAAGTACATTATCAGAGGTCTTCCTTCAACTGGAGGCATAAGGATTGGAGGCTCTTGCAGGTATTCTTTGATCTTGTCAAAAGCCCTCTGGCAGTCTTCATTCCATCTGACCGTTTGTTCCTTTCTTAACAGTTTGAACAAAGGTTCACAGGTTGCCGTAAGGTGAGATATGAACCGTGAAATGTAGTTCAATCGTCCTAAGAACCCTCGAACTTCTTTTTCAGACTTCGGTGCAGGCATTTCTTGAATGGCTTTGACTTTATCAGGGTCCACTTCAATCCCTTTCTCGCTTACGATAAAGCCAAGCAGCTTACCAGATCGCACCCCGAATGTGCATTTGTTGGGGTTCAGCTTCAGTTGGTACTTCCTCAGACGCTTGAATAACTTCAGCAGATTTACCAGGTGATCTTCCTCTGTAAGGGACTTGGCAATCATGTCATCCACATAACACTCGATTTCTTTATGGATCATATCGTGGAATAATGTTACCATAGCCCGTTGATATGTTGCACCAGCGTTCTTCAATCCGAATGGCATCACCTTGTAACAGAACGTGCCCCAGGGGGTGATGAAGGTTGTCTTCTCCATGTCTTCAGGTGACATTTTGATCTGATTGTACCCTGAAAATTCGTCCATGAAGGAGAATACCGAGAACTGAGCCGTATTATCAACCAATACATCAATGTGAGGTAATGGGAAGTCATCTTTCGGGCTGGCTCTATTCAGATCCCGGTAGTCAACACACATCCTTACTTTGCCATCTTTCTTAGGCACAGGTACTATATTAGCAACCCACGGCGGATAGCTAGTTACAGCCAGGAATCCGGCGTCCCACTGCTTTTGTACCTCTTCTTTGATTTTCATTGCCATGTCCGGGCGAGTACGGCGCAGTTTCTGTTTAACCGGCGGGCAGTCTTCTCTTAAAGGCAGCTTATGCATAACAATATCGGTATCCAACCCTGGCATATCTTGATAAGACCAAGCAAACACATCCACATATTCCTGAAGCAGGTCAATCAGTTGTTTCTTCACTGAGTCTTGTAAGCAGGCCCCGATCTTAACCTCTTTCACATCTTCATCTGTACCAAGATTAATCGTTTCCACCTCCTCCTGATGAGGAGTGATAACCTTCTCCTCTTGTCTCAACAATCTGGCTAGCTCTTCAGGGAGCTCGTAATCTTCTTCAACCCCTTCATCATCTTGATTGATCGGATTGTCAAAGTCATACGGAGTCATAGCCGTGTTGTTGTCGGTGCGGTCTGGAAGACATTCTCTGCAAGGGTTCAGTTTGTTCATTTCAGTGATTGATTTTAATCTTGTTTTAGAAAAGTGAAATAAAGTTGTCATTTTGAAAACATTGCCATTTATTTTTTGTACAAAAAGAAAAATGGAAAACAGTGAGCAGAAAGGAAAAAGACTCGTTTGCAAAAGATGTCTGATATTTCATTGATTAATCTTGTTGCACAAAAATTACAGATGGCCCGATTACAAAATGAGTCTTGTCACCTTGGGCAAGATGCAAGACTTGATGCATGCTTAAAATATACAGGAAATAATAATTACTCTGCAGGAGTAACCCTTATAATTTCCTGGGAAGACCAGTTTGAGATACTGCTCCCCGGGATCTTTGGACGAATCCAGCTTTCCAGGTTGCGTTCATCTTCCGACTCATCTTCCAAGTTGTTGACAGCATCGGGGGTGAGCATCCCCCCACTAACAAAATTGGGCTTCTTAGCAGCCTCTGCTTGATCTTCTTGAGTTGGTTTGTAACCCAACCCAAATCTATCTTCTTTCTTCTCCACAGGCAACAATTTGCCCCAGCCTTGAGCGTTTCCTTCTTCCACCACCTTCTGGGCCTGCTGGTAGGATGTCATGGAAGTCCCAAGTACAGCAGAGGTTTCATTAATATTCAGGGCCTCAAACCCTTGGCTCATGGTCTCATGAATCTCCCCATCCATCTCAATGTATTTGTAGGTAGCCAGATGGCTAACAAAAATATCCTCCTCTCCGCAAATAGTAACGACTTGGCCCTCCCACTCGAATTTTAACTTCTGGTGAATGGTAGACGTAACTGCGCCAGCGGCATGAATCCATGGTCTACCCAACAAACAGCTGTAGGCAGGCTGAATGTCCATCACGTAGAAGGTCGTTTTGAAAGTTTGTGGGCCAATCGTTACAGGCAACTCAATTTCTCCCAGAACTGATCTCTTAGAGCCGTCAAAAGCTCTCACTACCAAGTTACTGGGTCGTAATGCCAATCCTTCATATTCCAGCTTCACAAGGGCTTTTTTAGGCAAGACATTGAGGGATGATCCTGTGTCTACCAGCACATGGGAAAGAACTGCACCTTTACATTCCATGGTAATGTGCAAAGCCTTGTTGTGATTGCGGCCTTCCGTAGTCAAATCAGTGTTGGTGAATCCTAGTCCATTACTAGCATTAACATTTCCAACCACAGCTTCCAACTGATTGACCGTGATCTCTTCTGGCACATAAGCTGCGTGCAAGACTTTGAGTAGTGCGTTCCGATGAGCCTCGGAGCACATAAGCAGTGATAAAATGGAGATTTTGGAAGGCGTCTGGTGAAGCTGGTCTACTATCTTGTAATCACTTTTCTTGATGATTCTCATGAATTCATCAACTTCTTGATCAAAAGGTGTTTTCAAAGCTTCTCTAACAACCTGCTCTTCTGGCACCATGCTCTTCCCTTTTGCCTTGGCAGCAGCTTCTGCTTCGGCGGTGGGTCTTTGAATTTGCGGGGCGAAGAGACGTCCGCTTCGAGTGAAGCCTCCGCCTCCCCCCACATTGTCTATTTGTGGTGAAGAAGTTGATGATTCAAAAGTGATTTTCTGTCCTTTGCAGTATAAATCAGAGCCGTAATGCCAAGGGATGGCATTACTGCTTTCATAAGGTACTGGTCCAGGCACTGTGACAGTGACTGGACTGATG
Organism: Lathyrus aphaca; assembly: GCA_963966055.1. NCBI lineage: Eukaryota > Viridiplantae > Streptophyta > Magnoliopsida > Fabales > Fabaceae > Lathyrus > Lathyrus aphaca. The sequence continues at coordinate 75,760,112 of OZ014519.1, forward strand.
GCAGCTGCGGAAGGAACCGTGATAGTCTGTGGATCATAATATATTGTGACTGGTGCTCTGGTAGGAGTGGCACTTTGTGAGTTGTAGGCGGAATCATTGGCAGGATCATAATAAATTGTAACTGTTGAAACACTTGCATTGTTTGTTGCTGATGTTGTAGGAGACATTGCTGGAAGAATGGGTGTTGTTGTTGTAGGAGTTTCCAAATGAAGGGGTGCTGAAGTTGTAGAAGGGACGTTTGCTGATATCTGGTCAGTTGAAATGACAGATGAGGCATTTGTTGATGAAGCTGAAGAGTTGTCTGGAACAATGGTTGTTGCAGTTGTAGTAGACTCTGGAACTGTTGTTAAGGAGATTGCTGGATTGGTAGGTATTGATGTCGTAATTTGAAGCAAGCCACCCTGGATGAGACCATCTATGCCATCCCTCAAGTTATCACAACCATTCACTGAAATTTTGCAATAAGCACACCCTAGCTCGCATCCCGGGAACATTTGACATTCGAGGAGTTGAGCTTTAATCTCCACCAAGGGTGTCCGAATCTGACCCACACTGGTTATCAAGTAAGACGGCTTGTCTTCTTCAATAGCATTGATTCTGGGACCACCATGGTGTGGCATAGGGTTCTTGTTGACATTTGGTGGTGGTGCAAAGTTTAAAGCCTTGGAATCCACTAGATCCTGCACTTTCGTGTGCAAAGCTCTGCACTTTTCCGTACTATGACCAGGCGCATTTGAGTGAAAAGCACATCTGGCGCTAGCGTCGTAATTTTTGGGCAGACTGTTAGGATCCGGAGGTGCCAATGTCCTTAGCTCAACCAGGTTGAGTTTCAGGAGTTGTGGCAGTAAAGTGGCATAGGGCATAGGGATCGGATCGATCACCCTATTGGCCTGAGAGGGCCTCTGTTGGTATGGTCTCTCCTGATTGTTATTGTTGGTGTTGCTGTTGTTGTAATTTCTTTGAGGAGGATACTGAGTTTGTTGCTGATAATTTTGTTGCTGTGATTGATAAGCTGGTTGAGGATGAATTGGAGCGGGAATGGTGACTGCTGCCACAGACCTATGAACATATTGGGGTCTGCCCCTGTTTGTGTGGATAGCATTGGTTTCACCAGTTCTTCTTGGGCCTACAAATGGCTTTCTTGGGTTGCTAGATGAGCTGGCACCGTTGTCAGAAATCTTACCCATCTTTAATAGGCTTTCAATTCTTTCCCCGGCTATGACCACATCAGCAAAGCTAGTGGACGAAAAGGCAGCCAGCCTGTCAATGTAAGTCCCCTGGAGGGTGTTCATAAACATATCAGCCATCTCCCTCTCTGGCATGGGTGGCTGGACAGCAGCAGTAAGCTGTCTCCACCTTTGAGCGTATTCACGGAAGCTTTCCCTGGATGACTGAGACATCCCCATCAGGAGGGTCCTGTTGGGGGCCATATCCAGGTTGTACTAGTATTGCCTAATGAAGGCCTCTGCCAAGTCCTTCCAGCACCTAATGGTTGCTCTTGTCAAATGGGAGTACCATTCCCTCGATGCTCCAGTTAAGCTATCCTCAAAATAAAACATCCATAGCTTTTCGTCCATGGTATAAGCCTTCAGCCTCCCCAGAAAAGACTGTAAATGGGTCCGGGGACAGGAAGTCCCGTTATACTTCTCAAAGCATGGTGGTTTGAATTTGTGGGGGATCCTGACTCCGTCCACTAGACCCATGTCCATAACATCAAATCCCAAAGAATTCTGGGACTCCAAAGATCTCAGTTTCTCAGCAATCTCTTCTAGCCTTCTGTCATAGGCTTCCTCCCCAGCTCCCATCACTGTGAACTGATCTTCCTGGGGGTCTTCTTGCAGTACTCTACCTGTTGTGGCAGTCCCTTGCACATTGACAGGGATGTTGATCTCTGGATGCTGGTGGGGTCCAAAGACTGGGGGATTAACATGAGGCTGGACTCTCTCATTGTTGCTTATCCCAGCAGTCCCTGGATGATGGTCTTCCTGATTCCTCCCCTCTACCAGTGCTCTTAACCTCTCCTGGCCTTGAGCCATATTGTTCATCACCTCCATAAATTGTGTCATCTGATTCCTCATTTCCAACCTCTCGTTGGTCATTTGATTCCTGACCTTTGTAAGGTCCTGCTGCATTTGATCCATCTGTATGCCCGGAAGATTGTTGCGGGTGGGGTATCTGTGTGGACGGTTGAGTGGAAACCCTCGACGTCGAGCAATAGTTCCTGAGTTCACAACAGAGTTAGTAACAATAAACAAAAACCTACAAAACAAAACAAAAGGGTTAGTATGCAATGCAGTATGTCTACTTGTATCCAAGGTATCCGGCTTGGCACTTGGTTTTGACCTTTCCAGACCCTTGAGGAAGATGCTTTTGATGTTGTTTGAAGAATTCAGATAAAACAAACCAACACATATATTACAAAAAGCAAATGATACATAGTTTGTTTTTTCCTTACAATACATGCCCTCTGGGGGGTCAAAAATACAACATAAAGAAAAGTACAGTGAAAAGAAAGCAACAACAAGCAAAAAGTCAAACACCAAGACCAAATTCATCCTCCTGAACTTCCTTGAGAAGTGCTTCAGTCACAGGATCAGCTGGTCGCTCTGTAAGATTCCTGATGAGAAGATTCCGGGTAGCAACAGCTGCAGTTAGCTTCTTGTGTTGACTTTGGTCCTTTGACCTCTTTATACCAGCTCTGATCTTCAACTCTGAGATCTCTTTCTGGGCTGCTGCCAGGGCTTCCTGTTGTTCTCTTGCACTAGCCTCCATCTGTTCAATCTTGTCCTGAGTCCTCTTATCCTCCTGAGTGTGAGCTTCGGTGATCCTGACCCACCTAGCTTGACTCTCCTTTAGATACAAATCAGTCCTGGCCTTCTGGAACTGAGCTTCCTTGCAGGCATTCTTCAAGATCTGCTCTCCTGCCCTGGACTTCTTAATGTAATCCTCTGACTTCTCAATTTTAGCCAAATGCTCCACCTTCAGCTTTTCTAGCCTTTCAATATCCAACCTACCATCACTCCTCTCCCAGAGGGTCTTCTGTAGAGCTTGAGTCAGCTTCTCATTTCTCTCTTTCAATTTCTCAAACTCCTCTAAGTTGACAGTTGCTGGAGGTGGTGCTGTGGAGGGTCCAGGTACATCTTCAATAGTGAAGGGCATTCCAGTAATTTGAGCCCTGGCATGAGACCACTCATGGTACTGGGCTGAGGCTACATTATTGCATCTTCCAAGAATGGTTACTCCTTTAGTCTGCACATTGTCCCAGGCCCAGGATGCCTGCCTGACAATAACCAGATTAGGCTTGATCTCACAATAAAGGGTCTCAGTCAGATCCTGTGCTTTAGGAGGATGGACTAATGCATAGCCCAGTTGTCTTTTGAATAGCAGAGGGTTGTAGTTGATACAACCCCTCACTCCAATCAGAGGCACATTGGGAAATTGCCCACAACTTGTGATGATGGCTCTGCCTTTGGTGCTCTGAGTACACCACCTGATGTCATCTGAGGTTAGAGCAACAAGCCTCTTAGCCCAATTTTTTTGCTGGTGAGGGTTCAAGAATGCATCAGTCTTTGGCAAATGCTTGAGCAGCCAAGTATGGAACAAAGGAGCACAGCATCTTACTAATCTTCCCCTTTGTTTTTCATTCCTTTGATGAACAGAGTAATAAAGATCTCCCAGTAAAGTGGGTACTAGGTTCCTCAGGATGAAAAGATGGATTGCACTCTTGCTAACAAACTTAGGCTCATCTGCAAAAAGTATGATCCCATATATGCTAAGGGCCAACAGAGCACAGACTACCTTCCACTCCCCCAGGGAGGCCTTCAGGGTAGCCTGAGAGATCAAGAAATCCAGATGAAAACCAGAGACTCCAGCTTTAGCTGTCAAATTCTGCCCAATCAGAACTGGTTCCAGATGTAATGCTTTTGCTATCTCCTCATTACTTGGGAAAGCCATCTCAGGGTTGAAGGGTATTCCTCCCCTGATAGGTACACCAACCAATGATGAATATTCCTCCAACAAGGGCCCCACCTGAAAATTCTGAAAGGTGAAGCACCTCAGAGGGGGATCATAGAACTGCAGGCAAGTATGTATCAAGCTCCTCTGTGAAGGGTCCAAATCCAATACCACATCAAGGATTCCTCCATAATGTTCTCTGAAATATGGTATATGGTCTGGAGTAATCAGGGTCTGAATCCTCCTGATGCTAGCTAGCTCAGGCTCAAAGAAGTGATAGGAGATGTTACTTTTCTTAGGTGCCATGTTGCTGAAGAATGGGTGCTGATGATGATGACTGAGAATAATACTGAAGATGGGCCACTGATAGGCTGAGACTGAGGGTGCAGGTGACTGAAGCAAGTAGCTGATAGCTGAAGCAAGTGCTGATGAAGATAGGTCTATGCTGAAGAAGGGGTCAAAACCAAGCCAAATGATAGGATGGATACCCTGAAAAACAAATAAACACATGTCAAAATGATGCAATGAGGATGTATGCAAATGATATGCAAGGGTTTGTGACTGAGCTGGATCTGATTAACTGCTCTGATATAAGTCCATATATGTTCAAGAAATCCAGATGGAGGTTCATAAGTCCAGTAACCAGGGTGGGGGACTCAAATAAAGAGTCACATGTCCAGGGTTAAAAATTACAAGAACTGTCCCAACATGGAGTACTCTTAATCATATCCAAGTAACAGGGTATGCTGAGGTTAAAGGGTTCCTGCAAACCTGTAAACAGCCCAACCCCCCTCACAGGTGATGTTCTAAAACAAGGATCCTCAGACTTGGATCAGTTATGAGAAGTGTAAACACTTCTAACCCGGAGGTACAGTGTTTACAATAACCATAAAAGATCCTCCTCTAATTCACCTCAGTTTCTGAAGGTCAATACTAAAGGTCATCCAGACTTAGCAGGCTTCCCAGATAGCCCTAGTACTACAGGAAATCTGCAGCACAGAGTTCTCAAGAAGAAACCCATATCTGAACCGTGTTTCATATTCCCGCACCAGACCGAAATGGAATGGGAAAGAATATGAACCACTCTAGCCTAGGTGTCACTCAGGTCCCAGGTATAGGACCTTAACTCTCAATAGAACACCCACCCACCAAAGCAACAAAACAGATCCAGCACAGACAGCATGACAGTATGATATATGTGCACAAAGCTATAAAGAAAGTAATAAACAAAACTGTACATAAAGCAGTAAATAAAACAAATATACAAACACAGATAGCACATAACACCCCAGTAAACACCAATCAAACAAGCGCTAGGAGGAACCCACAAAAAGAACCAGAAGCCCTGGTTACAGTATAAGGCATCCCCAGCAGAGTCGCCAAGCTGTCGCTCCCGATAAATGGGAATGTGGCCCAGATAAAGGTACAGACGCGAACGGTCGGCGAAAGGAGGTGCGAGAACACACAGGAGTGAACTCACAGGGAATGAATAGAGTCGCCAGCTAGGCATTTTTATCCCGGAGGAAAGGTAATGCTGCATAAACCTAGAAAGATATGGATAAGACGGTTGCGAACCAGAGAGACTGAGAAAGGGGGTTGGTTACAACCTGGGAAGGTATTAGCACCCAGATTGTCCGTCGTACTCGACGGGATCCACGCTTAAAAGATTTGTGTTTTAAAGGGGTAGTGTCAGTGTAATCTGTGTATAAAAGAGCTGGAAAAAGATGTACAGGTGTCAGTGTAAAAGAAGTGTGAAGTGAAATAAAGAAGTGTCAGTGTAAGAACAAGAGTGAAGTGCTCAAGATAATGAGGCTAAAGAATAAGGCTAGAAGGAGGGGGAATATACAGAGACTTTTGTTCGATAACTGTTAAGTTATGCCTACGTATCCTCTCGTGCAATGAGGAAGTCAGAACACCGTAGTTCGACCCAAAGAGACTGAAAGATAAATTGAGTTGTGAACTGCTTATTTGTCTATGCTCAAGTGTATGACCTGTCTGGCTCAGGTGCAAACTGTCTTGCATTAGACGGAAGAAGCGAGTTATCGTTTGTGAGTGAATGAGGCGAGAAAAGAATCCCGGAGGAGACGATTATTGTTTGTTTTTGATATTTTCAATCTTTTATTGCTTTTGGAAATGTGTCATAAGTTAACGAGCTTAAGCCTAAACCAATGGGTTAGTAAACTCATCACATCCTCCCTCTGATTAGGGGTAATGAGAATACCTTAAGTGTGAAGTCAGCATCACACACTTAATCACCATGATGTAGGATTAAGATCATTAACCTACTTGTGATTACTTAGATGCTTTTGGTTTTTTTTTGTTTAGTGTTGAGTAATGAGTTTAAGCCATAATCAGGGATTAAACAGACTCATTACACCATCCTAATTGAAGGATAATAGATGAGAATGTTCAAGCTGAGGAAAGCTCCTCACCTTAATCCATGATTAGGGATTAAACTCATGACAAAACAAGCCTTTGATTAAGTGGATTTTATTTAATGGTGAGATGATGAAGTGATTTTTAGGGTTTGTAAGACAACTTGAGGAGGACTTGTCCATTAACACTAGGGTTAGTCCTTCTTAACCAATTAAGGAAGAATTAGAACCCTAATGCAAGGCCCAAGTTACAAGCTTGATGTCTTGATGATTATTAAGTGGATTGATTAAAGGAGTTAAACACATTAAGGGCTTAACACTTAGGATTAAAGTTATACACTCCATCCTAATAGAAGGATGCAGGCATAAGCTTAATCACAAAGCCTTAAAGCCTTTAGGGTTTAGTCCCTGGTTATGAGGTGAGAAGAGAAGACTCAAAGAGACACAAAGGTAAAAACTAAGTGGGGGACTAATCAAAACCCTAATCATTGTCATGCTTGGTTGTTCCTAAGGTTTGTGAGGTTTAAGAAAGAAATCTTCAGTGGAACCACCAGGAAGCAGATGAAAGGATCAGGAGAAGCAAAGTAACTTGCTTCATTCAAGAAGTCAAGTCACTTGAAGAAAGAAAGTAAGAAGAAAAAGAGTGAGCAAGCTCAATCTCAAACACATATCAAAATGCAGCATGGATGCAAGAGAGAGATGAAAAGAAATTATGAGAAGTGAAGGCAAATTCACTTCTCAAACAACTTACCACCTGAAATGTTAGTGAAAGAAATGCAATGCAATGCAAAATGGGATGAAATGACATGAGTCAAACCAAAACCAGAAGCATATATGAGATGATAATGATGCTATGGGATGATGCAAACATGAAACAAAACATGGGGATGATCATACAAGCTTATGGATGCAAATGAAACAAGTTAAGACACATGAACATACATGAAAAGTTATGGAATGCATATGACATACAACATGGCAAATGCAAGATGCAATGATCAAACATGCTTTCAATATGTCTTAAGATGCTAAGTGAATCACATGGATGCATAAAGTGTCATGGCAAGTCAAGGTATGAATGCAAATGCAAGATGGATGCATATGGAAGCCCAAATTAGGGTTTATGATCAAAGCATCAAACACAAACCAAAATCAGAAGCAAACATTAAGATAAAAAATTGAAAATGCACTCAAAGGATCCCTAATCCTATACTAACTCACTGCCCAAAGGAGAAGTTCCAACTCTTAACCTAATTCAAGTTATGATTTTCCTAAGTTTTCTAGGGTTTTAGGGTTCCTTAACAAGAAAAATGTCAAACAAATGAAAAATGAAAGATCAAATCATGCCCATTTAATCTCACATACTACATGCTAAACACAATGCAATGCAAAAAGAATCAAGGTCCAACTCTCAATGGTTAGGCAGAAGTGATTTTTGGAAGTTTGGATCAAAATAATGCATTAAAATGATTTTAATTCCATGAAAAATTCTCAAAATGCATCAAGATCAAAAAAGAAATTTGGTTTGAGGGTTGGACAATGTTTCTAAATGGTTTTAAATGTTTCATGAATTTTTTGGTGATTTTTAAATACCTAAAAGCATTTTTAATTAATTAATTCTCATTAATTAATTAAAAATAAACTTTTAAATGATTTAAAAATATTTTTGAATGCTAAAAATAAAAATAAAAATATTTTTGTGTTCTGAAATTAAATAATAATCTGTATAAAAAATTTCAGATTTTTTGAATAAATTTTACTATTTTAAATAAAATGGAGAAAACAAAAGAAATAAAATGAAATAAAATTGATTTAATTGAAAAGTAAACCAATCCAACGCATGAGATTCAAAACTGGGGGGCAGAGGTTGACTTGGCGCGTGAATCAAGGGTCAGGATGGACTCTGGCTTAAATCAGGTTTTATGAATTAATTAAATGGATTAATTAGGTTAATGGTGATTAGGGCAAAATGGACACATCTGGACCACACATACACGCGCCAAGTCAAGCAAGTCAACAGATCCAACGCACTGAATTCAAACATCACTTAATTACAGGATTAGGGTTAACAACATTCAGGTGACCGGAGGGAAGCTCCGATCATCTTCTCCGGCGGGTTGAAAACCCTAGATCATGATTCAGGCCACCATTCATCAAATTAAAAGCAGGGAAATGTTCCTCTACCCAAACCCCATTCAAATCACCTCTTAAACTAAATTTATCATGCACAATCAGAGAGAATCGAAGCCAACAAGATTCACGGGTAAAATTTCAGAGCCTCAGTAAATCCTCATTTCTCACTCATTTTTAATTCTAAGCACATCCTCATGACCAGCAAGACATACACAATCAATTTATAACATAAAATGCAAGCTCTGTGAGAAAAAGTTCATGGCCATACCTGAGGTGGAAGCTTCTGATTCTGGGCTTTCTGGGCTGTTCTTTGATGCAGACTCACTCCAATGATCCCCCTGATGCTAATGGCAAGCTTAGATGGAGTTTAAACAGGCTACTTTGAGAGGTCCAGTTCTGGTGTATCAGAAAATGAGGTCTGTGTATATGGTGTTTCAGGCTCTATCAATGGTTGATTCTTGTTCTTTTGAGTGTGTTTGATTTGTTGGTGAAGAGAAATGGGGTGTTTGATGGCTGTGGAAGGTGATTCGAAGAGAGGAAGCTCTTTGACAGTTTTTGTGAGGGCTGTGTTCTTGCTTGTCTCAAGGGCCAATGCTTTGCTATAATCCTCCCAAGTTGTGTGAATAGCCTGTGGAGCAGGTCAGTAGGGGTGGCTGCTTACTGTTCCATGAGTATGGGAGTTTTGGCCAAAGAGTCAATGTGATTGGTACTTGCAGCATGGGCTATGGCAGCAGCTGTTTGAGGTCATGTCTTGCTTCAGCTTGGGTTGAGGATGACCCTTAGATTGCTTGTGAGTGACTGCAACATGTGGATCATGAGCTATGCTAACTTTTGCAACTTGCCCACTTGTGGTTTCTTGTGATTTTGTGCCATGTACTTGCGACACTTCTTGCTGAATTTTGTAGCATGGAACTTCTTTTAGTCATGGCAATGTATAGAAATCATTTAGTGATCACATAACTCATGGGAAGATGATTTTGCCAAGAATCCCTCTTTGCACTCTTATGGAAAATGCCTTATGGAAATGTGAAATTCAAAGCAAATGAAAGGGAATCCCCTTGGGCCAATTCTGTTTTTAGGTTATGTATGATCATGTGATGAAGTTTTGAAGTCATTTTGAAGTCAATAGAATGCTTGGTACATGAATTTGCAAGTTTTCCATTTGGTGCATAACTTGAAATTTAGTGATTTTTGCCAACTTTGATGCACCATAACTTTTGATCCAAAATGAATTAGGTCATGTTCTTGTACTTTTTGAAAAGGGAAAGATCTATTCTACAATTTTCATGACCAAAGTTTTTCCATTTGAAGCATTTTTGGATCAAAAAGTAAGGATTGAAAAGTTGCCTAAAATGACAAATTCCTTAAAAGTCAAACTTGCCCCAAAAAGTCAACTTTGCAAAAACTTGTAATTCTTGAATTTTGTGAACTTCCAACTTATTCCATGATCAAATAAAGATCATATACACTCAAGATGATGAAGATCACCCCTTGGTTGGGTCATTGGGGGCCTCAGATGCCCTGATTTTGCACTGACTTGTCCAGAAAGTCAACTCTTGATCAGATGACTTCCCCATGGAATTTCTTCATGAAAACTGATATGCATACTCCCTATACCATATAGAGACCAATAGAAACAAGAATGACCAAAAAATTTGGAGTTATGGCCTCTGAAACCAAAACCCTAATTTTAGGTCAACTGTGCAGTCAAGCCTGGCTCTGCTTCCACACCATTCTCAGTTCTTGTGATCCTTTGACATTCTTGACTTTGAGAGGATGTAATATGATATTAGAACATACATGGACCCCTTTGAAGTGATTGATGACCTTTGGAGTGGCTCAAGAAGCTTTTGGATTACTCAGATCACAAACCCTAGATGCAGATGCCTTAGAACCAATGCAGTGAATAAAAAATGTGGTATGAGATGCCATGATGGTGTTTATGCATATGAAAATGATCACAAGCCATGGTGTGAATGGGTGAGGGCAAATTTGGGGTGTTTACACAAGTCAAAGGAGAAATTAGCTTTGGCAGAGGCCTCCACCTGTGGCTCAACAACAGTATGCCTATCCACCACGGTACGTTTAACATCCTTATGTAGCGGCAATTCAACCGTCATATAATCAGCAAGTTCCAATGTATCGGCCAACTCAAACAATACTGATGTATCAACAAGCAGCCCCAATGGTTCCATCCTATCAACCAATGCTCAACAATCCAGGCTATCAACAAGCACCCAATGCTTCAGCCTACCAGCAGAGGACTCTAGCTCCTCATCCAAATTCCAACTTTCAGAATAGAAGACCAGGAGGAAGGCCTCTTAATCCTCGGATCCCTATGACTTATACCGAATTATATCCCTCGCTGCTGAAGAGAGGTTTGGTTACTCCAAGGCCTTTGGGTCCTCCACCAGACCCGCTCCCACCAAGTTACAACTCAAGTGCCCACTGTTTATTCCATGAAGTTGCTCCAGAGCATGATTTGGAAAGTTGTATTGCTTTGAGGAATGTTGTGAAGGATTTGATGGATAAAAACATTCTGTCGTTCGAAAATACTGGTCTGAATGTTAAAAATAATCCTTTACCTAAGCATGGGTCCATAAATGCCATTGTTGATGAGTCTGACGAAGATTTGATTTTCGACGCCACAGAGATCAAAACCCCGCTTAGAGACTTCCATGCGAAGTTAGTAGAGGTGGGTATGTTGAAGAACTATCATAAGAATTGTGAAGCTTGTGCTAATAATCCAAAGGGATCTGAACTGGTCTTGAGAGATGTTTAAAGTTTGATTAATCTGGGTGTTTTACAAGTAAGCGGTTGTGTGAAGAGGAATGAAGTGGAAATGATTGAACCCATTTTCAACTTGCCTAAATCCGATTCTACCATGGCACCAGTGTTTAACATGCTTGAATCCCCAAGAGTTCAACACATCTTCAATATGCCAGAACCTGTGGTGCCTATTTTCAATATGCCAGAACCGAGGATTGAGCAAAAAAGTAACCCTTTCCTTTATAAAGATACCAAAGCAGTTCCATGGAAGTATGATACAGGGGGAATTCATCAGAAGTTTGAACAGGCTGGTCAGAAGGGGAGTTTAAAGGTGGCAAGTGCTGATATAACAAGTGCAAGTCGATTAACTCGCAGTGGTCGCGTTTATACTCAGCAAGTCAATACAGTTCCACCCGTTCCACCTAAAGAAGTCACTCCCGCTGTCGCCAACAAGGATAAAGGGTTGGTCTTGGAAGAAGAGGACGCATAATTTCTCAGAATCATTAAGAAGAGTGATTATAAGGTTATTGATCAGCTACATCAAACGCCTTCCAAAATATTTATCCTATCACTTCTTATGCATTTGTCGGCCCATCGAGGTGCTCTCCAGAAATTTCTAGCACAGGCGCATGTTACGCATGACATAACCGTGAATCAGTTTGATGGTGTCATTTCCAATATTACTCCATGTAATAATCACAGCTTCAGTGTGGAGGATCTCCCAAAGGATGGCTTGGACCATAACCGTGCTCTCCATATATCTGTGAAGTGCCAAGAGGATACTCTAGCAAGAGTCCTTGTGGATACATGATCTTCATTGAATGTTTTGCCGAAAAGAACACTTGCTAAGTTATCTTATCAAGAGGTAGAGATGAGGCCCAGCACACTGATTGTGAAAGCTTTTGATGGGTCAAAGAGGACTGTTATTGGAGAAGTAGACCTGCCAATCTTGATTGGATCACAGGTGTTCAAAATCACTTTCCTGGTTATGGACATTAATCCTAATTACAGTTTTTTGCTGGGAAGACCTTGGATTCATGTCGCTGGGGCAGTCACTTCTACTTTACACCAGAAGATGAAGTTTGTGGTCGATAATAAGCTGGTAACTGTGTCTGGTGAAGAAGATCTCATGGTCAACAACCTTTCTTCCTTTAGCTATATTGAGGCTGATGAAGATGCTTTGGAAACTGCTTTCCAAGCTCTGGAGATAGCCAATGTTTTCCTTATGGAAGTAGAGGAGCCAAAGGGTTTCCACTATTGAAGCCATGAAGGTTGGGGTAATGTCATTGAAGTCAAGAAGAAGTTGGATCTCTACGGGTTGGGTTACAAACCAACTCATGTGAAAGAAGGAGTGTCAACCTCTGTTAAAGGACGTCCAAAGACCATTCAAGAGGTGTTTTCCAGTGTCGGCTATCAGATCAATGCAATTAATAGGGATGCTGAAGATGAAGGTGTGAATCATTTGGTTTATCAGTGTGAAGCAGCTTTGGGCAATTGGGAGGCAGTTGAGATCCCAGAATTTTTTCCGCTGTCAAAGTAATTTATTGTTTTCTTTAAATGTTTTCAAAGTTCCCTAGCTCTACCCAAGTCTATGGGATCATTTTGTAGGGTCCCTTTCTCATTTTCAAGTTATTCAATCCATGAAGGCATTTTGTTAAAATCTTATTTTGTTTTATTTACTGCTTTTTCTCTTTTCACCTTTAAAAAAAGAAAATGGCAATCTTTCAAACCAATAAAAAGTTTCTTGCATCTCTCTGTTTTCACTTTTAATAAAAGCAAATCATTCCCATATGTAGAACAAATGAAAACCCTGTTGAATCCAATGACTCTATATTTTCTCCTAACTTTGATTCGCCCGTCTACCAAGCGGAAGATGAAAGTGAGGAAGATTGTGATGTTCCCAAAGAACTGGCAAGATTGGTTGAGTATGAGTACACAAATCTTCAGCCGCATAAAGAGCGGGTAGAGACCATCAACCTTGGCACCGATGAAGACAAAAAGGAAGTCAAGATTGGTACAACACTTGGGGCAGATGTCAGAAAAAGATTGGCCAAGCCCCTCAAAGAGTATGTGGATGTGTTTGCATGGCCGTATCAGGATATGCCCGGTTTAGACACAGACATAGTGGTCCACAAGTTGCCTCTTCGACCAGATTGTCCTCCAGTAAAGCAAACGCTTCAAAGAACGAGACCGGACATGGCTCTGAAGATTCGAGAAGAGGTCAAAAGACAGTTTGATGTTGGATTCCTCACAGTTGAAAATTACCCTGAGTGGGTAGCTAACATTGTGCCAGTCCCCAAAAAGGATGGCAAGGTTAGAATGTGCGTGGACTATAGCGAATTGAACAAAGCCAGTCCAAAGGACGATTTCCCTCTTCCGCATATTGATACTTTGGTTGATAACACTGCTAAGTTTGCTATTTTCTCCTTTATGGATAGATTTTCAGGATATAACCAGATCAAGATGGATCCGAACGATATGGAAAAGACTACCTTCATCACACCATGGGGCACTTATTGTTATAAGGTCATGCCATTCGGCCTCAGAAATGCAGGAGCCACTTATCAGAGGGCAATGGTTACCCTTTTCCATGATATGATGCATAAGGAGATACAGGTTTACGTGGATGATATGATTTCCAAATCACGGAGTGAAGAGGGTCATTTGAATCATCTCCTGAAGTTATTTGAGCGCCTCAGAAAGTTCCAATTACGTCTGAATCCAACTAAGTGTACCTTCGGTGTCCAATCAGGAAAGTTACTTGGTTTTATTGTTAGTCAGCAAGGAATTGAAGTAGATCCTGACAAGGTTAGGGCAATTCAAGAGATGCCAGCTGTAACACGGTGGGAGAACTGACTTTCTATAAATGTTGCGGATAGCAAGAGTCGCCACCGACTTTTATTTTATCCAAAAGGAAAGGACATAAAAGAACAGGAAAGACCTTTAAAAAAATTTGAGTTCGGGGGGTAGGTTATATAAAGGGAAGATGTTAGCACCCTTTATATCCATGGTTATCCATGGGCTCTTAGTTACTTAGCTCACTTTGTTTGTTTGCAAGAGTGTAGTGTGTGATTAGAAAAATTCTAAGTATTTTGTAATGATCCTCGTATGGATGTATACAAAGCCTTGTTTTTTTTGAAAATTTGTTTGAAAAGTGTGGTGTGAAGAGTATTTTGAAAGGTGAGCAAGTAATTAAGAGAAACCTACCCTATATTAAGTCTTTACTGTTCTTATGTTCTTTCAATAGTAAGATTATCCCTATTATTAAGGAATAGGTAGTCATTACCTTGGATGTTAAGGGACATGTGTAGGGACATTTGAATATAGGCAACTGTAAGGTGTCTTTAGCAATTCGTAGGGACTTATCATCTTTTATTCGAAGGGACAAGATCATTTATCGTAGGCAATCTCGAAGGGACTTGATCTTTTTTAGAATCTGAAAAGGGACTTGATGATATTTATGAAGGGACTTTTGCTTAAGACACCCTACTTGACCTTTTGAATTAGGCAAATGTGAGGCAACCCTAGGAAGTGCAAGATGGCGATCAGAGATCGACTTACGTGTGTGCATGTTCATTTTCAAATGTTTATCTTATTTAAGTTAATTGTTCTAAGTTGATTTTAATTACAAACAAGTTATACACTCCCTAAATTACTAACCATACAATAAATATATTTATAATAAAAATAAAGTAAAAATATAAACCTAAAAATATTACAAGGCTTTGGGACAATTACAATATAATCGAGAAATAATAATAATGATAAATATAATAATAAATAAGCATTAATTTAAATGTTAGTAATAAAAAAAAGATAAGAATAAAGGTTAGAATAATAAAATAAAAGAAATAATAAAAAAATTAGCAAGAAAAATTAATATTAGAAAAGCTTTTAAGAATTAATTAGAAAATAAGCTTTAATAATAATAAACAAATAACAATTTATTTACATATTAAGAATAATGATTAATGGTTTAATTAGGGTTTATAAAAAAAATTAGGTTAAATATTAAGGTTAAGAAAAAATTAGGGTTAGGGAAATTAGGGTTTATGGAATTAATCTAAACCTAATTATTTATTTTATTTACAAAAATATATACATAATAATAATGTAAGCATATTATAAAATAAATAGAAACAAATTAAATTTGAGAAAATAAAATATTGATTTTAAAAATATGAATTTTTTATAAGAAAACATTATAATATTTATTTAGAAATTATTTTTAAGAAACTAAATGAATTATATAAATAAATGAAAATACAAAAAAAATTGAAAAAAATAACATACATGGGGCTGGGATTCAAACCCAGGCCCTAGGCTTTCCACCCTCTGGTCCAACACCACCACCACTAGGCCATGCACATCTTGGTGACTATATGTTGGGTACTAATCCTTTTGTTATCAACCTGCAAAAAATCAAATAAAACGCAAAAAAACAAAATGGCCTGGGGGGAATTCGAACCCATGACCATTACAATGATACACAAACACTCCAACCAGCTGAGCCACATGGGGCGCGTTCAACACATAATCAACAATAAAATATTATAAGATAAAACAATTTTTCAAATTTTAATTTTCAGCGCCAATTTCATCATCTTCTTCCTCTGAAATTCGCAGGTTTTCCTGAGAATTTTCTCAGAGATTTTCCTGCGAATTCTCTTGCGTTCTAAACCTGCGAAATTCAAACACCAGTCAACAATTACACTTTCATCAAATTAATTATACCACTGAGTTCCTTATGATTCACACAGTCCATCTATGTCCTTATAATTCATTTATATTTGGTATTTCAAGAACCCCCAATTTGAGTCACGAAACCCTAATAATGGCAGTTCATGTTCTAGGCTAGGGTTCTTCAAGAAATCGTCCAAAAACCATCTATAGATCATGGCTAACACAAATCAAACAACAAAATTAGTTTATATTAGCTAAATGTGTGAAATCGAAAAACAAAATTTTGAAGAACAAGAATGATTCGGTTAGCATGTTTCAATGCATGAAGGGATGAGTTTATGATCCGAAAACATTCAGTGATCTTCAAGGAATGATTTGCAACCTTCAAAAGCTTTGGAGATGGCCGGGAAATAAGAATCTGATTATGAGATTTTTTGTGAAATTTGAAGTTTGGTTCTTACTCTTGGAGGCAGTCATTTCGTCCCCCCATGCTTGTGATTAGCTTGTCTATATGTATGGAGTGTAATTAGGTCAAAGTATGATGGATTTTTGGGCTTTGTCTTGATTGCTTGATCATGAAGTTTAACCACTTTCAAATATTGAAAAAATCTTATCAAACCTTTCTAATTTAGGCTAGCACGAATTTGTTTGATTCCAATCAACTTTAAAAGATTTTTAAAACTTTCTAGAAGAAGAATCACATTCAAATATTGAATTTTCATATTTTATTTTGATTTAAAATGATTTTTAATGTATAAAATCAAAATAAAAAAAATAAACTAATAAAAATCTGAATAAATGATTTTTGATTCGTGCATGATGTCATGGTAGAGATTGGGTCATAAAAATGCAAGCCCATGTGGAAAGAATTGGTTCTAAGACCCCATTTGCTTAATAAACCTCTCAAAAATTTCCCAACTTTGCAAAGACATATCTCCCTCAATTTTAAGGCTATGAGGTTTTTTTTGGACATTTTGGAAATCTTAGAGATTCCTCTAACCAACCTCATTGGTCTCATATCCATATCTTTTACCATTTTCAAATTATGCTCTTTGGAAGATGTTGACTTTTTGTTGACTTTTGAAATGACCTATAATGTCTTAGATCATACCTTCCAAATGAAGCATTTTTAGGCTTGGCTTGTGAGACACAAAGTTGTAGAGAATTCAATTTCCTTCAAAATGAGCTTTGGATGCAAAAAATTTGATTAAGCATGTGAAAGTTATGGCTGGTCAAAGTTCAGTTGACTTTTCCTATGAAAACCCTAATTTAGAAACTCCTGATTCTTGATGATCTGAAATCTCCTTGATGAATCATGATCAACCCTTGATCAAATGATGAATTTTACTTCATATACTTGATGTTGGCAAAAAGTCATGAAGTTTGACTTTTGTTTGACCTCAGTTTGACTTTTTGACTGCTTTGACTGATTTTAGCCTATCTGATCATTTGACTAAGCAAACCTTTTGGGAAAGCCTTGAAACTTGACATAGGGATTATTGAAGACACGTAGGATGTTATGAAGCTCACTTGAAGCCTTGGAAATCCATTTAGCCTGATGAAACTCAAAACCCTAGTTTAGGATGCATTGCTTAGGAGGATGCTCTGTCTGAGGGAATTGTCAACTTTCTGACTAATTGTGAACCTTGTGAACCTCTTGGGATACCTTGTGAACCTTGTGAACCTCTTGGGACACCTTGGTACACAATGCCTTGAATATGGGAGGGAAACTTTTGGGGTGCAACACCAGCTCTAAAAACAGAAAAGCAAGTCAGAGGTTTCCTCGGAAGATTGAACTACATCTCCAGATTTATCTCCAACATGACTGCTACATGTGAACCTTTATTCAAGTTGCTCCGAAAGGATCAAGCAATTGAGTGGAATTCTGATTGTCAACAGGCTTTTGAGAAGATTAAGGTTTACCTACAGGAACCTCCTATCTTGATCCCACCTATTCCAGGGAAGCCTCTCTTCATGTATCTGACTGTACTTGAGGGATTTATGGTTATGTATTAGGCCAACAAGATGAAACCGGTCGTAAGGAACATGCCATTTATTACTTAAGCAAGAAGTTTACAGATTGTGAAAGCAGATATTCACTTTTAGAGAAGACTTGTTGTGCTTTGGCATGGGCTTCCAGATGCCTCTGGTAGTATATGATTTGTCACACTACTTTGTTGATCTCAAAGATGGATCCAATAAAGTACATTTTTTAGAAGCCTGCCTCAACTGGAAGACTCGCCCATTGGCACATGTTGCTATCCGAATATGACATCCAATATGTAACCCAAAAGTCTATCAAAGGTAGTGTTTTTTCTGATTACCTTGCTGATCAACCTGTTGAAGATTATAAACCTTTGAAATTTGATTTTCCAGACGAGGACATTATGTTGATAAAAGAATGTGAAGTCCCAGGTCCAGATGAAGGTCCCGAGCCAGGATCTCGTTGGAAGATGATGTTTGATGGTTCCTCTAATTACATGGGGCATGGTATGGGAGCTGTCTTGATGAATCCTGATGGTGGTTATACTCCCTTCATAGCTAGATTATGTTTCGAATGTACAAACAACATCACAGAGTATGAAGCATGTGTTTTGGGCATCGAAGCTGCAATTGATACCAGAATCAAGATCCTTGAAGTATATGGGGACTCAGCTTTGGTAATCTACCAAGTCAAAGGTGAATGGGAGACCCGTGACGAGAAGTTGATCCCGTACCGTGCCTACATTGTGGAATTAATCAAATACTTTGATGAAGTCACTTTCCATCACGTTCCAAGGGCAGAGAATCAAATTGCAGATGCTTTAGCTATGTTGGCCTCTATGTTTCAACTCAGATTTCTTAATGAAGCTCCGCTCATTACAATCGAGCGAAAAACTACACCAGCCTACTGTCTACTGGTCGAAGAAGAAACCGATGAGAAACCGTGGTTTTATGACATCAAGAACTACTTGCGAAATCAGGAGTACCCAACGGATGCAACAACTTTAGACAAGAAGACTCTGAGAAGATTGGCGTCCAAGTTCTTCCTCAGCAACAATGTGCTTTACAAGAGAAATCATGATATGGTTCTACTCAGATGTGTAGACAAGCGCGAAGCAGACTTATTGATCAGAGAAATCCATGAAGGATCATTTGAAACACATGCCAATGGACATGCCATGTCCAGGAAGATCTTAAGAGCTGGATACTTCTGGTTGACCATGGAATCAGATTGTTTCAAATATGCTAGGAAGTGTCATAAATGCTAGATTTATGCCGACAAGGTGCACATACCTCCGACCCTTTTGAATGTTCTGTCATCGCCTTGGCCTTTCTCGATGTGGGGCATTGACATGATAGGGGAAATTGAGCCTAAAGCTTCCAATGGTCACCGGTTTATTTTGGTTGCGATCGATTACTTTACCAAGTGGGTAGAAGCAGTTTCCTACGCCAATATGACAAAGCAAGTGGTTGCTCATTTCATCAAGAACCAAATTATCTGCCGTTATGGAATCCCAAGCCGAATCATCACAGATAATGGGTCCAATTTGAACAACAATGCAATGAAAGAGTTGTGTGAGACATTCAAGATTGAACACCGTAACTCTTCTCCTTACCGTCCGAAGATGAATGGAGCTGTTGAAGCCGCGAACAAGAACATCAAGAAGATTCTGCAAAAGATGGTGAAGACTTACAAAGACTGGCATGAGATGTTACCATATGCCTTACACGGATACAGAACATCAGTTCTCACTTCAACAGGGGCAACCCTTTTCTCTTTAGTGTATGGGATGGATGCAGTTCTCCCTATCGAAGTAGAGATACCATCTTTGAGGATCTTGATGGAAACCGAACTGGAAGAAGCTGAGTGGGTCCAAAACAGATATGATCAACTGAACCTCATTGATGAGAAGAGAATGACCGCCATGTGCCATGGTCAGTTGTACCAGAAGCGTATCAAGAGAGCATTTGACAAGAAAGTCTATCTCCGAGAATTCAGAGAAGGAGATCTTGTACTCAAGAAAATCTTGCCAGTCCACAAAGACATGCGTGGAAAGTGGAGTCCTAACTATGAAGGCCCATATGTTGTAAAGGTGGAATTCTCCGGAGGTTCCCTAATCCTCACAACTATGGATGGTGAACAACTTAAATACCCGGTGAATTCTGATGCAGTAAAAAAATATTATGCCTAAATAAAGCCCGCTAGGTCGAAAACCAGAAATGGCGACCTAGGAAAAAATGGGTATCCCGGTGGATCAAAACCTATGAAGGAGATTCAGGAAAAAGTTAGGGATAAAAAAAATGAGAGCTCGCTAAGTTGAAAACCCGAAAGGGCGGCTTAGGCAAAGAAGAGCGTCCCGATGGATTGAAAACCCGAAAGGGCGGTCCATGCAAAAATTAGGGACAAAGGAATTTGACTGTATCAGATGATGCTTACCATTATTGAAGATCATTACTTGAAGACCAATCCAGTTGCTCTTGTCAGAAGCAAGGTGTTAGGCGGTCTTAATTATTAGGGATTATAGTGGTCGTTGGATTCAATGTAGACCTTTCCCCATTGCCATTTTCAAATTGTAATTTCCCATGGAGCTTTTGCTATTGGCAAGCTACCATTCTTGAATTAAATACAACCTTTGCCTTTAAACTTTGTCTTTCAGCTTCTTATTTTCTTTGTTATGCAAAATGTCTTTACTGAATTACAATTTAACTCTGAAAATGACAAAACATTTTAGAAACAGTTTTTGAAAACATACTGGAAAAACTTCAAAATTCTTTGACTTTAGAAAGATTAAAAGATCTTCCATCTTCTAAAAAACCCTCTAGCTTACAGCAACACTCTCATGCCATTATTACAAAAATCCCCACAAAGGATTAAAAGCTGGTAGCACTCTTGGATGGATCCTTGGACCAAACATTGAGTTCTAATTTCAAAGACATCCCCCAACATCTTTCTTATTGCTCGTCTAAGTATTGGCGTTGTGATCCTGCTCCCCTATGCTTTGTCAAAACTCTCTGTCTCCCCAGAGTCGGCATTTGCATACCATGATCATTCGCATCATACTCAATCATACGCATTTGACATAATCATTTGTCTTTCCCCAGTTGTCGTCTGTCTGACTACAGGTCCAGATTGCTGTCGATTTTCTTTTTTTTGAAGTTCATTGTTGTGGCTACCCTGAAGTGTGGTTAACCAAGGTCTTTTCCCAGTAACGCTGGTATCCCCAGCAGGGGCCCTTCTTGATAGGTGCTTTAGCACCATCAATATTTCTTTTAAGCCCAATTGTCATTGGCATAAAACCTTTAAGTTGTTCGCTTAAGATTCAAGGCCGTTTAATTCAACACGCATCAATGTTCTCCTGATAATCCCTAAAAATTCTTCTTTGAACTCTTCATTTAAGGAATTTCCAAAGGTTGGTCATTTATCTCGTTGAAAATTCCAACATTTATTCTTATTTGCCAGCTGGTCGCTTAGAGCCGTTGGATTCATCTTTAAGTGCTTCGTATTCTACTCCCAGTATTAGTTGTTTGCACAGAGCCACTACCCAAACACTATGTTCGTTTTTCTTTATCCTCGGTATCAACAGTTACACTTGAACCTGTTGATTTATCACTTTGGATTATATGTCTGTCATTTTATATTTCCCGACCGCCGTGTTGAGATCTAATTATTTATTTCTTCAACCGTTGTGTTGAATTTTATTCCCGACCGCCGTGTCGATGTCTGTCATTTTATATTTCCCGACCGCCGTGTCGAGATCTAACTATTTATTTCTTCAACCGCCGTGTTGAATTTTATTCCCGACCGCTGTGTCGATGTCTGTCATTTTATTTTTCCCGACCGCCGTGTCGAGATCTAATTATTTATTTCTTCAGCCGCCGTGTTGAATTTTATTCCCAACCGCTGCGTCGATGTCTAATTATTTATTTCTTCAACCATCGTGTTGAATTTTATTCCCGACCGCCGTGTCGATGTTGAATTTTATTCCCGACCGCCGTGTCGATGTTATTTTATTTCCTGACCGCCGTGTCAACGCCTGTTATTTTATTTCCCGACCGTCGTGTCGACGCCTATTATTTTATTTCCCGACCACCGTGTCGATGTCTTTTATTTTATTTCCTGACCGCCGTGTCGATATCTGTTATTTTATTTCCTGACCGCCGTGTCGATGTCTATTTTTTTTATTTCTCGACCACCGTGTTGACGTCTGTTTTTTTATTTCCCGACCGTCGTGTCGATGTTTGTTATTTTATTTCCTGTCCACCGTGTCAATATATGTTATTTAGTTCCCGACCACTGTGTCGGCGTCTGTTATTTATTTTCTCATCCGCCGTGATGAGTTTGTTTTCCCGACTGCCGTGTCGATGTCTGTTATTTCATTTTCCTGACTGGCGTGTCAACGTCTGTTATTTATTTTCTCATCCGCCGTGATGAGCTTGTTTTCCCGACTGCCGTGTCGATGTCTGTTATTTCATTTTCTTGACTGCCATGTCAATGTCCGTTATTTTATTTCCTTATCGCCGTGTTGAGTTTTGTCTTCCCGACCGCCGAGTCGATGTCATTTCAATTATTTTCTCAGTCACTGAGTTGCTGTAGTGGGATCCCCAATAGTCATCCTTGGACTTGCCAACTCATCACTTCAGATAGTCGGTTCTCGTTCTTAGTATTAGTTGGGCGCATCAAGCCGTTGTGTTGTCGCTTTGAACTATTTTCTCGTTATCCTAAGTGTCAGTCCTTTCATTAATCTTATATTCGGGATTTATGTTTTGTTTCCCGTCTTTTGTCATTCTTAGTGCCAGCAGTTACTCTTGAACCTGTTGATTTATCACTTTGAATACATCATGTTTTTGTCTTGTCATCCCCAGCATATTGTTGTCCCCAGAGAGTCTTCACCCTCATTTGTGTTTATGTGGATCACCATTGCATTTATCTTCATCATACCATATTCAACATATTCATCATAAAAAAAATCAGCATGTTAGGTTTCATTGCATCTCGCATATCATATCCCCAGCAGGAGTCCCTCATAAGTTCATAGCATGTCATTGCATTTAGGGGCAAAATTTTCGGTTATTTCTATATTTAAATACTTTTCACTCCGATTTTATGAGGATTAACATCACTCATTTTATCTGGTAAAGTTATTTAAATAGGGGCAACTGTCACACCCCAAATTTTACCCCTAACTGCTCGCATCGTACATTGCAATTAAAAGAAATTCCAAGACTTTTTCCTTTTTGTTGCTCCCTTCTCATTTTCAAGTTACTCATTGAATTTATCTTTTTTTATTTATTTCTTTTCACTTACAAGCTTCCATTTTTAATTTAATTTTTGTTTCTCATTTCTAACCTTTTAATTTATTTTTGTATTTTATTTTCAATTTCTAATTCTATTTTCAACTTCCTATTTTTAAAATTTTATTTCAATTTCTATTACTAGTTTTTAGTCATTCTCTTTTCTTTATATATGTATATCCATTTTAAATTTAATTTCTATTAATTTTCAAATTCTCACTTCTAAGTTTTTTATTGTTTTCTTAAATTTTCATTTCAATTTCTACTTCCATTATGTTTATTTATTTCTTTTTTTTCAAAAAAAAAAAAACTGTTTCTTTTTATTATTAATATAACTTCCAAGTCCAATTCCAATTACTTGTTAGTTTTTTTAGTCATTCTCTGTTTCTCTTTTTCATTCATATCCATTTTAAATTTAATTTCTACTCATTTTTCAAATTCTCACTTCTAAATCAATTTTTGATCTCTTAAATTTTCATCTCTATTTCCACTTCCAATTTTTATTTCATTTTCAAAAAAAAAAATTTCTATTTTTTATTATAACTCCCAATTTCAATTTAAGTTCAAATTCTAAGCTCTAAAATCGAATTCCCATTTTCCAAGTCTCCATTGCTATTCTAATTACATGTTTATGTTACAAGAACTCAAGATTGATGCAAAGTTTTTTTGAAACCAAGTCTCACTTGACTTATGTTATGTTTGCATTTCACAAAGCGAAATGAAGTTTATTTCAAGTCAAGCAGTTATGTAAACGTTTCCTTATTATACATTCAAGGCTACAAATTACATTTAATTCAAAGTTCAAGATTTTAGGCATATTTGTTCTTACAAACAAGGGCAATTCATAGTATAATATTACAAGCTTTTGTTAATTCTAAGCCTAAGGTAATTACACCAACAAGGGGAGGGCCCATCCTCATGGGCCGTTAAAAATCCTTGCCAAGACCCTCAAGCCTTGTTCACGCAAATTAAGGACAGGTTGATGGTTTATCTTCATGCCCACTATTTGGATACACCTGGAAATGAAAGGATTAGTGAAGAAAAAGATGAGCAAAACGTAAGTAGATTGAATTATAGTTGGCAAGAAAATATAGCAAAAAGAAAAAACCCGGACTGCAAATTCACTTTTTACATAACAGACAAATTGCAAAGAAAAATAGAGTAGGCCTGCTGCGAAAGTAAAGGTCGCAAGTTACCTTTCCTTGTTTCTCTGATCTGCTACAGACATAGCAATGGACCCTGTAGATTATGACCAAGAAGCCCTTGTTTTGATTCTTACCAAAAGTGTGAAAACTCCCCACATTACACCAACCAAAACCTGTAAACAGAAAGTGACCCAAGATGAGTACCAAACCAATGCTAAGGTCATAAACTTCTCCAACAAGTTTGTAGTTGAAAAAATCTTAAGGGAACAAACCCTAAATTTCAATATAAAAAGAGGAACATCGCAAAAGAAATGGAGGGGGGAATTCTTTTACAAAAAACGTACAGAAAAACTTCAAAAAATAAAAACAGTTTTCATAACCAAAAGATATTTTTTTGCAAATAAAAGTTCATTAGTGAACAACAACAATGACTTACCTTTTGCAAACCGAAATTAGTCAAGCCAGAGCCTTTCCCAAAATCGCAAACCACCGTTGTAACTCCGAGTCCACCACCATCAAAATCGTCGTCATAACTTGAACCAAATGCGGTGAGCTGTTGAGGGAGCATTTCGCAAAGTCCAAATCGTTACCGCCATCTACTACCGGCCCAACCACACGCGGAAATCACTGAGAGAAACCTGAAGAATCAATCATTTCGCATGTAATAATCTCTTCACCATGAGTAACCTTCCTTTTCCATTTCTTTTTTTGTTGAAATCAACTTGGTGCTTACCGTCGTGTATGTTGTTGTTGTTGTTAATTGTTTGGAAAAGCCATGAACGATTTGAGGTAGAGGGTGAATTTAACGAGTTTGTGAGGGATTTTTCGACGTGAGGGAGCGATTTTGAGAGAAGGGCGATGGGAGAGTCATGGCGTGTTGGCCTTGGGAGTTGTTCTTCGTTTTGTCTTCTTGTTTCTTCATCGTTGGTTTTTCTGAATTTTTTTTTTGAGGGAGTGGCTGTGATAATTGAAAAAACCATAGTTCCCTTTAACATTAACTCAACCGAACCGGGTAGACCAATGACCCGGTCGGTTTCCCCTCCCCACTAACATTTTGGGCCTTGCCTGGCCCAGTCATTAGTAGCTGATAAACACACCCCTGTTTCTTTTTTTAAAGCCCATTTTAGTTTTTAATATTCACTTACTTCCTTTAAGATTTTATTTATGTTGTTGTTTTTTTTGTTTTTATTTTTGTTTTTTTTGTTAAACATTCTAAAGAAAAAACATTCTTATGTTAGTTTTATTATTCATTTTATTTTATTAATGTGTTCATTTATTTTATTTCGATTAACTAATTTATTAGTTAATTTTATAACTCTAATCTATTTAGTATAGTTAGTTTAGATATCTTTGGTCAACCTTATTAACATGATGCATACTTCGTTTATTTATTTAATGCACGACTTGTACAAACTAGAGCGTTATGATTGGGAAAAATAAATTTAATTTCTTGGTCCAACGCCAAGTTAGCAATTCATGCGCTTATATCTCTCACACACATAAGTCGGTCACCTAGGTGGTCGCCATCTGCACGATATTTATCGCGTCGCAATTAATTAACAAGGAACAGAGCTCTGGAGTCTAGCACTCCGCACGTTCTAGAACGAACCACACCTGGGCTAGCCCCACGCGTAGTGTTTCGTTTACTCCTTCATTATTAAAGTAAGTTAACCCTAAAACATCTAAAAAACAAAATAATATATTAATCACACAAATTTAAAAAAATACGAAAAACAAAGCCCTGGAGTCTAGCACTCCGCACGTTCTGGAATGGATTGCTCCTGGGCTAGCCCCACGCGACGTGGTTCATTCGCCTTTCGCATATCAAAATATCTTAATCGTACCAATTAATTCGCGAAAGAATAGAGCTCCGGAGTCTAGCATTCCGCATGTTCTAGAATGAATTGCTCCTGGGCTAGCCTCACGCGACGTAGTTCATTCGCCCTTTCATTTTAAAAACACCCCTAACAAAAGTCAAACATTTTTCTCTAAAGCAAATATTGTTTAAATCATTCTATCTCGCAAATAAGCTAGCTTTTCAACCTCCACCGCGAGTATAAGCCCGCGCTTAGCAGTAGAATGCATTTTAAACAATTGTTCAATTAAAAAACACAAACCGTAGTCGCAAGAACTACGAAGCTCTGACTTTCCCATTGCACAAGGGAATACGTAGTCACTGGGATTTAATCCTTCGCGAGCACCCTAATAAAAAATTTAATTATTTCTCCGTTTAAATCACAATAATATAAAACTTAATCTTTCTCCGTAATAATAATTAATTAATTTTCTTTTCCCTTAGAACAAACATATTAACAAACATTTAGAAGACAATGACTAAGATGAACATTTAATCACATAGTTAGACTAAGAGGTTCCCGTTGAGTACAACGGACGTGAGGGGTGCTAATACCTTCCCCTTGCATAACCGACTCCCAAACTTAGAATTTGGTTTCGTAAACCATTTCTTATCCTTCCTTTAGGGTGTATCTATATCTCCATTTTCTCTCGTAGAATAAATAGAATTAGGTGGCGACTCTGTTGTTTCTTTCTGCGTCCCATCGCGAGGATCATATTTTTCAAGGTACGACACCAAGCACCCCCTTGTTCAAGCACACAAGCCCTCAATAAATCTTCCAAAGATTTTATAGTCTTATTTGTCTGCCCATCAGTATGTGGATGATAAGTTGAACTCAACTTCAACTTCGAACCCAATGCTTCTAGCAAGCTCTCCCAAAATCTAGAAGTAAATCTTGGATCTCTATCCGATATAATACTCAATGGAAACCCATGTAACTTCACAATCACATTGACATATATCTTTGCCAATTTCTGCAAGGAAAGAGTAATATCAATCAGAATAAAATGGGCTGACTTTGTTAATCTATCAAAAATTACCCAAATAACATCATGCCCTCTCGGAGTATTGGGTAACCTCGTAATGAAATCCATCGAGAGACTATCCCATTTCCACTCTGGAATATCCAATAGTTGCATCAAACCAACAGGTTTCTGATGTTCTACTTTTGACTTCTGACAAGTCAAACAGACATAAACAAACTGAGCCACATCAAGCTTCATCCCAGACCACCAAAATATCCTTTTCAAATCTTGATACATCTTTGTAGCTCCCAGGTGAATACTCATACTAATTTTATGTCCCTCTTCAAGAATCATTCTCTTCAATTAGAGGTCATCAGGAATACAAATACGCTCCTGGAACCTTAGTACTCCATGTTCATCGACTCGAAATTCATTACCTTCATCCCGTTCATCACTTACCATCAAGTCCACCAATTTCACATCTGACTTCTGACTCTCTCGTATACGATCAAGAAAGTCATTATTAACCTTCAACATTCCCAACATTACACTGTGAGGTGTCTGCTCGTAACCCAAACTCATATCTCTAAAATGTTCGATCAATTCCAATTCTCTAGCCATCATGATCGACATATGCAATGTCTCCCGACTTAAGGCATCATCCACAACATAGTCCTTCAAGAATTCCAACCGACGCCTCTGCCCTATGTTTAACTCTTTTTGGTCAAAAAGATACTTCAAACTCTTATGATCAATTATACTTCAAATCTCGAACCGTACATATAATGTCTCCAAATATTTAATAGAAATACAACGACTGCTAGTTCCAAATCATGGGTAGGATAATTCCTCTCATGAATTCCCAACTGTCGTGAAGCATACGCCACCACTTGACTGTCTTTCATTAACGCTCCACCCAAACCCATTAGAAAAGCATCGTAATAAACCACAAATGGTTCATCTGGTTTAGGTAAAGTTAAAACTGGAACAGTAGTCAACCTCTTCTTTAGCTCGATGAAAATCTGTTCACACTGGGCATCCCACACAAACTCCTTATCCTTACAAGTTAATTGAGTCAATGGAAGTGCCAACTTCGAAAAACCTTCAATGAATCTTCGATAATATCTAGCTAATCCCAAAACACTTCTAATTTCTGTCACTGAATTCGGAGTCTCCCATTGTAGAACTGCATCTACCTTGGATGGATCCGCAACCCCTTCTCCCGAAATTACATGGCCAAGAAAACTCATTTCCTTCAACCAAAACTCACACTTTGATAACTTAGCATACAACTTCTTCTCTTTTAACACTTGCAACATAATCCGCAGATGTTCAGCTTTCTCTTCTTCCAACTTAGAGTAAATCAGAATATCATATATAAAGACAACAATAAAATAATCCAAATAGTCATGGAAAATTCGATTCATATATTCCATGAATACTCCGGGTGCATTAGTAACTCCAAACAGCATCACTACATATTCATAGTGTCCATATCGAGTCCTAAAAGCTATTTTCTGCACACCTTCATCTTTTACTCTTATCTGATGGTAACCCGATCACAGATCAATCTTTCTAAACACATGAGCACCTACCAACGGATCCATCAAATAATCTATCCTTGGTAGTGGGTACTTGTTTTTAATTGTCACTTTATTCAGCTGCCTGTAACCAATAACAATCTCATACTACCGTCTTTCTTTTTCACTAATAATACTGGAGCTCCCCAAGGCGACACACTCGACCTCACAAACTTATTTTCTAACATTTCCTCTTACTATTTATTCAATTCATATAACTCAGAAGACGACATACGATATGGTGCCATCTAAATAGGTCTAGTTCTGGGCACAAGATCAATACTGAATTCCACCTCCCTCTCTAGAGGAACATCCACAATTTCATCTGGGAATACTTCCGAAAATTCTCTTACCACTAATAGTTCGCCAATTGCTATCTCATTTTCCACCGATAGAGATGCAAATAATTCCAATACTTGAGCTTCTTCATTCAAAAGTTCTTTCAACTCTCGAGCAGATAGGTAACCAGCTCCTTCTTCCTCTTCTTCAGAAGTATGAAATCGAACTGAAACAATTAATGTGAACATGATTGAATTTCAACTAGTTCATTCCCAAAATCACATCTAAACCCCCCAACGACAAACTGATTAGATCCACACCAAAATCCTTACCATATATCGATAGGGAACAATTCAAACAAACTAGAAAAGTAGTTGGCGATCCATCAGCAGGGGTCTCAATAACCATTTCTTCTTTCATAGGGGAAACAACAAGACCTAATATTCTCACGCAATCAATAGAAATAAAGCAATGTGTAGTGCATGTATCAATCATAGCAATCAAATATGTTTTATTAATAGAGTAAGTACCTCTAATCAATCGATCCTCACTGGAAGTCCGTGTTCCTGTCAAAGCAAACACTTTTCCTTCAGTCTTATCTTTCTTTGGTTTCTGACAATGAGTGGTGATATGACCTTGCTCTCCACAGTTGTAGCAAGTCACCAGATTAGTTTTGCACTCTGCAATCAAATGTCCAGGTTGTCCATATTTGAAACACTTCTTCATGTCACTCGTACATTCCCTGATACGATGACCCAATTCACCACACCGATAACACTTCAGAGAAGTAGGAGCACCTCCCCCACTTAGATTCTTACCCTCAACATGATTATGCTTACCTTTATCAGCTGGAGCTGCATAAGGCTTCCCACGATGCATTTGTTGCTTTCCTCTTCTTTCAGCCAAACTCTTAAAGTGATTTGATCAAGCATTGATATCTTCTTCAAAGATTCTACAACAATAAACTAAATCAGGGAATCTTCTGATCCTTTGATAACCAATTTCCTGTTTGATTTCAGGACTCAAACCATTATCGAACTTAACACACTTCGAGAACTCATCATTCTCTTCACTATAGTGCAGATAGAACTTTGTTAAGTCAGAAAATTTGGCAGTATACTCTGTAATCGACATGCTCCCTTGCTTCAATTACAGGAACTCAATTTCTTTCTTTCCCCGAATATCTTCAGGAAACTACTTCATCAATAATTCCCTTCTAAACATAGTCCAGGTAATTTCCTCACCAGATGCTTCCAACCACTGACGAGTTCCAACCCACCAGTTATCAGCTTCTCCCACTAACTTGTGAGCACTCAACCACACGTTTCGGCCTTCAGAACATTCCATTACTCGGAAAATCCTCTTGATCTCCTTGAGCCACTCTTGTGCTCCATCCAGGTTATACTTTCCCATGAACATAGGTGGATTATTCTTCTGAAACTCATCATTCTCATGATCCCCCCACATTCATTGGATTCTGCACAACTTGAGCTATAGCTTGTATAGCAGCGGCAAGTGCAACATCATTCCTCCCAGCCATTCTAAATTTGCCATGCAACAACAACCAAAACAACGATTAAGGAATCTACAACAAAACTCAACAACGACTCGACGACTCAACTACTTGGTCGGATGAACCAACTTGATCTGATACCACTTTGTAAAACCCAAATAATTCCCCAAAAAATTCCAGTTTAAAATCAAATTAGTTAAAATATAAAACAAAATTTGAGTGTTACATTCACTTTCAAAATACGGCTCAACGGATACGTAACACAAATAGTATACTTGCAACGGTAATCTCAAAGGAAAACATAAAAATAAAGGTTCAATAACAACATATTTTTTTCTTAAAATAATAAACAAGAAAATGTCAATCATCGTTCTCGACACCTTCAAAGTACGTATCAGAGCCGACTCTTCTAACGTGAAGTGCACTGACTTCACCGACAATGGAC
Organism: Lathyrus aphaca; assembly: GCA_963966055.1. NCBI lineage: Eukaryota > Viridiplantae > Streptophyta > Magnoliopsida > Fabales > Fabaceae > Lathyrus > Lathyrus aphaca. Next base: position 75,791,083 of record OZ014519.1, read on the forward strand.
TCTACTATTCCTGATCACCTGCATGTTACCAACATAGGGTAACATTCAAATAGAAGGGTGAGATACTTACACCAACAAAAGAGAAAAATAATACAAATAAAAGCTAAGTATCATCAAGTGTTCACCACTTCTCATCCATTAACAAATTAAACACTCACACCGAAATACCTAACAATACTATGCACACAAACAACAATCAATGCAAATGAGACTCCACCAAACTCCATGCATGTGGTACCATTTAACGATCCCTGTTTCATGATCTAGTTCTCGTCGGAACTCTCGACCTCTATTTCATAGTCCAACATGATCCCTCTTTCATGATCACACCCACGACCCCTGTTTCATGGTCACGTATGATCCCTATTTCATGACCACACCAACAATGATTCCCTTTGGAATTCGGATGGATATTGTTACCCTATCTTGGTACACCATACACAACTATGCACATGTTATGCACCATCAATTACAATATGCAATGTTTACTACAACGACCTCATGCAACAACATCAATAACAACATATAACAACAACTAAAACAACAAATAACAACATCAACAACATGTAACAACAACTCCAACAATGTATAACAATATCTATATCATGTAACAACAATGACAAGAACAACATATAACAACATCAATGTACATATATACATTTTAACTCATGTTTCTACAATTTTATTTTCAACATCCAGCAAAACAAGCACGTAACCCCTCAATACATGCCCCTAACGTCACTACGTCAATCCCAATCCACTAGTGTATAAAATAAAGGGTTGTGTAACACGGTGGGAGAACTGACTTTTAGTCATGTTGCGGATAGCAAGAGTCGCCACCGACTTTTATTTTATCCATAAGGAAAGGACATGAAAGAACAGGAAATACCTATTTTAAAAGACTTGAGTTCGGGGGGTAGGTTATACAAAGGGAAGGTGTTAGCACCCTTTATATGCATGGTTATCCATGGGCTCTTAGTTACTTAGCTCACTTTAATTGTTTTTTGGAAAGTGTAGTGTGTGATTAGAAATTTTTCTAAGTACTTTGTAATGATCCTCGTATGGATGTATACAAAGCCTTGTTTTTAAAAATGATTAAGAAAGTATTGTGAGGTGTGAAAAGTATTTTTGAAGAGTGAGCAAGCAACTAAGAGATACCTACCCTAGATTAAGTCTTTCATGTTCTCATATGTTCTTTCAATGGTAAGACTATCCCTATTATTAAGGAATAGGTAGTCATTACCTTATATGTGTTTAAGGGACAAGCGTAGGGTCATCGTATGGTCATAGAAAGCAACTTAAGGGATGTCTTTAGCAATTCGTAGGGACTTATCATCATTTATTCGAAGGGACAAGATCTTTATCGTAGGCAACCTCGAAGGGACTTGATCTTTTAAACTGTAGGGACTTGATGATTTATACCTTAAGGGACTTTGCTTAAGACATCCCTATATTCGAGGGACTTGGCCATATTTTAAAGGCAACCAAGAGGAATACCCTAGGAAGTGCAAGATGGCGATCAAAGATCGACTTACGTGTGTGAGTGTTTATTTTCAAATATTTATCTTTTTTACATCATTTATCTAAATTAAATTAAATACAAACAAGTTTCCACACCCTATTTACTAACCACACAGTAAAATATTTATAATAAAATAAAGACAGAAAATAAATCTAGCATTATTACATGGCTTTGGGATAGTTACGATATAATCGGATAATAATAAATAATAAAGCAAATAAAATAGAACAATAATAATAATAAAGCAAATAAATCGAGCAATAATAATAATAAAGCAATAAATATTAGAATTTAAAAAGAAAATAATAATAAAGAAATAGAGAAAAGTTAGAATTTTTAAAGAAACTAAATTAGTTAGAATTTTTTAGAGTTGATAAGAAAAATAATAAGTTTAAATAATAATAGTAATAAAAGAATAAGGTATTTATACAAAATAAAAAGTCATTATAAAAAAATGTTTTAGGGTTAGGAAAAATTAGGTTAAATTTTTAAGGTTAGTGAAAAAATTAGGATTTTAGAAAATAACTAGGGTTTAGAAAATATTTCATTAAAATAAACAAGTTTTTATTTACAAATATAATTATAATAAAATTATGTACAAGAATAATATTAGGAATATAAAATTAATTAAAATAAATATTAAGAAAATATAAAGTTTAGTTATATATAAGAAAACATTATTAATTTTAGATTTAATAAATTAGTTAATAATCATTTAATTATAAAAAAGGAAAACAAGAAAATATAAAAAAATGAGAAAATAACAAAAAAGATAGGACCTGAGAATTGAACCCAAGTCCCTTACCTCCAAATCATAGCACAAAACCAACCAGGCCAGCATGCGTTGGTGATATGATATCACCTTTGGTCAATAATATATGAAATTTGTTGAGAAAATAGAAATAACCAAAAATTTGGTCCCAGCCAAATTCGAACTTGCATCCTTACTCTCACCAAACCAAATGCCTTGCCAATAAGCCACAAGGGGCGCATCTGAACATAAACAGCAACAAATAAATATATAGTAAACTTGTTGAATAATGAAAATAATGAGAAAAAGAATGGTCTCACCCAAGTTTGAACTCAGGACCTTCTCTCCACACGTGTATGTTCTGACCACTGGGCCACCAAGCGTTTGTTGATATATAACAAAAACAATACAATAAAATATTAAAACAAATATTTGAATTCCCAGATGGCGCCAAGCCTCTAATTCAACCTTCAGCCGTCCAGTTAGCTTTTAGTGACAGACGTTCGTCACTAAAACTTATAGTGACGATTTTTATTCGTCACTACAGGTCCTGCAATTTGAAAAATTCATAATACACAAAATAAATCCAGTCTAATGGTACAAATCAATCAATAATAGTCCTATGGATCCAATTAATTCATCAATTTCATTCTAAATCGTGTCTATCCATTAGTTCCCAAATTCGTCATCAAGAACCCTAATAATGGTGGTTGGCCCTCCCTGCACTAAAACTCGAATCAAATCACCCAGAAACAATGCAGAGATCATAACAAACAAGATTATACAAACAAATTAAAGTTATATTGCATGTATAATAGAAATCGAAATTTAAAAATTTCAAGCCATATATGAATTCGGATTATGCATTTGGATGAGTTTTTGATGATGCAAAGTATTGAGATAACATCAAGGATGATCAAAGATCATGTTTAAACCTTCAAATTGCCTGAAAAACAACAAAAAGTGAGAAACCGAATTTGAATTTTCTTTGAAAAAAGTTGAAGATTGTTCTTGGTTCTTGGAGGCAAAAAATTTGTCCCCTAGTGTATGCTTAGGTTTGTGTATATGTAGTGATCCAATTTAGGTCAAAAACTTGTGGATTTGTGGGCTTGTGAAGATTGCTTGATCATGAAGTTTCCTCACTTTCAAATATTCAAAAAATCTCATCTAACCTTTCTATTTTTGGTCCAATCTGACTTTAGTTGATTTCCAATCATTCTAAATATAATTCAAATGATTTTCAATCAAAGATTTCATGCTTCATTTGACTTTTCATATTTTATATATATTTAAATTGAATTTTAATGAATAAAATCCAAATAAATATAAAATAAACTATAAAAATCTGAAAAAAATAATCATTGGGTCGTGCATGATGTCATTGTAAGGATTGGATTACAAAATTGCAAGCCCATTTGGAAAAAATTGGTTTTAAGACCTCACTTGTTCAATATACCCCTCAAATATTTCCCAACTTTGCAGAGGCACAAATCCCTCAATTTTAAGGTTATGAAGGTGTTATTGGACATTTTGGAAAGCTTAAAGAGTGTTCTAACCAACCTCTTTGGTTTCATGTCCATATCTTTAACCATTTTCAAATTATGCCCTTTGGAAGATGTTGACTTTTTGTTGACTTTTGAAATGACCTATAATGTTTTAGCTCATACCTTCCAAATGAAGCATTTTTAGGCTTGGCTTGTGAGACACAAAGTTGTAGAGAATTCAATTTCCTTCAAAATGAGCTTTGGATGGGAATTTTTTAATGAAGCATATGAAAGTTATGGCTGGTCAAAGTTTAGTTGACTTTCCTTAAGAAAACCCTAATTTAGAAACTCCTGATTCTTAATGATCTGAAACTTCCTTGATGAATCATGATCAACCCTTGATAAAATGATGAACTTTACTTCATAAACTTGATGTTGGCAAAACAATCTTGAAGTTTGACTTTAGTTTGACCACAGTTGACCTCAGTTTGACTTTTTAACTACTTTGACTGATTTTTGCATATCTGATCATCTGACTGGGCAAACCTATTGGGAAAGCTTTGAAACTTGACATTGGGATTCTTGAATACATGTGGGATGCCATGAAGCTCACTTGAGGTCTTGAAAATCATTTTAACCTGAAGAAACACAAAACCCTAGTTTTGGACACTTTGCTTAGGAGGAGGCATTGTCAGAGGAAACTTCCACACTTCTTGACTAATTGGGAGTCTTGAGGACCTTATGATCATTTAGAAGTCTTGAGAGAGATTGTCTTGATTATGAGAAGGAAAATTTTGGGGTACAACAGGTTGTATGGAAATTTTCAGATTAAAAATAATTTATGTTCACTCCAGGTCTCACTAAGCGACCTCTTCACTCGCTAAGCGCGTGAGCTTCTGCCTGGAAGGGTCAAAATTTCTCAAATGCTCGCTAAGCGAGAAACGCGAATTCTGCAGAATTCCTCTGCAAATTCAACCCAATTCTGCTGCAATTTCTCCTTTCTAAAACCCTTTTTAATCCAAGAAAAACACATAAAATCATTCATACGATCCATTCCTCCTACAATTAATCATCTAATTCAAATAGTTTCAATGATTTCAACCATTCCTAATCATTCTATCATACTTTTCATCAAATTTTTCTCCATCTTCATGGATTCTCACTTAACAATTCTATGCTCAATACTCGTATTATAATACCCTTAGGAGATGAAAGAAATCCCACCCTTACCTTAATTCGGCGGATGATTTCTCTCCCTTGCCAGAATTCTACTCTTTTAGTTCTTTCCCTAGCTCATTATTTCTCCCTCTGCTCAAGCTTTTCTCAATTCATAATCAGTTTCTACGAACTGACTTCTATTTTCTCTAAATTCCCAACATGACCCTTAGACCCCCAATAAGAATTTCCCATATTGCCCTCACTATTCCCTCGCCTAATTACCAATCTATCCTTTCACTTCATATTCCAATTTCAGTATAATATTAATTATTTAAATTCATATAAAGTAAAATAACATAATCCTTCCCTCAACATACCACCAACTTCACAATTCACAGAACACAGAAAAATTTTCAATTATTTAAATTAAATAAATAAACCGGGGCGTTACATAATCCCCCATGGTCATTATCTGTTAAGCATATCTTTTATGGGAAGATTTAGACTCTCTTCCTCTATAAAGCACTCTGAAGATGGTGTTGAGTGTATGAAAATATGGTTTATCCTCCTTTCCTCCTTATGACTATTTATCTTTCTTGGACCAATGGCTTCTAGGTTGGTCTCGCCTAAGAAGGAGAGATATACCTGTGCCTATTGAGATTTCCTTAGACATATTTTATCAAATGGTCTTCTTGGATAAGGAGTTATATTTCCCACTTCATGTAGTGGAATTCATCGATATGATGGTCCTTGAACCTGTGGTATATGCACCATTTGTTGGGTTCACTCCCTATAACTTCCCACTTTGGAGTTGGGAAAGGAAGGATGCCATGGTCATGGAGTACTTTATGACAAATTTTATCTCTTATAATGTTGAGTGGTGTATTTTTTATATGGCTTTCCATTATGTTTGAAGGTCTCCATGTCTTGAACGGGCGATGTGTAATGGCTTCTGTGTGGCTGTTGAGAGGACTCAGTGATACCCATAGTTCCCTTTTTGCTATCTTTCGCATTCTTCTTTGCATTACTTTTTTCTTTTTATGTATCACTCAACCCATTCTATAATCTTTTCCAAATAAGTAGAAAGCTTTTGGGAGAAATACTTATTAAAGTGCCTGACTTTTAACCCATTTTGATACGATCCCACGAAGATTTCCTAATTAGGGTTTACCATCTTGATCGTCACCTCACTAAAACTATGGAGATAATCTCTTAGGGACTCTGAGTACCCTTGGTGAACATTGAACGAGCTGATAGTAGACACCTTTTGATGTTTCCTCGTCGATAACTAGTGGATCATCTTTCTCGATAGGTCCTCATAGCTAATCACTGATTTTCTAGGGAGTTTCTTGCACCACCACAATATGTTCTCTTAAGATCAAAATGTTTCTTTATGAGATCAAAATGTCAAGCCAAATTTCAACGATGATAAAACCTAAGGTCAAACGACATTTAGTGAAGTCTTTAACGATATTTTGTCCAACAATATTTGATGATGGTGTATATAAAAGAAGCTTATCAAGCCTCATCAGTTAGAAGCTTCAAGTCTCAAATGAAGCACTAAATCAATAAATCAAGTAAGGGATCTTGAAGCTTCAAGGTTGTAAAAGAGATGGCATGAGAAATCTTGCATTGTCTTGTGTCAGAGGGATCAATTTAATGTATAGGTATAAGAACAATTCTCAAATTAATTAGCCATCACACACATACACATACACACACACACACACACACACACACACACACACACACAAATACACACAAATACACACAAATACACACACACACAAGCACACACATGCACGTGCGCGTGCATCCGCATGCACGTGCACACACACAAAAGTTTTTTTAAAAATCGCTCTCAATTTACTAAAACACCTTAAAATCTCTGGAAAACTATCAAGGCTTGTGTAGAATTAAGCAAATAGTATTCCTAATCATTTGGAGGAAGTATTTTACGTTTCCAAATCGATTAACGATTACAATCAATTAAAGGAAGATAAAATATTCCTTAATCAATTAGAAATACCCTTAATCGATTAAGTCATATAACCATTGTAGGGTTTCAATTTTGGAATTAATATTTTTGTCTTTTGAAAAAACTTAATTGATTAACAATTAGGGTTAGTCATTTAAGTCATTAAAAAGTCCATGAATCTTTTCCTTTTTGAGCCATTTCTTTTCCTATAAATAGAGGGCTTCTCCTCATTTTCTTTTTATACTAGAAATCAAAAGTTTTACTATAATTTCCACTCTCTTCTACTTGATCTTTATTTATTCTTCACCAAAGTTGCCTCAGTGTTTTGAGAGTGAAAAATATATTTGAGCGTATTATTTTACTTGTGATGTGATTATCTTGTGTGATATCCTAAAGATAAGTTGGTGTTCGCTTCTAGAGATTATTTAGTTAAAATACATGTTTGGTTCTTGAGCTCAGCCAGTTAAAAGCTCTATTTAACTTGGATATTAGCCTGTCAAAATATCTTGTTTGGTTTGGAGATTAGCCCGTCAAAATCTCTTTTTTTTTATTTGGAGATTAGTCTTTCAAAATCTCTTGGTTGGTTTAGAGATCAGCCTATTAAAATCTCTTGTTTGGATCATGAGATTATCTAATTAAAAATTTTGTTTAGTAGTAAGAAGTTTTGTGGGCATAACCTATGAAAAGCTCACATCTTTAGTGGAACTCTCAAGAGACTCTTGGGGCATGAGTAGGCTAAGTGGTTATGCCGAATTTGTATAAATCTTTGGTGCATGTTCTCTTTCTCTTATCTCTTTATTTTTCATTGTTATATTTTCCTTACATTATATTTAATTCTTTCCATCTATTCTTCTTTTTTTTCTCATTTAATTGGATGCCTATTCATAGTGTGTTTTATAAAATTAAATCAACTATTTTTATAAACTATATATTTTAAAGTTGGACTGAGATTTTTGATCGACACAACTCACACTTCTTTTGTGTTTGGGGTCACTTGGTAAATAAGTCATGTCTCCTTCAACATGGCATATAAAATCTTGCATTTCAAGGAGTATGTGGCATCTAATATCTCCATCTGAGTATTGATGATCACGGTGTGCTTTCATAGGTCACTCTTTTCATCGAAGGCTATATGGGATGACAATTTGATGTTTTCTAGAATAAACGCATCATATATTCTATTAGATATGGTTTGGGGATTTAGGATCTTGTCACTCTCTAAAGCATCTTCTTCATGTCAGTGTTGTTAAAGATATGTGATGTTTGTCTATTGAGCTTCATTAGCATGACATAATTCTTACATAACGGTTTGCATATCTATTATGGTTTCATCATCTCTGATGTTGATAGAGCACAAAGGGATTTTTAAGTTTTGATTTTCTAAGAAGTGACTGTTCTTCCAAACCTTAAGGCTTGGGAATTTATAGACTTGACCCTTAAGCTAAGTTGTTGATGAAGAACTGGTCCCAAGACCCAACCACTCGGCCTGATTTTGGAGAGTGAGATGGAATCAGTCATCCCCCTTAATATGGAATACAATTATCCTCTTAGACGGCTGAGCCTTGTAGTTATTTATCTTACACATGTATTGACACATCTTCATGTTCTTAAGAATGAAGCACATTATGCTAGATCGGGTGACCCATGCCTCATGTACATTGGGTCAGATCAGGCGGCGTCACATGCTCATCGCATGAGATTGTCCCTCCACTCCACTATTTTTTTTTGTAATATTCCTAGATTAAGTGTGTTATTGTTCGCTGGTATTTCTGGCGAACAATCTCTGGTTAACCAAATCTCTCAGAAAAGGGTGACTAACAGGACCAACCAAACAAGTCCTAGGATGTCGCGTGCTAAGAATCAAATGAAAGATAATCCAAACGTGGTATTTATATATTTCTGTCGAAGTGTTCTAGAATAACCTAATTGTTAATATCTATATTAAAGTTGAAGTTGTTTTTATATTTGAAGTTTGCCATGAAGATAAAGAATTACTTAAACATAAACTGACTAAAATATGAAATTGCTAGAACGTGAATGAAAAGTAAATGACAAACGAAGAGTAAAGACTTAAAGAAGAAACTTAAAGCTTTTATAACTTGAAATAAAATTGGTGTTAATACGTACATTTCCAGAATAATCTCTCTTTTCTCTTTACACACGAGTACTTGAGTGGATTTACAGGAATTTGTATAATCTATCACACACTTTAAACAAAGAAAAACTATCATATTTATATACAAATATCATAACCGTCAAACAATGGTCGAATCCTAAACGAATGCCACATGGCATTGTGCATGCTAATGTCTTCTAAAAACCTTCCACATCTCCCTTTACCAACAAAACAGTTATTGGTACAGAAAACTGCTCTTCGACAGATGAAACGAGGTGTCTCTTCGTGACATCAAATTGATTTCCAATTCAAATCCAAACATCCTTCTATCAGCCTCTCCTTCGTTGAAGTTCTTTTATTGTCGAAATAACAACAAAACTTTCATCCGTAGTGATGTGAAGAACTTCCAATCAACAATCCAGCACCTCTTTCAACAAACCACTTTCGACTTACCAAACAAATCATCACAAACCTTCTCGAGATTCTGGACATGTTTGGAAGAAAGAGTGATCAAATTCGTCAAAAGATCTTTATAGAAGCTATTTAAAACTCTCATGGACCAAACTCATGCTGTTAAAAATCCTATGTATACAAATTGCCCCCCAACAAAGGTGTTTCGACTAAATTTCTGGAGAAAGCAACTTTGCTGCCAAATTATACTTCGACTCCATGCTTTTTGCATTAAATGCGCGGATTCCCAAAAATCTCACTTTGTCAAATCAAATCTAAGTAATCATTAGATTTCCTCAACCCATCAACTTCAACCCACGTTCTCAGACATGATCTCCATGACTCTATGAACTAGGTCCACTGTACCCCTTTTAACTTCCACGCCCTTTTTATGTCCAATGGCATATGGACACGTACCTTAAAAACTTGAAGAGCCAAACGTCTTTCTTCATTTCTTCAGTATAAATAATCCATTTTTTTCTCTTAAAAACTTTTTTTACACTCTCAACTTCAGATTTTCAAAGTTCTTCCTCTCTCAAACCCAAATCTTGATCTTTCCTCAAGCTCCTTCAAAGTTTAACAATGGCGGCCTTAAGCTCTCAAAAAGACAAGAAGAACACATAAGCTCTCCCTCCTGCGCACAGAATCCTCGGACCAAAAGTTGTGGATAACCAACAATACATCTCAGAGCCTCCGAATCAAAGAGAAAAGGAAAGCATTTACTATTCCCAGGTACTCATTCCCATTCTTGTTTCTGGTAAACATCATGCCATGTTAGGTCCCCTCCCTAACCCAAATACTGATCCAGCTCGTCTCACAGATTTCTTCCCCACTTATACACACTCAAAACCCATAGGAGCGGGAAGGGTAAAAACATCTAGTGATAAATCCCCAGAAACCCAGACTGAAACTGAAACTTTAGACTTAACTTATTTAAATTAAACTAGGATTTTTAGAAGTTGCCCCTGGTCGAAAGACCCATCTGAGTACCTAGACTGGGTAGAAAAGGTTGAAAAAGTCAAGGGTAAGATTTGGAAGAAAATTGGCATTTATGACCTAATTCAACTGTCGAAAGAGGGCCCAAACTATTGCCCTACCATGATTCTAGCTTCCCTTTATTTTTGGGATAGTACTTATAATACCTCCCACCTTCCTTGCGGAATGGTAACACCCACTTTTTTCGACCTAGCTGCTATAGTAGGTCTTAGCCCGTTAGGTATGGATTTTGACCCAACCATATTAGATAAAAATACTATCGCTTTCGACACTATCTTTGCCTCATATTCTCCCTTCATTGCTCATTATCACAACAAAGACTCCCATGATGTGTTTTTGACTCTCTGGCTTTCAAAATTCGTATTTTGCTCAAGATCCCTCCAGGTAGCCTAAAAATACATTACTATAGCTAATCAACTACATGCTGGTAGAAACCTTCGACTAGGCGAAATGATTATGGCCAACCTCTATGAATCTATGAGTGGGGGAGTTGACACCCTGAAACAAATCAAGGACAAGGGCAAACTTATCCTGGCGGGTCCCTTCTGGCTCCTTCAATTGTGGCTCAATGCCACCTTTGAATCCAAAATCTTCGAAAAAGGCGTGGTGGACGAAGAGTATGTCAAGGATAAGCACGTCGAATAGGCCATGTTGGCTCAACTAACTCCTTCTGAAGAAGGGCAAAGCCTTTGACGTTCTTTCACCAGTTACATCAATATGTTCTCCAAGAGCCATAATTTTACTACAAACATGGCCCCATTTGCCAATAGGATTGTATGGCCCAAATGGTTTACCAGACAGCTCCCTGTCGAACACAAAAAGGATGAAGACAATTTTTTGGTTGTTTGGAAAATGCTGGTGACGCCAAGACTTCTACCCTCTTACCCCACCATGAGTAACTCTAAGGTGGCCTTACTAGCTTATCAACCAAAATTAGTTGCTTGACAGTTTGGATTGATACAGCTGAAGCCTAGGTCGATTTAACCCCAAGAAAGGAGTTATTCTCTTTTACAACTCGTTTCTGACTGCGGAAAAAAGTACTGATATTATGGAGAAATTGAACGATGCTACTCTGGAGGTTCGACCGGTGATCTTCTGACCCATGTTCTTCTGCACTCAAGAATTCGACGCCTGGTGGAAGGAGTACTATCTTACAAGATTTTATGATGTGGCTACCTTCAACCAACTTCTGACGAACGCTTTTGCTTTTGTGCAGGACAAAACGAAAAAAGGTATTGATCAGCATGTTAAGGAGATTCAAAAGTTTCAAAAATATTTTGAAACGGCATACAGGCCAGATGATCTTAGGCGAACCATAGGTGAAGCAGCTGTGACTCTAAAGCATAAATTCACTGAAAGGATGGAGAAACTAGTAATACCCTCATATATTCCAACAGAGGCGCGTTATAATTTTGCGTATTCCAGTTATCCACCAAAGTTTCCCTCTCTGTCATCTGCTGATTTTGGTGTGGCGCTCAACCCTAATTTCCCAGATTGGTTCGTATGTGGGGAAGATTTAAAACTGCTTAAAGAGTCACGAAAAAAGCTAGCCGAACGTGTGGTTCCGACCAAATATCATCTGGACGATTATCCTGGGCACCTTCATGTTGGAATAGAACACGTGCGCGTGGAATCTACTATTCTTGAAAGTGTTTGCACCATTCAAATTTATTGTTTTTAATTTCTTATGTTTTATTCATTTCTTTTTTAACAATTCTTTCCTTCCAGCTACCAAAATTCCAATCAAGAAGGCATTTATTAAAGACCAACTTGTCAAGCCCGTTAAGAAAACTTCTTCGACAGTGAAAAAGGTTTCATCTTTTCTCTTTCTCTTTTTTTTTAATCTAAAGGACTAGTGTTAATTATGAAATTGCCTTGGCCTTTGGCTTATTGAAATCTTGTTATTTTACAGGTGAGTCGAAAACCACCTACTCCTCAGAAAAGGAAGAAAGAAATAGTGAAGGAGATCTTTGACGATTTTGGTGACGAATCTCCATATCAACAACCCCTAAAAAGGAAGAAATCCAACAACATAAGAATAATCGCTTCCAAAAGGTCGCTCGCCACATCGAAGAAAACATCTCCCATCCGTCCGATGGTTAAACTCACGCGGGACGCAGAAAGTGGGAACTCCAGTTTTCATACTGAGATTCCTCAGGTAACTATTTTCGACTGCCTTTTGAATTTAACTTCGTATGCATATTTTTATATTCTTTCTTTTCTTCAGGTTGAAATCAACCCTGGTGAACCTTCCCATAGTTCCGGTGAGACGAATGTGGAAAAACAAATCCAAGAGAAAGAACTCTCAAAGGGTGATGTACTTGAACCCCAAATCTGCTCTGCATTCGACACCGTAATGGATGAGCATTCTGCGGATAACTCCCCTGACAACCAAAAAACCGAAACCAAAGAAGATCGACCTGTCGAAACAATGCACTGGGCCCAGCGTTCAGACTCTCCCTAACTCCAATCTGAACAAATATTTATCTTCAGGCTCGAATGACTTTACCCATGAGGAACTTGAGAACCTGAAGGTACGGAAGCCTTTGGACTATCTGAAAGCCATGATCAACCAACGTTACAATTTCCAAGATTCCTCCAACAGTTCGTCAACCTCTGGAACCACTTCTGAAGTGAAGAACCTCAGCATTCTCATGGATGAAATCAAAAGCAAAGTGCTTAGTGTCGATCTGTCCAGACTTCTGGAGGAGGACCCTACTCAGAAACGCGAAATGAAGAAACTTCTTAAACAAGTGAACATTTTGGAGGCCAGCACTGACGAAACTCGTCTGGTGCTGGATCTTTCTCAGATCATTGATGTAACCTGTGCAGATCTCAATCGTCGAAGAGAGTACATCAAACTGATTTCTAACAAAACAGACACTCAAAACGCTGAATGGGATGCTGCAGCAACTTCGACGAACAAGGTTTCTGAGCTGTCAAAACTCTCTGACACTTACTCTCAACAAGTGTCTGATTGTAAGAATAATATTCAAAACTTTGAGAGACAGATAGCCGACTCCAAGCAAAAATTGCTCAAGAGCGGAAACGTATGGCCGAACATGAACAACCTAATGCTGCAGAGATCGAAGAGGAAATAAAGGTGGGAATTCACCATGCGGACATGGCTCAAGCTTTAGGCAAAGAAATTGAAGATATCTCTATCAACCAAAGTCTGTGTGAATGTCGAATTGTTGTTTAAAAGAAGAAATTCATGGAGCTTTAAGAATCTTTTCTTTAGAAATTTGTAATAGGGTGGGGGCGGTGTATGTGTTGTTTTCCTTAGTTCTTTTATTAACTTTTTTGTGATCGAATTTTGTAATGACTTTACCGCCCACTGTTTGGCGAAGTGATTAATATAATCATTCCAGCTTTATTTTTACGTCTTGCGGAATTGGTTTATATTTCTTTAAGTACTTGCCATTTATTTTAATTATTCTCTCATCTTTGCTTATTTCTTTAATTTCGTAAGCGCCATTTGAGAAAACACTTACAACTTTAAATGGTCCTTCCCACTTGGGGGACCATTTCCCCATCACTCTATCTTTTCGATCCATGGGAAGTATTACCTTCCAGACTATATCACCTTCAAGAAAGATTTTCGACTTCACTTTCTTATTATAAGATTTCTCAACTCATTCCTTCTGTCTTTTAATCAAGTCCAACGCGCGTAACCTTTCTTCGTCTAAATCTACTAGTTCATCCATCATCATGCTCCAATATACATCTGAAGGAATTTCATGATGTCTTTGGGTACGTACAGATTGTAAATAGATTTCGACTGGAAGTACTGCCTCATGTCCGTATGTTAATTTAAATGGGGTCGAATTAGTAGCTTCTTTAGGTGACGTTCGACATGCCCACAAATTTTGATCTAAGGTTTTGTGCCAATTTCTAGGCTTCATACCTACATGTTTTTTGATCATATTTATTATTACTTTATTTGCCGCTTCGACTTGTCCATTGGCTTGGGCATAATAAGGCGTAGATGTTAATAACTTAAACCCCATTTCATTTGCAAAAGATTGCATACTTTTACCAGTAAACACAGACCCCTGGTCAGTGGTTATTGTTTTTGGTATCCCAAACCTATAGATTATGTATTTTTGGATGAATTATATAACCGCTTCCTGATCCACATTAGTTAGTGGTATGGCTTTGATCCATTTAGTAAAGTAATCCACTCCTACTAAAATGTACCTTTGCCCTTTTGATGAAGCAGGTCGAATTTCTCCAATTAGATCCAAAGCACATCCTCTGAATGGCCAAGGCTTTATGATCGAATGTAGTTCGTTTGCAGGAACATGTGGTATTCCTGCGTGGATTTGGCATTCTTGGCAACCCTTCGCGAATTCGGCACAGTCTTTAAGCATAGTTGGCCAATATAAACTCTGCCTAAATAATAGCCATTTCATCTTATGCCCTGCTTGGTGCGTACCACATGTGCCACTATGTACATTCGACAGTGCAATATACACATCTTCTTCGCCTAAGCATTTTACTAAGACTCCTTCTGCAGTCTTTTTAAACAATTCATTTCCAAAGAGTACGTAGCTTAATGCTCTATATCTTATTTTCCTTTCTACGCTTTTGTTTGGATCTTGTAGATAACTTCTTATAGGTTTTCTCCAGTCATCCATGTCTGAATTGTCTATATTAATATTTTTGAAACTTTCGTCGTCCCTGTAACCAAGTTCCATTGATTCTAAATCTGATGGGGATAATTTGGTCGATACAACCCTTCCCCTTACTTCAATAGCTTTCTCCAGATTTTCCCTTGATACCCTATAACCTGATGCAATCTGAGCCAAATCATTGGCCTCTTGATTGTTTACTCTAGGGATATGTTTGAGGGTCACAATGTCGAATGCTTTCAGGAGCCTGTTGGCTATGACGAAGTACATGATCAGATTTTCTTTAACACATATGTACTCTTTGGTTAGTTGTTTTATTACTAGTTCTGAGTCGCCCATTATTATATCTCGAGTTGCCCCCAGTTCCAACAAAGTTTCAAGTCCAGCAATTAAAGCTTCGTACTCGGCTTCATTATTTGAACAAGGGTCTTTGACCCTATACTTGAATTTTGTAGGAATTTTATCAGGAGAAATAATCAATATACCTATACCTGCACCATTCTTATGGCTGGAACCGTCGAAATACAACTTCCAAGGCTGTAGTTCGACGTAATTTATTTCACTGCCGACCATGCCAATTTGTTCGCTGGTATTTCTGGCGAACAATCTCTGGTTAACCAAATCTCTCAGAAAAGGGTGACTAACAGGACCAACCAAACAAGTCCTAGGACGTCGCGTGCTAAAAATCAAATGAAAGATAATTCAAACGTGGTGTTTATATATTTTTGTCGAAGTGTTCTAGAATAACCTAATTGTTAATATCTATATTAAAGTTGAAGTTGTTTTTATATTTGAAGTTTGCCATGAAGATAAAGAATTACTTAAACATAAACTGACTAAAATATGAAATTGCTAGAACGTGAATGAAAAGTAAATGACAAACAAAGAGTAAAGATTTAAAGAAGAAACTTAAAGTTTTTATAACTTGAAATAAAATTGGTGTTAATACGTACATTTCCAGAATAATCTCTCTTTTCTCTTTACACACGAGTACTTGAATGAATTTACAAGAATTTGTACAATCTAACACACACTTTTCACAAAGCAAAACTATCATATTTATATACAAATATCATAACCGTCAAACAACGGTCGAATACTAAACGAATGCCACTTGGCATTGTGCATGCTAATGTCTTCTAAAAATCTTCCACGTCTCCCTTTACCAACAAAACAGTTATTGGTACAGAAAACTGCTATTCGACAGATGAAACAAGGTGTCTCTTCGTGACATCAAATTGATTTCCAATTCAAATCCAAACATCCTTCTATCAGACTCTCCTTCGTCAAAGTTCTTTTATTGTCGAAATAACAACAAAACTTTCATCCGTAGTGATGTGAAGAACTTCCAATCAACAATCCAACACCTCTTTCGACAAACCACTTTCGACTTACCAAACAAATCATCACAAACCTTCTCGAGATTTTGGACATGTTTGGAAGAAAGAGTGATCAAATTCGTCAAAAGATCTTTATAGAAGCTATTTAAAACTCTCCTGAACCAAACTCATGCTGTCGAAAATCCTATGTATACAGTTATGAGTCGGTCTCTTTGAAGTCCCATAGAGTTATTCTAAATAACATCCCTCAATGCCTAGAAGGGTGGCATGATTAAGCTAAAACATTTCAATTCAACCCATAGATGTTAGAGCTAAAGAATATCAATTGGTTTCTAGGTGTGTGTGATTTATGCCAACAAAAAAGAGATTGCATTGACTACCTATTTTTTTCTTGCAGATTTGCTCAAGATAGTTGGCATTATGTTGTTAGCTTGTTGAAGTTTAACCTGACTCATAGCTCCTCTAATCAAACCCCAAACTATTATGATAAAGGAAGGTCCAAACAATATCGAATTTTAGTCCCTATAAAATTACTTTTGCGCACAGATTTAATCCCTGTAAAGGGATTAAAACTGCGTCCAAAAATAATTTTACAGAGACTAAAACTCAATATTTTTTTATAGAGACTAAAAATCAAAATTGAGATATTTATAGAGAGCAAAAACATATTTAACCCTTATTAATATCATTTATATTCTTTGGTTTTGCGAGAATTAGATCAAATTCAAAACAAACAAAAATTCCAACTTATATTGCAACCAACATAATAAGTCCTTGTGTTTATCTATTGAAGAATTTCAAATTCTCAATTATTTTAGAATTAAGGTTCTTTCTCTTAAAAATAATTAATAACATTTTAATATTTGTAAAAGTTGACAAATGAACTTGTAAACATTTATTATATGAAAACCTATAAGACAAACAAAAACAATCACTTTAACTAAATAAGCTATTATTCCAAGAGGAAAAAAAATGCAATTAGCATATATATAGTTATGCACCCAAAGAGGCAAAATTCAATTTTATTGACAAAACTATCTCTATGAAACAAATAGTAATACCAATATCATCCTTCAAAAATCCTCTCATCATTGTTAAGATTACCAGTCTCAGACAGGATTAGAAATAAACAAAATAAACAATGAAAAAGAAGAAACTAAAACACTGAAGGAGATTTCAGCATTAAATAACAATGATTAAGGATTAATTCAACATATGAATCAATGTAGAAGGATGAGAATTCAGCTATATTTCTGAATCCTAGTTACTGCCAATCCTTTCTGATATCAAAAGTGTAGTTGATCTCTAAGTAGCTCTTGTTATCATCATCAACAAACTGAAAAGAAAAAGAAAAAAAATCAAACGAGAAGAAATGCATCACGTATCTGAGCTAGTGTCAGTGTCAGTGTCAATGCTTATGGTCAGTACTTAATAGATTAAAATATAATTCGAATTTCAGAAAGTGGTTGAAGATGTGCACATGAAGTTCAACACCATATTTATTGGAACATTTATTGATGGACTGATGTAGATGCAAAATAGTAAGCATTAATTCAGATTCACATGATTGCTAACTCTTTTTTGTTAACCTATTGCAGCTGGCATGTGAAAGCAATAGAGAGGTGTAGGCCTCCACAACATTCATAGTATTTCAAATAATGTTTCATGAAAAGCATGAATATATTAAATGCGCGAAAGCATGAACTGATGTAGATGCGAATTTATACCTTTGTCTGAACTCAATTTCAAAAAGGATGTTTGGAATCACGGTAAGTTTGACAAAATCTATGACATAACGATTCTACCAAATGCGCGAGATGTGTTAAAAATCGTTACCTTACTTTTAGCAGTATATGCCCCTCTAGCGAAAATTCCAGACGGTGTTGTCTCTTCAGGCATCTCATGAGTGTAAGTCTCAGCTTGAGGGCTGAAGGTTCCAATCATTTCTTTACTGCTATCAACTGTAACAAACAATGAGTGTGTAAAGTACTCGAACAAGTGAATCGAAACAAGGCCTAAGAGAGATTGAGAGATTGATATGAGTTACCTTTGATACCAGTTTTCCAGACAGTGTTGGTGTACTTGAGACCAGAAACAATGTTATGGTTGACCTGAAAAGTGAAAACCAACCTATAACGGCTACCTTCTTTCAAAGTAAACCACAAACCCTTTGGATTTCCTCCTTCTGGTATCGGAAGAACAATATCAGGTCTACCAGCAGATTTTATTGCAAGGCTCACGATCTTCACTTCCGGCTCCAGGGTTTCTAAATTACTCATAATATATATAATCCACAAGTTAGGTTATGTTTTTCTAAATAACCTGAAGGTTTTTCGTGAGACCAAGTTACAAGACATGGAACAATGGAATGGTTTTAAGATTCATTAGTACTTGGAATTCATAAAATGAAATAATCTACAAACAAATTTTGCATCTTGTCTATATAAAGTTATAAACATGTTAGATCAGAAACTTGTTTCAAAACAAATCATGTACAGAAGAAAAACGTAAACAAAGAACATACGAGATTTGACAACAAAGTTCGGCCAATTGTTCCTACGTCTCTGTCTGCATTACCTTTTTATCATGTAAGCTTAAGGTTTACATGTTACAACTTGTGTTTAAATACAACGGTCAGGTTTACAAGGTTACCTCAGAACTCAAGCGACCTCTCCATTTGTCGGTAAACTATGAAGGTTTTAAATAACGGTTATGGTCGCGTAAAGGCCTTTGCGATTTCGGTCGCTACAAAAATTGAGGAGTTGTGACACTGATTGTAGTCGTCACGGTGTGAATTAGTCACATTTTGTTCTTTATCACAAAAATAGTGAATAACGGTATCGGTATCAGCACCTTCCGATACCATTTTGTCGCGGTCATTTTCATGGTAACGGATGGTTTTTTAAAACCTCACTATGAGCCATACTCATGAAGAAAAAAAACATAATTAAAAGGAAAAAACGAGACACTGGGAGCCTATTTGACACATTTGCAATTATCAGGTAATGATGATATGCATAAATTGTACAAACTTGCAATGATAACATTTGAAATAACATAGTCAGGCCTTAAAAATAGGATCATGATTCAAAATCATCAAAGAAATGAAGCTGATTTAGGAGTCTACATATACAAGAAAATGCTTTATAAGAATGCAGAAAAGCAATAGAAAGAAATAACAAAATGTCAAAATTAGAAACATAAATTGAAAATCAAAATCACCTCCAACAGCATTGATATCAACACCTCCAAGAAGCTGCTCCTTCCACCTCCTCAAGCTCTCATCATCCTAAAATCACAAAAAAGAACATTTTTTTATTTCCATTTGAGAAATTTGAAAGAGAAAAAAAGGCAGAAGAGAAATCAAACCTTATCTTTTTCAAGTTGTTCCTTTAAGGTACATTGTGGACCCAATTCAATCTTCCTATCTTCATCCTCCTCGTCCTCCTCAGTAGCAGCAACAGAACTCTCACTCATGTATCTGCTAAGAGTACCACCTTCTTCATTATCACTTCCTTCAACACGAGAAGTGTTGTTACTATTATTATTATCCTCTTCATTGGTTTTGACATTGTCATCCAACCCCATGTTATTTTCAGAATTCGAAACCAATCCTTCAATGGTCGTTACAGACATCAACAAGAAGAAAAACCCATAAACGAAAACGACCCAGATGGTAGAATCTTCGAAAGAACAAGAATGGGAAAAGAAAAAGGGTACCTTGGGGTTGTAAAAGAAAGAAAGATAGTGTTTTTGGGAAAAGAAAGAAGTGGGTCAAAGAATCCCACAACTATGAAAGAATAGAAAAATGAGAAAAGTGTTTGTTGCAGAGAGAGAGAGAGAGGAGAGAGAAAGAGAAGAAGGAAACGGTCATGTGGTGATCCGAAACAGAGGAAGTTTCAATGAGAAAATATAGTATGAGAGAGAAAGTGTATGTGTGATGAGAGAGAGAGAGAGAGATGGAGAGATCGTGAATGTCACTCTCATGTTGCACCATGACCAAGATTTTAGGAAACCTTTTATTTCTTTTCTTAAATTGTTTTTTTAGAAATTCTTTCAAATTATTACTATGATGCACATTGCACACAAGTTATATTTTTATGAAAAATGTTTTTATTATGAGATATTAAATTATTTACCATTTATATTTAAAGTTATAACTTATAGATTGTCTTCATGTACATTTATAAAGTATAATGAGACTTTGAGGTTTTATGAATCAGGATTAATGACTTATTTTAATTCTTTAACTTATCAATCCATTTATATAAGAAATTTGATTTCATCAATAATAGTTTAAATCATCTAAGAGCATTAAGATGATATGAGTTTTTTCTTGTTAAATAGGAGTTTTGGATTCGAATCAAACTCTGGATAATAATATTAAATATTTTGTGTGAGAGATTAGTTTCTACCGTTACGCGCATAACATATCTGATTTATATAACAAAAATATATGGTTCAAATCCAAAACCAATCTCTAATAGCTAACATCAGCTGGTTCTATGCTTGTCAATGATTTCAAAGTCAAAAGATTTAATCCTAGATAATGAGATTAGTGACTCTACTTAGAACAAGATTTTGTTTTTATCATAACTCATCCTAGACTTATACTCTGGAACGAATTATGGTTCTGCTATCAAATTGAGGTATAAGACAAAGAAAAGTATGTCAGTACTTACATGTATGGTCTCAGAGAAATATGAGTATCAGTATTCAAATGTATTTGTCACATATATCAAAGAAAGGAGCAGTGACATCTTCCAAAGTACTTATCAGAGGTTGTTTACAACATTTGCTGGAAGAAAAACCCACAACCCAAACTCAAGTGCTAGAGGTACTAAGTTTGGTGAGAGAAGTGGAATCATTAGTTTAACAACCATTGAATCAAGATCCACTTAAAGCGGCGTTCAGACTCTATGGCCAAGTATGAATAATGATACGAGCCTGACCGCAAAAATAACAAAAAAAAGGTATGGTTGTTCTTTTATGGCTTATCTCTTGATTCAATGAAATATTTGTGCAGATGTAAATACAAAGTTTTTGTTAGATTTTTAGAGAAGCTTTTTTGGTAAAAGAATCTTCAAAAATCTTTAAGAAGAAACTTTATTGTATTTATCTATACTGAATATTTCATTAAGCTAGATGATGATCATATTTATGGAAACATTTTTCTCACTTTTTGTGATGTTACTATTGTTTGTTAGCTGTCAAAGGAAACAAGTCAATATTCATTTATCACTTATGCCTATTGTTTCAAGATGAAATGTTGGTTATGAATAGAATCTTGAAGACTGATGACTGGCAAAAGATATATCTCTCTTAGTTTAGATCTTATATACTCTAATGGATGATACCTTCTGAAAATTGTCAGATTCTGAGATTCAAAAGAGGATTATTTACTTCTGATAAATCAGTTTAAGTAAAAGATTTTTCAAAAACTTTTATAATACTTAAATTTTCATAAAGGTGAAACTCATCTAGTGGATTTGAGAAATCTATTGGATAAGAACCTTTGGGTAATGATGCTTTCTTTTTGGATACTTATTGTCATTATTTGTTGTCTTTTGAAACATCATTGTGTCCTTTTCTGACAAGATTCTTATTCTTGTAAGATTCTTGTTCATTTTTCTTCTTTTTATTTTCTCTTTGGTTGTGTGCTTATCAAGCCAAACTTGAGACGAGTTCTCCAGTTAATTCTTCTTTGAATCAACTAGTTGTCATCAGTGAAAACTTGTGGATTTTGATGAGTTGTTTAAGTTAGGTTTTAACTTATGGAAGATTGTGTATGAACAAGGTTGGAATGGATACTTTGAGATTCTCTATGGTTTCACTTATCCAAGTCTTGTCAAAGAGTTTTAGATTAATGCTTCCATTGTTGAGCTGGATTTTGAGTGTGATATTCTTTCTAATGTAACTGGTGTTTCTATAACGGTAACCTCTAGAGTAATTACTAATGTAATCAATTGTAAGGATATTGGAGAAATCCTAGGAACTTTTGTTTGGGAACATTATCTTACTACTTGGTGTATCTTTGTAGATCCATATAAAACATCAGTGGTCTCAAATGTCCTTCCTGATGCAGTTATTTGGAATCATATTTTGAATTTAGACTTACTTCTTAAGGATAAGGCTTTAGACCTTGTGGACCCTATTGAAAAGATTTGCTTATACTTCTCAATTCAGACTTGCAAATTGATCTTTCTCAAGTTATGTTTGACTATTTAAAGAGGATTATTTCTTCCTTTCACAAGGGAAATATTTTCTTCATTCCGTATGGACAAGTTATTTCAGAATTACTTGTTCAGCAGGGGGTTATCATAAGTTCAGAGGTTGATTTGTCTAAACTCTGGAGAGACAAGTTTGAAGTTATCTATGAAAGATTATGATGTTAGATTTCTGCATAGTTATGTCTTGTATTTGTTAAAACCTTTGTATTAAGTAATCTTATCATTAATTCAAAGTTGGTTCATGTTGTTGTGCAGATTACCTATTGAATATATATTTATTATTGTCCAAAAGAATTAAAATTAATGAAAGTAAGAACTCAATGTGTGCAACTGTCTCATTAATAAAATGGAAGATATAACAAATTATTTAGGTATTCTAGTATTTTGGATTGGCCCTAAGGTATTCCCTAGGATCATCTGACATGTTCAGATTATCTAAGTAATCTTGTTATTCTTCCTTGGAAAACTCCACAACCTCCTTTCTCAATTGATTTCTGTGTTTTGACCCAAAAGTTCTTCTTTTGTGTGTCTTCACAAAGGATGCTGAAGAGGTGTACACTTATGAAGTCATCTACTTGTTAGTAGATCCTTTAGTTGTTGCTTTGCTTTCATTTACCTGAGTTGTTGCATTCAATATGGTTGTCTTTCTGAAATCTCTCTTTGGAACCCAGATTTGTTTCTGTTTATACATCTTGGTGTTTTGAGGATTAAATGGTTATGAAATTAAGTCTGTTATGAGTCCTTATATAGACGTGTAACATATGTTGTCTTGAGTGTATGTTATTTTAATATTGATTAAGTCAAATCAATATTTTAATTATAACTCTTGTAAATGTTATCTAACAGTCTGACCTATTAAAGATTCTTTAACAACTATCAAATTATATTTAACTATTACTTCTGGTTTCAGTTTTACTTCATTTATGTCTAACAGAAAATCAAAAGGGAAATTATTGAGAGTATTTGCATGCAATAAATAAATTGGTTAAAAGTAATTTTTCATTACTCTTGCAGAAGGATTACAAAATAGTTTTAAAGGAACTGTATGATAATATATCTATATCTAATTCACCCTGAGCCTTATGGTAGAAGCATTCGTCATAATTATGTCTCGCTCATCTCATCAATGACTTCTTATTCATATACCTCTAGGATGGCATGATAAAAACATCTTATTGAATCGTCTTCTTTTCTTTGACCTCTTCATATTCTTCCTTTTTGGCATCATCACATCTTTAGAATAACCTACTTCTGTGGGTTGTTTTGGAATTGATGATGTTGCCTCTTCAGTAGTAATCTTTGTAGAGGAGACAAGCCTAATTATAGATGACTCAGAAACAACTCATATTTGTAGGTTCTAGACGCTCTATCTTGTAGAGCTCTCAGAGATTTCTGTCACGACAGAAGTCTTATGACTTTTAGCTGATGTATCCATACCTCTAGTAGATGTTGATGAAATTGAACTAGATGTTGGTTGCTTTTATAATGACTTATGAGTATACCAAACGACTGATTTAAATACTTATAATGGCTTATGAGTATACCAAACGACCAATAAAAATTTAAAGCGTGCACTATACAATCCTTAATGACCCTTGTTACTTGACTCTTTTTTACTCTTGGAAACAAATCCTGTAATGATGGCATGTTGTGCATTTATAAGTGTAATTCTTTTTCTTCTCTTTTTTATTTTATTTTCTTTTTGATGTGACAAAAGGGGGGGAAATGACGGTAAGTATTAATTAGAAACTAAATCCATTGAGTACATATTCAGTTGTACATATTGGTTATTTACAATTTTGTTATTTAAATTTCTATTAATATGGTTATCTTGTCTAGGCGACACATTTTAACTTTCTTGTACCTAGAACCAAGGAGGAGCTTACAAACCTCAATCTTAGCCTATCAAACTCATAAGGAGCTTACAAACCTCGTATTATGATGTTTCCAAAGGAAGTTAAAATATAATTTTTGGTTTTCTTAAATATGAAACTAAGGGGAAGCATACAAACCTCAACATTGGAACTGTTAGACTCCAGGGAGCTTACAAACCTCAGACCGTGAGTTTACTAAGAAATATGAATTACTTTTTCTTGAAAGCAGTACTTGGTGTAGGGTCTACAAAACTCAACTTTGGACTATTAGACTCAGGGGAGCTTACAAACCTCATACCCTGATGTTGTAGAGAAAATTATAACTACCCAACATTGTCTTTTAAATACTTACTTTTGTCATCATAAAAAAGGGGGAGATTGTTAGAACAAGATTTGTTTGTGGCATATTTTCCTTGGGTTTTGATGATAACAAAGTATTGAAAGAACAATGGTATATTTGATGTGTGTTACATGAGTGCATGTTCTAATACTTGTAAATATTATAGTCAGAATCTGTTTTACATTGACACACTTGGGAGTTGTTGAATTGCTTCCTTCTGGTGGCAGAATCTGAAGAACACTTGTTAAGTGATGTCGGGCATAAACTCTGAATCTAAAGGTCTCAACATCAGAAGAAGAAACATAATTGTCTCTACACTTAGTGAATGGAAATTGGCTTCTATTACCATTCAGAGTTGGTGATAAAGATGAAGTTGTCTATACTACAAAAAAACAAGTTGTATTATCAAATTAGTTTGTCAGCTAGAGTCTATAGATTGCAAGGATCAAGAAAGGTTGACATGATTTACGTATATCTACTCTCAACGGCTCTATTAGTATAAGATCTCTTGAAGACTAAAAGGTTAAACATGGTACACATTGGATCAAGATCTTCAGGTGTATCTATCTTCAACATCTCTTATGCTATAGAGAAAAAATAAAGCTCTTAATTAATTACCTCTTCAATGGCTAGTTTCTGCAAAGGCTATATATATAGGTGAAGGTTCCAACTGAATCTTTAACAAGGATCATCTAGAAGCAGGAGTAACATGATCAACAATTATCAACACCATTGTATATGCAGATTTTTTGTTGTATGTTATAATTGTAAAAGCCTTAAGATTTCTTACACATTGAATATCTTAGAAATCTTAAGAGTTTTAGGTCTTTGTTGGTGATTTACCGTACCTCTGATACTTGTATCATGTAAACCTTGTTCTCTATTCTGCTGAACTTATTTAGCAGTTTAGATTAGGACTCGAACCATGTAAGTATCTGGATATGTGATTGAGTTGTGAAATTCTTAATCAACTAGGTTGATTGAGCAAAAGTCTTATCTCATTAGGATTCAAGCAAGGAAGTCTCAAGCTAAGATGTTTGAGCTACGTAAGTATCTTGTTATGTGATTGAATAGTAAAATTCTTAATCAAGTGGATTGATTGAGCAAGGAAAGTCTTGGGTTGCAGTTCAAACAAGGAATTCCCACCCTAAGGGGTTGGAGCAGAAGTCTCGTCCAGTGTGGCTTGGAGCAAGAAGTCTCAGCCTAAGGGGCGTAAGCAGATGTCTTGAACCTGAGGGGTTTAAGCAGAAGTCTCGACCAAAGTGGCTTGGACCAAAAGCATGGGCTAAGGGTCTAAGCAAGGAATTCTCGAGTTCGTGGAACCTGAGTAGAAGTCTTGAGCTGCAGGCTTAAGCAAGAAGTCTTGGACCTTGAGTCTGAGAAAATGTGAAAGTCTTATGCAGAATGCATAAGCGATTGCAATCATTATTTGATTATAGTGAAAATCTCTTGTCAAGAAAGGGAACTGGACTACTCTCGGTTTGAGAGGAACCGATATAAATCTGTGTCTTCTGTTATTATTTATTTGCTTTTGTTAAAATTTCAGAAATAACCAGAATTTGAACACCTGTTAAGATTATGAACTCTAATTAGATGCAAACTAAGAAAACAGAAAACACAATTCAGTACACTTATCATTAGCTTGGATGAGAGTGCATCCAACACACTTATTTAGGAGTTACATTTTAAGTTGGACACATAATGATCAAGTACAGCAGTAGAAAACTAAAAAAATTGCACCTGTAACCGGTTATGCAAAAGATTATAACTGATTGCACCTGACATGAATTAAATCCTAAATTAATTCACCTACGGTAGTAACCGATTATTTCATTTCTGGTAACCGGTTGGTTATGCCCTCGAAAAGAATACAAGAATTTAATAAATATCCTTGAAATCTAGCATAAAGTTTATTACTTTAGAGACTATTTGTCTAATCCTTGTTATGAAATTTTAACACTATTTGAGACAAGTCAAGAAAGTATTTTGGTTATGGTGTGATTCAATACGCGTTTAGAGTTGTCAAAATGGGCCCGGCCCACTGGACCAGCCCATAAATTCTAAATTTTAGCACAGACCGGACCATAAAAAAGTATTAAAAAAATACAACACTGTCTTTTTGGGCCAATCCATTTGATCACTGTTTTTTATGGGTCGGGCTGGGTTGGCCAAGTGGACTTTGGGCTGACCCATTAAAAACATAAAAAAAATTATAATTTGTTTTGATAAAAAAAATTACAAAACTGCTATTTGTTAATTTTGAGGGGAATTTTGATAAGTATTGACTAAGGGGATGAAGGAAAAGTTTGATAAGTATTGGAGTGAATATTCAGTTACTTTTGCACTTGGAAATGTTCTTGATCCAACATCAAAGTTGGACTTCTTGAACTTTTACTTTAAGAAACTTGATCCAAGTGACTATGAAGACAAGATAAAGAAAGTGAATGAAGGTTTGTATGATCTCTTTGGTGCATATCAAAATAATATGGTTGCAACAAGCTTATCAAGAAATACTCAATATTCAATTATTTGGTTATATGTGTGAATGTATTCTATTATCTCTAAAGTTACATGACAATTGTTGGATTCACCAAGTGTTAATGGGATTTAGCTAAAAAATTTGTCTACTTTATAATTTATTTTTATATCTATTTTGAATGGTTAGATGGATAATTATTTTGTCATGTGTGATTGTATTTTATTGACTCTTAATTAAAAATTAAAATATTGAAATATATAGACGGACTTGACCCATTGGGCTATACGGCCCATAAAGAACTGAACCGGGTTCAATTTTAATAGCCCATGAAATAATCGGACTGACCCACTTTAATCTATTTAGAACTGAACCGGGTTCAATTTTAATAGCCCATGAAATAACCGGGTTCAATTTTTTGTCAACCCATTTAACAACTCTATATTCATTGGAGACTTGTGATTCAATGATTCATAATATTTACTTACCTATTAATAATATTACTTTTGCATAAAAATACCTAAAAACAACAAATTTACCAAGTCATAATTTTCGACAAAGCTTTCTATAAAAATAGTTTCATGAAGAAAAACAATAAAGCAGCCAGAGATAACACGGCTAGCACAGTGCATAAAATTGATCTTCTTGCATTATTCCCAGATTCTCCCCTTAATAAACATAGCATAAAGATTTGTTTGAGGTCTGTCTTCATTTTCTGTATCAGGTGACAAAAAATGCAGATTTTTCTTCATTAGAAGTGACACAAAAAATGCAGATTTTTCTTCATTAGAAGTCACAGAACAAAAAAGTAATTATTGCAAATAGTTGCATGCATACCAATCTCATGAAGGGTTCCAAGAGTAGCAATGGCTCCATAAACATTTCAATATTCCTGAATTAAACACAAAATATATGTCACAAAAAGTAACTAATCTTAATTAGTTGAAAATTAATGTCTTAATTAATTAGAGAACAAACTTTATTACTGCCTTTCCACGGTAAGTTTGGCATATATGGAAGCTGAAACCTTTCCCTAAAGGAACATGTATAGTGTTCCATTCTGCACATGCAAGAAATCTTATAAGATTAATTAAGGATAATTTCATACTTAAGAATCTTGATTATGTAATGAGAAGCAAGATTAAAATATTTGTTTACCAAATTTCCAATGGACACCAACATTCATGCCATCATGAAGAGTTGGTTTCACCACAATTTGAATGTTGTCACCAAATAAACGTATCATATTAGAAAAAAATTCCAACACTTGCTGCAATGCAAAAATGGATATATGCACCATAAGACAAATATTGATATCATCTGCACGCAACTATAATATACTAATCTCTCGAGTTGACAAAAACATATCATTATAGTTAGATATCATCTGCACGCAAATGTATAGACCTAATAAAGAGTTATATAAGAAAATAAGAGCGAATACCGATTTTCCTTGGAAAGCTTGGAAGAATGAGAAGAAATTGCACGCAAATCTACATTCATCTGATAGAATCTCAGATAATTCTAGCATGTTTTTATTTTTAAAGGCAGAGTAAAGTTTCATAACTGCATCTAGGGCTTCATCTTCATATTCATCATCATCATCATCTTCCATTGGTTCTGAATTCTTAGCATCAAAGGCAATAAGGGATAATTCTCTTTGCTTTCTAGAATACAAATTTTTATGAGATGGAGTTTGAGATGAATATGGAGAAAGAGAATTTCCATGTTTGTGAATATTTGTATGTAGCATTCTAGGAAGGGAAATATGATTGCAAGAATTATTATAGGTAACAGAAAAGGGTAGTGTAGAAAATGACATTATTCTGTTGTTACATTTTATGGGACCATTGATTGAAAAGAGAGACATGAAGATGTGAACAAAGTGAAATAAGTACAATCTCCAAAGCAAAAGAGAGAAAAAGTGTTAAATAGAAGATGGAGAAATTAATATTCTTTTATCTTAAGGCAAGGTTGGAGAATATTTTATGATAAAATAAGGATACAAGCAATTGATCCTTGATACAACTTCAAAGCTAGGTATTTCCGTACAAAGAAAGTCCTATAAAAATCTAAGATTTCAACCGACATATACAGATTTATTTGTAGTTCTCTTTTTGTAACCAATTTTTTATAATCTTATTAACTTATATAACTATTTATTATAAGCATCTACATTGGTAAACATTTAAAATGAGTTTCTAAACGGATCTACATGTTCACATGATCATTTTATTTATAACTAGATTAAGAATCATATGCGGTTGTAAAAATTATTTTTTATTAAATTTTAAATGTGTTAAAAATTTGTTTTAATAAAATATGATTAATAAAATTATATTATAATATTTTATAATAAATTAAATTTTAATAATTTATTATAGGGTTAATAGTCATTTACTCCCTCGAGTTTTGATTTATCCCCTTTAAAAAAAACTAAATTATACCCCTGAATTTTTTGGGTACCCTCCTAAACGTGTAAAACCATGGGGATAAATAAAACATATATATTTTACGGGGGGTAATTTTTTCATATGGAGGCAAAAGACTTGGAATTTTAAAATTATAGGGGTAATCCAAAATTGTTTTTTTAAAATGGGTAAATCAAAGCATGCCTATATTGCAGGGGGTAAATGACGATTAGTCTTTTATTATAAATTAGGGAAATGTTAAAGAGTTTTCTCATAATATTTTTTAAAAATTTTAAATAGTAAGTTTTTAGAAAAGTATGTGCAATAATGTACAATTAGTGCATTAAAAATTAAATTGTTTGAATTTTCTTAAAAAATAATTCTTAATATGAAATCTTTAAAGAGTGTCTAGAGGGTACTCGTTAACAAGACCCTATAAACTATAGTTAAGACAATGATATGAATTTGTATAATTGTTGTTATAAATGTTTTTTTAATTAATTTTTATTAATGATATTGTAAAAATATTATTTTGTTATTTGATTTTGAGATACATGCTTAATAGGATGGGTTTTGGCAAGAAATGAATTGGTTGGGTGAAAGGTGGGGTCTTCAACAGTAGCATGTCTATCCTAATAAATGACAGTCCAACTTTGAATTTTGTTGCCTCAAGAGGCTTGAGTAAAGGAGATCCTCTCTCCCTATTTATTTTTGTCATTGTTGCTGAAGGGCTGGCTGACATAATGAAGAAGGCACTGAACACCAATTTATTCAGAGGATTCAAGTTTGATGCAGATTTTGATGGAACATCATTAAGTCTTATGCAATTTTCAAATGACACAATTATGATTGGAGATGGTTGTCGCTCCCGAGATTTTTATCCTAGTACAAACACGAAAGTGACGCAGAAAAGGTAGAGTCGCCAGCCAGACATTTTTATCCTGAATGAATGAGAAAAGTAATGTTGCACAAACATAAGAGAAAAGGAAAGGATAAGGTCATGCGAACCAAAGAACTGGGTTCGGGAGTCGGTTACGAATTGGGAAGGTATTAGCACCCCAGATCATTTTTCGTACCCGACGGGATCCACGGTTGTTTGTCTGTTTCAAAGGGTAAAGAATAAAACTGCTGTTGAATAAAAACCGCTACTGAAACTGGAATGAGAGAGAGAACTAGAAAAAGAGAACGAAAAG
This sequence comes from Lathyrus aphaca, assembly GCA_963966055.1. NCBI lineage: Eukaryota > Viridiplantae > Streptophyta > Magnoliopsida > Fabales > Fabaceae > Lathyrus > Lathyrus aphaca. The sequence continues at coordinate 75,822,036 of OZ014519.1, forward strand.
GTACGAGAAAAATGTAGGGAAAATAAAGAATGTGCTTGAATGGGCCCTACCCCACTGCCTACGTATCTCTTGGGAAATGAGAATCAGAGTCGACGTAGTTCGCCTAACTAAGGCAGAAACTTGTTTGTGTTTTTTATGAATTGAACTGCTTATACTTATGCTCAGGTGTTGCAGGTTCGTCTGCTACGAATGCGTTTACCGTCTTGCAAAGAGATAAGTCGAAGCGAGTTCGCGTTTTAGAGTAAATGAGATGAGAAGAGAATTCTCATAGGAAAGACGTTTGTTGTTTGTTAACTGTCTTTTAGAAGAAGTATTTTTGATTTTGTTGTTTGTGAGACATCCTCATGCTAAGACATGTTCATCATGATAGATATCTTACACCTCATCCCGAGATGGAATGCGTGCAAATACCCCATGGCAAAGTCTCCTGGCGCATGAGAAAACTCAACCTTTATTAGGTATTTTATTTTTATTTTGAAATGAGAAAGAAGGACTCAAATCAAGAAAGGACAAGACTAGGGGAAACTAAGACACTCACCCTAAGTTATTTATTCAAGGGATGTCCTATGGTTAGTGTGGTTTTCTATTCATAGAAAGAAAAAGGAAACAAGTCTTAACTCACTTCAAGGAATTTAAGATGAGTTTAAACCTCAAAAGGGATGGACAAAGTGAAATGCCGAAGAAGCATAAAATACTTATCGCAAACACAAGTTGAAATGTAAAAGGATAAGGAAGGAGGTAAAATAAATCCAAAGTGATAAAAAGAAAGAGGTAATCAAGTACCAACATCCTACCGCAATTATGACTTAAACTAGACTCAATCCTAAGTCTAAGAACACTTAAAAGCTAAATGAAGCTTAAAGTCAGCAGCTACTACAACTCTCTAGCATACAATCAGCCACTAAATGCAATTAACAATGCAAACACCCTATTACAGCTACCAAACAACATGAAAATAGGTGTAAAAATACCAAAACAGAATAATGCAGCATGTCTTTTACAACTTTTGTTTCAAAATGCAGCAGTGAAACATGGCAGATTTTCATTTATTTTTCAAATGCAAAAAATGACGTTTTAATGCAAGCAACGAAATGAAGGACTCCTATGTTTTAATGCAAAAACCTGAAATGAACATCGACGAAGGAATGCAACACATAAACAATCAACAATGAATGCAAACTATGTGAATTGCGCGGTTTTAAACAATATGCAACCTTTCCAATTACGCGCACAATCGACCAAAACACAAGTGGATCACAAACACAATGCAAAACATAATTATAAACACTTATTAACGTGCTACTGATGATGCTAAATCATGCAAACAACAATCACAACATGCTACGAACACACATTCAACACTTATGTCAAAAATCGGAACCTAACAAAACGCGTGTCGAAAGTCATCGAAACTACACACACCTGCACTAAGTCAGCTCTTAAAAATTCTCTAAAATCACATCCTAAATATCCATGATGATTGGAGGGGGAATGGATATCAAAAATGCAAGAAAAAGAAAGAATTTTTCATTCTGGCTCAATGGTAACCGGTTACTACCTATGCAGTAACCGGTTACCAGTTCAAAAACTGGGATTTTCTGCAAATTTATCACAGGTAACCGGTTACTACCTTTGAGGTAACTGGTTACTCTGAGACCAGAATACAAAATTTCTATATTTTCATGAAAAAACCAAACAGCTTATTCAAATAAGCTCTATCCTAATTCTTATCAACTAAGCACAAAAATTACACCTAGATGCAACATTCTAACACCTATTAACTCTATGATCACTCCACGATTCTAGGTTCTACGATCAAATCAACCAAAAGTAGAAAAAACAAGAAAATACGAAGAATGCACGAAGCGAGATAAAGAGAAATAATTTAAAACGAGAAGTGATTACAAATTCACCAACCTATAAAGCGGAGGCTTGCTTTGTCAATTGTTGTGATGTCGAGCAATACGCGAAAGAAGAGAAAAACGGAGAACTGAAGCTTCAATCCGCGAATGCGCAAAATAAATGCAATTGATGAGAATTATCTGAAACCACTTTCGAAAGGTGAAATAAACACCGAAATCGTAGCAACTTCTTCGATAATCCACTAAATTGCTACAAATGGTGGAGGCTTAGCTTCCGATTCTTCAAGTTTCAATGCAAAACTTGAAGAATCTTAATGATGATGAAGCTTTGGTATGAGTTTGGAAAAGGGACAGAAATGAGAGAATTTAGAAATTATGAAAATGGTGAAATGTGTGTAATCCTCTTTTGGCTTGGGTGATCAAGGTTTATATAGAGGTTAGCTTCGGATTTAGGTTTAGGTTAGGTGCGAGGTTTGGACACTAGGCCTGGATCCTAAGCTAAGGGTTGGTTGAAGTTGGTTGAGAATATTCCTAGAATATTCCATTGGCATGTTCTTGGAATATTCTTTTGGCATATTCTGGGAATATTCATTTGGAAGGTTGTGGAATATTCTAGAATTAGGTGAAAATGTAAGGCAAAGTGAAATGGAGGGTGATGGAAGTAACCAACTGATTTTTGAATTTTTGAAATTCTGCACGAAGTAACCGGTTACTACCTATGAGGTAACCGGTTACCAGTATAAAAACTGGCATTTTTCTTCAAATTTCAATAGGTAACCGGTTACTACCCAAGAGGTAACCGGTTACTTCAACTAAAATTTGAATTTTTCTTCTCTTTGGTGGGAAATCTTGGATATTCGGTATTGGTCATATTTTTTGAGATTATTTTCCTTTCGAGACCGATGATTGCCGAATAACCCTTAATCACATGCCCCACACCTTGGTCAATGATGTATGCTCTCTATTATTATGCAATGTATGGGTGAATATGCAAGATGACACATAAATGAAGCATAAGCTACTCGGAATTGGTGATAAATAAGAGGGCAAATTTTGGGGTGTTACAGCTGCCCATATTCAATCACTGTAGACCTGGATGGGTGATAGCAACAACTTTTAGACATTCATGGTATGGAAGGATTGAATACCCGAATAAACCGAAAAATTTGTACTCCGTGGGGTGAGCAAACAGGTTGATGAACGTCATCCTTTAGCGACACCACCAAGGGACCGTGAAGCGGGTAAACTGACCTCGGGAGGTTGGAAAAGAATACCATCCTCGAATGATAATCTAACATAACATATCACCCTCAAATGATGGCTGCAACAAACAAGACTAACCTCGGAAGGACTTCAAGAAAAGAATGTCATCCTCAAATGACAACTCACAATAAGATCCTCGGATCTGCCACAAAACCATCCTCGAATGGGATCAGAATGGTATATCGGCCTCAGTCAATAACCAGGAACACAAAGACTAACCTCGGAAAGACTCTGCAGAGGGGACATATTGACCTCAATCAATACTCTCAAATTGGTTTACCATCCTCGAATGATAACTATGACAACAAGACCAACCTCGGAAGGACTTGAAGCAACAGAGAATACCATCCTCGAATGACAACTCAAAATACGATCCTCGGATCTAATACAAAACCATCCTCAAATGGAATCAAAAAGGTATACCGGCCTCGATTGATAATCGGAAACACGAAGACTGACCTTAGGCAAACTCTGCGGGGAAGCATATTGACCTCAGTCAATAAGCTTGAAACAATTTTACCATCCTAGAATGATAACCATAACCAAGACCAACCGCAGAAGGTCTTGAGGAAAAGGGGAATGTCATCCTCGAATGACAACTCGAAATAAGATCCTGACCTCAGACAGAATTAGCAGGAATTAGCTCATTGTACTTAGATGACAGCTCAAAATACACGAGACCATCGTACTTAGATGATAACTCGGCTAGGGATGACAAGTGTTCTCCGCGGGGACAACTTCGGTCTTATTGAAGAAATGAAACTTCTGGATTTTACTTCAAGGTACTAAATCTAGCTTATGCTTCGCATGCATATGTTTGAATTTCATGGCGTAATGCTCCATAACGATAGAAATGCTACGCTTTTGAGGATGCAAATTCAATGATGATTACTAAATGAAAATGCAAAGGGATCTCCTAAGGAGGAGACCACAATTCCTTCCTGCCATTTGCTGGGGGATGAAATAATCACTACATTGATGTAACGAATCCCTGTAGGGAGGAGCAACTCTACAGGGGATATTGTTTGGTGATACACTGGCTTTGAATGTATATCCTTGCCAAAAATAAATTGGACTTTGAGATAGTCAAGGAATGAAGACCCTATTGGGGAGAATCTTGAACTATCTTGGATTTGACTGGAGATACGCCACCCATATAACTTCGTTGGGGAAGTAGTAGCCTTCTGACCTGACTGAGGAAAAAGTATGACGATGCTCCACTAAGGATTTGTGGATACTCTGTTGAGGCTTTGTTGATATTCTGCTGAGGGGAAATTCTGCTGGGGAATTCCTCAAATGCATATTGTTATGTCTATAGGAGAGGTAGAAATAAAGATTGGAATTTTCTTGGTGACCTCGCTGGGGAAGACTGCTAACAATACGGTGTAAGAAGGACAACCATTCGACTTCTCGCTATCCTCTCCATCACTGCTAGGGAATCATGAATCTTCGTGTACTGCTAGGGATAAGAAGACTCTGGTGGGGGATACTCCTTTGTTGAAGGAAAAATCTCTGCTTGGGGGAGAACATTATAATCCTTCTATTGTTATGCCGGGGAAAATTCGACCTCCGACTCTATTGGGGGAGAGTTCTCACAACTCCGACTTTATGGGGATGATGGAGAACATCAATGAGAATGCTTCCTGCTAAAGATAAGAGTTTTAGATTGCCTCATGTTGCGGAAAAGGGATGTAAAACGTCTCATGTCGGGGATGAGGAAGTATATGTTAACCCATACTGGGAATAAGAAATAATGACGCCCTTCGCTTGAGGGAGTACTAACCCTTTTCTTATCTTGTTCTGCCGGAGAAAAGATAGTCTAACGAGACTTGTCGAGGAATCTTCCTTGATGACGCCTGCTGAGGAATGATCTCCTTGACACCTCATGCTGGTAATGGCTTTGTTTCTTTGTATCTGCATATTATTGAACGCAACAGATAGTTCCTGTAAAAGAGAAAGTTAGACAAGCCTTCATGCCCCAGGTTTGCGGTCTGAATCGACCATCCCTGTTACTTAACATTTAAGATATATGTCAAGTGTTTTAACCTTAAGCATGCATTATAAAGCATAAATGTATTCGTAATTCAATATTTATCTTAATTTATTGGACGTTTTTGCAATCAATCAATGGTAGACGAGAACAAAAACAAATGAGGTAATTGGATAAAAAACATTTTATTGACTGAAAAATGGCTGTGAATAGGCATTACACCAAGAAGCAATCCCTAGAAAGAGGAAATTGCACAAAAGGAAAATAAAATATCCTAATGGCAATGTGAAAACTGGATCTCATCAAGTTTCAATCCGGCCATGACCCGTATGTCTTCAAGACCTTCCGTGTACTTCACTTTTGAGGAAGATGATTAGACCGATTCTTAACCCTTAGGTTGTCCTTGATTGTAGACGGCGAGTCACAGATCTCGCAGATCGCAGTTGTTCGTTTCAGTCCCTCTTTTGCGTGGATCTCCATTTTGGGGTTTCAATCCACCGGGATACCCTTTTTTGCCTGAGTTGTCCAATATGGCTTTTCAACTCAGCGGGTGTACATTTTTTTTCCGTTTATTTCCCTAACTTTTGCCCGAGCCTTTTATTTTGTTTTTTTGGCTCGCTGGGATGCCCCTTTCTACCTGGACTTTTTTTCTGTTTTTGTCCAGCGGGTCTCGTTTATACGAAGTATTTTCTAATTGTGTCTGCGTTGACAGAGGATAAAAAGTATTCTCCGTCCATGGTTGTCAATATTAAGGCTCCTCCTGAGAAAACCTTTTCAACCATGAATGGTCCCTGATAGTTGGGTGTCCATTTTCCCATGTGTGTTGGAGGAGGAAGGACCCTTTTCAGCACTAAGTCATCGAGTATGTAGCATCGAGGCCACACCTTCTGGTCGAATGCTAGTTTCATTCTCCGCTGATACAGCTGCCCATGGCATACAACTGCTAAATGTTTCTCCTCGATGAGGCTCAAATGATTGAATCTTGACTAGAGCCATTCAGCTTCGTCAAGCTTAACATCCATCATTATCCTTAAAGAGGGAATCTCGACTTCCACTGGTAGGACTTCCTCCATACCATACACTAGCGAGAACGGAGTTGCCCCTGTTGAGGTGCACACAAATGTTCGGTACCCATGCAATGCGAATGGAAACATCTCATACCAATCTTTATATGTCACAAACATCTTCTATATTATCTTCTTGATGTTCTTGTTGGCTGCCTTGACGGTGACATTCATCTTTGGGCGGTACAGAGAAGAGTTGTGATGTTTGATTTTGAAATCCCGACACAGATTTTTCATCATCTTGTTATTGAGACTGGAACCATTATCAGTAATGATTCTTTTGGGTATTCTGTATCGACAAATAATATCCCTCCTTATGAATCGGGCCACAACCTTCTTGGTCACATTAGCATAAGACACCGCTTCGACCCACTTAGTGAAGTAGTCTATGGCAACCAGAATGAAGCAGTGACCATTAGAAGCGGTAGGCTCGATCTTTCCGATCATATCGATTCCCCACGCGGCAAAGGGCCACGGTGATGACATGATACTCAACGAATTAGGAGGCACATGCACCTTATTAGCATAAATTTGACACTTATGGCATTTGCGGGAGTACTTACAACAATCAGATTCCATGGTCGTCCAATAATACCCCGATCTCAAAAGTTTCTTCGCCATGGAATTTCCTCCTGTATGGGTACCGAAGGATCCCTCATGAACTTCCTGTATTAATATGTCTGCCTCGTGTCTATCCACACATCTAAGAAAGGACATGTCGAAGTTTCTTTTGTAAAGTACATCATCTTGATTTAAGAAGAACCCGCCTGCCAACCTCTTTAAGGTCTTCTTATCTTTGATGGATGCCCCTGTAGGGTATTCTTGAGATTTTAGAAAATGTTTGACATAGTACCATGGTTTATCATCGTCAACACTGTCAGCAGCAAACACATAAACAGGCCTTTCGAGACGAGACACCATGATTATGGGCACATAGTTCCCTTATTGGACTTTAATCATGGATGATAAGGTTGCTAGAGCATCAGTGAATTGATTCTCATCACGAGGTACATAATGAAGCTTTATTGTCGTGAAGAACGTCAATAACCTCCTGGTGTAATCCCTGTAGCGAATCAAATGTGGTTGATGTACAAGCCATATTCCGTTAACCCGATTTATAACCAAAGCTGAATCACTGAAGATATCAAGAGTCTTAATTCGCAAATTAATCGCCTCCTCGATCCCCATTATACAAGCTTCATATTCTACCTCATTGTTGGTGCATTCAAATGTCAGCCGTGCAATGAAGGGCATGTGAACTCCTTCTGGTGTGATAATGACATCACCAACTCCACTACCATTCATGTTAACAGCCCCATCGAACATCAGACTCCACTTGGATTCAGGGTCTGGTCCCTCCTCCATGAGTGGTTATTCATAATCTTTCGATTTGAGGAACATGATGTCTTCATCAGGGAACTCAAATCTCATTGGTTGATAGTCGTCAATCAGTTATTGGGGCAGATAATCTGATAATACGCTTCCCTTGATAGCTTTCTGAGAAGTATACTTGATGTCGTATTCGGTCAAGATCATCTGCCAACGAGCTACCCTTCCGATCAAAGCTGGCTTCTCGAAGATGTACTTGACAAGATCCATTTTAGATATCAGTAGGGTAGTATGAGTAAACATGTATCGTCTTAGCCGGCGAGCAGCCCATGCCAAAGCGCAATAAGTTTTCTCGAGCAGTGAGTACCTTGTCTCACAGTCAGTAAATGTTTTGCTAAGGTAGTATATTGCATGCTCATTTCAACCAGACTTGTCATGTTGACCGAGAATGCAACCCATTGATCCTTCAAGTACTATAAGGTACATAATCAGGGGTCTCCCCGAAATTGGAGGTATGAGGATTGGCGGTTCTTGTATATACTCTTTGATTCGGTCGAAAGCCAATTCACAGTCATCATTCCACTTGACGACCTGATTCTTTCTCAAGAGTTTGAATATTGGTTCGCGCGTAGTTGTTAGGTGAGATGTGAATCGTGCAATGTAGTTTAATCTTCCTAAGAAACCACGTACCTCATTCTCAGTTTTATGCTCAGCCATCTCTTGAATTGCTTTTACCTTCACATGGTCGACCTCAATCCCATTTTCCCTTATGATGATGCCCAACAGCTTATTGGAGCACACTCTAAATGTACACTTATTAAGGTTCAACCTCAGTCTGAACTTCCGCAGCCTGTTAAACAACTTGGACAAGTTAACTAAGTGTTATTCCTCAGTTTGTAACTTCGCAATCATGTCATCCACGTAGACCTCGATCTTGTGATGAATCATGTTGTGGAAGAGAGTCACCGTTGCTCGTTGGTAAGTTGCTCCAGCATTCTTCAAACCAAATGGCGTCACTTTGTAGCAGAAAGTTCCCCAAGGGGTGATGAAGGTAGTTTTCTCCATATCATCTGGCGACATTATGATTTGGTTGTAGCCCGAAAAGTCAACCATGAAGGAAAACACCGAAAAACTGAGCAGTATTGTCAACCAACACATCGATGTGAGGCAACAGGAAGTCGTCTTTGGGACTAGCTCTATTTAAGTCTCGGTAGTCAACACACATTCGAACTTTGCCATCCTTCTTTGTCACCGGCACGATATTGGTAACCCATGGTGGATAACTCATGATAGCCAAGAATCCAACGTCAAATTGTTTTTGGACCTCTTTCTTGATCTTTATTGCCATGTCAGGTCAAGTTCTTCGCAGTTTCTGTTTTACTGGCGGGCAATCAGTGGCGGAGCCAGATAAAAAATAAAGGGATGGCCGCTAATGTGAAATAAAGATTATAAATAAATAAAAAATATTTTATATAAAACATTTAAGTTAACATAAATATAAAGTTGAATATCAAAAAATTAAACAATATAATTTTAAAATACCTTAAAATAATGCTTTATGCGTTCCAAGTGACTTGAAATCATCAATAATAGACTCAGAATTAATGCTTTCACTAATTTCCCTTTCAATATATATTGTCATGCTATCTCCTAGAAAACCAGCATCCATCTTGTTTCTCAACTTAGTCTTGATAATTTTCATTGCTGAAAAAGACCTCTCAGTTGTTGCCGTAGAAACCGGAAGAGTCATGATAAGACGGAGTACTCTGTCAATCAAAAAGTAAATTTCGGCTTGTCCAGTTGCAACCAAACATGAACATAGTTCTTGAATAGTGGATAAATTATTCAAATCTGATTCTTTGCGAGCAATAAAAAGAAAATGTTGGAGTTGACATTTCAAATCATTCTTCTCTTGATCACTAAAATCCATAGGATAATATTTCTCAACAAGAGAACAAATAATATCAATGTTAAAAGCTTTATATCCATCCTTGGGAGACAAGGCACAAGAAAGTGTTAATTCATTTCTTGCTCACTAAATCTGATATTCAACTCTTGTAATTGTTTGTCAATGGCACTGAAAAAGATTTCAACTTTAAAGTAATGTTGAATTGTAACTTGATTCTCTTCAAGACGGGATCGTCCAAATCTTGTTGTTGAATGAATATCATTAAGATCAGAAATCTCAATACTATGCTTTTCGCAAAATGATCTCACTTTAGTAAACAATATATCCCAACCATTTTCTCTCAAGTCTTGAATCAAACCCTTTGTTGAGCGAACCAAGTGCATAGCATTAACTACATCTTGATTTTGTTTTTGTAAAGCTTGACAAAGCATATCTGTTATCCCCATAATTTCTTTCATCAAGTGCAATATAAATATAAAATCAAATGCCTTCAAGTAATTATAAGAACTATCAGCATCCCCGCGTGTAGCATAACTTCCTCTTTCTTTTGCAATTATTTTTAAAACTGAACAAGTTGCTTCATACATGTTTATCAAGCTACAAATAGAATTGTAATGTGATCCCCAACGAGTATCTCCCGCTCGTTTCAAAGTACCAACTTGATTTGCATCTTTACTAGTTACAATCTCATTAATCTCTAATAAATATGCAATTTCTTCTAATTGGGCCGCTTGTAACTCATCATGGCACTTCGTAGAAGAACAAACAACATTGACAACAAAATCAAGCTTCTCAAAGAATTGATGAATTGATTTTACCTCTCTTGATGATGTAACCAATGCGAGTTGCAATCGATGAGCAAAACAATGAACATAGTATGCATAAGGACAATCCTTCATAAAAAGTGCTTGTAAACCATTTCATTCTCCTCTCATGTTGCTAGCACCATCATACCCTTGGTCGCGAATGTTAGAAACATCAAGGTTATGTCGAGAAAGTATATCACATATTGCTTCCTTAAGAGTTAAAGATGTGGTATTTTTAACATGTGCCACATCAAAAAATCTCTCTTGTATCAAACCAACTTTATCAACAAATCTTAATACAAGAGCCATTTGTTCCTTTTTTTTTACTCATCACGAGCTTCATCCACAACGATACAAAATTTGGAATCACCAATTTCCTCACGAATATGCTTTTTCACCCTACTAGAAAGAATTTTCAAGAGTTCTTTTTGAATTTGATGTGAAGTATACTTACAATTTTGTGGAGCATTTTCGAAAACAACTTTTGCAATTTCATCATTGTAAGATGCTAATAGTTTTAACAACTCAAGAAAGTTTCCTTGATTTCTTGAATTGCTAGTTTCATCATGACCCCTAAAAGCACAAGCTTGAAGTGTTAATCAATGCACAATGTCAATTGAAGTCTTGAGACGTAGCCGGTTATTCATTCTTTGACTTGAACTTTGCACTTGAATAATATTTATAATACGACTATCTTGATTCAACAAGTCTTGATAAGCTTGCATTGCATTGTTGTGTGGTGAGAAAGGATCATTTCCTATGTGTTTAAGAAATGAACGTTTCTTTCCATTCCTAACTTTCTTCCAATTTCTGAAACCTATAGAAATGAAGACATGTGATCCGGGACGTCCACTAGGTTTTTTGCTAAAAATGTAACATGGTAAGCAATATGCAACATCTTCGGATGGTGAATATTCTAACCATGATGGAAATATGCTAAACCAAGTATATTGAAACCTTCTTGGATGATCCTTATTACCGGATAAAGGATAGTTTTCTAAATGAATTTGATATGGACCCCATTTTAGATAAGCTCGTTGTATTGCATCCACTTGATTTGGTGGATATTGCCAAATCGGACGACGCTTTCCAGGATCACGTTCCAAAGAATTTTCAAAGCCATGAGGTTCTTCAATTATTGGATTCTCAATAATTGTATCAGGTTCTGATGTCGGGATTATAATTTCTTCATCTCTCTCTTCTCTTTCAATTTCACATGCTTTCCTCTTGAAAAAAGAATCTATTTTTCTATTATTCATCTTTAGTTTTCAACTGAAAAAAATAAAACATAATAAAGCATAAAAGTTAATTTTCAAGTAAGAATGTAAAATTGAAAATAAATTTTCTATTTTCCCATTCATTAAGATACGATACTTGTTGTAGTCATATATAAACAATGTAGTCATATAGAAACAATGTAAACATTATAATTTATAAAAATATTATTAAATTCAATCTCATTAAATTTCTCCATAGAAACAATATTCTTACTGACACTGTGGTTATATTATTTCTCCATTGTTGTCGAATGCCAAGTTTTCTACAAATCATAAATCTAAACATTCCTAAATCATAAATCTAACATCCATAAATTAAGAAAATGTATAATCACTAGTACTACCCCTCTTAACACTCTTAAAGGAAGAAGAAGATAAAATCCCTAAAAACATAAACAACAATACAGAAAGGAAGAAATAGACCTTTTGGAACAAAGAAGATTGCAAGAGTTGTTCCAATTTTCAACGGTATCGGCAACGATGAACAGTTTGATTTTGACGGTTTTCTGCTTCTGCAATTTCAATCAATTTTTATCGTAACCTAATTTCCTAAACAAAACTGAACGGTAATGAATAGTGAAAGATGGACAAGAAATTTTAATTTAAAACAGGGTTATTTTTGTATTTTCTAATACATGCTTTTTTTAAAAAATAAAATTAAAAGGGGGGGCATGGCCTTCCTATGCACCCCCTGTCTCCGCCACTGCGGGCAATCCTCACGGAGCAGCAACCTGTGCACTATTATATTAGTATCGAGCCCTGGCATATCCTGGTAAGACCAGGCGAAGGCGTCAACATATTCACGGAGCATATCAATCAATCGTCCCTTCACATATTCTTCTAAAGAAACCCCGATATTGACTTCTTTCTTCACCTCTTCGGTGCCCAGGTTTACAATCTCAATAACCTCCTCATGTGGCTGAATCTCCCTCTCCTCTTGGTTCAACAATCTGGCTAACTCCTCGGGAAATTCGCAATCTTCCTCACCTTCCTCGTCAGCTAGGTATATCAGATTGTCGAAGTCATAGCGAGCCATAGAAAGATCATTATCGATGAGACCCATTAGGGTGCATCTGCATGAGTGGTTATTCATGCTAGATTTTAGAGAGCGGGAAAGTTATGAAAAATGAAAATGCACATTACCATTTATTGTGTGAAAAATGAAATGAAAGACAGGGAACACTATGAACGAATGCAAAAACATCCATTTTATTGATGATTAGTATAGCAAATTGAAACAATGAAGCCCTTATAAGGAGCTATTATGCCTTGGGCAAGACATAGAGCTTTCATACAAGAATAAAACACAAAATAATTACTCTTTGTGCTAAGTAATAGTGATGATTTCTTCTAATGACCAATTATTGAGTTTCATTCTTGGAACACTCGGCTTGATCCACGCATCAATTTTGTAGTCTCTATCAATTATGTCTTCATGAATAGCACAGACGCTGCTGTGGTCCACCCATCCAGCATTGGAAAAAGTGATCGGGCATTTACGACCTCTGGCACGTTGATCTGATGTTGATTGAGCAGGGTTGTAACCGATTCTAAACATATCCTCTTTCTTGGGAACCTCTATCATCTTGCCCCAGCCTTCGTTGCCCCATGATTCCGCCACTTTCAGAGCTTGCTTATAGGATGCAATGGATACACCCTTCTTTTTCCCTTCCGAAAGGGATATTGATAAGGATGACATGGCTTCAGTCTTGACTGGCTCGAAGGCCTGGCAAGGGGTCTCATATATCTCACCATCCGTCTCCACGTATTTGAAGGAAGATAAATGGCTAATGAAGATGTCCTCCTCCCCACATACCGTGACAATTTTCCCTTCCCAGACAAACTTTAACTTCTGATGTAGAATTGAGGATACTGCCCCGACTATGTGAATCCAAGGACGCCCGAGCAAACGATTGTATGTAGGTTGGATGTCCATGACATAAAAGGTCGTGTTAAACACTTGTGGGCCTACCTTGATCGATAATTCCACCTTTCCAAAAATTGACCTTTTGGAGCATCAAACGCCCTGACTCCAAAGTCACTTGGCCAGAGCACCACTCCATCATAATCTAACTTGATTAACGCCTTTTTTGGAAGCACATTTAGGGAGGACCCTGTATCAACCAGCGCGTGGGAAAGCACAACCCATTTTTATTCAATCGAAATATGCAGAGCTCTGTTGTGATCGAGCCCCTCAGCAGTCAGATCAAGATCTATAAACCCTAATTTGTGATTGGCGTTCACGCTAGCAACCATCGTCTTGAGTTGGTTCACTGATATTTCTTGTGGCACATAAGCATTATTCAGAATTCTCAGCAATGCCTTCCCGTGGGATTCAAAACACATTAGTAGCGACAAGATCGAGATTTTGGAAGGAGTCCATTGTAGATGATCGACTATCTTGTAGTCGTTTTTCTGTATGATCCTCAAGAATTCCTCGACTTCTTTGTCAAAAGTAATGTCTGGATATGGAACATGAATATCACTTATCACAACTTGCTTGCCCTTGAACTTAGTCTGGGCATCTGCACTATCATTCGGTGGCACTACGCTGTTCCTCAAGGTTTGAGGCGCGAACAATCTTCTACTCCTCGTGAATCCACTGACTCCCATATTTTCGACCTGATGTGGAGCTGTGTTAGAGGTGATTATATCTTTATTCTGACCGTTGCAATAAATTTCTGCCCCATAATGCCATGGGACAACTTTCTCACTTTGATACAGCATAGGCCCCGGAGTGTGAATGTGACTAGTGTTACTCTGGCTGGCACCGAAATTTCGACTAGGGTATAATATATAGTGACCGTATAAACTTCCTCTTCTTTAACAACCCGGTCAAACTGAATACTTTCGCCATCAATCATCTTCTGGATTCCTTCCCTCAACCTGTCACATCCATCAGTATATTCTTCGCATTCAGGACAAACTTCCCCACAACCTGGGAATATACCTTTCTTTGCCAAACAACCCTTCACTGCTAGCAATGGAGTCTTCAAGGAACTGAAATCATAAACCAGATTCAAACTGTCACCGTCATTTATATCCCCCACAATTCTTCCATGAGGCGGCATGAGGTTTTGCAAGACATCCGGTGTAGGAGCAAAGTTGATCGCCTTGGCGTCCAACATATCCTGGACCAGGTGTTTGAAGGCTTTATAATTCTCCACGGTATGATCCGGAGCTCCAGAATGAAACTCACAGTGGAAATTGGCATCATACCCTTTGGGGATCTGTCCAGGTTTTGGAAGTTGTAAAGTTCTCAGCTGGATCATTTGCAATTGAAGGAGATTTTGAAACAGTTGTGTGTCGCTCCCGGGATTTTCATCCTAGTACAAACGCGAAAGTGGCGCGGAAAAGGTAGAGTCGCCAGCCAGACATTTTTATCCCGAATGAATAGGAAAGGTAATGTTGCACAAATCGAAGAGAAAAGGAAAGGACAAGGTCCTGCAAACCAAAGATCTGGGTTCGGGAGTCGGTTACGACCTGGGAAGGTATTAGCACCTAGATCGTTCGCCGTACCCGACGGGATCCACGCTTGCTTGTTTGTTTCAAAGGGTGAGAAATAAGATGCTGCTGAAAAAAAGAATTGCTAACTGGAACTGGAATGAGAAAGGGAAATGGAAAAAAGATCGAAACGAAAAGGGGAAAATGTAGTGAAAATAAAGAATTTGCCCGAATGGGCCCTACCCCGCTGCCTACGTACCTCCTCGGGAAAATGAGGATCAAAGTCGACGTAGTTCGCCTCACTAAGGCGGGAACTTTGTTTGTGTTTTTTATCGCTGGAACTGTTTATGTATATGCTCAGGTGTTGCAAGCTCATCTGGTACGAGTGTGTTTACCGTCTTGCAAATGAGACAAGTTGTCGCAAGTTCGCGTTGAGAATGAATGAGGTGAAAAGAGAGTTCCCGCGGGAAAGTCGCTTATTGTTTGTTGTTTTGTCTTTTATGAGAAGTATTTTGAATTTGTTTGTGAACATTCTCATACTAAGACTTATCCATCGTGGTAGATACCTTACACCTCGTCCCGAGACAGGACGTGCATAAGTACTCCGCAACAAAGTCTCATGTCATATGAGAACATTCAACCTTTATTAGGTATTTTATTATTTTCTTTATGAGATGAGAAAGAATGACTCAAGTTGAAAAAGGACAAACTAAGGGGACTAAGACACAACCCTAAGTTATTTATTATATGCAAAAGGTGACCTAATAGTTTATGTGGCTTTCTAATCCTAATGAGAAAAGGAAAAGAAGAAAAGAGAATTAGAACTCAATTTACTTCCTAAGGAAGTTAAGTTGTTTCTAAGAAAGGGGGAGCCTATACAAGTAAAGCACTAATACTAAGGCAAACACAATTAAAAAAAACATAAAGAGATGAGGAAGAAGTTATATGAACAATGCTTACCTCATCCTCCCTGCAAAACAAATGTTAGCTTTACAATGCATATTGAAAGCAAAATCAAAGCATAAAAGCTAAGGCAAACGCAACTTGAAAATATAAAGAAAAGGAGGAAAGAAGTTATATGAACAAACTTACCTCAACCTCCCTACAAAACAAAAGTTATCTTAACAATGTATTTTGAAAGCAAAAACAAAGCATAAAAGCAATTAAGCCTTACACACATCCTATAATGGAACTATGGCTCAAAATAAGACCTAAGTCTAAAGGTGAAGGTAAATAAAATTTATATGACTTCTAAAGTCAGTAGCTACATGTTATAGGTCCCTAAGGATGCTAGAATATCTCACAAGATCAAACTATGTCAAACTATGTACAAAAAGTTCACATAAGTTCACATGAATGCAAGTTAGAGTTCATAAATGAAGTATGAGTGCATATGGCATACAAGCATGAATTAATACATGAAATGAGTATCAAAGTCAGTAGTGAATGATTATTAATGAGGATGAATAAACATACCATCATGGAGGCAATGGTGTAAGCATATGGAGCAAGGAGAAGAAGATGTGAGAACAAATGAAACATGGTGTCGCATAAGATCACAAATGATGCAAATTAAGGATGAATGACATGTGAATATGCATGAGATGATTATGGGTCAGTAGCATACAAGGTATGAGATGAAATTAGAATGCATGGATAGGCTTTTATGATTCCCACATAAGTTATGTTAACATTTAGAGGAGAAGAGAAACAAGTTTAAGTTAAACATGTTCAAGTAAGAATGCACTTTGAAACACCCAAAACAAACCAAGTGAATATGGTTCAAAAGGTGACCTATAAATGGAATTAATGACCTAAAAGTGACCTATAATTAACTCCTAAAAGTTACTAAAAAATATCTCAAGTAAATGACATGAATGCCTTCCTAACACTAGGATATGGAGCAAATAGGCACATAATCGGACCTATGATCTAGGTGACATGAAAAATAGAAAAAATGCTTGAAAAATTATGAAATTAAATCCCTGGAATTATAAAGTCAGTAGCTTGTATTGGATAAAATTATTTCACAAAATTATGCATCAAAGTTCCAAAACAATTCACTTAATGGTGAGAGAATAAGGCATGATCGCCGAAAAACAACTCCACAAAGTGGATCAAAAATGGAATCGAAAATTATGAAAAAAAATGCCTAAGGAGCACCAAAATGTCACAAATTCCAGTGGTTAATCACATACAAAAAATAGGTCTCACACCTATTGGAAAAAATTGTCTTTGGTCCCTTTTGTCAAAGCCATTCATTTTGGGACAACTTGAAATGAAAAATCCAAATTAATTATTAAAACCATCCAAATATGGAAACACAAATTATACAAAATTAATTAAGAGGATAAGGATCACTCATGAATCTTTCCAGAATTTTATCACACCCGAAACTATTTTTATTATTTGAGACGAAACAAGCAAAAAACGGTGATTTAAGGGAAATTGAAAGGAACCGAATTCTTTAATTCGTAACCTAATCCCTAAGCTCCGATATCGACACATCATCATAAATCACAAATAAATTCAGTGCCTTAGGTGGGAGGGCTCAATATGCACCTTATCCATTCATTTTCTCCAACTCAACCATATTTTCTTCTAGAATTTCTGTCACGTTAACATTAGCACTGCAGTTGAGAACTCATACCAATATCTTCTAGCTCAAGGTCTGTTGGATGGTGTTCACATATTCCTGGCATTCTAAAATCCAATGATATCTAATAGGAATGTACACGACAATCTTATGATCAAAACTAAATATCGAGTTCAAATTATAATTTAACAACATACCACACAATTTGATGGAGAATGAATATCAACACAAACCAAATTTAATATCTATAATATAAGAAGTTTTTTAGTTGTGGTAAACATTATCTTAACCCTTTAATTTATGCTGCTACGTCACAAAATCAAGGGTAATTTGTGTCCTAAATCAACTATTTGCAACTAAGTTATGGACTGGTTGAAACACAATCGGTGTTTTAACACTACAAACACCATGCTTTGACCAACTAAATCCAATTACGTACCAAATAGTTGCAGTTTTTACCTTTTCTTCCAACTGGATGTTGGAACCTGCGCCAAGGCATAGAAATCACATGGGTGCAAATGTTTGGATTTCGGTACCTTCACTCTCTCTCTCTCTCTCTCTCTCTCTCTCTCCTCCTTCATTCTTCCCCGTCTTCATCGTTTCCTCTCTTCTTCCCTCTTCTTCCCCATCTTTCGTTTCATTTACAAACAAGTTTGGTGTTTAAACCTCTATCAATCTGCAACATCGATTTGCAACTAATTTCGAAAATTTGTTGAAAATGTTGTTAAAAAGTTTTTTTTAGAGTTGATTGTTTTTAGTGTTGATTTTTCTTTTCGATTTCCAGATCTCTCTTGAAAATGTGTTTAATAGTATGAACAAGGAATCTGAAAGTTATTTTCATATCAGATGATGGTATTGTGTTTTTAAGGTTTTGTTTGCTTTGGATGCTTGGGTTATTTTTTGGTTTTGAAAGAGAAATGATGAGAAGTGATAACCCTTTTGATTTGTATATTTCAGTTTTTATTTGGAGCTACGAATCCCTCAGATGCTACTTTTCCTTCTCTTTTCACGAGAATATAAGGTACGCCCAACTATTATGCATGGAGTGTGTGTGTGTGTTTTTTTGCAGAAAGTTTAAGATTGGTCGCAACATTGGAGCGGTTCAGATCTGTAGCATTGACCCTATTACAAAAGGGGAAATGTTGTATTCTCTTTTACTAATTTTGTATTATTAGATTCCCTTTTATTTAGATTTCCCTCATTGTTGATTTTGTCTAATAGTTGGTCGTTTCCTTTTTAAATTTTTGCAGAATCGTGTTCTTATCAGCATTGCGACATAGGATCAACTTTTATGCCTCCTCCACCAGTATTGATGCCTGTACCTGGTGCTGGGTAGGTTGTCTCTTCCATTGCCCTTATTTTCAAAATCTGATGCCCTTTTGTTTTATTTGCTTAGATTTTGTGAGTTATTATATAATCTATAACTCTACAGGTCATTAGGACCATTTGTTCATGCTCCTTCAGAAGTTGCAATGCAGTGCTAAGAGAGCAAGGAGGACCATCTGCAACATTGTTTACTGATTTTTACCAAATATTTTTGTTCTGCATATCTATTTTTCTATGGTGGTTCAAGATCTGTTTGTATTTCATGTACAATCTGCATAAGTATACTGATGTATAGTAAATTTTATTTTATTCGAAAATAATTTGTTTGTTCGTGTTGATTATTGAAAATGGGATAATTTGTGGTTAGGGTTCTTAGATTACAAATTAGGTTCATTGTGACAACCATATTCTTATCTCATTCGCACAGTGTTCGGTAAGTCTTATTTATCCCCGAGCTAGACGTTGATTATAAGAAAAATAGGTTGATAGTTGTAAACACCCCAAATTTTCCCTCACTCATTTCACCATGGCTTGTGACTCTTTTCATTTGCATAAGTTCAACCATAGCATCTCATATTTCATTTTTGCTTCACTGCATTGATTCTAAGCCATCTACATCTAGGGTTTGTGATC
Source organism: Lathyrus aphaca (assembly GCA_963966055.1). Taxonomy (NCBI): domain Eukaryota; kingdom Viridiplantae; phylum Streptophyta; class Magnoliopsida; order Fabales; family Fabaceae; genus Lathyrus; species Lathyrus aphaca. The sequence goes on from OZ014519.1 coordinate 75,841,535, forward strand.
TGAGCCATCCCTGAGCCATTTGAGCCACTCCAAAGGCCTTAAATCATCTCAAGAGGGTCCATATATGTTCAAACATCATATTATATCCTCCCAAGGTCAATAAAGTCAAAGAATCACAAGAACTGAGAAAGGCATGGAAGCAGAGCCAGGTTTAACTGCAGATGACCTAAAATTAGGGTTTTGGTTTCAGAGGCCATAACTCCAAATTTTTTGGTCATTCTTGTTTCTATTGGTCTCAATATGTTATGAGGATCATGCATATCAATTTTCATGAATAAATTCAATGGGGAAGGCATCTGATCACAAGATGACTTCTTGAGCAAGTCAGTGCAAAATCAGGGCATCTGAGGCCCCCAATGACCCAACCAAAGGGGTTTCTCCATCATTTTGAATGTGTTTGATCTTTATTTGATCATAGAAGATGTTAGAAGTGCACAAAATTGAAGAATTTCAAGCCATTTGCAAAGTTGCCTTTTTAGGAAAGTAACTTATAATGTAAACTTGCCATTTTGGGAAAGTTTTTCAACCTCCTCTTTTTGATTCAAAAATGATTCAAATGAAAAATCTTTGGTCATGAAAGTTGTAGATTGAATCCTCCCATTTTCAAAAAGTACAAGAACTCATTCTAATTCATTTTGGATCAAAAGTTATGGCCTTGCAAAGTTGGACAAAATCATTCATTTTTCATTTTTGTGCCAAAGGAAGAAAGTTGCAAAACCTCATGCCAAAGCCAAATGTGACTTCAAACCAGCTTCTAATCATCACACAAACATAATTCATGGCTCATAATTCAGATTTGCCCAAGAATTTCTCACTTTCATGCCTTGGATTACAAGTTACATAAGGCATTTTTTCATGAAAGCTTCAAAATTGAACCTTTGCAAAAGGAACTTTTTATGCTTGAATTGAACACTAATTGATCTCAAATCATTCTAGCAACTTCATATGGCTCATGTTGCTGCATTTTGCCTAAGAAATCACAAGATTCTTTGCCTTGGTTCATAAGAAAACTCAAAGAGGGAAATATGCAAGAACCTTGGAAACTCTTGATCAAGACCATCCAGCTCACAAAATCAGATCCAAAGGCCTTCCTTGACTTAAGCTGAAGCAGGACAAGCCCTAAGATCTCCTCTGACCCGAGCCATACCCATAGTACACAAGATCTTGACTTTTTGCATTTTTGTCCATGCCAATCACACTGTGCCACTACCAACTCTCTGCCCAATCAGAGTCTCATATGTGGACCTCAAGCCTTCCAAATCACAACACACACAAGCCTGCAACCTCCAAGAAGCCAAGATTCACAAAATTGTCAAAAACCTTCATCTCTTCGAAACTTCTTCCTCAGCCATCAAAACTCCAAAATTTCTTCACCAACAAATCACATATCACTCACTGAACAAGAATCAACCCTCAAAGCAGCCAAAAACATCACATACTCAACCCTCCATTTCTGCTATACCAAAACTGAAACATTCAAACCAGCCATTATCAAAGCCTTCTAAGCTTCATTTCATCACCAGGGTGTTCAAAGAAGTGGGTTTGCACAAAGGGAGAGTCCAGAAAGCTCAGAATCAGAGAGTCCTCATCTCAGGTAACATGAAGAACGTTTTTTCCAGAAGTTAGTTTTTAAGTTCTTTTATGATTCTATATGCTCCCCTGATCATGGGGATGTGTTTACTTTTGAAAATGGTGAAGAAACCACCATGTATGTGATCTCTGAACTTTTGCCCGTGTTTTGCATTTTTCTTCGATTCATGCTTATGAGATGAAATAAATGAATTTTAGTTGGGGGTTTAGGTTTAAAAGGGTTAGAGGATCATTTTTGTGAAAGAAATTTGAAGTTTGGTGACCTGTAGAAGAAGCTGGGTTTTGTGTTCTTCGGAGAAGACGACCGGAACATTGTTCCGGTCGCCTGAAGGTGATTAAGTCCTAATCCCATTAATTAGGCAAGTTTGAATATTGACCCTTGATCTGGCTTTCCCGCGTATGTGTGAATGGTCCAGATGGTTCATTAAAACCCTAATCAGTCATTAATTAGTTTAATTTAGGATTAATTAAATATTTAATTAAGTTTAGGGAAGTTTGAACCTAGACCGTCCAGATGCGCGCCAGGTCAAACTTCTCAAGCCCAGAATCAATCTGGACCCTCCAACCAGCATACTTTCATTATTTTTAATTTTATTTCATTTTATTTGTATTTAATTTCCACGAATTTTTAAAAATAGTAAAATGCATTAAAAAATTCTGAAAATTTTTATCAAATCTTTTATTAATTTTCAGAACCCAAAAATATTTTTATTTTTATTTTTTGCATCAAAAATTATTTTTAAATCATTTAAATGTTTATTTTTAATTAGTTAATGGAAATTAATTAATCAAAAATGCATTTAGGTATTTAAAAATCACCAAAAAATTCACATTGCATTTTGAAACATTTAAAAACATTATCAAACTCTCAAAACAAATTTCTTTTTGGTCCTTGATGTATTTTGACAATTTTCATTGGAATTAAAGTTATTTAAAGGCAATATTTTGGTCCTAACTTAGAAAAATTCATTCTGCCTAACCATGAAGAGTTTGATGATGGTTCTTCTTGCATTGCATACTTCATATCATGTAGTTTCTAGGGTAAAATTGGTTTGAATTTATCTTTCATTTTCAATTTAATATGCATTTTTCCTTTTGAAGTGTCTTGAAACCCTAGTTGACTTGAGAAAATCATAACTTCCATTAGGTTAAGACTTAGGTCCCCTCCTTTGGGCAGTGAACTTGTGTAGGGTTAGGGTTCCTTTGATCCTATTTTCAATTTTTTATCTTGTCATTTGCTTCTGATTTTGAATTTTGTGTTGCATGTTATGCATAAACCCTAATTCTTGCCTTCATTTGCATCCATCTTTCATTTGTTTGCATACATGAGCTTGCCATGACATTTTGTGCATCAACATGACATATGAGACAACTTAGGACATATTAGAATCATGTTTGATCATTGCATCTTTCATTTGCCATGTTGGGCATTCATTTCATTACATAAACTTTCATGAACTTTCATGGTTCAAAACCTGTTTCATTTGCACCCACATCCTTGTATGATCATCCACAACTCTTGACATGTGTGTGCATCCTCTCTTAGCATCATTAACATCATGTTCATGCTTCTGACTTTGTCTTGCATCATGGCATTTCATCTCATTTTTATTGCATTTCATTTCTTTTGCTAACTTTTCAGGTGGTAAGTTGTTTTGAGAAGTGAATTTGCCTTCACTTCTCACAATCTCTTCTCATCTCTCTTATGCATCATTGCTGCATTTTATCTTTGTATTAGAGTGAGATTGCTCATTCATGTTCATCTCTTACTTTCTTTCTTCAAGCAACTTGTCTTCTTAAGTGAAGCAAGTTGTTTTGCTTCTTCTTGTTTCTTTATCCTTTCATCTGCTTCTTCCTTGGTGGCCTTTCTCTCTTGAAGATCTTCTTGCAAGCCTCATAAACCCTAGGAATACCCAAGCATGTTAACAATTAGGGTTTGATTAGTCCCCCCATTAGTTTTACCTTTGTGTCATCTTTGTGTCTTCTCTTCTCATCTCTTAATCAAGGACTAAACCTTAAAGGTTTTAAGACTTTGTGATTAGGGTTATGCCTGTATCCTTCTATTAGGATGGAGTGTATAACTTTAATCCTAAGTGCTAAACCCTTGATGTGTTTAAATCCTTTAATCAATTCACCTAATAATCATCAAGACATCAAGCTTGTAACTTGGGCCTTGCATTAGGGTTCTAATTCTTCCTTAATTGGTTAAGAAGGACTAACCCTAGTGTTAATGGACAAGTCCCCCTCAAGTTGTCTTACAAACCATAAAATCCATTTCTTAATCTTACCATTAACTAAAATCCACTCTAATAAAGGCTTTTTTTTGTCATGAGGTTAATCCCTAATCATGGATTAAGTTGAGGAGCCTTCCTCAGCTTAAATGTTCTCATCTATTATCCTTCTATTAGGATGGTGTAATGGGTCCATTAAATCCTTGATTATGGCTTAAACTCATTACTTAACACTAGACAAAAACATAAAAAACATCTAAATAATTACAAGTAGGTTAATGATCTTAATCCTACATCATGGTGATTAAGTTTGAGGTGTTTACTTCATACTTAAGGTATTCTCATTACCCCTAATCAGAGGGAGGATGTGATTGAGTTTACTAACCCTTGGTTTAGGCTTAAGCTCATTTTCTTATGACAAACTCCAAAAAGCAATAAAAGATTGAAAACAAAAAAAACAAACAATAATCGTCTCCTCCGGGATTCTTTTCTTACCTCATTCACTCACCAACGAGAACTTGCTTCTTCCGTCTAATGCAAGACAGTTTGCACCTGAGCCAGACATGTCATACACTTGAGCATAGACAAGTAAGCAGTTCATCAGTCAATTCATCTTTCAGTCTCTTTGAGTCGAACTATGGTGTTCTGACTTCCTCATTGCACGAGAGGATACGTAGGCATAACTTAACAGTTATCGAACAAAAGTCTCTGTATATTCCCCCTCCTTCCAGCATTATTCTTTTAGCCTCATTGTCTTGAGCTTCATACTCTATTCTTACACTGACACTTGCATTCTTTCCAGCTTTGATACACAGATTGCACTGACCCTACCCCTTTAAACACAATCTTTTAAGCGTGGATCCCGTCGAGTACGGCGGATAATCTGGGTGCTAATACCTTCCCAGGTTGTAACCAACCCCCTTTCTCAGTTTCTCTGGTTCGCAACTGTCTTATCCATCTTTTCTTAGGTTTATGCAGCATTACCTTTCCTTCGGGATAAAAATGCCTAGCTGGCGACTCTTTTCTTTTGAGTTCACCCTTGTGTGTTCTCTCCTTTCTCCGACCGTTTGCGTCTGTACCCCATTTGAGTTAGCCTCATTTGGTGGGAGCGACAGCTTGGCGACTCTGCTGGTGATCCTTATACTGTAACCTGGGCTTCTGGTTCTTTTAGTGGGTTCCTCCTAGCGCTTGTTTGATTTGTGTTTACTGGGGTGTTATGTGCTAATTGTGTTTATATATTTGCTTTATTTATTGCTTTATGAACAGTTTTATTTATTGTTTTTCTTTACAGTTTTACATATTTCATACTGTCATTATCATTGCTGGATCTGGTTTCTGTTTTGATGGGTGGTGTTCCATTGAGAGTTTTGAGGTCCTATACCTGGGACCTGAGTGACACCTAGGCTAGAGTGGTTCATGTTCTTTCCCATTCGATTTCGGTCTGGTGCGGGAATATGAAACACGGTTCAGATGTGGGTTTCTTCTTGAGAACTCTGTGCTACAGATTTCCTGTAGTGCTAGGGCTATTTGGGAAGCCTGCTAAGTCTGGATGACCTTTATTATGACCTTCAGAAACTGAGGTGAATTAGAGGAGGATCTTTTATGTTTATTGTAAACACTGTACCTCCGGGTTAGAACATTACCTGTGAGGGGGTTGGGTTGTTTACAGGTATGCAGGTACCCTTGGCCACATCATGCCCTGTTACTTGTTTTGTTTAAGAGTACCTCATTTTGGACAGTTCTTGTGATTTAACCCTGGACATGTGACTCTTTATTTGAGTCCCCCACCTTGGTTACTGGATTTCTGAACCTCCATCTGGACTTCTTGAACATACATGGGCTTTATATCAAGACAGATAATCAGATCCAGCTTGATCACAAACCCTTGCATATCATTTACATATATCATCATTGCATCATTTAACATTTGTTTATTTGTTTTTCAGGGTATCCACATCATATCTAGTTTGGTTTTGACCCTTTCTTCTGCATAGACCTCTGCTTCATCAGTTATCTGCTTCAGCTATTCTCATCAGTGGCTCATCTCCAGTATCAATCTTGATCTTCATCAGCATCTATCTTCATCATCTTTAGCAGCATTTATGACTACTCCCAGGAAGAGCAACATATCCTACCATTTCTTTGAGCCTGTGTTGACTGGTATCAGGCAGGTCCAGTCACTTATCACACCTGACCACATCCCATTGTTTAGAGAGCATTATGGAGGTATCCTAGATATGGTTATGGACCTCGACCTTTCTCAGAGGAGCATGATCCACACATGCCTGCAGTTTTATGACCCTCCTCTGAGATGCTTCACATTCCCAGACTTCCAGCTAGGGCCTTTGCTGGAAGAGTTTTCCTCATTGACTGGAGTACCTATCAGGGGTGGAATCCCCTTCAACCCAGAAATGCCAGCTCCCAGCAATGGAGAAGTAGCAAAAGCACTGTACCTAGAGCCTACCTTGATTGAGCAAAATATGACAACAAAAGCTGGGATCCCTGGTTTGCACTTAGACTTCTTGATTTCCCAAGCCATCCTGAAGGCCTCCTTGGGAGAATGGAGGGCAGACTGTGCACTGTTAGCCCTCAACATATATGGGGTTATACTGTTTGCAGATGAGCCCAAATTTGTCATTAAGAATGCCATACATATGTTTCTTTTGAAGAACCCAGTACCCACATTGCTGGGAGATTTCTATTACTCCATCCATCAGAGGAATGAGAAACAAAAGGGGAAATTGGTGAGATGTTGTGCTCCTCTGTTTCACACCTGGCTGCTCAGACACCTACCTAAATCAGATGCCTTCTTGAACCCTCACCAACAGAAGAATTGGGCCAAGAGGCTCATTGCTTTGACTTCAGATGATATTAGATGGTGCACCCAGAGCACCAAAGGCAAGGACATTATCACCAGCTGTGGGCAATACCCGAATGTACCTCTGATAGGGGTAAAGGGTTGCATCAACTACAATCCTTTGCTGTTTAAAAGACAACTGGGCTATGCTTTGGTTCACCCTCCTAGAGTGCAAGATTTAACTGAGACCCTGTATTGTGAAGTAAAACCTAATTCAACTGTTGTCAGACAAGCATCTTGGGCTTGGGACAACATCCAGACAAAAGGGATGGCTATTCTTGGAAGGTGTAATAATGTTGCTTCAGCTCAGTACTCTGACTGGTCCCGTACTAGAGCTCAAATTACTGGAATGCCTTTCACTATTGAGGATATATCTGGACCATCTACAGCACAGCCAGCAGCAACTGTCAGCCTGGAAGAATTTGAGAAGCTGAAGGAAAGGAATGAGAATCTGTCTCAAGCTCTGAAGAAGACCCTTTGGGAAAGGAGTGATGGTCGGCTGGATATTGAGAGATTAGAAAAGCTCAGGGTGGAGCATCTCACCAGAATTGAGAAGACAGAGGACTACATCAGGAAAGCAAGAGCTGGGGAGCAAATATTGAAGAATGCCTGTAAAGAGGCCAAAATTCAGAAGGCTAGGACTGAGCTCTATCTGCAAGAAAGTCAGGCTAGGTGGGTCAGGATCACTGAAGCCCGGACACAAGTAGATCAGAGAATTCAAGCCAAGATTGAACAGTTAGAGGCCAATGAAAAGAAGCAGCAGGAAGCTTTGTTGGCAGCCCAAAAGGAGATTTCAGAGTTAAACTCAGAGCTGGATTGAAGAGATCAAAGGACCAGGACAGGCATAAGAAGCTGACCACTGCCATTGCCACCAGGAACCTCCTCATTAGGGCCATTACAGAGCACCCAGCTGGTCCAGTGACTGAGGCACTTCTGAAAGAGGTCAAGGAGGATGAGTTTGGATTGGATGTTTGACTTCTTTGCTTGTTGTTCATTTCCATTTGATGTACTTTTCTTTTTGTTGTATTTTGACCCTCCAGGGGCATGTGTTGTAAAACAAACTATGTATTGTTCATCATTTGTAATATATTAGTTTGCTTTCATTGGGTTTCTTTTCTCAACAACATCAAGCATCTTCCTTGAGGTCTGGAAAGGTCAAAACCAAGAACCAAGCCGGATACCTTGGAAAACAAATAGGCATACTGCATTGCATACTAACTTTTGTTTTGTTTTGTAGGTTTTGTTTTTATCTTTGTTTCTAACCTTGTTGTGATCTCAGGAAAAATTGCTCGTCGCCGAGTGTTCCCTGTCAACCGTGCGCACCGGTACCCTACTCGCAACAACCTTCCCGGTATTCAAATGGAACAAGTACAGCAGGATCTGACTGAGGTCAGAACTCATATGGCTAATGAAAGAGTGGAGATGAGAAACCAAATGACCTAGTTCATGGCTGTGATGACTGGCTTGGCCCAGAGTCAAGAAAGGTTAAGGGAATTGGTGGAACGACAAACTCCCGAGGAACCTCATGTTGGAACTGGAGGAACTAGTAATAATGAGCGGGGCCAGCCTCATGTTAATCCACCCGTATTTGGACCTCATCTAGATCTGGAAGTCAATATCCCGAGAAATGTGCAAGGAAATACTGCTGGGGGGAGAATCTTGCAGGAAGACCCCCAAGGAGAGCAATTTACTGTTATGGGAGCTGGAGACGAAGTCTATGATAGGAGGTTGGATGAAATTGCTGAGAAGTTGAGATCTTTGGAGTCTCAGAATTCCTTGGGTTTCGATGTAATGGATATGGGACTAGTGGATGGGGTGAGGATTCCCCACAAATTCAAACCCCCGTGCTTTGAGAGATACAATGGAACCTCTTGTCCACGAACTCACCTGCAGTCTTTCCTGGGAAGACTTAAAGCTTATACTATGGATGAGAAGCTGTGGATGTTCTACTTTGAAGACAATCTGACTGGGGCTTCAAGGGAGTGGTATTCACACTTGACCAGAGCTACCATTAGATACTAGAAGGACTTAGATGAAGCCTTCATCAAGCAATATCAATACAATCTGGACATGGCTCCTAACAGGACCCTTCTGATGGGAATGTCTCAGTCTTCCAGAGAAAGCTTCAGAGAATATGCCCAAAGGTGGAGACAGCTTGCTGCTGCTGTCCAACCACCCATGTCAGAAAGGGAGATGGCTGACATATTCATGAATACTTTGCAAGGAACATATATTGATAGACTGGCTGCCTTTTCTTCTAGCAGTTTTGCTGACGTAGTTATAGCTGGGGAAAGGATTGAAAGCCTTTTAAAAATGGGCAAAATTTCTGATAGTGGTGCAAGTTCATCCAGTAATCCCAGGAAGCCTTTTGTGGGACCCCGAAGGACCGGTGAGACAAATACCATTCATGCAAGCAGGGGCAAACCTCAGTATGTCCACAGATCAGTAGCAGCTATTACAATTCCAGCTCCGATCCCTCAACAATCAGCATATCCTCAGCAACAACCACATTATCAACAACAAATTCAGTATCCGCAACAGAGAACCTACAACAACAACAATAACAATCAACAACAACGACCCTTCCAACAAAGACCATCACAGGCAAACAGGGTGATTGACCCTATCCCTATGCCTTATGCTGCCTTATTGCCACAACTCCTGAAGCTTAACTTGGTTGAGTTAAGGACGTTGGCGCCACCAGATCCTCTCAACCTCCCAAAGAATTATGATGTCAACGCCAGGTGTGCTTTCCACTCCAATGCACCTGGTCACAATACTGAAAATGCAGGGCCTTGCAAATGAAAGTCCAAGATCTGGTGGATTCTAAAGCCCTCAACTTTGCACCTCCTCCGAATGTCAACATAAATCCTATGCCTAATCATGGCGGGCCAAGGATTAATGCCATTGAGGAAGACAAACCATCTACCTTGATCACCAGTGTTGCACAAATTCGAACACCTTTGGTCGAAATTAAAGCTCAGCTTCTAGAGTGCCAAGTGTTCCCCGGGTGTGAGCTCGGCTGTGGGTATTGCAACATTGCAGTCAACGGGTGTGAAAAGTTGAGAAGCGGCATAGATGGTCTTATTAAGGATGGTATCCTTCAGATCTCAACAACGGCGCCTACAAATCCAGCAATTCCTTTAACAACAATTCCCGATTCTTCTACAACAACAACAACAATCATTCCTACCGATTCATCAATATCATCAGCAGTTACTCCGTCCATCACTTCAAAAAGTCAAATTTCAACAACCATTTCTTCTACAACATCAACATCCATTTTATTAGCAGAATCTTCTACAACGCCAGCAAAAATTAATGAAGATGTCTCAGCAGTTACAATCTACTATGACCCATCAAACGTTCCTCCCAACAGCAATTTCCAACAACAAACAGTGGCACCTCCTACTAGATCACCAGTCACAATTTACTATGATCCGCACACCGTCACAGTACCTACCTCTGCAGCAATCAGTCCGGTCACCATTACGGTGCCTGGACCCGTTCCTTATGAAAGCAGTAATGCCATACCTTGGCATTATGGCTCTGATCTCTACTACAACGGGGAGAAAATCACTCTGGATTCATCGACCTCTTCTCCACAAGTTGATAATGTTGGGGGAGTCGGAGGCTTCACCAGAAGCGGACGCCTTTTTGCCTCACAAACACAAAGACCTAATGTTGAAGTAGAAGCTGCTGCCAAAGCAAAAGGAAAGAGTGTGGTATCTGAAGAGCCAACTGCCAAAGAAACTCAGAAGACATCTTTTGAACAAGATGTAGATGAGTTCATGAGAATCATAAAAAGGAGTGATTACAAGGTGGTGGACCAGCTTCATCAAACGCCCTCCAAAATCTCCATATTATCACTGTTGATGTGTTCCGAAGCTCACAGGAATTCATTGTTAAAGGTCCTGCACGCAGCATACGTGCCGGAGGAGATTACCGTTAATCAGCTAGAAATTGTGGTTGCAAATGTCAATACCAGTCATGGACTGGGCTTTACCAATGCTGACTTAACAACAGAGGGACACAACCATAACAAGGCTTTGCATATCACCTTGGAATGCAACGGTGTTGTTCTGTCTCACGTACTGGTAGACACTGGGTCATCGTTCAATGTTCTACCAAAGAAAGCCTTAGTGAAGCTGGAGTATGATGGCTTGGCACTGCGTCCGAGTAATTTGGTGGTGAGAGCATTTGATGGCTCTAAAAGATCAGTGCTTGGGGAGATTGATCTGCCTGTGATGATTGGCCCGCAGACTTTCAAAACTACCTTCTTTGTGATGGACATTCAGCCGGCCTACAGCTGTCTATTGGGTAGACCCTGGATCCACGCCGTTGGCGCTGTTACGTCTACCCTTCACCAGAAGCTAAAATTTGAGTGGGAAGGCCAGATCATCACCATCTGTGGGGAGGAGGACATCTTTGTTAGCCAGCTGGCTACGTATAAATACATAGAAATGGACGGAGAGATCCATGAAACCATGAGCCAAGGGTTTGAGGCCTTAAACATTAATGAAGCATCTGCTGTACTAGGAACTTCCATAACATCGTACCAGCAAGCCCGTAAGGTTGTTGAGGAAGGTACCGCCCAAGGCTGGGGCAAGCTGCTGCCCGTGGAAAAGAAAGAAGACCGATTTGGGTTGGGTTACAGACCAACTCAACAAGATCAACCAGAAGCTGCAAAAGAGCCCAAGTTTGTCAGCGGGGGAATGCTCACCCCGGATGCTGTGAACAATTTGGAAGACGAGGAGGAAAGCGACCACAACCTGGAGAGCTGGATACGTCCAAGGATCCCGGGGAGCCAAGTCCTTAACTGGTCTTCCCAGGAAATTATAAGAGTTACTCCTGCAGAGTAATTATTATTTCCTGTATTTTAAAGCATGCATCAAGTCTTGCATCTTGCCCAAGATGTCAAGACTCATTTTGTAATCGGGCCATCTTGTATTTTGTGCAAAGATCAATTAATGAATATCAGGACGTCTTTTGCAAATGAGTCTTTTCTTTTTCGCTCACTGTTTTTCATTTTTTCACCTTTTGTACAAAAATAAAATGGCAATGTTTTTAAGAATAAAACAACTTCATTTTCACTTTTTCTAAATAAGATAAAACTGATCACTAAAATAAACCAATCTAAACCCTTGCAGAGAGTGCCCACCAGACTGCACCGACAACGACACCGCTATGACTTCGTATGACTTTGACAATCCAATCAATCAAGCTGATGAAGGGGTTGAAGAAGATTATGAGCTACCTGAAGAGTTAGCTAGGTTGTTAAGACAAGAGGAGAAGGTTATCACTCCTCATCAGGAGGAGGTTGAGACGGTTAATCTTGGTACGGAAGAAGACGTGAAAGAAGTTAAGATCGGGGCCTGCTTACAAGATTCAGTGAAAGAGCAACTGATTGACATGCTCTGGGAATATGTGGATGTTTTCGCTTGGTCTTATCAGGATATGCCAGGGTTGGACACCGACATTGTCATGCACAGGCTGCCTCTGAAAGAAGATTTTCCGCCAGTAAAACAGAAGTTGCGCCGTACTCGCCCGGATATGGCAATGAAGATAAAAGAAGAGGTACAAAAGCAGTGGGACGCCGGTTTCCTTGCTGTGACTAGCTATCCGCCGTGGGTTGCTAATATTGTACCTGTGCCTAAGAAAGATGGCAAGGTGAGAATGTGCGTGGATTACCGGGATCTGAACAGAGCCAGCCCAAAAGATGACTTCCCTTTACCTCACATTGATGTATTGGTTGATTAAACGGCTCAGTTCTCGGTATTCTCCTTCATGGATGGATTTTCAGGATATAATCAGATCAAGATGTCACCTGAAGACATGGAGAAGACAACTTTCATCATGCCCTGGGGCACATTCTGTTATAAGATGATGCCATTCGGACTGAAGAATGCTGGTGCTACTTATCAACGGGCTATGGTAACATTATTCCATGACATGATCCATAAGGAAATTGAATGTTATGTGGATGACATGATTGCCAAGTCCCTCACAGAAGAAGACCACCTGGTAAATTTGTTGAAGTTATTCAAGCGTCTGAGAAAGTACCAATTGAAGCTAAACCCCAACAAGTGCATATTTGGGGTGCGATCTGGTAAGCTGCTGGGATTTATTGTAAGTGAAAAGGGGATTGAAGTTGACCCTGACAAAGTCAAAGCCATTCAAGAAATGCCTGCACCGAAGTCGGAAAAAGAAGTTCGATGGTTTCTAGGTAGATTGAACTACATTTCAAGGTTCATATCTCACCTTACAGCAACATGTGAGCCTTTGTTCAAGCTGTTAAGAAAAGAACAAACGGTCAGGTGGAATGAAGACTGCCAGAGGGCTTTTGACAAAATCAAGGAATACTTACAAGAGCCTCCAATCCTTATGCCTCCAGTTGAAGGAATACCTCTAATCATGTACTTGACAGTATTAGAAGAGTCAATGGGGTGTGTGCTGGGCCAGCATGACGAGTCTGGTCGAAAAGAGTATGCAATATACTACCTAAGCAAAAAGTTTACCGACTGTGAACAACGTTATTCACTGCTCGAGAAAACTTGATGTGCTTTAGCGTGGGCTGCTCGCCGACTGAGACAGTATATGTTGACTCACACTACCTTATTGATCTCTAAGATGGACCCAGTTAAGTACATTTTTGAGAAGCCAGCACTTACCGGACGGGTTGCAAGATGGCAAATGATCCTCACAGAATATGACATTCAGTATACATCTCAGAAAGCCATCAAGGGCAGTGTATTGTCTGATTATCTTGCTGAGCAACCCATTGATGATTACCAGCCTATGAGATTTGACTTCCCTGATGAAGACATCATGTTCATAAAAGCAAAAGACCATGAAGAGCCTGTTCACACTGAAGGGCCTGACCCAGAGGAAGAATGGACTATGATGTTTGACGGGGCTGTTAATATGAATGTTCGTGGTGTTGGTGCAGTACTCATTACACCTAAGGGAGTTCACATGCCTTTCTCGGCAAAACTTACCTTTAACTGCACTAACAATGAAGCTGAATACGAAGCTTGTATTATGGGTCTTGAGGAAGCCATTGACCTCAGGATCAAGACTTTGACTGTGTTCGGAGATTCAGCTCTGGTAATCAATCAAACCAACGGCAAATGGTACACCCACCAAGATCATCTGATACCTTATCGGGACTATACAAGGAGGTTGTTGACTTTCTTCACAACAGTCAAGCTTGAGTATATCCCTCGAGATGAGAATCAGTTTGCGGACGCTCTGGCTACCATTTCATCCATGATCAAAGTGCAAGCTGCCAACTTTGTGCCTCGAATTTCAGTGTCCAGACTTGACAGACCAGCATATGTGTTCTCAGCAGATGTTGTTAAAGATGATAAGCCTTGGTTCCATGATATCAAATGTTTCTTGGAGGATCAAACATACCCACCTGGGGCATCTTCCAATGACAAGAAGACACTAAGAAGACTAACTGGTAGTTTCTTCCTGAATGCTGACGGTTCCCTGTATAAGAGAAACTTTGATATGGTACTTCTCAGATGCGTCAATAGGGAAGAGGCAGACTTGTTAATGCACGAGGTGCACGCGGGATCTTTTGGTACCCATGCAGGAGGACATGCCATGGCTAAAAAGTTGCTGAGGTCAGGCTATTACTGGATCACAATGGATGCAGACTGTTGTGCTTACGCCAGGAAATGCCATAAATGCCAGATTTATGCGGATAAAGTGCATGTGCCTCCCAATCCTTTGAATGTGATGTCTTCACCCTGGCCCTTTGCCATGTGGGGCATCGATATGATTGGAAAAATTGAACCGACTGCTTCAAATGACCACAGATTCATCCTGGTAGCCATTGACTATTTTACCAAGTGGGTTGAAGCAGCGTCTTATGCAAATGTCACCAGGCAAGTGGTAGCCCGATTTCTAAAGAAGGACATCATCTGTCGATATGGAGTTCCCGAACGAATCATTACTAATAGTGGTTCCAACTTGAACAACAAAATGATGGCAGAACTATGCCGGGACTTCAAGATCCAACACCACAATTCTTCTCCTTACAGGCCAAAGATGAATGGCGCTGTGGAGGCAGCTAACAAGAATATCAAGAAGATTGTACAGAAGATGGTGGTCACCTACAAAAACTGGCATGAAATGCTACCATTTTCCTTGCATGGGTACCGTACGTCAATCAGAACATCCACTAGGGCAACACCGTATCAGCTTGTTTATGGTATGGAGGTAGTCCTACCTGTTGAAGTTGAATTACCCTCCATGCGAGTACTAATGGATGTTAAGCTAAATGAAGCAGAATGAGTCTGATCCCGATACGAACAACTGAATCTGATTGAAGAAAAGATATTGGCTGCAATTTGTCATGGGCAGCTGTATCAGAAAAGAATGAAGAAAGCCTTCGATCAGAAAGTCAGGCTTCGAGAATACCAAGTAGGAGATCTTGTGCTGAAAATACTCCTCCCTCCTTGTACAGACCACAGTGGCAAGTGGACTCCGAATTATGATGGTCCGTTCATAGTAAAGAAAGTTTTCTCCGGTGGAGCACTGATGCGCAGTACTATGGATGGTGAAGACTTCTTGTCCCATGTGAATTCAGATGCAGTTAAAAAATACTTCGCATATGAAATTTTGTGATCAGGTATGAGATGTCGAATGAGATGTTCCAACACTTGACAGATTTAACCAAAACTTAAAGTGCAAGAAAATTAAACAACACAGTAGTTTGTTAACCCAGTTCAGTGTATAACCACACTTACATCTGGAGGCTACCAAGCCAGGAGGAAATCCACTATAAGTAATATTAATTCTAGACTTAAACCACCCAGTTTAATCTTTCACTTAATATCTACCCAATGCAATTTCTACCTAAGACACAACTTAGATATGAGTACCTACTCACTCCCCCTCAATCACACAGTGATCGTGTTTACAAGTTTAATAAAATTGAAGTCATACTTCAAACAAAACAGCTTGATCTTACTTCACAGTTTCAATCAAGACAAAAATACACTTTTGCTTAAAAGCTCATAAAAAGGTACAATAAAAACAACCTGCTATTAAAACACAAAACACTCTATTTGGTCTTCTTAATTTCGTGCTCTATTCTGAGAGTTTCTGATGCTTAAATAGGTGTTTGTATTTTGGGCTTTCTGTAGGTTAATCCAGTCCTAAAACGCATGCAGCTTCCACCTTGAATTAGGGTTTGTTACTTCCTAGATTCTAGGTGATTTAGTTCTTCTGATTATGCTGAAGTCTCATAACAACACTCCCTACAGATGCGCCTTATTCTGTTTTTGTCCATCCATAATTAATTCCAGATAGCTTTCCTTAAATTACTCAGATCAGTTAGTCATTAATTAATTCTGGTAGCAGGTTTGAGATGTCACAACATCTGTTGGGACATCCTGAAAAACTGAACTTAAATCATTAACACAATGTCCCAACATCTGGTGTGACATCCTGAATTAAGTTCTTATACTCTGTTTGATAATGTCCCAACATCTGATAGGACATCCTGAACTGAATTCAACAATTCTTGTTGGTCAAAAATTCTGCCAATTCTAAACATCTACAAACTCCCCCTTTGGCTAATTTTTGGCTAACATATTTTTCTGGTTATCAGAGTGCAGCAGAAGTTCTTTTATCAGAGTATAGCAGTTCTTTTCTGTTGAGTCATGTGTGAGTTTACTCCCCCTCAAACATACATGTATTCAGACTTGTTGCAACAGAAATTTTCATTAACATCACTGATTCAGTTCAGAAGCAAACAGAAGTTTTTCATTAATAACTAAACAGCATCATACATTGTTGTTGTTGTTGTTGTTGTTGTTCTCCCCCTTGTTAGACATAAATTTGGGGCCAAAGTTACTAAGTCAAAATTACAATGCAGCAGTCATTACATTTTTCCTCACATACAGTTTTTCACTCAGACTCCTCACAGTCAGTTTCTTCCTCTTCCTCAGTCTCCTCATCAGAAGTAGCAGCTTTCTGAGCACTTTCTTCAATCTCCAGCCTTTGGATAATCTCCTCAAGCTTCTGCTTCCTTGCATCCAGTTCTTTGCAAGTGCTCTTCAATTCAGCAATCAATGCAGCTTTGGAGATTGGAGACTTTGCCTTTGAAGGACCAGCAGATGTCCCAGAGGGTGCTTCAACATCAGCTACATGATGACTCAGGAACAGCTTGTAGTGGAAGGCCAGAGGGCTTTCTCTTTTGCAAATTGTGTCCTTCTCAGTGAGGATACCAGGATACTGACTTAGCAATATTCCACACAGCAAGGAAGGGAAGGCAATTGGCAGCTTTGTTGCAGATGATCCAGCATGCTTCAATGTCTGATCAAAGATATAGGCTCCATAGTCCAGCTTTGTTTGAGTGCCCACAACATAAATGAACCTCCCCAATCCAGTTGATATTGAGGATGTATGGTTGGTAGGTACCCAGTTTGCTGTACCAATCCTATTCAGCATGGCATATTTCCTTGTCAGCATGCTAACTGAGAGCTTCCCTTTAACTGGCCAAGCCTTGACCTGATTAGCAGTGATAACCTTGCAAACCTGGTTATCAGTCTTCCCTAACTCATTTGGACCATCAGATTCTCTTCCAAGGTATTGGTTGATAACCCTAGGAGAGAATTCTACACACCTGCCTCTTACATATACTTTTCTAAAGTCAGCAGACTTACCATTGGCACAATCTTCTTGGAGGTTGACTATGAATTCCTTGACAAGCAACTCATAGCAAGGAGAGAAGTTGGAGACAGTTTTGAAAAGACCAGCAGAAGAAATGAGATCAATTAGCTCTGTGCACTCAAGTGCATTACTGCTCAGCTCTCTTTCAAGTGCTACCCTTCTTTGATAAACAAACTTCCATCTATTCACACTTGAAACATGATGAAAGGAGATGTTGTCCAAGGGAGCTTCTGGAACAGCAGTTGATGACCTTGAGGGTGCTGGTTTCTTCTTTGGAGGAGATGTTGGGACATCTTCTTCAACATCTGAATCTGGAGGAGTGACAGCTTTCCTCTTTTGTGTTTGCACCTTGCTCCATTGTTTTGTAGGACCAAAGACAACTTTAGCTTTGTCCTTCTTTGGTGTAGCTTGCTTCTTCTCAGGAATTGCATGTCCTGCATTCATCTTTTCTTTCCTAGTCCTAAGCCTTTTGGCTATGCTAGGGTTTACAGAAGCAATGATTTCTGTATTAGAATCATGCTCTAGGTTCACAACAGGAGGAGGTTGAGCAGTCTCCTCTTCAGCTGATGGTTCAACAGAGATTTGATCTTCAGTGGAGGCCTTGTGCTGGTCCTCAGATATTTCTTCATCACTATCAGTGGAGGCCTTTTTCTGGTCCTCAGATGATTCAACAGCAGCATCAGATGAGGCCTTTTGCTGGTCCTCAGATGTTTCAACATCTATTGGGACATCCTGTTGAGCAGGAGTGTCCTTTTCAGCCTGAGTTTGTTGATCTTCTTGTGGAGCTGGCATGGTGTTCAGAGGGGTAGATATGCCACTTACCACTCTTTGCTCAGATAGGATCTTGGTTACCAACTCCTTTATGGAATCATCCACGTATTCAGAAGCTTTTGGAGTGTTGTATAATGGTGAAGGTATACCTTTGGTCTTGCTGAAAACTTGATCTTTTGTTCTTTTTGGAGTTCTTGGCTTTTGAGAAAGAGGAACACTTCCTCTGATTTCGTCCATTGGAGTTGAATCCATGGGTACCACAGAAATGGGGGTTGCATGCACCACATCTTCCTTGTTGAGGATTTCTTCAGAAATGTTAGGGTTTTGAGACATTTTCGAAAGAGGAGGATGAAGAGTTTTAGGTTTGATGATTTCTGAAAAACAGTTAGAGAATGCAATTCGTTTTTGAGAGTATGATGAGAATATGGATAGCTGAGAGCAAGCTGATATTTTATAAGTAGCCGTTACTTGGAGAATTTTTAGGAATGGAATACCCAAGGTGCTTGACCAGACTGGTGTTGCCATCTGGTGCTTATGCCACACAATGTCATATGACATGTTGGCACATCTCCATAACTGCTAAATTTCACATAAGCAGATTCCCAATTTACCCCTTAAGTTTTCAAATTGAGTAGCATCCAAGGCTTTGGTAAATATATCAGCCAACTGCAGATTTGTAGTTACATGTTCCAATGAAATCACTTTCTCTTCTACAAGATCTCTGATGAAATGATGTCTGATATCAATATGCTTGGTCCTGCTATGTTGGATAGGATTCTTTGATATGTTAATTGCACTTAAGTTGTCACAGTACAATGTCATGACATCTTGTGGGACATTGTACTCAGTGAGCATTTGCTTCATCCAAACCAACTGTGAACAACTGCTTCCAGCTGCTATATATTCAGCTTCAGCAGTAGATAAGGATACACAATTTTGTTTCTTACTGAACCAAGAAATCAAATTGTTTCCTAGAAAGAAGCATCCTCCTGAAGTGCTTTTTCTGTCATCAGCACTTCCATCCCAATCAGCATCACAGAAGCCAGTGAGAATTGGTTTGCATCCATGAAGGTACATTATGCCATAGTCACAAGTACCATTAACATATTTCAGAATTCTCTTGACTTGGTTAAGATGACTAACTTTTGGATCAGCTTGATATCTTGCACATACACCTACTGCAAATGCTATGTCTGGTCTGCTAGCAGTCATATATAACAAGCTTCCAATCATGCTTCTGTATAGGCTTTGATCTACATTCTCACCCTTGTCATCTTTAGTCAGCTTTAAATGTGTGGGGGCAGGAGTTCTCTTATGAGTAACACTGTCCATCCCAAATTTCTTGACTATGTTCTTAGCATACTTGCTTTGGGAAATGAACATGGAGTCCTCCATTTGCTTTATTTGCAGTCCAAGAAAGTAGGTTAATTCTCCTACTAGGCTCATTTCAAATTCAGATTCCATCTAGTTGACAAAATGTTTAACCATCCTGTCTGACATCCCATCAAAGACAATGTCATCTACATATATTTGAACAATCATGACATTTCCTTCTTCATCTTTAACAAACAAGGTTTTGTCAATTCCACCTTTCCTGTACCCTTGCTTGATAAGAAAAGTAGTCAGCCTTTCATACCATGCTCTTGGAGCTTGCTTCAGACCATAAAGAGCCTTCTTTAGTTTGTATACATGATTTGGACAGCTTGGATCAACAAATCCTTTAGGCTGTTCTACATATACCTCTTCATTAAGATATCCATTTAAAAAAGCACTTTTCACATCCATTTGAAATAGCTTGAACTTTAAGATACAAGCAATTCCCAAAAGTAGTCTAATTGATTCAAGCCTTGCTACTGGTGCAAAGGTTTCATCAAAGTCTACTCCTTCAATTTGTGTGTATCCTTGAGCTACAAGTCTAGCTTTGTTCTTTGTAACAACTCCTTGCTCATTTGACTTGTTCTTATACACCCATTTAGTTCCAATCACATTTATGTCATCAGGTCTAGGAACAAGGTTCCACACTTCATTCCTTGTGAATTGACCTAATTCCTCTTGCATAGCACAAATCCAGTATTCATCAGTAAGAGCTTCCTTGATGTTTTTAGGTTCTATTTTAGAAACAAAACAGGAACCTGAAATTACTTCTCTAGATCTAGTGCTTACACCTCTGTTGGGATCACCAATTATCAAATCTTTGGGATGATCCTTCTAGATTCTGATGGAGGGAGGTTTGCTGAATTGTTCTGTCCTTGCATCAGTTTGAGTGAAGTCAGAATGATCACTCTTTTCTTCAGCTTCAGTTTTGATATCAGCAGATGTTCCAACATCTTCTGGAACATCTGTAGGAGCATCATCAATTATCACATTTATGGATTCCATGATAACCTTGGTTCTATAATTAAATACTCTATATGCTCTGCTGTTTATAGAGTATCCAAGAAAAATCCCTTCATCACTTTTAGGATCCATTTTTCTTCTTTGCTCCCTATCTGCCAGAATATAACAGTTACTTCCAAACACATGGATGTACTTAACTGTGGGTTTTCTCCCCTTCCAGACTTCATAGATTGTGGACAAAGTTCCTTTCCTTAGAGTAACTCTGTTATGGATGTAACAAGCTGTGTTCATAGCTTCAGCCCAGAAGTACAAAGGTAACTTTTTAGCATGGATCATAGCTCTTGCTGATTCTTGAATAGTTCTATTCTTCCTCTCAACAATCCCATTCTGTTGAGGAGTGATTGGTGAAGAGTATTCATGATTGATTCCTTCTGAAGAACAGAAATCTAAGAATTTTTTATTCTCAAATTCTTTTCCATGATCACTTCTTATTCTGATCACACAACTGGCTTTTTCCCTTTGTATTCTTTGGCATAAGTTTTTGAATACATCAAATACATCAGACTTTTCTTTGATGAAATTTATCCATGTATACCTTGAAAAGTCATCAACCACCACATAGGCATACCTCTTACCACCAAGGCTCTCAACCTGCATAGGTCCCATAAGATCCATATGCAATAGTTCCAAAACTTTGGAAGTTGTCAGATGTTGAAGCTTTGGATGGGACATCTTGGTTTGCTTGCCTATTTGACATTCACCACATATTTTGCCATCATCAATCTTCAGTTTAGGAATACCTCTCACAGCATCCATAGATATGAGTTTCTTTATGCCTCTGAAATGAAGATGACCTAGTCTTTGGTGCCATAGTTTCACTTCTTCTTCTTTAGCCAAAGAGCAAGTTGAAGTGAGACTGGAGTCTTGATGTTCCCACATGTAACATTTGTCTTTAGATCTGGCTCCTCTCATAACAACCTTTTGTTCTTTGTTAGACACTATGCATTCTGTTTTGGTAAAGTTTACACTATACCCTTGATCACATAATTGACTTATGCTGATCAGGTTAGCAATTAAACCTTTAACTAGCAGCACATCATCTAGTCTTGGTACATCTGGACAGTCCAAGGTCCCAACTCCCTTGATTTCTCCTTTAGCTCTATCTCCAAAGGTTACATATCTGGATGAATGTGACTTTAAGTCTACTAGCAGATTCTTCAATCCAGTCATGTGTCTTGAACATCCACTGTCAAAGTACCAGTCTTCTTTAGCTGATACTCTTAGAGATGTATGAGCTATATATGCAACACCTTTCTTTGACCATTTGAGTTGAGATTTCTTTTGATACCTCTGCCCTGTGTATTATTCATCAGTAGAGTTCCAAGGTTGTTTGTTGATATTGTTCTTGGATATGTAGCTTTGATCAGCATGAAGACTAGCTTTTGGTCTCCATACCTTCTTGATGACCTCTGTCTTCTGCTTAGGAGGTTGCTGATACATCTGATTTGGATATCCATGCAACTTGTAGCAATGAGGTTTGATGTGTCCAAATCATCCACAATGATGACATCTCCATCTTTGATACTTCTTCTTCATTATGTTCTTTTCAGAATGTTGAGACATCTGTTGGAACATTATGTTTGACTTTGTGTTCTTTTCATGATGTTGAGGCATCTGTTGGGACATTTTGTTTGACTGTATGGACTTTGGAGTAGTTTTGCTAGAGCTAGCTTCATCCTTATGAACTCTGTTAAATCCCAGTCCACTTTTATCCCCTGAATGCTTATTGTTGTTGAGAATAACATCCAGTGTACTTGAGCTACTGTTCAACATTCTAACAGATTTGGACATGTGTTCCAACTTGGAGTTGAGAAGACTTACTTCACTTTTCAAGGTGTCAATGATCTCTAGATCATTTGCTTTTTCATCCTTTAGTGCCTTAATCTGCTTCTTTAGCTTTATACTCTCACTGCATATTTCAGTGCTTCTTTTGAATAGTTCTCTGTATGATTGCTCAAGTTCTTCAAAAGTAAGCTCCCCATCACTGGATTCACTTTCAGATTCACATAACCCAGCTAGAGCAGTGATATGCTTAGCTGATTCTTCTTCTGAATCACCTCCTGAGTCTTCATCAGACCAGGTTACAGAGAGTCCTTTCTTTTGCCTTTTTAAGTAGGTAGGACATTCATTCCTGATGTGTCCATATCCTTCACATCCATGGCATTTAATTCCTTTTTCTTGACTGGTATTTTCATCATAATTTGACCTTCTATTAGCATCATAAGGTCTTTTGTTCTCAGAAGAGTTTGTATATCTTCCACTTGGTTTGGATTTGTCTTCCATCCTTCTGAGAATCTTTTTGAATTGTCTTCCAAGCATAGCAATGTTGTCTGATAAGCTTTCACCAGTTTCTGATTCATCATCTTCTTCTTCATCAGTATTTGTCACCAAGGCTATGCTTTTGTTCTTCTTAACATTTGTGTCATTCATTCCCATCTCAAATGTTTGAAGGGAACCAATGAGCTCTTCAACTTTCATTGTGCATATGTCTTGAGCTTCTTCTATTGCTGTGACTTTCATGTCAAATCTTTTTGGCAAAGATCTGAGAATCTTTCTTACAAGCTTTTCATCAGTCATCTTTTCTCCCAAGGCTCCAGAAGTATTGGCTATTTCTAAGATGTTCATGTAGAATTCATGAATTGTCTCATCTTCCTTCATTCTCAAGTTTTCAAACTTGGTGGTGAGAAGTTGAAGTCTTGACATCTTTACCTTTGATGTTCCTTCATGAGTTGTTTTGAGAGTGTCCCAAACATATTTGGCCAGCTCACAGTGATGCACAAGTATAAAGATGGTCCTATCAATGCCATTGAATAAAGCATTTAAGGCCTTGGAGTTGCTTAGTGCTGAATCTTCTTCCTCCTTACTCCATTCTTCTTTAGGTTTCAACACTTTTGATCCATCTTTGGTGTCTTGGACAGGATGTTCCCATCCAATGTTGACTGCTCTCCAGGCCCTGTTGTCAAGTGATCTTAAGAATGCAATCATTTTTGGTTTCCAGTAGTCATAATTAGATCCATCCAGTATAGGTGGTCTATTTACTGATCCTATATCTCTGTCCATGTTTCCAGAATTTGTATTCCCTAGATCTCACCCAGTATAAACAGGCAGGGTGCCTGCTCTGATGCCAATTGAAATTCTGTGATCAGGTATGAGATGTCGAATGAGATGTTCCAACACTTGACAGATTTAACCAAAACTTAAAGTGCAAGAAAATTAAACAACACAGTAGTTTGTTAACCCAGTTCAGTGTATAACCACACTTACATCTGGAGGCTACCAAGCCAGGAGGAAATCCACTATAAGTAATATTAATTCTAGACTTAAACCACCCAGTTTAATCTTTCACTTAATATCTACCCAATGCAATTTCTACCTAAGACACAACTTAGATATGAGTACCTACTCACTCCCCCTCAATCACACAGTGATCTTGTTTACAAGTTTAATAAAATTGAAGTCATACTTCAAACAAAACAGCTTGATCTTACTTCACAGTTTCAATCAAGACAAAAATACACTTTTTCTTAAAAGCTCATAAAGTGGTACAATAAAAACAACCTGCTATTAAAACACAAAACACTTTATTTGGTCTTCTTAATTTCGTGCTCTATTCTGAGAGTTTCTGATGCTTAAATAGGTGTTTGTATTTTGGGCTTTCTGTAGGTTAATCCAGTCCTAAAACGCATGCAGCTTCCACCTTGAATTAGGGTTTGTTACTTCCTAGATTCTAGGTGATTTAGTTCTTCTGATTATGCTGAAGTCTCATAACAACACTCCCTACAGATGCGCCTTATTCTGTTTTTGTCCATCCATAATTAATTCCAGATAGCTTTCCTTAAATTACTCAGATCAGTTAGTCATTAATTAATTCTGGTAGCAGGTTTGAGATGTCACAACATCTGTTGGGACATCCTGAAAAACTGAACTTAAATCATTAACACAATGTCCCAACATCTGGTGTGACATCCTGAATTAAGTTCTTATACTCTGTTTGATAATGTCCCAACATCTGATAGGACATCCTGAACTGAATTGAACAATTCTTGTTGGTCAAAAATTCTGCCAATTCTAAACATCTACAGCATAAATGACCCGCTGGACATAAAAACAGAATGTAAGTCCAGGCAAAAATAGGGCATCCCGGCGAGTCAAAAACAGAATAAAAGACTCGGGCAAAAATAAGGGAAAATAAATAAAGAAATGTACACCCGCTGAGTTGAAAAGCCGCATTGGACGACTCAGGCAAAAATGGGTATCCCGGTGGATTGAAAACCCGAAAGGGCGATCCACGCAAAATAAGGGAATGAGCGAACAACTGCATTCTGAATTCGTTTGTATCACTTGCAACATGGTAAACTCCGAAAGGGTCGAGCTTCGTTCAGAATCAGCCTTCTTCAGAAAGCAAGATGAGAAGAACGTCAAATGTCATACGAGTCATAGCAAAAGGGAAGCTCCTCGAAGCGTCATCAACATTGCCAGCATCTTGTTGTTTCTCAATTTGTAACAATCTCCTCATTTTAGGGGATTTGTTTCTATGACTGTATCTTGCCAATTCAGGGCACACAAATTAATAGAATCAGATTTTTGGTCACACACTGTCTCGTACTTTTTTATTTGCAAAATGTCCGATGTCCTTAATATGTTGATCGCATAAATACATATGCGTCTTTCCTAAACTACATGCTTGCAGGAAATATATTAACTCTCGGGAGTGTCAAAATTCTTATGATGGAATCCAGTAAGGGATACCTCGGGATACTCGTACGTTTCTTTGTCATACAGGATTGCAAGCGGTCAAAACGCATCATGGGGCATGAAAGTTTCTCCCCAACAAGCTGCCAAATCATTACCTACTCAGCACGTCTTCCAAATAACACCAGAGATGCTTTATCCCCAGCTAAGTTGCCAATCATCATCCCTCCTCAGCCAAGTGTTAGACAGGGAACTATCTCCCCGCAGAGTTTCAGTCTCTATCCAGAAGAGCTATGCCTGAGATCTCACAACAGAGCGATGAAAGCTCCCGCAGACCCCAACTGGGCTCATCATCACCAAAGATAGGTCAATCAGCGACCTGTTTCCCCAAGAAGAATCATTTTATCAAATCTACCAATGATCCCATCCCCAGCTGGGATATCCACTTCAAGCAGATCAGCCGGAGATCTCCACAGCAACGGGATCCGAATCCCGGATTGGTATCTTTTGCATAATCATAGCATTCACATCATATTTCCCCCAGAGCGTAGCATTCCGTCTAATACGGAGCATTACGGCAAAAATCAAACACATTGCATAATTACAAGTCATGTTTTGAATCAAGCACCTGTAAATACTAACATTCCATCAACAAAATACAAAATACCTCTCAAATTCCCCGGCAGAATGTTAAAGCATTTCCTTTACACTCACAAATACAGTTACATGCTCCTTTTGGCACTCGTCTGTGTCATCATTCCCCAGTAAAATTGCCCGAGCAAACCGATGCTTATACATTACAGATGCTTCTTGACACTCGTCTGTGTCATATCCCCAGTAGAAAGCCAAAGCATCCCCTTTGCACTCACAAACACATGTTTACATATATCTACACACTTCCCCGACACCCGTCCGTGTCACCTTCCCCAGCATGATTACCTAAACACTGATTGTAAATCAAATACTTGTTTATAATACACTTCTTCCGACACCCGTCCGTGTCGTGCTCTCCCCAGCAAGTTGAACACTCGTCTATGTCTCACTCATCACTTTTCACTCATACCGATACTCGTCCGTATCTTGTATATACCACCTAAATCCCCTCAGAATCAACACTCGTCCGTGTTCTTTGTTAACTAGTTGATACTCGTCCGTATCATCATCTCTGAACATGCGTCAAGCATTTGTTTCTACTGATACTCGTCCGTATCATAGTCTTAAGGATGCTCGTCCGCATCTTTAATCTATACACCGTGTCAAACACTTATGTCTTCATGAGATTAGACACACGTCTGTGTCTACCGTTCCCCAGAAGAATTCCCGGCAAATCTTGATAAACTATTTCCTTTCTATCTGACATTCGTCCTATGTCATGATACCTTTCGGCAACCGTACCCTGCCAGGTGATCGTCCTTCACCTTTTTTATGATCGTCCTTCATCATTCCCAGCAGAGTCTCTATTCATTAGAACCCCTTCCTATCCGACATTCGTCCTATGTCGTGATATTTTTAGCAGCCGTCCCCTACTAGGTGATCGTCCTTCACCCTTTTGATGATCGTCCTTCATCACTTTATCCGATGGTCGTCCCCATTGTTGATCTTGTTATCTGACATTCGTCCTATGTCATGATAAACCCTCAGAGCAGCCGTCCCCTGCTAGGTGATCGTCCTTCACCTCTTGATGATCGTCCTTCATCATGCTTATCCGATGGCCGTCCCCATCGTCGACCTTTTTATCCGGCATTCGTCCTATGTCATGATACTTTCGGCAATCGTACCTTGCCAGGTGATCGTCCTTCACCTCGGATGACCGTCCCTCATCCTTATCCCCAATAGAGCAGCCGTCCCCTGCTAGGTGATCGCCCTTCACCTTTGATGACCATTCCTCATCATTTATTTCCTCAACCCGATGGGCGTCCCCATCATTTACCTTTAATCCCCAGAGAGTCTTATGACTTTATTTGATGGCCGTCCCCATCATGATCGCTTTATTTCCCCAGCATGTCGGTCGTCCCCGTCATTACCTTCTCCAGCAGTCGTTCTTTGCTCGACGGTCGTCCTCCGTCGCCCGCACTTTATGATTATACTTTACTTCCTTTTACAATCTATATCCCTTTTCTTCTTCATTCAGTGAGTGCAAATTTTGGATTGTCTTTGGTATTCAACCACAAGTTATCTTGCTTGCCTGTTAAGCCGTTGCTTACATCCTGCACAGCTAACTCATGTTTGAATAGGGGCAGCTGTAAACACCCCAAATTTGCCCTCACTCATTTCACCATGGCTTGTGACTCTTTTCATTTGCATAAGTTCAACCATAGCATCTCATATTGCATTTTTGCTTCACTGCATTGATTCTAAGCCATCTGCATCTAGGGTTTGTGATCTGATCCATCCCTGAGCCATTTGAGCCACTCCAAAGGCCTTCAATCATATCAAGAGGGTCCATATATGTTCAAACATCATATTATATCCTCCCAAGGTCAATAAAGTCAAAGAATCACAAGAACTGAGAAAGGCATGGAAGCATAGCCAGGTTTAACTACAGATGACCTAAAATTAGGGTTTTGGTTTCAGAGGCCATAACTCCAAATTTTTTGGTCATTCTTGTTTCTATTGGTCTCAATGTGTTATGAGGATCATGCATATCAATTTTCATGAAGAAATTCAATGGGGAAGGCATCTGATCACAAGATGACTTCTTGAGCAAGTCAGTGCAAAATCAGGGCATCTAAGGCCCCCAATGACCCAACCAAAGGGGTTTCTCCATCATTTTGAATGTTTTTGATCTTTATTTGATCATAGAAGATGTTAGAAGTGCACAAAATTGAAGAATTTCAAGCCATTTGCAAAGTTGCCTTTTTGGGAAAGTAACTTATAATGTAAACTTGCCATTTTGGGAAAGTTTTTCAACCTCCTCTTTTTGATTCA
The DNA here is from genome assembly GCA_963966055.1 of Lathyrus aphaca. Lineage (NCBI taxonomy): Eukaryota > Viridiplantae > Streptophyta > Magnoliopsida > Fabales > Fabaceae > Lathyrus > Lathyrus aphaca. The sequence continues at coordinate 75,869,690 of OZ014519.1, forward strand.
AAAATGCTTCAAATGAAAAATCTTTGGTCATGAAAGTTGTAGATTGGATCCTCCCATTTTCAAAAAGTACAAGAACTCATTCTAATTCATTTTGGATCAAAAGTTATGGCCTTGCAAAGTTGGACAAAATCATTCATTTTTTCACTTTTGTGCCAAAGGAAGAAAGTTGCAAAACCTCATGCCAAAGCCAAATGTGACTTCAAACCAGCTTCTAATCATCACACAAACATAATTCATGGCTCATAATTCAGATTTGCCCAAGAATTTCTCACTTTCATGCCTTGGATTACAAGTTACATAAGGCATTTTTTCATGAAAGCTTCAAAATTGAACCTTTGCAAAAGGAACTTTTTATGCTTGAATTGAACACTAATTGATCTCAAATCATTCTAGCAACTTCATATGGCTCATGTTGCTGCATTTTGCCTAAGAAATCACAAGATTCTTTGCCTTGGTTCATAAGAAAACTCAAAGAGGGAAATATGCAAGAACCTTGGAAACTCTTGATCAAGACCATCCAGCTCACAAAATCAGATCCAAAGGCCTTCCTTGACTCAAGCTGAGGCAGGACAGGCCCTAAGATCTCCTCTGACCCGAGCCATACCCATAGTACACAAGATCTTGACTTTTTGCATTTTTGCCCATGCCAATCACACTGTGCCACTACCAACTCTCTGCCCAATCAGAGTCTCATATGTGGACCTCAAGCCTTCCAAAACACAACACACACAAGCCTGCAACCTCCAAGAAGCCAGGATTCACAAAATTGTCAAAAACCTTCATCTCTTCGAAACTTCTTCCTCAGCCATCAAAACTCCAAAATTTCTTCACCAACAAATCACATATCACTCACTGAACAAGAATCAACCCTCAAAGCACCCAAAATCATCACATACTCAACCCTCCATTTCTGCTATACCAGAACTGAAACATTCAAACCAGCCATTATCAAAGCCTTCTAAGCTTCATTTCATCACCAGGGTGTTCAAAGAAGTGGGTTTGCACAAAGGGAGAGTCCAGAAAGCTCAGAATCAGAGAGTCCTCATCTCAGGTAACATGAAGAACGTTTTTTCCAGAAGCTAGTTTTTAAGTTATTTTATGATTCTATATGCTCCCCTGATCATGGGGGTGTGTTTACTTTTGAAAATGGTGAAGAAACCACCATGTATGTGATCTCTGAACTTTTGCCCGTGTTTTGCATTTTTCTTCGATTCATGCTTATGAGGTGAAATAAATGAATTTTAGTTGGGGGTTTAGGTTTAGAAGGGTTAGAGGATCATTTTTGTGAAAGAAATTTGAAGTTTGGTGACCTGTAGAAGAAGCTGGGTTTTGTGTTCTTCGGAGAAGACGACCGGAACACTGTTCCGGTCGCCTGAAGGTGATTAAGCCCTAATCCCATTAATTAGGCAAGTTTGAATATTGACCCTTGATCTGGATTTCCCGCGTATGTGTGAATGGTCCAGATGGTTCATTAAAACCCTAATCAGTCATTAATTAGTTTAATTTAGGATTAATTAAATATTTAATTAAGTTTAGGGAAGTTTGAACCTGGGCCGTCCAGATGCGCGCCAGGTCAAACTTCTCAAGCCCAGAATCAATCTGGACCCTCCAACCAGCATACTTTCATTATTTTTAATTTTATTTCATTTTATTTGTATTTAATTTCCACGAATTTTTAAAAATAGTAAAATGCATTAAAAAATTCTGAAATTTTTTATCAAATTTTTTATTAATTTTCAAAACCCAAAAATATTTTTATTTTTATTTTTTGCATCAAAAATTATTTTTAAATCATTTAAATGTTTATTTTTAATTAGTTAATGGAAATTAATTAATCAAAAATGCATTTAGGTATTTAAAAATCACCAAAAAATTCACATTGCATTTTGAAACATTTAGAAACATTATCAAACTCTCAAAACAAATTTCTTTTTGGTCCTTGATGTATTTTGACAATTTTCATTGGAATTAAAGTTATTTAAAGGCAATATTTTGGTCCTAACTTAGAAAAATTTATTCTGCCTAACCATGAAGAGTTTGATGATGGTTCTTCTTGCATTGCATACTTCATATCATGTAATTTCTAGGGTAAAATTGGTTTGAATTTATCTTTCATTTTCAATTTAATATGCATTTTTCCTTTTGAAGTGTCTTGAAACCCTAGTTGACTTGAGAAAATCATAACTTCCATTAGGTTAAGACTTAGGTCCCCTCCTTTGGGAAGTGAACTTGTGTAGGGTTAGGGTTCCTTTGATCCTATTTTCAATTTTTTATCTTGTCATTTGCTTCTGATTTTGAATTTTGTGTTGCATGTTATGCATAAACCCTAACTCTTGCCTTCATTTGCATCCATCTTTCATTTGTTTGCATACATGAGCTTGCCATGACATTTTGTGCATCAACATGACATATGAGACAGCTTAGGACATATTAGAATCATGTTTGATCATTGCATCTTTCATTTTCCATGTTGGGCATTCATTTCATTACATAAACTTTCATGAACTTTCATGGTTCAAAACCTGTTTCATTTGCACCCACATCCTTGTATGATCATCCACAACTCTTGACATGTGTGTGCATCCTCTCTTAGCATCATTAACATCATGTTCATGCTTCTGACTTTGTCTTGCATCATGGCATTTCATCTCATTTTTATTGCATTTCATTTCTTTTGCTAACTTTTCAGGTGGTAAGTTGTTTTGAGAAGTGAATTTGCCTTCACTTCTCACAATCTCTTCTCATCTCTCTTATGCATCATTGCTGCATTTTATCTTTGTATTAGAGTGAGATTGCTCATTCATGTTCATCTCTTAATTTCTTTCTTCAAGCAACTTGTCTTCTTAAGTGAAGCAAGTTGTTTTGCTTCTTCTTGTTTCTTTATCCTTTCATCTGCTTCTTCCTTGGTGGCCTTTCTCTCTTGAAGATCTTCTTGCAAGCCTCATAAACCCTAGGAATACCCAAGCATGTTAACAATTAGGGTTTGATTAGTCCCCCCATTAGTTTTACCTTTGTGTCATCTTTGTGTCTTCTCTTCTCATCTTTTAATCAAGGACTAAACCTTAAAGGTTTTAAGACTTTGTGATTAGGGTTATGCATGTATCCTTCTATTAGGATGGAGTGTATAACTTTAATCCTAAGTGATAAACCCTTGATGTGTTTAAATCCTTTAATCAATTCACCTAATAATCATCAAGACATCAAGCTTGTAACTTGGGCCTTGCATTAGGGTTCTAATTCTTCCTTAATTGGTTAAGAAGGACTAACCCTAGTGTTAATGGACAAGTCCCCCTCAAGTTGTCTTACAAACATAAAATCCATTTCTTAATCTTACCATTAACTAAAATCCACTCTAATAAAGGCTTTGTTTTGTCATGAGGTTAATCCCTAATCATGGATTAAGTTGAGGAGCCTTCCTCAGCTTAAATGTTCTCATCTATTATCCTTCTATTAGGATGGTGTAATGGGTCCATTAAATCCTTGATTATGGCTTAAACTCATTACTTAACACTAGACAAAAACATAAAAAACATCTAAATAATTACAAGTAGGTTAATGATCTTAATCCTACATCATGGTGATTAAGTTTGAGGTGTTTACTTCATACTTAAGGTATTCTCATTACCCCTAATCAGAGGGAGGATGTGATTGAGTTTACTAACCCTTGGTTTAGGCTTAAGATCATTTTCTTATGACAAACTCCAAAAAGCAATAAAAGATTGAAAACAAAAAAAACAAACAATAATCCTCTCCTCCGGGATTCTTTTCTTACCTCATTCACTCACCAACGAGAACTTGCTTCTTCCGTGTAATGCAAGACAGTTTGCACCTGAGCCAGACAGGTCATACACTTGAGCATAGACAAGTAAGCAGTTCATCAGTCAATTCATCTTTCAGTCTCTTTGAGTCGAACTACGGTCTTCTGACTTCCTCATTGCACGAGAGGATACGTAGGCATAACTTAACAGTTATCGAACAAAAGTCTCTGTATATTCCCCCTCCTTCCAGCATTATTCTTTTAGCCTCATTGTCTTGAGCTTCATACTCTATTCTTACACTGACACTTGCATTCTTTCCAGCTTTGATACACATATTGCACTGACCCTACCCCTTTAAACACAATCTTTTAAGCGTGGATCCCGTCGAGTACGGCGGACAATCTGGGTGCTAATACCTTCCCAGGTTGTAACCAACCCCTTTTCTCAGTTTCTCTGGTTCGCAACCGTCTTATCCATCTTTTCTTAGGTTTATGCAGCATTGATGGGCTAAAGACGTGTCTAATTATGTGTCTAGCGGTATCTTAACTGCAAGTGCACAGCCTATCGAAGTAATATTTAAGATTATCGATCCACAGGGACTCTATGGTTACTTAGTGCTAGAGGAATTTCTAGTTTAGCTAAGGTGGAAGGTTGTCACGATTTTTGGTTGTTTTTAAAGATTAAAGGCGGGAATTAAATTTAAGTTTAATAAAATAATACTAAGGCGGTCGGTATGTAATTAGGTTAACTTAGGCGGGTCAATCTAACTTAGGCTTATAAAGATGGTTCACTTAATCTATTATGTAGAGGTTACCAGCTTAAATATCTTTAACTCACACTCTCGTGGTCTTATCTCAGATCTTACCCCTAAAGCCCTATGCCTGCTCTCGCTAGCCCATAAGTGTTTAGAAATAATTTTTGGAAACTTAGTAATTCTAATTCATTTTAAAGCGCTCTCGCTGTGTTTAAATTAAATGCCTAACTTTAGCTATCTGGTTAAAATCTCACACTCTCATGGTCTTGACCTAACCTAATACACTTTCCTTACTCTCGTAACAAAAAGGTTGATTTTATAATAAAAAGTCTCAGCCATAATTTTAAGCTCTTAATTATTTTAAGCCTAGAGTTGATTTTACCGATTTAGTCTGTTTTAATTACATACCGCCCTAAGGTATTTAGCTACTCATTATTGTTGAACCAGACAGAGACAGAGAAACATAAAATAAAATATGCATGGCAGAAAAATAAATAGTCAACATAAATATAAATGCAATTTAATATAAACCTGGATAACAATAAAAGTAGTAGACTCCTTCTTCCACAGGCTGGAAAGCTCGGAGTACTGACCGGAACCGGAAGTAAAAATTCTAAAAGAATCTGAAGGCTTTGAAACAAATAAATTTATAACAATTTCCTGATGTTGGAAATTGTTATAAGGTTGGTTGGGATACAAGAAAATTAAAGCAAGGAAATTAATGCTGGAAAAATAAAAGGGTGCAAAATAAAATCGGCAGAGATTCCGCAAGAAATTAAAAACTAAAACTCTGTGTCTTGTTCATTGAAACAAATCTATTTATAGAAAACTAAATGGGCTTGGCAGTTGGATTTTATGCTTGGGCCTCGTAGGAAAATGAGAGAATCCATGGAACGTGGGAATACTTGGTCTGCTGGAAAATAGGCACGTTGGATTTCATGTAGCGTAACGCTCATGACCAAGTCTTCAGTCAAATACCCTAGTTTTCCCTTGTCACGGTCGTGACAAGGGAGTCACGTTCGTGTTCCTTGTTTGATATGCGTCACGGTCGTGAGGGATTTGTCACGGTCGTGAGTGCTCCTTTTGGCGTGTCACGGTCGTGACTCCTAGGTGACGACCGTGAGTGTAACAAAAAATGCAGGTTATGCAGAATTCTCTTTTTCTTCATCTTTTAATGGTTGTTTTTGCTCATTTCACTTGTGGCTCTTGATTTTGCTCTGTATATGATGTACCTGCAAAATGGCAAAGAAAACTCGAGGAATCGGGTGTTAAAACGACAATTATGCGATAAAACGGTATTGAAACATAGCAATATAATCGATACTTTTTCTCGTTATCAAACTTCCCCAAACTTAAACCTTTGCTTGTCCTCAAGCAAATGGTCAGTTGAAAATTGTCGGACAAGTTTTTATCGACGCACACACATAACAAACCGTACGAAGGAACCATTTTGTCAGATAAACCGGTACTTTGATAAAACACTAACGATACACTAATGACACAAGCAACAAGCTAAGTCGTCGACTTCCCGTTAAACGAAACATTCGGTAATTGCTTTACGATTTCACCTAGAGTCTTTCGATCTTATTTCGCCCGGTTTCATTCTAGCGCAATCACATTAAGCCCTTTGCCTTAGCACGCACGTAGTGGAGTAGCCGGTTAGCGACTTTGATCCTTTATAAACACGGGGTCTGGTACACGAATGTGGTAACCCTACATACATTATCCAATTTGGAGGTTGTGGGGGATCGAGCCGTAGCACGCCCTACCAAGTTCAGAACCAGTACCTCTGAACCAACCCGCAATGGACTCCTTCTCATATTTCTCGTTTCTTATATGCGACCGTGTACTTTGGTGCAATTTCTTTTCATTTGCATCGAGATATGAAGGATCATTATAGATTAGGCATCAAACGCTTATATTCACCGGCTCCCCACGTGGTTTGTGTTCAGACGGTGCTGACTGCTAGTATAAACTACTAGGGGTTACTTTTGAACTGAAACTTAAGGTGTAGTCGTAACAATCATCGGAACGGAATTGCTTAAGTGGGAAGTCTAAGGTGTCAAGACTGTATTGATCTTGTTGAATCGTTCTCAGCTTCCTAATTATGATTTCGTAGGTAAGTCGGGTAATGCGAAGAATTAATTAAAGATTTTTTTTCGGTATGGCTAAATAAACGGGGAAAATTCGAAACTAAAGAAAATAGCACAAAAATTGCTCTGATTCATTAACTTACAAAAAGGAAATACAACGGAATGGAAAAGTGCGGAAAAGGAAAAATGCGGAAAATGAAAGGTACCTCTCCCACACTATATCAGACATTGTCCTCAATGTTGTGATATAATAGCGGTTAAAGTACAATACAAACAAAGGAAATGGAAAAACATAAACAAAAACTAAAACTAAGGCTGCTGATGACCACGGCCTCGGCTTCTGGTGCGGGAGCGTCTGGTCGGAGTTGCTTCAGGATCAGAACCGGTACCGGTGATAGCAGTGATATCAATGCGCAAAGCCTCTAGCTCGATAAGGATCTCTCCGAGCTTCTCATCAGTAGTCCTCTGGTTGGTGGCAACAGTGAGGAGTAATGCATCATGCTGCTCCTTCTGCCTTCGCTCCAGTGCGGCATTCATCTGGTTTTGCTGATGAATCGCACGGAAGACGTCCTCAAGTGTGAATTCTTGTGCAGGAGGCTGTCGGGTGGATGTCTCAGGAATGTCCTGGACAGGCTCAGCTGCATCCATGGTGTCTTGCATCTCGTCCGCTGGGGGATCGGCCTGCTCATCAAGAATGGGGGCGTGGCCGGCAGCATCCGGTAAAGCAAAGAGCCAGTTGGCTCGGCTAGAAGGATCGATGCGGTCACGGCACGGCAAGATGATGTGGTGATAAACAGTGCCTTGGATAACAGGGCTAAACCTGCCATCCTCTCTCTGAGCAATCAAGTGGGCGGACCTGCAATAATTCTTCGTTAGGAACTCGGCGGCTCTGCTAGGCAAATTTACGACCAAGTCACCAAGCTCCAACTGAATGGCGAGGGTAGTGACAATGTCGCCTATGTAAAAGGGGGTTGCGCCTCTTTGCGCTATGGACTGGATATGGGACAGCATGAACGGGGCAACATTAATGGGCTCGTCATTTAGGGCGTAGTGTAAGAACAAAAGCTCCTTGGAGTTGAGCTTGTGGTTACTCTCTCGTGCAAAGATGGTGTTGCAGATGAAGCGATGAAAGTATCTGATCGCCGGGTTGTGGATATGCGTAGCATTCAGGCTCTGAAAGGCTGAGGCACGGGTGTTGGTGATGTCGTGCCATAAGGTGAAACCGGTTTCACTGAAATTGTCCGGCACGCGGAGGTAAGCTTCATTCCCGTGATCGAAGCCTAGCAGCTCGGCGATCCTTGTTTGCATAACTTCGAACTCCCGACCAAGCAATCTGAACTTAGCAACGCCGGTGAGTTGACTCTGAGAACCGGTAGGAGTGATGTAATGAAATGAGCTTAGGAATTCCAATGTCAGAAGCTCGAATGTGGGCTGGGGTTGACTACAAAGATCCCACATTCCAACCTTCTGAAGCAGGCTCTTGACACTGTTGAGCATTCCCAACTCTCGCAAACAGACAGTGTCGACATATCGCGTGGGTTGAACACCACGGTTCTGGAATTTGATGAACCTCTCTCTCTGATTTTCTCCATGCTCACCATCTCTAAATTGAATTGCTTCCATTGCATGCAAGAACAAGAGTGGGAGATAAGAGGTTTTTGGTTTTTGTGAGAAAAGTGATAAAATGAGAGGAAATTGGTTCGGATTAATAATGCAAGGTGAGAATGTGATAGGTGTGGTGTAAATGGGGAGGTTAATGGGGTTTAATTTGGGTAATGGGAGGTTACGGAAGTTGGAAGAGATAATGGGGGATTTTGAAAGTTATGGAAGTTGAAAGAGGAAGAGGTTGCGAAGAAGAAATAGTTCTGTTTCTCACGATTCCTATAACTAAAGGTGTCACGGTCGTGATGGGGGGATGACGGTCGTGACGCGCTAATTAGCTTGTCACGATCGTTAGGGGGTGATGACGACCGTGAGGGCTTAAAACTTTGAATAATTTCCAGAATGCAATATCTCTCTCACGCTATAATTTATATAATATTTTATGATCACTTCTCACTCTATTTTAAACATAAACACCATATAATATATAATACCAACATAAATTTGTAAATTGCATCACACGAGAGATTGTATAAAACATTAATCAATTTAAACAAATTAAGCATAACAGTAAATGGATTTGAAAGCATAGAAATTGATTAAATTGGAAAAATTTGTAAACTAGAAATGCTTTGCTTTTGATACTTGAAGGGAAATTACATTAATAAAAATACGGTACGAAAATGTTTGCGAAATGTTAAACTAACTAGAAACAAAAACAATAAGTAAAATAAGCTAGATCACTGCAGCATTTTTCAAAAGTGCTTCTTCAAATCTTCGATTGCAGAGTTCAGGTGGTAGAATTGCTCACATGTTATGTCAGTCAAACCTATAATGTCCAATCGCATGCTCTTAATCTCATTCTTAACAGTATTTATATCGGTTTGGTAAGCTTCAAGAGTGTTCATGATTTTCTTTAAGTTGTCAGCATATTCTACTTGATTCACTTCAGGGGTTTCAATCACTTCGTCAGTGTGGTCAATGTCATGGTAACCAGGAGGTGTCTCAGGGTCACTTTCTACATCGGTCATTATATCATCCTTTATCTTGTAAGATTGAGGTGTTTCAGGAGTAGATGGATAGTCAGGAGGGGTTAACTCATAAAGCCGATTATCCTTATTGTGAACACTTACTCTAGCATGGTTTGGTAGTGTGAACAGGGTGACTACTTCATTCCTGATTAGGTACTCGAAAGGTGGATGTCCTAAATTCCTTATGATATGTCGATTAAAGCAAAAGTTAAGATTCATAGGACGGATGGTACCTAAACGGTTACACCTGTGCAATTGGTATCTAAGTCCTAAGGCATCAGCAATCATGGTGACAAGACCTCCTACTAATATGGGTAGATCAGGTTCTTCTTGGATTCGGGTGAAGGTTTGCATCATGAAAGGCACACCATTGACTGGTTGTCCATTAGTGAAACATGACATAATGAATATCTCATCTTTAGATACTCCAGTAAGGTTTTCTTCTTTTCCAAAGAAGGTGTGGGCTAGGATCTTATGGAAGTAACAGATAGCAGGGTTATGTATCTCATCATTGTTCATGTTATTTGGTTCAGGATGGTAGTTTCCGGTTAAGGTTCCCCAAAAGAAATCCAGCTCAATGTCCATCAGTTCTACCTGTGTGGTAGTAAAAGCAAAGGGTCCACTAGGGAATCCTAATAAGTCAGCTAGTTCTTTATGGTTAAAATCATATTCTATTCCAAATAGGCGGAAACTGATAAATCCTTTCCTGAATCCAAAACCGCGCTCGGGTAGGTAAACTAAGGAGCTGAGGAACTCAAGGGTGAGCTCGCGGTAAGTCACAAACTTTTGTTGAATCAGTGCATTCTCCCATCCAAGTCGGTTAAACAAGTATAGGATGCTATCATGTATACCTAAGGTTTCCATAGTCAGATCATCCGGGTACAGAGTCAAATCCATTGGTCTCTGTGATAACTCTTCAAATTTCATTCTTTGGTTCCTACCTCTAAATTTGGTTTCCATAAGGTTTTTCGGTTGGTTAGCCATAGTTAGTGCAAATACGGAGGAAACAAATCAGGGGGAGAAGGAAAGTGGAAAAGACTTTAGAAAATCTGTAAAAGTGATTTAAGATTAAAATAAGGAAAAATAAGAAAATAAAATGCATAAATAAAAGCAATAATAGTAATAATGAAATAAAACTATAAAATGGCAAAACAAATAAACTAATAATAAAATGATAAATGACAAAATAATAAAATGATCAAAATGATTTAAATGATTAAATGGGTTGCCTCCCACTAAGCGCTGTTTTTATCGTCTAAAGCCTGACGTAATGCTTAGGTTAGATTAATCAGGGAAATTAGTGGACAACTCTAAAAGCCTTAGACTATTTGCATAATCTCTATTTTAAACTTTATGATAATGTTTTAAACGTTGTCCGTTTACTGTGAATGGTTCGCTATTCCTACCCTTAATTTCTATCGCTCCACTTGGGAATACTTTAGTTATTTCAAAGGGTCCTGACCATCTAGATTTTAGTTTTCCAGGAAAGAGCCTAAGTCTTGAATTAAAGAGGAGTACAACGTCTCCCACACTAAATTATTTCCTAGATAGGCGTTTATCATGCCATCGCTTCGTTCTTTCTTTATATATTTTAGCATTCTCATAAGCATCTAGCCTTAATTCTTCTAATTCGTTAATATCTAGGATTCGCTTTTCTCCTGCAGCATTATAGTTTATATTGAGAGTTTTGATCGCCCAATAAGCTTTGTGTTCTAGTTCTACCGGGAGATGACAAGATTTTCCATAAACTAATTTGAAAGGTGTAGTTCCTATGGGTGTCTTGTAAGCTGTCCTATAAGCCCATAAAGCTTCATTAAGTTTAGATGACCAATCTTTCTGAGATATGGCGACAATCTTTTCTAAGATTTGTTTAATTTCTCTGTTCGAGACTTCGACTTGTCCACTTGTTTGTGGATGATATGGTGTTGCCACACGGTGTCTTACTCCATACTTAGATAGTAATTTGTCAAAGATTTTTGAAATGAAGTGCGAGCCACCGTCACTTATGACGAGTCTAGGCACACCAAATTTGGGAAAGATTATATTTTTGAAAAGCTTTATTACTACTCGTGTGTCATTTGTAGGAGAAGCTATAGCTTCAATCCACTTTGAAACATAATCAACAACTACGAGTATGTAATTATTACCGAAAGATGATGGGAATGGTCCCATGAAATCTATTCCCCAGACGTCAAAGATTTCTACTTCTAATATTCCCTTTTGAGGCATTTCATCTCTTCTTGAAATATTATCGGTGCGTTGATACCGATCGCAATTTATAACAGCGATGTGGACATCTTTCCATAGATTAGGCCAGAATAAGCCGGCTTGCAAGATTTTTGCACAAGTCTTGGAAGTGCTTGCATGTCCACCATAAGGAGATGAATGGCAATGAGCAATGGCATCTTCTATTTCTTCTTCAGGAATACATCGACGAAAGATTCCATCGGGTCCTCTTTTGAACAATAATGGTTCATCCCAATAGTAATGTTTGAGATTGTGAAAGAATTTCTTTTTCTGCTGATAGGTTAAATCAGGTGGAAGAGCTCCTGCAGCTAGGTAGTTGACAATGTCGGCGTACCATGGCAGTCCTACAGTTGTCTGGATTGTTTCCACGGGTTCTGGTTCATCTACGTCTAACTGAACTGGGTCACTTGCTATTTGTGCTATCAGCTGTTCATACGGAAAATCATCGTTAATCGGCACTTGTTCGGGTTTAATACCTTCTATTCTAGATAAATGGTCCGCTACGACGTTTTCAGTACCTTTCTTATCTTTTATTTCGAGATCAAACTCTTGTAAGAGTAAAATCCATCTCAAGAGTCTTGGTTTAGCATCTTTCTTAGTCAATAGATATCTGATAGCAGCGAGGTCTGTGTAAACGATTATTTTCGCTCCTACTAGGTAAGAACGGAATTTGTCAAGCGCAAAGACAACTGCTAACAATTCTTTTTCAGTAGTGGTGTAGTTCATCTGAGCAGAATCTAAGGTTCTACTGGCATAGTAAATCACATGAAGTTTCTTTTCCTTCCTCTGGCCTAGAACTGCGCCTACAGCATAGTCACTCGCATCGCACATGATTTCGAAAGGTAATCTCCAGTCAGGGGGTTGCATGATTGGTGGGGTGATGAGGGCTGTTTTTATAGTTTCGAATGCTTTAAGACAATCTTCATTGAATATGAACTCAGCGTCTTTCATTAATAAACCGGTAAGAGGTTTAGTGATTTTCGAGAAATCTTTGATGAATCGTCGGTAGAAACTGGCGTGTCCTAAAAAGCTTCGTATTTCTCGAATGGTTTTAGGGGGTTGAAGATCTTTTATGACTTCTATCTTAGCTTTATCAACTTCAATTCCCTTGTCGGATATAACGTGTCCTAATACGATTCCTTCTCTGACCATAAAATGACATTTCTCCCAGTTAAGCACGAGGTTTACTTTTACACATCTTTCTAACACCATTTCTAAATTTGATAGGCATCCTTCAAAACTTTGCCCGCATACAGAGAAGTCGTCCATGAACACTTCCATGATGTTGTCTATAAAATCTGCGAAGATTGACATCATACATCTTTGAAAGGTTGCAGGAGCGTTGCATAATCCAAAGGACATTCGTCTATAAGCGAACGTTCCATAGGGGCATGTGAATGTAGTCTTTTCTTGATCATCTGGGTGGATAGGGATTTGGAAAAATCCTGAGTAACCATCAAGATAACAGAAATAAGAATGCTTGGCTAATCGTTCTAACATTTGATCTATAAAAGGTAGTGGGAAATGATCTTTTCGAGTGGCTTTGTTTAGTTTATGATAATCGATGCACACTCTATGTCCCGTCACTACTCTTTGTGATATCGATTCGCCTTTAGCGTTTTTCACAACAGTGATACCTCATTTCTTTGGTACTACATGTACTGGACTAACCCATTTACTATCAGAGATTGGATATATTATTCCGGCATCTAGTAGTTTCTTAACTTCTTCTTTTACTACAGTGATAAGGATTTGGGTTAATTCTTCTTTGAGACTCTCTGGAGGTTTTGCAATCTTCTTCTAGCAGAATACGATGCATACAGATTGAAGGGCATATTCCTTTGAGATCAGATATGTTATATCCTAACGCAGTTGGATATTTCTAGGGGTGTTCATGGGTACGGGCCAACCCGCGAACCCACTCACCCAACCCAACCCAACCCTTATTTTTACCCAACCCAATCATGCACGGGTCCAACACGAACTAACCCATTCAAACCCATTGGTGTTTGGTTCGGGTAACGGGTTTGAAGTTTTAAATCCAAGAACCCGCGAACCCAACCCATTAATATATCTCACACTATTTTTATTTAATTTTATTTATAAATTATCTAGCATAATTCTTAGAATGAATGTATTTTTTTAATATAATTATAGTTTTTATTAATTGTAACAACATAAGTCTAAATCAAATTTGAGAGATCAATTTTATCTATTGAAAGAGAGATATATTTTACTTTTTATATTATACTTTACATCATTTGTATATTTTTCTAATTTTTTATTAACCAATAAATTTTATTCAAATTGAATACTAAAAGTTTATGATTTTTTTAATTTTTTTGTAATATAAATAAGTTAATTAAATGATAGATTTTATTTAGAATTTGAAAATTATGTTTAGTAGATGACCCACGAACCCAACCCAACCCAACCCATTGATAAGCGGGTTGGATTGGTTCGGGTATAATCTTGAAATTACGGGTTGAACACTCAACCCAACCCAAAGAATATTGATCGGGTCGGGTATTGGATTTAATCAAATTAGACCCAACCCAACCCGCGAACACCCCTAGATATTTCTTTAAAACATCTAAAAGTTTCTTTGTTTCGATTGTTCCTAAACTGGAATTTATTATAACTGGTCTTTTACATTCAATGTCTAAGAATTCGTATCTTAGGTTATTAGGTAAAGTTTTTAATCCTAATGTAGGTTTATCCTTACTTGGCATGGGATCCGATGTAAGTGCTAAACTTTCGCTTAGACTATCATCCTGATATGGTGCACGCCAATTATCATCTTCGAAAATCGGAGGGATTTGAATTTTCATAATTTCAGAATAGGTAGTTTCTTTCATTTCCATTTCTCTTACGCATTCGTCAATTACGTCCAATAGATATCATGTATCCTCTATAGCTGGTGATTGTAAGAATTGTGTTAAAATAAATTCAACTTTCTCTTCACCTACTTCAAAGGTTAGCTTTCCTCTCTTTACGTCTATTATAGCTCCGGCGGTAGCTAAGAATGGTCTTCCTAGTATGATAGGTGTAGTGGAGTCTTCAGAGATGTTCATGATTATGAAATCAGTAGGGATGTAGAATTGTCCTATACGTACTGGGACGTTCTCTAGTATGCCTACAGGATATTTAACAGAGCGATCGGCTAGTTGAATAGACATTTTAGTTGGTCTTAGGTCTCCCATGTCTAGCCTTTTGCAAATCGTTAAGGGCATAACACTGATACTGGCTCTTAAATCGCATAGAGCTTTGTCAATGACGAATTTTCCTATTACACAGGGTATAGAGAAACTTCCTGGATCTTTTAGCTTAGGAGGCATATTATTCTGAATTATGGCGCTACACTCAGCAGTAAGTGTAACGGTTCCGTTATCTTCTATCTTTTTCTTATTAGATAAGATTTCTTTTAAAAACTTAGCATACGAGGGCATTTGAGTGATAGCTTCTGTAAACGGAATAGTAATATTCAACTGTTTCAGAAGTTCGACAAATTTCTTAAACTGGCCCATCGTCTTGGAATTGGTTAATCTCTGAGGGTACGGAATTGGTGGTTTATAGGGTGGTGGAGGCACATAAGGCTTTTCTTTCTCCAGTGCCTCTTGATTATCATCTTCCTTTTCTTCTGGATCATTCACCATTTCAGTCGGTTTATCCGGTTTTTGGTACATGGCTGGATTGTCAAGTCTTGGATCGGTAGGTCCGTCAAGTTCCTTGCCACTTCTTAATATCACAGCATTGGCTTGTCCTTTCGGATTAGGTTGAGGTTGTCCAGGAAATACTCCAGCTGGTGCAGCTGTAGGTGCTTGTTGTTGAGCTACTTGTGAAATCTGAGTTTCAAGCATTTTGTTATGTGTAGCTAATGCATCTACTTTGCTTACTAATTGCTTAATCTGCTCACTAGTGTGTATGTTTTGGTTTAAGAAGTCCTTGTTTGTTTGAGATTGGTTAGCTATAAAGTTCTCCATCATCAATTCAAGGTTCGATTTTCTAGGGACATTAGGAGCAGTCTTTTGATATCTTGGTGGTGTAGCTGGTGCTTGGCCTGGTGCGTATAAAGCATTGTTATTCTTATAGGAGAAGTTCAGATGATTCTTCCAACCTGGATTGTATGTGTTTGAGTATGGGTTTCCTTGAGCATAATTCACTTGATCTGTGGGAATTCCTGTTAATAGTTGACAATCAGGAACTTCATGTCCTGGAACTCCACATAACTCACAGTTAGGTGTTACTGCAGCCACGGTGGTTGTTGGTGTTATGGCCAAGTTGTCGATCTTTTGGTTTAGTTGGTCAAACTTTGCATTGACTTGGTCCATACTACTCACTTCGTACATACCTCCTTTTGTTGGTTTCTCAGTTGCGACTCTCTCGCTTCCCCATTGGTAATGGTTTTGAGCCATACTTTCGATAAGTGCATAAGCATCGTTATATTCTTTGTCCATTAGTGCACTGCCTGCGGTAGCGTCAATTGTCATTCTTGTATTGTACAAGAGTCCATTATAGAAGGTATGGATGACCATCCATTCTACTAATCCGTGATGTGGACAAAGTCTCAACATATCTTTATAGCGTTCCCAAGCTTCGAAAAGTGATTCGTTTTCCCTTTGCTTAAATCCGTTGATCTGAGCTCTCAGCATAGCTGTCTTGCTAGGTGGGAAATATCTGGTCAAGAAAACTCTCTTTAGTTCCTCCCACGTAGTTACTGAGTTCGAAGGCAGAGATTGAAGCCAGGCTCTTGCTCTGTCTCTAAGTGAAAAAGGAAACAGACGTAGTCTGATAGCTTCTTGGGTAACTCCATTGGCTTTTACGGTATCTGCGTATTGCACAAAGATCGAAAAATGAAGGTTCGGATCCTCGGTAGTATTTCCGGCGAATTGATTTTGTTGCACAGCTGATATCAGCGAAGGTTTTAGTTCGAAATCGTTTCGGTTGATAGCCGGTGCGGCAATGCTGGAATGCGGTTCAGCTTGCGAAGGACTAGCGTAATATTTGAGTGGGTGATTCTGTTCTTCAGCCATCTCTGCGTCCTTTGATGTTACGACTGGTTTAGGTGGATCTAATTGAAGATCTGGAATATTGTAATTTTGTTCGTAATCGAATATCCGTCTTCTTACGTGTAAGAAGCGTTCCGATTCTGGGATTAGAGGTTGCAAGTCTTCGCCTTGAGAGCGAGTACTTGGCATACACTCGGGAATTTAGATTAAGAAAAGAAAATAGTTGTTACCTTAGTCTAGACAATGCTACCCTAAAGTGCACTAGTAACTAAATTAAGGTCCCCGGCAACGGCGCCAAAAACTTGATGGGCTAAAGACGTGTCTAATTATGTGTCTAGCGGTATCTTAACTGCAAGTGCACAGCCTATCGAAGTAATATTTAAGATTATCGATCCACAGGGACTCTATGGTTACTTAGTGCTAGAGGAATTTCTAGTTTAGCTAAGGTGGAGGGTTGTCACGATTTTTGGTTGTTTTTAAAGATTAAAGGCGGGAATTAAATTTAAGTTTAATAAAATAATACTAAGGCGGTCGGTATGTAATTAGGTTAACTTAGGCGGGTCAATCTAACTTAGGCTTATAAAGATGGTTCACTTAATCTATTCTGTAGAGGTTACTAGCTTAAATATCTTTAACTCACACTCTCGTGGTCTTATCTCAGATCTTACCCCTAAAGCCCTATGCCTGCTCTCGCTAGCCCATAAGTGTTTAGAAATAATTTTTGGAAACTTAGTAATTCTAATTCATTTTAAAGCGCTCTCGCTGTGTTTAAATTAAATGCCTAACTTTAGCTATCTGGTTAAAATCTCACACTCTCGTGGTCTTGACCTAACCTAATACACTTTCCTTACTCTCGTAACAAAAAGGTTGATTTTATAATAAAAAGTCTCAGCCAGAATTTTAAGCTCTTAATTATTTTAAGCCTAGAGTTGATTTTACCGATTTAGTCTGTTTTAATTACATACCGCCCTAAGGTATTTAGCTACTCATTATTGTTGAACCAGACAGAGGCAGAGAAACATAAAATAAAATATGCATGGCAGAAAAATAAATAGTCAACATAAATATAAATGCAATTTAATATAAACCTGGATAACAATAAAAGTAGTAGACTCCTTCTTCCACAGGCTGGAAAGCTCGGAGTACTGACCGGAACCGGAAGTAAAAATTCTAAAAGAATCTGAAGGCTTTGAAACAAATAAATTTATAACAATTTTCTGATGTTGGAAATTGTTATAAGGTTGGTTGGGATACAAGAAAATTAAAGCAAGGAAATTAATGCTGGAAAAATAAAAGGGTGCAAAATAAAATCGGCAGAGATTCCGCAAGAAATTAAAAACTAAAACTCTGTGTCTTGTTCATTGAAACAAATCTATTTATAGAAAACTAAATGGGCTTGGCAGTTGGATTTTATGCTTGGGCCTCGTAGGAAAATGAGAGAATCCATGGAATGTGGTAATACTTGGTCTGCTGGAAAATAGGCACGTTGGATTTCATGTAGCGTAACGTTCATGACCAAGTCTTCAGTCAAATACCCTAGTTTTCCCTTGTCACGGTCGTGACAAGGGAGTCACGTTCGTGTTCCTTGTTTGATATGCGTCACGGTCGTGAGGGATTTGTCACGGTCGTGAGTGCTCCTTTTGGCGTGTCACGGTCGTGACTCCTAGGTGACGACCGTGAGTGTAACAAAAAATGCAGGTTATGCAGAATTCTCTTTTTCTTCATCTTTTAATGGTTGTTTTTGCTCATTTCACTTGTGGCTCTTGATTTAGCTTTGTATATGATGTACCTGCAAAATGGCAAAGAAAACTCGAGGAATCGGGTGTTAAAACGACAATTATGCGATAAAACGGTATTGAAACACAGCAATATAATCGATACTTTTTCTCTTTATCAAGCATTACCTTTCCTTAGGGATAAAAATGCCTAGCTGGCGACTTTTTTCTTTTGAGTTCACCCTTGTGTGTTCTCTCCTTTCGCCGACCGTTCGCGTCTGTACCCCATTTGAGTTAGCCTCATTTGGTGGGAGCGACAATAGTTATGTTGTTTTCTAAATGCTGCAGAATACTTCCAATGTTTTTTCCACTAGGTAACGTTCAGATTCTGAAAGAATGTCTTAGTCACACCGAAGTTGAAGTGAGGTCTTTGGCTCAGCTTTATGCCAATGTGGTATGAATTTGGTTTTTTCATCTTTAGCATAATTTTTCCGTAAACGGTAAATTCGAGATATGATAAGAAATGTGTCTGAAATTCTGAATCTGAATGCTCCAGGGTAGAAATGCAGATGCATTGGCGCTATACTTCGGAGAAGACCCATCATGTTTCCCGTTCGAACAAGGTAAATAGGAAAAACATTATTTGACAATAAAATCACTGTTGAGATTATTTCTTTTTGTGGTCTTCTTATTTTGCCTCCCTCTATAGTTGTATCTACAATGCTCAACTTTGTAAGGATGTTCATCCGAGCACACGACGAAAATTGCAAGCAGGTTGAATATGAAAAGAAGAAAGTAGAAGAAGACAGATAAGGAAGCAGCTGCAGAAAATGAGAAATTGAAGCTAGCTGCGAGAAACAAGTCTAAACCTATGATGAGTATATTACTGATTTTGCAGGTGTCGGCATTGGAGGTGATTGTGGATGGAGGGGCCAAGGTATCTGACAAAGGGTTTGTTGTGTCCACAGAGTTACTTATGAGGCAATTGCTGAAGCTGGATGGTATTAAGGCTGATGGTGAAGCGAAGTTGCAGCGAAAAGTCGAGGTAACATTTTTGGTGTTAAGAGTTACTCACTTTAACATTCATTGATTTGGTGTTAAGAGTTACCGACTTTAACATTTCTGAGTTTTTCTATCACATTCTGTGTATTTGAATTATATTGTTGATTTTTTACGCTGACAATTTTGTGTTTATTTGAATTTGATCGTACTACTTCAATTAAAATCATTATTTCATATGTTTAGGTCTGTTTGATCAGGTGAACTGAAGAGTACATTAATCAAACACAAGGGACCCATATTTTCTTTGAAGTGGAATATGAAAGGAGATTATATTCTTACCAGAAGTTCTGATACGACTCCAGTTTTATGGGTCGTTCAAGCTGAAAAATGGAAGCAACAATTTGAATTTCATAAAGGTAAAGTTTTTGCTATAATATTCGAGAATTCTATAAAGAAAAAGGACTCCTGGCGAGAAAACCATGTTTATGAACTCCAATTTTTATTTTTGAAATTTGGGCTTTATTTAGGTCCAACAGTTGATGTTGATTGGCGTAATAATGTGTCAGTTGCAACAAGCTCCACTGACACCATGATACATGTTTGCAAGATTGGCGAAAACCACCCAATAAAAACTTTTGCAGGGAACCAGGTTTATTTACTTACCTTAGTTTGTATTATTATGCTTTGCACTGAAACACTGTGGCTGTTGTTAAAGGGTTCATCCCTTACTATATTGAATATATGATAGAAAAAAAGGTTACTGAATTAACTATACAAATTGGTGGATAAACTCGGAACAATGCTTTCTAGATGAATCCCAAATTTTTAAGGTATCTAACTATTTAGGTAGATTCCTTTTCAAAGTCACTAGCAGTGCAGTAAATGAAAGGTGTACTAAAGTCAGCATTAATTAGGAGCATGTTATAGTTTACCGAAATCTACTTAATTGGTTAATACATTTCAGTTAAATACAATATAATGGTTGTGTAAATCTTAAATGTCTGATAATAACCTTTCTGCTATTTCAGAGCGAAGTAAATTGTATCAAATGGGATCCCACAGGTTCACTACTGGCCTCATGTTCAGACGATAGCACTGCAAAGGTTATTATACTACATAATAGCATGTTTTATGGCAGTTGATTATGCATTCATTATTTTCCAGAATGTATTTTCTTCTGTAAACGTCTTTTTTTCACCAAAATATTTGTGAAATTCATGGTGTTTGTATTATACATGTCATTTGTTTTCTCCCTTCAGCATCAACGAGATTAATTCCGGCTGATTCTGGCCAATGCATTACTCTCTTCGCGAACTCATTTGCTTACATCCATGTGTAAAATCATCTCTTATATTTTCTTCATATTCTAATTTATTGGTTACTACATATGGTTTGATTGTGATTTACTTATGATCTTTGTTAAACCATTTAGTTACTTTGTTGGGATTCTTCTGTATGCTAGACTTTTCTCTACAAAATGCAACATTTTTTATTTATTTTTCAGCTGATAAGTTTGAAAATTTATCTTATGAAGTGACTAATTACAGGCCTTTTCCTTTGCATCATCGTCACTTGGTTGGTGCAAGTGTTCGGGTATGACATCCATCATATTTGGGTGCCATAAATTGAAGTATTACATGATGATACTGATTCAAAATATAATCTAACTAATGATAGTTATTCCCTCATTTTCTATTGTGCTTGGCTCCTCACAGACATTCATAACTACAGTGAAAAATGTCGGTCAAGCCTACTCGTCTTATGTAGCTTTAGTAACATCCCCAAAAGGGATTGATGTAAAAGTTCAGCCAGAAAACATTTATTTTCGAAAGCCAACCAGAAAGAAACATATTCAGTCACATTCAACCGTTTTGAAAATGGTAATAAGATAGGAGAATTTCCTCAACGATCTCTGATACGGATCTCTGCAAAACACACTTGAAGGACGTAAAACACAAGGAAGGGGATTGGAATTGGGTTTTCAATAACTAATAAAAATTACTTAAAAGACACTTTAATTTATCCTGGTTCGTTTGAACTCAAACTACATCCAGTCCACCCGCCAAGGTGATTTTGCCTCTATCAATGAGGTCTTAATCCACTATTCAATATATGAATACACACAATGACCTATAGTCAATGTCCTCTTGAATCTTCTGACTGAAACTAGTCACTCAAGGAAATTTACTTATCTTTTGCAATGATAACAAATAGTAACTAACTTGCTTCTATTAAAGCTATAATCACAAAGTGATTTGTTACAAGAATGTATGGCGCAATATGAACAAATATGATATATGTCGTAGGAGCCAGAACTTCAAATCTTCAAATTGATTTCTTTATATAATGCTTGAGTGATATGGCAGTTGGGGACATCTTGAGCTAATTATGGATATTAGTTAATACCATAAAAACCTTCCATAACGAAAGATATTTGTTCCCAGCATTAATTCAGATATTCTTTAATTAAGGCTTTAATGAAAGAATCATCATCTTCTAGACATGAATCAGAGTGAATTAATTCTTGATACGCAGCTTTTAATAATTCCTTTAATGATAGATTCTCTTTAAGATATATAACTTCTATTTGATAGCGCGAGTCTTTTTCTATTGAAGCAAGCCTTTTTTTCAATAACTTCCTTTTTAAGAACTTCTACAATAAATAAATAAGTAAGTTATTCTCAACATACATTAGAACTTCTATTCTTACATAATAATAATTGTTATCATAAAAACTATTAGAGGATTAGAATCAAAATTATTCTTACAACATTGGCACGAGCTCTGTCGTAGCCAAATTTGCATTAATTTATTGTATATGATGTCATATCTACCAGTCATTGATTCTTTGAAATCTAATATCCGTTTTGTCCTTAATGAGATAAGAACAAAAGCAGTTACTAAATTGGTTAAGTTAGTTGTGAGTTAACTGTCATTGAATTGGAACTGTTATGGGTTAGTTAGGGTAACTATAACTGAAATTGGTTTAGTTAGAAATGTTGGTTAGGAAGTTTGTGGTTAAGTTAGTTAAGAAAATTGGAGGTGGAACCTTAATGTGAAGTTAGGTATGTTAGTTTAGCCTACTCTGTTTAAAATTGTTACAGTAGTTAGTATTACCTTTATTCATGTTTTGACCCACCTTGTGTAAGTGATTTTCAAATAGGAATTTGAACCATGCTTGAATGGTACGCAACTGGTAGGATATGTTAGGATTGTATGGAAGTAGAATAAATATGCAGGTTGCGGTCTAGATTTTTCATGTTATCAAAATGCACTGGTTGTGACAAAATCACTTTAAATTATCTTATGCATGATGCTAGGTCAAAGTTGTTCAATTGTTTGTATGGATATTGCCTTGCTAACTCTTATGTGAATTGGTTGATTTGTGATGATGCAGTTAGCCATGTTGGAGTGAGTATTGAAAAATCGGCCTAGCAGTAGTTGTTGTTCACATCTATAAGTTCAATTCGCACTAGCTATGTTCAGTGATTAATTATTTTCTTCTTACAGAAGCAGACAAAGGAATATGCTGCTTTGATCATGGAAGAACTAGACCCTGATGGCACAAGATTTATCATGGTATATACAATTCAATAGCTACTCCATACTATGTGCATCTATAAGCAATTTAATTCTTCCATCAGAAGTTATTTGCTTTAGCTCCCCCTGAGTTGATTACTTAACCTGTTTCTTTTTAGAATCACAACTCAAACAATTTTATCAGAACATTAATATGTTAGAGGTTAATCTTGATAAACTGCTATAGATCAATATCTTCTACGTTTCTCCCCCTTTTTGTCATTAATCAAAAAGTACAAAATGCAGAAGTAAAACATGTATATGAAGGAACAAAACATAACAAGTTTTCATTAATCAAAGGCAAAGCCAAAAGAAAACAGAAACAAATGATCAAAACAAACAGAAAAAAAACTGGAAGATTAACAAAATTCAGGGAATGGGGTTCATCTTAGTAACTAATGCTTCTAGAAGATACTTGATTTCAGAAGATGACTCCACTTGCTTGCCAATCATAGTCTTTAGTTCAGCATTAGTTTCATCCTTCTTGTCCAACCTCTGCTTGACCATTTCATTTTCCTTCTTCAGTTCTTCTAAGGTCTTCAGCACGAGAGATGTTGGTAGAGTTTCTTCAGCAGTTGCAGCAGCTTGATCTTCAAAATTTCCCTCAGCAGAAGGTACTTGAACAGATTCATTTTCCTGAACTTCCTCAATAGGAACTAAAACCATCTGAAGATCAGAGTATGATTCCATAGGTTCTGGTTCAGTCCATGGCTTATCATCCAGAAGTAGAGGTTTGTTCTTTTCAATGTTAGAGACTACTTCTTTGAGATACTCGCATAAGTTCTGGTGAGTGATATCATAGCAGATATTTTCAGCTTTTTGGTCTCCACGTTGAACCATTTTCTGAATGTTTCCCATAGAAAGTCAGAAGCTGCCGGATCAGGAAGCTCTGAGCAGGATACCTTCAGATACTCTAGTCTGATTTACATTTCTGCTTCAAAAGCTTGCAGCAGTGAATCAATGTCTGTTTTGGTGGGTTTAGGTTTTGGAGCAAGAATAGCAGTTTTGTTTGTGACAGAAGATAATTTTTGGAGAGCCTCTATGTCAATGGATGTTCTAAGTGGGTCTTCTGGTTCAGATTTTTCAGGAGGAGTATCTGGAATTGTTATGAATGTGGGTGAGTTTGGTGGAGTGGATTCATAGGAGGACAGTGAGTTTTCTCTTATTGGTGATAGATCAAAAACAAGTGTGTTGAAGTCAACGTTCAGAGGATGAAAGGCACTGGGTTGTTGTGGTTCAGAAGTTTGAACATGAATATTTTGGTGGGATTCAAAAGGTTGAAATGCATCTATGTCAGATATAACATTTTGAAGTTCTGTATGTGTTTCAACAAATTAGGGTGTGTTTATATCAGAGGGTGGTGTTGGATCAATGGGTATGTCAAAGTCTTCTAGAGTTTGTAGTTGATTAGGTGCAATTTCTGGTTGATTGAGTGGTGGTATGATAGAAGGTATGGCAGCAGTTATGGGTATCACAAAAGGATTTGGATCAGAAGCAATAATGGGTTCAGAAGGAGTTGGTTCAGACATGACCACTTTTACTGCTTCTACAACAGAAACGTAATCAGATTGAGAGGAGGAAGTGTTACCTTTCTATTTGACTGTTTTAGCAGCCTTCTGAGAAGTTCCTTCCCCGACTTTCCTCTTCTTGTTCTTCTTTAAGACAACTTCTGGAGCTGGTTTCCTGAGTTCTTCTGGGTTGAACATTGGGTCTACCCCATCTAGCTTGCATGATTCCAAATATATGACAATAACCTCTGGAGGTGTGTCAGAAGAGAACATTGGGAAGTTATATAGAGGAATCTTCCTTGTTGTGATGACCTCTCTGGAGTGAAGAGTTGGGTCCTTTTTGATAGACTCAATGAACTTCATCTTCTTTAGATTCTTTGCATTCAGAGGTTTCCCAACGTCTGTTTCCAACAATTCAATCTGTTGTGCCGCAGCCAGATGATCCACAAGTTTGTTTTCAGTCAGAATGTTTGAAATTAATCTTCCTAGAGGTATCCAATCCCTCTTGGTCTTTTCTCCTTCTCTGGTTTCCTTTACACTATTTTTCAGATGATTGAAGAGAGAATGTGCTAGATTGACTTTCTTCTTCTTGGAGATGAAATAAAGGAGGAATTGTTGATCCATGTTAATGTAATCAGGGGAGTTTGTTGCTTTCCTGTGACATATGCTTCCCAGAATAATTTTAGCCCAGATCCTCAGATGATCCTTCAGATCTTTGATTTTGTTTGAGGGTTGACCATGGGTGAATATTTCTTTAGCCACCAGTTTTGTGTCTGAGAGTTTATCCATTTCACTACACTTGATTCCATTTACATCAGATTGAATGAGCCTTGCAATATGATCTTCTGAGATGATTATCCTCTTCCCCAGAATGTAAGAGGTAACATGGGAATTTAAAGCACTTGCAAATACCCAGAATTCTTTAACAAGCTTGGGGAAGTTTGGTCCCATGAGATGATCAAAGTACTTTTCCCAACCTTGAGCTTTGACGGCAGGATGAAGATCAAAACCATTCTCTTTCAAGCTTTCAAAATCCACGAACAACTCACATAAAACTTCAAGTTTATCAGTAGAAGTGAGGAGAGTTTTAACTGGAGAAACATGTAGCATTTCTGATGATGAATCCTTTTGTGGTTGAAAAGCTGAAGCCATTGTTACTAAGATGAGGGGTTTTAGGGTTTTTCTTAAAAAAATTGCAGAGAAAAAGAAGTAAAGTTTAGGGTGAAAAGGAGAGAGTAAATATAACGTGAAAGGTAAAAGTGAAAAGTGAAGGTGAAAGTGAGTTTAAATAGGAAAAATTGCATTTAATAATAAAACATAATTAGTGGAAATAATAAATGCTGAAAACATCATGATTAGAAAGTAATAAATGCTAGCTGACAAAAGGGGAGGCGTAGAGATCTTGGAACAGTTACCAAAAAGATTTGTGCCTCTATTGTGTCAATTCAGCCTTTTCAGTTTCCCAGAATTTGAACGCGTGTCCTTCTGTAGAGGACAATTGTCTGATTGCATGTTATGTCCTGCTTCAGAGTTTGAACACGTATTATGATCTTCCAGGGGTCCTCAGAGGTTGAGTAACACGTATTGCTGTCAGAATCTGCATGTTATTCTTTTGAAACAGAACTTCTTAGAGATAAATAGTCAGATCATTTAAACTAACTTCTGAATGAATAAAATAAACAGTTCAGAGTTCAGAACTTTTGAGAGATAAAGACATGTAATTAAACATTTTACATTCTGGACATAATTCCATACTAAGATTAGTTAGAATGAAATTAAATCTATCTTTAACAAGGGGTTTTGTAAAAATATCAGCCCATTGATGATTAGTATCTATGAATTTTAAAAATTAGATTCCCTTCTGAGTATAGTCCCTAATGAAATGATGTTTAACTTCTATGTGTTTATCTCTAGAGTGTAAAATTGGATTTTTAGAGAGACAAATAGCTGAAGTATTATCACAGAGGATGGGAATGTTACTCTCATAAATATTGAAGTCTTTAAGCTGTTTTTTCATCCAGAGCATCTGAGTACTGCATCCAGCTGCTGCAATGTATTCAGCTTCTGCAGTTGATAATGCAATGGTTGACTTCCTTTTGCTAGACCAAGAAATTAGATTGTCTCCCAGAAATTGACAACTTCCAAAATTACTTTTTCTTTATGTTCTGTCTCCAGCAAAATCAACATCACAATAACCTACAAGCTTGTAATCTTTGGATCTTCTGTAGCATAGACCAAGATTAGTAGTACCTTTCAGATATCTAAAGATTCTCTTAACTGCTGTTAAGTGAGTTTCTCTAGGATCTGATTGGAATCTGACACATAAACATACACTGTATAGAATACCTAGTCTAGATGCAGTTAGATAGAGGAGAGATCCAATCATACCTCTGTAGATCTTCTGATCTACTTTCTTACTTACCTCTTCCTTCTCTAGAATACACGTGGGATGCATAGCAGTCTTAGAGATCTTACTTTCTGATAAGTCAAATTTCTTCAGAAGTTCTTTGACATATTTGCTTTGATGGATATATGTTCCTTCTGATGTTTGATTGATTTGGATTCCCAGAAAGAACTTTAGTTCTCCCATCATGCTCATCTCAAATTCTGCATGCATAGACTCAGCAAATTCCTTTCCCATAGCACTTTTAGTAGAACCAAAAATGATATCATCTACATATATTTGGCATATCAGAATATCATTTTTAATGTTTTTACTGAAAAGAGTTGTATCCACTTTCCCTCTTATGAAATTATTTTCTAGAAGAAAATTACTCAGTCTTTCATACCAAGCTCTAGGAGCTTGTTTCAGACCATATAAAGACTTTTTAAGTTTAAAAACATGTTCTAGAAAATTTGTATTTTCAAAACCAGGGGGTTGGTGCACATACACTTCTTCATCAATATAACCATTTAAAAATGCACTCTTGACATCCATTTGATATATAATGATATTATGATTAACAGCAAATGAAATTAGAAGTCTAATTGATTCTAACCTGGCGACTGGTGCATATGTTTTTGTATAATCTATTCCTTCTTATTGACTATAACCTTGTGCAACCAGCCGTGCCTTGTTTCTGACAACTTCTCCTTGTTCATTAAGCTTGTTTCTGAATACCCACTTGGGGCCAATGATGTTGAATTCTCTGGGTCTAGGTACTAAGTCCCACACATCATTTCTGGTGAATTGATTGAGTTCATCTTGCATTGTAAGTATCCAATCATTTTCTGAGAGAGTTTCTTCTACAGAAGTTGGTTCAATCAGAGAGACTAGTCCCATTAGATATTCTTCAGAATTTCTAAATGATGACCTTGTTCTGATTGGGTCATCCTTCTTTCCCAAGATTTTATCTTCTGGATGATTCAACGTGCTTCTGGATTGTTTCTTCTGAGTGGGTTCTTCAGAACTTGTTGGAGTGATTGTCTTGTCTTGTTCTGTAGATGGTTGTTCTTCAGATGTTCTGTCTGTAGTGATTTCAACATCTATATCTGCAAGAGATTCATTCTGCTTTAGTTTTTCAGAACCAAGCTTATCATCAAATATGACATAGATAAATTCTATGACAATTCGTGTTTCTGTATTGTATACTCTGTATCCTTTTGAACGTTCAGAGTATCCTAACATGTAACACTTTTGTGCCTTAGAATCAAACTTATTCAGAGGATCATTAGTATTTAGAATAAAAAAAGTGCATCCAAAGGGATGAAAATATGAAATGTTGGGCTTTCTGTTCTTCCACAATTCATAAGGAGTCTTTTCCAGAATATGTCTTATAGATATTCTATTCTGAATGTAGCATGTTGTATTTACTACTTCTGCCCAGAAGTGTTTAGCCATGTTAGTCTCATTGATCATGGTTCTGGCCATCTCTTGCAATATTATGTTCTTACGTTCTACAACTCCGTTTTGTTGTGGAGTTCTAGGGCAAGAGAAATTGTGAGAGATGCCATTTTCATTAAAAAATGCTTCTAATTTTTTGTTTTCAAATTCTCCACCATGATCACTTCTGACTTTAACAATTCTAAACTCTTTTTCATTTTGAACTTGTTTGCAGAAGTTGGGAAATACATCAATTGACTCATCCTTGTGTCTAAGGAACTTTACCCATGTCCATCTGCTATAGTCATCTACGATCACTAATCCATACTTCTTGCCACTGACTGAAGCAATTTTTACTGGTCCAAACAAGTCAATGTGCAGAAGTTCTAATGGTCTAGAGGAAGATACAACATTTTTAGCTTTAAAAGCAGGTTTTGAAAATTTTCCTTTCTTACATGCTTCACACAGAGCTTCTGAGTTGAACTTCAAATTTGGAAGTCCTCTGACCAAATTGAGTTTGTTAATTTGAGATAATCTTCTCATATTAACATGTCTCAATCTTCTGTGCCAGACCCATTGCTTAGTTTCCACAGACATTAGACATTTTACATTCTGACTTTTCAGTTCAGAAAGTTTTATTTTATATATGTTGTTCTTTCTCTTTCCACTAAAGAGGATTGTTCCATCTTTCCGACTAACAACTTTACAGAACTTTTGATTGAAGATTATGTCATAGCCATTATCACTTAATTGACTTATGGATAATAGATTATGCATTAATCTTTCTACTAATAGAACATTAGAGATAGAGGGAAGGGTGCCATTACCAACAGTTCCAGAGCCAATAATTTTTCCTTTTATGGTTGCCTCCAAAACCTACATAGCCTCCAGCTTTCAACTCAAGACTTTGGAACATATGCTTTCTTCCCGTCATGTGTCGTGAGCATCCAAAATCCAGGTACCAAGATTGGTGTTTCAGTTTGGTTGTTAAAGACATCTGCAACATACACAATTTTATCTTTGGGTACCCATATTTTTCTGGGTTCTTGTTTGTTAGTTTTTACAAACTTCTGATTGATCTTACGTTTTATATCAGAACTTATAGAACAAGATGACTCACTAGTGTATATTTGATCATGATTATGACCATAGGTAAAATGAGAACTTAAAGGAGTATTAACTCTTATGACCATGTCATCAATCTTTTTAAACTTCAGAGTTTCCTCTCCTTTGGTTTTCACATACCCTATACCTCTTCTACCATTTCTGCTAACTCCATAGATCATAGAGGCAATTTTGCTTCTGTCTATGTTTTTAGCTAGAAATTTTTGAAAATTATAATCATATTGCTTTATGATACTATCAGAATTAAGCAGAACTTCTGATTCAGATTCCTTCTGAACTTTAAGTTTTTCAAAAAAAAAATTACATTCAAAAATATTTTCTTTCAGCTCAGAGTTTTCTGATTTAAGTTTTCTAACTTCTTCTAATTCAGATACTAGACTTTGTTTCATGTCTTTGTATTTGAATTGAAGCTTCTGATATTTTTCAAAAATTTCTGAGAGGTTGTCTTCTAATTGAGATCTAGAAAATTTAGAGAATACCTCTTATGTGTCAGAATATGACTCTGATTTTGATACTTGAACATCTTATAGTATTTTTGCCATTAATTCAATGTTTGCATGCTCATCTTCAGAGTCTGAATCAGCTTCAGATGATTCTGAATGATCCCATGTTGCCATGAGACTCTTTTTCTTTTCTCTGTTGAATTTCTTTCTGGGTTTCTCTTTCTGGAGTTTTAGACATTCACTCTTGTAGTGTCCAGGTTCTTTGCATTCATAGCATACTACTTCTTTGCTTCTGGGTTTTCTGTGACCAGAGGATGCTTCAGAGTGATTGCTAGATCTTTTGGTATTTTTGAACTTCTTCTGAAGATGCTTCCAGAGTTGTTGAACTCTTATGGATAGGAGAGATAATTCATCTTCTTCTGATGAGCCTCCAGAGCTTTCTTCATCTTCTTCTTCCTACAATGCTTTAGAATCAGATTTGTTAGATTTAAGAGCAACAATCTTACCTTTCTTCTGGGGTTCATCTTCTTCTAGTTCTATCTCATGACTTCTCAAGGAGCTGATCAGTTCTTCTAAAAATATCTCATTCAGATTTTTTGATAGCTTCAAAGCAGTGACCATGGGTCTCCAACCCTTTGGCAAGCTTCTGGTTATCTTCTTCACATGATCTGCTGTTGAGTAGCCTTTGTCCAGAACTTTCAGTCCAACAACCAGAATTTGAAACCTTGAGAACATCTTCTCAATTGTTTCATCTTCTTCCATCTTGAATGCTTCATACTTATGGATGAGAGCCAGAGCTTTTGTCTCCTTGACTTGAGTGTTGCCTTCATGTGTCATCCTCAGGGAGTCAAACATATGTTTGGCTAAATTTCTGTTTGTGATCTTCTCATATTCTGTATATGAAATAGCACTCAGAAGTATGGTTCTAGCTTTGTGATGATTTCTGAATTCCTTCTTCTGTTGAGCTGTTTTCAATCTTCTGACCATCTGCTCCAACAAGATGAATGTATACATCTGTCACCATATCCCAAAGATCTCCATCCAGAGCCAGAAAGAAACTCTCCAGAACATCCTTCTAGTAATCAAAGTTGTCACCATTGAACACTGGAGGTTTTGCATTGATCTTGTCATTTTGGTAGTTATTGTTGTTGTTGCCAGCGTCTGACATGTGTTTTAACTTCTGGATCTTTTACTGACACGGTTAAGTGTATATCTCAGAACCTAGCGCTCTGATACCAATTGAAGGGACGTAAAACACAAGGAAGGGGGGTTGGAATTGGGCTTTCAATAACTAATAAAAATGACTTAAAAGACACTTTAATTTATCCTGGTTCGTTTGAACTCAAACTACATCCAGTCCACCCGCCAAGGTGATTTTGCCTCTATCAATGAGGTCTTAATCCACTATTCAATATATGAATACACACAATGACCTACAGTCAATGTCCTCTTGAGTCTTCTGACTGAAACTAGTCACTCAAGGAAATTTACTTATCTTTTACAATCAGAATAAATAGTAACTAACTTTCTTCTAATAAAGCTATAATCACAAAGTGATTTGTTACAAGAATGTATGGCGCAATATGAACAAATATGATATATGTCGTAGGAGACAGAACTTCAAATCTTCAAATTGATTTCTTTATATAATGCTTGAGTGATATGGCCGTTGGAGACATCTTGAGCTAATTATGGATATTAGTTAATACCATAAAAACCTTCCATAACGAAAGATATTTGTTCCCAACATTAATTCAGATATTCTTTAATTAAAACTTTAATGAAAGAATCACCATCTTCTAGACATGAATCAGAGTGAATTAATTCTTGGTAGGCGGTTTTTAATAATGCCTTTAATGATAGACTCTCTTTAACATATATAACTTCTATTTGATAGCGCAAGTCTTCTTCTATTGAAGCAAGCCTTTTTTTCAATAACTTCCTTTTTAAGAACTTCTACAATAAATAAATAAGTAAGTTATTCTCAACATACATTAGAACTTCTATTCTTACATAATAATAATTGTTATCATAAAAACTATTAGAGGATTAGAATCAAAATTATTCTTACAACATTGGCACGAGCTCTGTCGTAGCCAAATTTACATTTAATTTATTGTATATGATGTCATATCTACCAGTCATTGATTCTTTGAAATCTAATATCCGTTTTATCCTTAATGAGATAAGAACAAAAGCAGTTACTAAATTGGTTAAGTTAGTTGTGAGTTAACTGTCATTGAATTGGAACTGTTATGGGTTAGTTAGGGTAGCTATAACTGAAATTGGTTTAGTTAGAAATGTTGGTTAGGAAGTTTGTGATTAAGTTATCTAAGAAAATTGGAGGTGGAACCTTAATGTGAAGTTAGTTGTGTTAGTTTAGCCTAGTCTTTAAAATTGTTACAGCAGTTAGTATTACCTTTATTCATGTTTTGACCCACCTTGTGTAAGTGATTTTCAAATAGGAATTTGAACCATGCTTGAATGGTACGCAACTGGTAGGATATGTTAGGATTGTATGGAAGTAGAATCAATATGCAGGTTGCAGTCTAGATTTTTCATGTTATCAAAATGCACTGGTTGTGGCAAAATCACTTTAAATTATCTTATGCATGATGCTAGGTCAAAGTTGTTCAATTGTTTGTATGGATATTGCCTTGCTAACTCTTATGTGAATTGGTTGATTTGTGATGATGCAGTTAGCCATGTTGGAGTGAGTATTGAAAAATTGGCCTAGCAGTAGTCGTTGTTCACATCCATAAGTTCAATCCGCACTAGCTGTGTTCAGTGATTAATTATTTTCTTCTTACAGAAGCAGACATAGGAATATGCTGCTTTGATCATGGAAGAACTAGACCCTGATGGCACAAGATTTATCATGGTATATACAATCCAATAGCTACTCCATACTATGTGATTCATCTATAAGCAATTATTACTTACCATAATACTATACTAAATCATAGGATTGACTCATATGTGATTCATCCGACAAAGAACAAAGTCTTTCCACCACTGGCGTCAAATTTGGATCCAAATTCTGATAGTTGTAGGTTGAGTGAAGCAACAGAAGAACACGATTCTATAGGATAAAGAATGACGACAAATGGCAAGCTTCTTACTCCAAACAAAGAGGTACGTCATAAGTCAATGTTCTTTCAAGTTTTTGCGGTCTTCTTTGCATGCTTTCTTCTCATCTTAAGAGGTAACTATTTTGCTTTCTCATTATTGCAATACTTTTCTTTATGTGTGTAAATACATTTACTCCAAACAAATACCAAGTAGCTTTGAACAATTCTCCTTCTCTACCAAAGTAGGCTTTTATTTGGTTTTTGTTTTTAGCTTCATAAATTCTTTAGGAATTCTTTTGGTCCAATTGTAATAGATGAACACACAAAAGCTATTAGAAACCACATGGTGTTTGTCTGGAGTAAATGTATTTAATGATATCCAGATGAAAATCTATGTACAAAAAACATTTAGTCTGTTTCCAGCATCATATATACATGTATAATTTTTCAGACGCACTGAGTATCTCAAATAGGCCTGTCCAAAGCCGGTATATCCAATCAATGGCTCATACGCCTCAACACTTAGACAGTGCCTTGAAGACATATCAATAGCCATAAAAGTCGGTCTTAGAGAGGAAACATTGACTTAATGATTAATCAAAGAGCTTTATGGAAATGGAAGTGACAAAAAATTATCAATTCATCTATTTGCATAGAGACTCAATTCTAAGTTAAGCTTCATATCAGTTATCCTCAAAGTGTTGAATGAGTAATTTGGAAGCTTCGGTTTGAAGATGAGGTAAAGGGTTCCTGCAGATGCTGCCAAGATAATGAGAAGAAGGAATAACAAGGTTAGTGTCCAACATATGCACCAGCAAAAACAACTTTTTGGTTGAGAAAAGTTCATTACTGGCATACCATGTTGATGCAGTAGCGGAGGAGGCACATGGATGCCCTTTTACGATCTAGAGGAAACTGAGGTACTAAATGAGTTCTAGGACGCGGTCGTGCTTCAACATCCATGGATGCCTCTTTTAATATCATCTACACCTATTATTGTAACTACTATTTTATATGAAATAACCTTATTTTTTAATTATTTTTAACATGATTGTTTTTTTATTGGGTGTTTCATTTTAATTTTATAAAAATTTTAAATTGAATTTTTATATTTTCGATTTTTTATATATTTCATAACCTAACAAATGACGTATACGCGATCCACACCACAACCCGTGCAGACGACGGATAATCATACCAAAATCCGTGTGAACGCACGGGTAACCAGGACAAAATTCGTGTGAACACACGGATAACACACCAATATCGTATGAAAATCCGTGTGAAAAATAAGGGTTATTATATTTTTTTTGGTACAATTAAAGAAAATATAAGTAAACATATTTAAAATAATGTATGAATCCAAACACGATTAAAATTTGTTGTTTTCTAATTTAAAATAATGTATAAATTATTTTTAATTTAATATACAATAATTTTTAAGATAATATAAGAATAATTGAAATATATATTATTGATGTCTTTCTTTTAAAAATTAGAAAATTGATACACTTTTATTTTTATTTTAAAAATATGTCTTTTATTTAAATATTTATCTTTGATTAACTTATATATTTATCTTTATATTTATTTGATTACTTTTTTTTCTTTCTATTTTTACAATTAAATTTAAATATTTTCTATTTTCTTTCATTTATATATTTAATTGAATTTTGAAACTTTTTTTTCTATTTTTTACGATTTTTTTTATAAATTATGTGTTTAATAGTTTTTCTTAACAATAGAAAATTTTAAAAATTTATACAATTATCTTGCTGTCTATTTTTTTTTATGATATGATTAACATTTTGATGAATTATGATGCATTTAGAATTGGATTCAAACACTTGTCTTTTGTTGAAATATATATATATATATATATATATATATATATATATATATATATATATATATATATATATATATATATATATATATATATTTGAACTACTTGAATATTTTTTTTTTGCGCAATATTCCTTTTGTACAATTTAAACGTCCTATTGCTTTTTTTCATTGGAATATATTCAATTACTACATATTAATCTTAGAATATCTCTGCTTATTTTTTCAAAAAAATTTTTTACTTCATTATATTATTCTCTTTTAATACTCATTGCACGTCCCAATAAGTACCCGTGCGAATGCACGAGTATTCTCGACTTTATAATTTCATTGTTTAATGACATTTTTATTTATATTTATTTATGTGTTACATTAGATTTATTTATTATAATAAGACTAATCAATTTATTATCTCAGTTATATATTTTTAAATTATAAAATAGTTGTCTGTACAGAAAAATATAAAACAAATAAATTATATTTTTTTCATTATAACACTTTATTTATCATCCAAATATATTTAAATATTGAAATTAAACTATTTCTGAAAAATAATTATAATACTATAATTATAATATTTGTATTTACTTACGGTCAAATATAATATTTTTATTTTTTCATTTAAATATATTCAGTTATTACATATTAATTGAATATATATCTGTTTATTTTTTCAAAATTTATTTTTACTCCATTATGGGCAAATATACATTGTGTATTCAAATATTTTTAAACGGGTAAAAATATATTGTTGATTAATTTATTTATTTTAAATATCGTTATCACTTATTTTTGCCATAGGAATATACTCAAATGACGTTACTTTTATATATTTTTATATAAAATTTTATCTAATATAATATTTGTATTTAATTACGGACAAATATATATTGTGAATTCAATTATTTTTAAACGGTGAAAAATATATTGTTGATTAATTTTTTTTAATGTTGGTATCACTTTTTTTCATTGGAAGATTCCCAAATGACATTACTTTTATATACTTTTATATAAAATTTCATGTAATATAATATTTGTATTTACTTACGGCAAATATACATTGTGGTGGATTCATATATTTTATACGGGAAAAAATATATTGTTGATTAATTTATTTATTTTGAATGTTGCTATCACTTTTATTATTTTATTGAAATATATTCAGTTACTATATATTAATCTTACAATTTGTCTGTTTATTTTCTCAAAAATTTATTTTTACTTTATTACGGGCAAATATACGTTGTGGATTCAAATTTTTTTAAACGGGTAAAAATATATTGTTGATTAAGTTATTTATTTTAAATATCGTTATCAATTATTTTTTTCATTGAAAGATATCCAACTGACATTACATTTATATACTTGTATACAAAATTTTATGTAATATAATATTTATATTTACTTACGGACAAATATATATTGTGAATTCAAATATTTTTAAATTGGGAAAAATATATTATTGATTAATTTATTTATTTTGAATGTTATTTTTATTTTTTCATTGAATCATATTCCGTTATTACATATTCATCTTACAATATCTCTATTTATTTTTTCAAATTTCTTTTTACTTCATTATATTTTTCTCTTTTAATAATCTTTTATTTCTATTTAAACCATTTTGCATAACTTTTAGTTCATAAGCCTGGGGAAAAATCTATTATTTTCCATAGTTCTTCTTTTATAAAGTGGAAGAAGGATCTATTGTGGTAAAGAAATAAAAAAAAACTTTAGCTTCAGTTTGCATAAGTATGTTATTCTTAAGAGGGATGGTTCACTTTTACTTAGGAGGATCAAGAGTCTTTTGGAAGTAATAACTTAAGTTTGAACACTTTTGCTTGTGCTGGAAAAGAGACAGGGAGGATACGAATTGGAATAAGAAGATAGTTTTGTATATTATTGAAGTCCCACGTTTTTTATCTGTCTATAAAGGTCAAGTATGCATAGCCCAATGCTATTTTAGGTACTTGAGTAATGATGTTAGGAATGAGCTATACATGCAAGATCAAAAAGTTGGATTTTAATTTTAAAATTGGAGACAAGATTTTTTTTCTTTTTCATTTAAATCAATAAGTTTTTAGTGTTTATTTTCTTAGTGAGTATTTGTATTTTCGTTGTAATACTTTATTCTTAAGCTCTTTTTTATTTTAGAATGATATAATATTTGGTCTGTAATTGTGATTTGAATCACACCACATTTAATTGTTTTATTGCCAACATTTAGGAGAGTGTTTGAGTGAAAGCGAGGGGTCTCAAATTCTAAAAGAGAATAGGTTGAAATTCACTAGTAGTATCAGGAAAAGGGCACTAAAATAGAGGAAAATGGCACTAAAATAGAAGAGATTATATGAGATTGTTGTGTACTATTGATTACTGATTTAGTAAATTTCCTTTCATTGGGTTAATACTCTCCAAACATTTTTTTTAGTAAGCAAAATATGTATTAAAAGACGAGTACAAAGGGTACTCTACCTGATTACAAAAAAAAAAGTCCGAGAGAGAAACTCGCAAAGACGAAAACGAGATTACAAACCAAATTACGTTAACGACAAGAAAAATATAGGATCCTTATCGAAATCATATAAACTACAATTGGGGTGAGTAATATCTCTCATTCACGACCACTTCTAAAGACTTAATTTAACCTTTCAGACAATGTTGAGTTTGCAAAAATAATGTCGTTTCTAACTAACCAAAGGTTCTAACAAACCGCCAACCAAATAATACCTTCTTTATCTCTGGAAATATTCACCGATTTACACAAAGAGAATCAATCCAAAAAACAAGCCTTAAGATCCAAAGTTATTCTCTCCGGAAAAACAATCCAATCGGATATGTCCTTCCACACAAGCCCAACAATTGAACATTTTAACAAAATATGAGCTAAAGATTATACTCCCGAAGAACAAAACAAACAAGAAGTGTTGTCCCGATCAAGGGAAATTCCTCTGCTTAGGAAAGAAACCTTAGTAGGTAATATATCTAGAAAACAATGTCAGTCGAACGCTTTAATCTTGAACAGAACCACCACTTCCTAAACCAATTCCAAAGTCGAATCGTCAGGCCCAAACGAAGTGTGGTACACGAGCGCTAATGAGTAGAAGGAAGAAACTGAGGACATGTCGGTAGGATCTCTATAACGCCTCAATTTCGTGGTTTAATTGTGTAGCTTGTTGTTGTCGATTATTTGGTGTTGGTTGTTGTTATGTTGATGATGAGATTATTTGATATTATTTTAGTGAATAGTAATATTAAGGATAATTACTTTAGATTATTCAAATTATTATTATTTAATTAAAATAAAAGAATTAGATGTCTTGGGGATATGTTGGTCAATTGTGGAGACTAAATTGAGGGCTAAGTTGAAAAATAGTATTTGGGGTCCTAAGGGTAAAATTGACAAAAGGAAGTTGAGGGTTTTGGGATACGATCGGTTTTCACGATCGTGTATGAAGGAGAAGAGAGAAACTCCGAGGAACAAGGAGAAGACGCTAGGGCTTGAAGAATCTCCAGCGAAATTTGAAGTGAAACTGTAAGAAGCGACATTTTAAGGTATGAGGAGTATCGTTTTTCAATGTTTTTGATGTAGAGTTCAGGTAATGAGGATAGTTGAGGTTTTAGGGGAAAACCTAGGATTAGATGAGTAGAATTGAGGGATTATTGATGAATTGATGTATGTTGTGGATTGTAAATGATGTATGTGTGTTAGTTATAGGTTTTATACTTAAACTTTGTGATTAAAAATGATGACTTTGTTGAGGAGAACTCCCTGTCTACCTGAATTTTCCAAACCTCTATGTGGAAGGAAATCGTTCAGCTAACTGCCAGGAATTTCTGGATTCTTGTAAGAAGTGATTCATTAGGGGATGACGACTATTGTTAGGGATAATCCTTATTGCTATGCTGGGGAAGAGAAGGATTTGGTTTGAGATCTGCTGGGAAATAAGATCAAGGAAACTTGCTGAAGAAGGGTTTGGCGACTTTATTGGGGATAACTTCCATGCGCCTGTTGGGGATAACGAAACTGAAACACACCTTGCTGAGGAGGAGATACTTCTTGTTGTTTTGCGTTAGGGATCACTTGCTCTTGCCTAGGCTTTACCTTAAGAGGATTTTACAAAAGACTTGGCGTCTTTAAACTCTTCAGGAGTATAATTTCCCCGGTATTCTGAACTTCCGATTATTTGTCTTCGGGAAAGAATGAATCCTCGTGCGATTGGGGTGGCTTGTCCCAGTATGAGTCTTTGACTAATTTCTCTAGGAGAGATATGAATCTCGAGGTGATTGCCCCAGATTGGTTGGCTCTTACCATGACTGGTTGGGAAAGTCCTTATTCAATGGAGCTTTCTCGGAAAAGTACACCTCGACGTGACTGTCTTTCAGAAGTTTTATACTTCTCAACTTGGCAAGCTTAAGCTTCTGGACTGAATTTCCACATGTGAGCTTTTTATGATGTCAAACAAATATATGCAGGCAGAAAATGTTTATTCTGAGAATGGAAATTCTAATGCAACACACATGTTAATCTTGAAGTTTTGAAAAGGGGTCGCAAATCTTTGTGAGCAAATCACTGGTTGAGATACAACATTATTTTTTACTGAAAGAATGCATGCACATGCAATACCAACAAGGTCTTTTAGCACAACTCATAGGAGTCAGGAACGCGGTCTCGTGATAGTATGCTCTCAAAATAACCCTGCTTCAGTTAGGACTTTTGAGGGTTGTATCGTGGCCTGGTTCACGGTTTGTAGAAACAAAGGATATAGGCTCGAAATTATTTGTGCCCACCCCTCTTCGTGATGTTCTTCATTCCTATGTTCAGCTAATTTTCGCAAGCGCTCACCTTTCATAAGGGTTTTGTGATAGTTGAGGAACCATTGTTACTAACAGTTTAAGCACCAATCAGGTTATTGTTTGGAGTCAGACACCCCTTTGTCTTTCGTGTCTGTGCCACACGACTTTGTTCTTACTTAAAGATCTTTCTTGTGTAATCCTCTTTGCATTTTTCGCTTTTGCGTTCTTTTGTTTATCCCTAACTTTTGCATGGACTGATTCTTGTGAATCTTTGATTCTGGAGTCCAGCGAGATGCCCTAACTTTTGCCTAAGTCTCTTGTTTTCAAGTTTCGACTTAGCGGGCTTTTTCATTTCTTTTTTTTTTGAACAAATCGTGTGACACTGTTTGTCTTGATTGCTTTGCGCGGGTTATGACTGCCTCCTTCTTTGGTCGATGAAGGATAACCATTGTGGTTTTCAATCTTTGGACCTCTTGATTTGGATAACCATTGTGGTTTCTGGTCTTTGGACCTCTTGATTAGCATACAGGAATGTGATGGATCCCCAAATACACTCATGTACGAAGGTTTGAATGCTTGGTCCAACTAGATGACACTAACCATACCCCTAGGTTACATATGAGGGTTTTTCGTGCGAAAAGAAACTCCTACTTCAAGGCTCAAAGGGGTAAGCGAGGGTCTATCTCCCTTATATCTCCGGTGTTTAGGGATTTGAAACAAAGCCTGTTGTAACACGGTGGGAGAACTGACTTTTAGTCATGTTGCGGATAGCAAGAGTCGCCACCGACTTTTATTTTATCCAAGTGGAAAGGACATAAAAGAACAGGAAAAACCTATTTTAAAAAGAGTTGGGTTCGGGGGTTAGGTTATATAAAGGGAAGGTGTTAGCATCCTTTATATCCATGGTTATCCATGGGCTCTTAGTTACTTAGCTCACTTAAATTGTTTTTTAAGAGTGTAGTGTGTGATTAGAAATTTTTCTAAGTACTTTGTAATGATCCTCGTATGGATGTATACAAAGCCTTGCTTTGAAAAACGTTTAAGAAAGTGAGGTGTAAAAAGTAATTTTAAGATGTGAGCAAGTAATTAAGAGGTACCTGAAGGAAAATTGCGATCTAAACGCAGCGGAAAACAAAAATTTCCTTTAGTGATCCTTACGAATGAGCATGGTCAGTGATAGAATCGTTACCTCTTTGTGGCGATTCAGATCTTTGATGCAGCGATCACAAGCGTTGATGAAGTGCAACGCCTCTACTCAGTCCACACGAACAGCTTCCGGTCACAGTGCTAGCTGCTTACGAACGGAATTATTTGAGTGAGAAAAGAGAATCAAAAACGAAATTGCATCAAGTGAAAGCTTCATCACAAGGGTTCCTT
The DNA here is from genome assembly GCA_963966055.1 of Lathyrus aphaca. NCBI lineage: Eukaryota > Viridiplantae > Streptophyta > Magnoliopsida > Fabales > Fabaceae > Lathyrus > Lathyrus aphaca. The sequence continues at coordinate 75,910,469 of OZ014519.1, forward strand.
TTATAGACTCTCTTGTGGGCTGCGGGCTAAAAGCCCAATTCACATGATCCATAATAATATTATATATTATTATAATAACTATTATTATAATAAATATATTTATTTTATTATTATTTTATAACCATTATAAAATAACAATAATTATTATTATATTATCCGAATTTCTATTTTCACTTAAGTGCACCGTACCTTACGGTGTTCCTTTGATTTCTCTATCTCTCATCAAACTGTCCTTATGTGTGTGACCCTGTAGGATTTCGTAACGTTGGTAATTATATTAAATTATATATTTAACATAATAAACAGTGAGCGGTATCTAGCAACACATCACTGCTACCCAAGTCACGAAAATGTCATGTGATCTGACAAAACCTTTTCGTGATAATATATGTTTGTACAATTACCCTTTTGCCCCTATGTCTATATTGAACACAAGGCATACACTGTGTCATCCTTGTCCAGTTCAATATTGGGCCCTTAGACATTTCTCCTGTTATGCAGGATTGGCAAATTCCATCTAGGACACTCATGTCCCTCAGCATGCTTCGTGGAGTGCCCATCAACTGTCTTTATGATCATCCAGTTACGGATAATGTTTGATCATCAATAAAGCACCCGACTCTACATCTAGGGTCCATAGTGGTTTCAGGTCGAAGGGTGGTAATACACCATTATCACCATGAGAATAACTTATGACACTTTGCATAACATACTATGTAGTATTCTCATAGCGGGTCAATCCGGTATAAATATTACTCCTAATATTTATACCTATGTCAAGACTTGATAACTCTTTATCCATGATCCATGAGATGTGATCATCAGTCTATCTTCATAATAGTCTCAATGCTTTAATGTTATCCCACTTTGCAATAAAGCTTGACTACGGATATTTTAAGAATAATGTCTTTATGTTTAATGGGATCTCATGATTAAGTCACACTTAACATTTCATTAAACAGACTAACTATTCTAGGGACTTTATTATTCTGAAAGACAAACATAATAAAGAAATGCCTTTTATTATTAAACGAATAATCCGATACAAGTACCAAAAAGTATTGGCCTCTAGGGCTTACACCAACAATCTCCCACTAGCACTAGAGCCAATTAGGCATACCCTTAATACCCATAGATCTAGTATGACCATCATGCTTCTGTTGCGCAAGAGGCTTTGTTAATGGGTCAGCGATATTGTCAAGTGTAGGTACTCTGCATATCTTCACATCTCCCCGATCGATTATCTCTCGAATGAGGTGATAACGCCTAAGTATGTGTTTGGATCGTTGGTGAGATCTAGGCTCCTTAGCTTGTGCGATAGCACCATTGTTATCACAATATAAACCAATGGGATCCACAATGCTAGGGACTATGCCAAGTTCACTAATGAACTTCTTGATCCAAACATCTTCCTTTGCTGCATTTGAGGCAGCAATATACTCGGCCTCAGTTGTAGAATCAGCAACTGTTTCTTGCTTTGAACTTTTCCAGCTCACAGCGCCACCATTGAGACAGAACACATAACCAGATTGTGATCTAAAATCATCCTTATCTGTCTGGAAGCTAGCATCAGTGTAACCAATTACATCAAGCTCTTCCCGACCTCCATATATCAAGAATGAATCCTTAGTCCTTCTCAAGTACTTAAGGATATTCTTGACAGCTACCCAGTGAGCATCACCGGGATCAGATTGGTACCTACTCGTTGCACTTAATGCATACGAGACATCTGGTCGAGTACATAACATGGCATACATGATAGATCCTATTGCAGATGCATATGGAATCTTATTCATGCGATCCCTTTCTTCCTTAGTTGAAGGGGATTGTGTTTTTGATAAACACAGACCATGTTGCATAGGTATGAATCCTTTCTTGGAAGCATGCATATTAAAGCGTCTCAACACTTTATCTATGTATGTACTCTGACTTAGGCCAAGCAGTTTTTGTGATCTATCTCTATAGATCCTAATTCCTAATATATAGGCTGCTTCACCTAGGTCTTTCATAGAAAAACAATTCCCTAACCACGTCTTCACTTGTTGCAAGGTAGGGACATCGTTTCCAATGAGTAATATGTCATCTACATATAATACCAGAAACACGATCATGCTCCCACTAACCTTCTTGTAGACACAAGATTCATCTTCATTTTTGATGAATCCATATTGTTTTACTGTTTCATCAAAATGAAGATTCCAGCTTCTGGAAGCTTGCTTCAATCCATAGATTGATCGCTGTAACTTGCATATCTTTTGGGCATCTTGTGGTATGTCAAATCCTTCAGGTTGTGTCATGTACACGTCCTCAAGAAGATTCCCATTAAGGAAAGCAGTTTTGACATCCATCTGCCATATTTCATAATCATGATATGCAGCGATGGCAAGTAAAATCCGAACAGATTTAAGCATTGCAACTGGTGAAAAGGTTTCATCATAGTCAACCCCATGAATTTGTTTATAGCCTTTTGCAACCAGTCTTGCTTTATAGGTATGTACCTTACCATCCATGTCAGTCTTCTTCTTGAAGACCCACTTGCATCCTATAGGGTTAACTCCTATAGGAGGTTCTACCAAGGTCCAAACCTGGTTTGTGTACATGGAATCCATTTCAGATTTCATGGCTTCTAGCCACTTCTCAGACTCAGGACCAGTTATGGCCTCTTTGTAGGTCACAGGCTCATCTTGATCCATGAGTAATACATCACCCTGATCACTTATGAGATATCCATATCTCTCAGGTTGGTGACGTATCCTGCTTGACCTACGCTGGTCTTGTTCTACTTGAGCAGGTTGTTCTTCCACAACTACTTGTGTTTCCTGCTCTAGTTCCTCCATAGGTGTTTCAATGTTTTGTGATTCTTGAATTTCTTCAAGCTCTATTTTCCTCCCACTGTTTCCTTTGGAAATAAAATCCCTTTCCAGAAAGACTCCAGTTCGAGCGACAAACACTTTGCCCTCAGAAGGATTGTAGAAGTAATATCCTCTTGTTTCTTTAGGATACCCCACAAATAAGCATTTGTCAGATTTGGGCTCAAGCTTGGTTGAAATTTGTCGTTTGACGTAAACTTCGCAACCCCAAATCTTCATGTAAGACATATGTGGTTTCTTACCACTCCATATCTCATATGGTGTCTTATCAACCTTTTTGGATGGAACACGGTTAAGTGTGTAAGCTGCTGTTAATAATGCATGTCCCCAAAAGGAGTTTGGAAGATCGGCGTGACTCATCATGGATCGGACCATGTCTAACAAGGTTCGATTTCTTCTCTCAGATACACCATTCCATTGTGGTGTTCCAGGAGGAGTAAGTTGGGATAGAATCCCATACTCTTTTAGATGGTCATCAAATTCTAGGCTTAAATATTCACCGCCTCGATCTGATCGAAGAACTTTAATATTCTTACCTAGTTGGTTTTGTACTTCATTCTTGAATTCCTTGAACTTTTCAAAGGACTCAGATTTGTGTTTCATTAAATACACATATCCGTATCTACTGAAGTCATCAGTAAAAGTGATGAAGTACTGAAAACCTCCTCTGGCTGGTATGTTCAGTGGTCCACATGCATCAGTATGTATGAGTGCCAAAAGATCATTAGCCCTTTCACCTTTTCCTGTGAATGGGGACTTTGTCATCTTTCCAATTAAACAAGAACTGCATGTCTCATATGATTCATAATCAAAAGAGTCCAAGAGTCCATCTTTATGGAGTTTGGAAATGCGTTTCTCATTTATGTGGCCTAATCGACAGTGCCAAAGGTAAGTTGGATTCAACTCATTAGGTTTCAACCTTTTAGTATTAATGTTATAAATTGGCATTTCAAGATCAAGGACATATAGTCCATTATTCATTTTTGCAGTAGCATAGAATATATCATTCAAATAAATGGAGCAACAATTGTTCTTTATTATGAATGAAAAACCAAACTTGTCCAAACAAGAAACGGAAATAATATTCCTGCTAATTGCAGGTACATAATAACAGTTCTCTAACTGAATTATTAAACCACTAGGTAAAGTTAAAACATAAGTTCCTACAGCTAAAGCAGCAACCTTTGCCCCATTTCCAACTCGTAGGTCAACTTCACCTTTTGCCAAATCTCTACTCCTTTTTAGCCCCTGCACATTAGTACAAATGTGAGAACCGCATCCAGTATCTAATACCCATGATGCAGAAGTAGATAAATTAATTTCAATAACAAAAATACCTGAATTTGAAGTCTCTACTCCATTATTCTTATCTTCCAGGTACTTTGGGCAATTTCTCTTCCAATGTCCGGTCTTACCGCAATGGAAGCAAGTGCCCTCCTTTGTTATTCCTCCACTAGGCTTCAAAACAGGAGGAGTGGGTTTGGGTTTGGCAACTTCCTTGCCTTTCCCTCTACCACCCTGTTTGATGGGCCTCTTGTTCTGTTTCTTTCCATTACTGACCATCAGAATGGATTTCCCTTTTGTCTTCATATTCTGCTCAGCAGTTCTCAACATGCCTAGCAGTTCTGGAAGACTTTTGTCCAAGTCATTCATATTGAAATTCAGGACAAACTGACTGAAGCTCTCTGGCAACGATTGCAAGATCAGATCAATCGCAAGTTCTTTTCCAAGGGGAAACCCTAATCTGTCAAGGTTCTCCACATACCCAATCATCTTGAGTACATGGGGACTTACAGGGGCTCCCTCAGCTAACTTGCTGTTAAAAAGGGACTTTGAAACCTGAAACCTCTCATTTCTTGCTTGCTCTTGATAAAGCATTTTCAGATGTCCGATCATATCGAACGCAGACATGTTCTCGTGTTGCTTTTGCAACTCAGAGTTCATGGTAGCAAGCATGAGGCAAGCGGTTTCATTGGCATCATCGAAATGCTTCTTATAAGCATCTCTTTCTGCCTTTGGTGCCGAACTAGGAGGTTCCTCCTCAGGAACTGGTGTCTCCAAGACATACAGCTTCTTATCGTGCTTGAGGACAATCCTCAGATTACGGTGCCAATCCAGGAAATTTGTCCCAGACAATTTTTCCTTATCTAGGATGGATCGCAAAATATTGTTCGATGTGTTTGTTGTCATGGTAATCTACAAGAGAAATATGAAAATATAAGTATCATTAAAAACAACATATTTAATTAGGCCTTTAATCAAATATGCTCCCACTATTTTATTCAAAACAAATGACCCTCATCATTTGATTCGGAAAATCCCGTTGGAAGACTTTCTAGTGGGTCGAGATCCATGTTTCACTTTGTTTTAAGTCAGCGTTAGGCTGATTACACAAAACTAAGTTATTTAGGTAGGAACTCCTTCCAATTGTATCTCATACAACTCTCGGATATTTTCAATTGGGTGAATAACTCCTTATTCTGATCCATCACATGAATCATTCCCAATTCTTGCTTCTAAACATGTATAATCTTATTATAATTTGTTTAGTTAAGTTTGACCCATTGTTTTAGCAATTGGATATTACAATTATCCCATCACACCTTACTAATATAGAACATGCACCTCGCGTAGGCGAAACCTACAATGCTCGATACTAGTCTTGATGAGTGCTAAAAAATTGGAAAGCATAAACTTAATATTTAATTTTGAGGGAATTTGTTATTAGTTTGATCTCACCGGCTTAACATGCAAAACGTCTCTCACATGCATCAACATACAATTACATGCATCAACATACATATAAAAGGATACAATTATGGCCCCTAACGCAATTGTTCTCTCAAGCCAATGAGAGAACCTAAGCTAACCTAATAACGATCTAAGCTTCTCCAAGCATGATCTCCAAGGTTATCCTCCTTTAATATTGAATACTTCTTTTTTCTTCATAACATAATTTTACATTACATATAAGAAAACTCGTTTTACATACGAGGGAGTGAGATGAGAAAAGAAGTTACATAAAGAGATTGAGAGAGAGGCACGACACGCAGGCCGTATTTAAAAATCCCAAAACAATAATAAAGGATAAACTAAGGCCATAACTGATCACCACAAATAAATAATAATAAACACACTTTTATTATTAGTTTAAAATTCCGATAATTAAATAAACTAAATTAAATTTCGGCTGATTGATCACACTTTGCAGACTTAGCCGGGGGTTCCTGCACAACTTTTGTGCATTTACACGTCGTTTCCTGCACAACTTTATGAACACTTCATTGTATTTCAAGTCGTTTCCTGCACAACTTTTGTGCATTTACAACCCCAACCGGAAAAGTCTGCGGCAATACAACACTTGTACTGCCATTAATCCTAATGCAACAATTTCATGCCGTCAAACATAACTCGATTGATAACTCAATATGATAGATCAACATGTCATTGCTTCACCATACTAACGTCGGATTCCGAAGCGAATGAAAATGATGATCTTTCAAAAGAATTACAATCCTTATGTGATTGAATGGATGAAATCAAAACAGTATATCCCATATACCATCTTTCCATCAGAATTTCTTATATCTTATATAAAAGTGATCGATCTAATTGTGTAACCTATGGATGATCAATGTATCGCACAACTTCACCATACTAATGTCGGTTTCTGAAGCATAATCAACATCAATCATCCAAATCGTACACAACAGATGCCAAATTTAATTAATCGTTTATTGTTAAATTCATTCTGTGTTTTAATCGAATCAAATACAGAAAAGACGGAAATTTAACAGCTATCAGATCCATGGTTTCGTAAGTGGCTCTGATACCACTTACGGAAAATTGCGATCTAAACGCAGCGGAAAACAAAAATTTCCTTTAGTGATCCTTACGAATGAGCATGGTCAGTGATAGAATCGTTACCTCTTTGTGGCGATTCAGATCTTTGATGCAGCGATCACAAGCGTTGATGAAGAGCAACGCCTCTACTCAGTCCACACGAACAGCTTCCGGTCACAGTGCTAGCTGCTTACGAACGGAATTATTTGAGTGAGAAAAGAGAATCAAAAACGAAATTGCATCAAGTGAAAGCTTCATCACAAGGGTTCCTTTTATAGACTCTCTTGTGGGCTGCGGGCTAAAAGCCCAATTCACATGATCCATAATAATATTATATATTATTATAATAACTATTATTATAATAAATATATTTATTTTATTATTATTTTATAACCATTATAAAATAACAATAATTATTATTATATTATCCGAATTTCTATTTTCACTTAAGTGCACCGTACCTTACGGTGTTCCTTTGATTTCTCTATCTCTCATCAAACTGTCCTTATGTGTGTGACCCTGTAGGATTTCGTAACGTTGGTAATTATATTAAATTATATATTTAACATAATAAACAGTGAGCGGTATCTAGCAACACATCACTGCTACCCAAGTCACGAAAATGTCATGTGATCTGACAAAACCTTTTCGTGATAATATATGTTTGTACAATTACCCTTTTGCCCCTATGTCTATATTGAACACAAGGCATACACTGTGTCATCCTTGTCCAGTTCAATATTGGGCCCTTAGACATTTCTCCTGTTATGCAGGATTGGCAAATTCCATCTAGGACACTCATGTCCCTCAGCATGCTTCGTGGAGTGCCCATCAACTGTCTTTATGATCATCCAGTTACGGATAATGTTTGATCAGCAATAAAGCACCCGACTCTACATCTAGGGTCCATAGTGGTTTCAGGTCGAAGGGTGGTAATACACCATTATCACCATGAGAATAACTTATGACACTTTGCATAACATACTATGTAGTATTCTCATAGCGGGTCAATCCGGTATAAATATTACTCCTAATATTTATACCTATGTCAAGACTTGATAACTCTTTATCCATGATCCATGAGATGTGATCATCAGTCTATCTTCATAATAGTCTCAATGCTTTAATGTTATCCCACTTTGCAATAAAGCTTGACTACGGATATTTTAAGAATAATGTCTTTATGTTTAATGGGATCTCATGATTAAGTCACACTTAACATTTCATTAAACAGACTAACTATTCTAGGGACTTTATTATTCTGAAAGACAAACATAATAAAGAAATGCCTTTTATTATTAAACGAATAATCCGATACAAGTACCAAAAAGTATTGGCCTCTAGGGCTTACACCAACAGTACCTACCCTAGACTAGTCTTTCATATTCTTGTATGTTCTTTCAAGGGTAAGATTGTCCCTATTATTAAGGAATAGGTAGTCATTACCTTGGATTTTATTTAGGGATAAGCGTAGGGTCATCGTACGGTCAACGAAGGCAACTAGAGGGTGTCTTTAGCAACCTGGGAGGGACTATCATCTTTTACCGAAGGGACAAGATCATTATCGTAGGCAACATCGTAGGGACTTGATCTTTTATATCTGGGAGGGACTAGATGATTTATTTATGGAGGGACTTTGCTTAAGACACCCCATTTTCGAGGAACTTGACCGTATTTAAAGGCAACCAAGAGGAATACCCTAGGAAGTGCAGATGGCGATGAAAGATCGACTTATGTGTGTGATTTATTTTTAAATATTTATCTTTTTAAAGTTATTATCTAAGCCTTTTTAATTCAATCATGTTTTGCACTCCCTATTTACTAACCACGCAATTATAAAAAAAAAGGCGGAAAATTAAAGGCAAAAATAAAAAATTCTTAAACTATTACAATGCTTCGGGGCAGTTACATAATTATGAGGCGAAAAATAAAAATATGAAAATTTACAGGTGAGAAACAGTTACATAGTTATAATGGCGAAGGGAAAATTTCAGAGCAACAATAACAAGGCAGATTATGAATAACATAAAAAAGAGGAAAAGGTTTAAGGTTTGAAAAAAATATTTTAGGGTTTGAAAAAAAAGAAAAAAAATTAGGTTTAATAAGTAATTAGGGTTATATAAAAATAAATAAATTAGGGTTTAAAAGAAAATTTTAATTTATAAAAGAAAACCTAGTTACTAATTATTAATAATTAATGAAAATAAATTAATAATTATATAAAAAAAAGTTTCATTTTAATTCATAAAATATAATAAAATTAAAAGAGATAAATTATTAAAAAAAAGTTTATATAAAGAAATATAAGTTTAAAAAAAAGATTTTCTTTTATCTTTTAAAAATTAGTTTAATAATAATAATAAGGAAATTCAAAGAAAATACATAATTTGATGAAAAAAAGGAAAAATAAAGTTAGAGATACCCAAAATGTTGGGGGTTGGTGTTGAATCCCTGACCTTGTCTTTGCCAACAAAAATCTTCCGTAGGCCAATCAGCGCACGCCACGCACGATCTTCTTCCTCCCACCTGCATATTTTTGGTATATACTATTGGAAGAATAAAAAAAGAAATAAACAGGATCAAATAAAATCGCTGCAGATTTTAAAATAATGAAAAATAAGAAAAACGATTAAAATAAAATCTAAAAAATATTAAAACGATGCTAAAAATCTAATAAAATCAAATAAAAAACGCACAATTTTTTTAAAGATTTTTTTGAGAATATGAAAATAGAAATTAAATCAAATAAAATAGAAAAAAGAGGAATTTGCGATATTTAGGGTCAAAATCTTTTAGAATTCTATTCTAAAAGAGTATTGTTCTTAGATTTTTTCTGAACTTCTGGAAAAAATTCGGAGTAAATCGAAACAGTAGTACTTACCTGACTTACCTGTCAGCCTGGAATTCTTATCACTACTGCAGCCTTCGAAGTATCGACGAAAACAGATTACAACAGATTAACCAATAGTTCAGTTCTCCATGGTGCCATATGATTCCTGCATCGAAACTTAAATCCAACTATCCAGAAACCATCTACACAATCAAACAAACATATTATGTAATCAAAATCAATTAATCATGCATAAATCATTGAAATCGAAAAAAAATCAAAGAAAAGCAAGAATATGAATTTGGTTTGTATGATTTGGCATGAATTTGATGATGGGGATGATTGGAATAGGTTCAGAAAACCTCAAGGATTCATTTGCAGCCTTTAATCAACTTGTAAAAGTGGTGGATTGTGGAAACCGAATTTTGAATTGTAAGAAATTTTAAAGTATGAATATGATCCTCTTACTCTCCATCCCTCCAAAAAAAAATTATTCTCTTTATGTCTTTGTTGTGTATATATAATAGAGTGAATTTATGTTAGAAATTGGGCCTTTTGGCAATGGGTTGAGGTTACTTGATTGTGAAGAAAGCTATGGTCAAAAATATCAAAAAAAATCAAATGATATGTTTCCAAATTGGTTGTGCACGAAATTGGAGAGTATCAAACAACTTAAATGATGTTTAAGAGCTTCTAGATGAAGAATCAAATCAAATATTTGTATTTTCATATTTTATTTTGATTTAAAATGAATTTTACCGAATAAAATCCAAATAAATAATAAATAAATTATAAAAATCAGAAAATATTTGAATTGGGTCATGCTTGATGTTATCGTGAAGATTGGGTTGCAAAATGATAGGCCCATTTGGAAAAAAAATTAGATTTAAGCCCTTATTTTCTTCATACACCCCTTGAAAATCTCCCAACTTTGACAAGGCATAAATCCCTCAATTTTAAGGATATGAAGGTGTTCTTGGACATTTTGGAAAGCTTAAATAGTCCTCTAACAAACCTCTTTGGTCTCATGTCCATATCTTTTACTATTTTCAAATTATGCTCTTTGGAAGATGTTGACCTTTTGTTGACTTTTGAAATGACCTGTAATGTTTTAGCTCATACCTTCCAAATGAAGCATTTTTAGGCTTGGCTTGTGAGACAGAAAGTTGTAGAGAATTCAATTTCATTCAAAATGAGCTTTGAATGGGAAATTTTTAATGAAGCATGTGAAAGTTATGGCTGGTCAAAGTTCAGTTGACTTTTCTTAAGAAAACCCTAATTTAGAAACTCCTGATTCTTGATGATCTGAAACTTCCTTGATGAATCATGATCAAACCTTGATCAAATTATGAATTTTACTTCATAACCTTGATGTTGGCAAAAATTATTGAAGTTTGACTTTGATTTGACCACAGTTGACCTCATATTGACTTTTTAACTACTTTGACTGATTTTTGCATATTTGATCATCTGACAGGGCAAGCTCTTTGGGAAGCTTTGAAACTTGAAATGGGGATTCTTGAATACATGTGGGATGTTATGAAGCTAATTTGAGGCCTTGAAACTCATTTTAACCTGAGGAAAATCAAAACCCTAGTTTTGGATACTTTGCTTAGGAGGAGGCATTATCTGGGGAAAATTCCACACTTCTTGACCAATTGGGAGTCTTGAGGACCTTATGATCATCTAGAAGTCTTGAGAGAAGTTGTCTTAATTGTGTGAGGGAAAATTTTGGGGTGCAACAGCTGCCTCTTATTCAATTTTCTGGAATCTGAGGAGTTAGATTGGCATGTACGCCATTCGTGACTTGAAGATTGAAGAGGATTGTCGTACCCCAAATTTTACCCCTAACTGCTCTCCTCATATTTTCATTTCACTTAAGAATATTCCAAGTTTGTTTTTTTTTCTGTCACTTTCAACTCATTTTTCAAGTTACTCATGAATTTATCTTTTTATTTATTTCTTTCCATTTCCGAGTTTCCATTTAATTTTTGTTTCTCACTTCTAACCTTTTAATGTATTTTTGTATTTTATCTTCAATTTCTAATTCTATTTCTATTTCTTTATTCTATTTTCAACTTCCCATTTCTAATATTTTATTTCAATTTCTATTACTAGTTTTTAGTCATCCTCTAGTTGTACATATATATATATATATATATATATATATATATATATATATATATATATATATATATATATATATATATATATATATATATATATATATATATATATATATATATATATATATATACCCGTTTTAAAGTTAATTTCTATTCATGTTTAAGTTCCCACTTCTAAAATTAATCTTTAATTTCTTAATTTTCTACCTCCATTTTTTTTATCATTTCATTTTCAAAGAAAAAAAACTGTTTCCATTTTTATCATAACTTCAATTTCAATTTAAGTTCATATTCGAAGCTCTAATTTTATTTCCCCATTTTTCAAATTTTCATCTTCAATTTTTTATTATCATCATTTGCATTTACAAATTTATTACAATAAATCTATCACAATTTTACACAAAAATGTTTTGTAAATATGTAAAACCCATTTTCTCTTTTCTATTTTCTATTCCAGCACCATTTGCTTAAGATTCTACCAAAGGAGGTTTGTGTAAATAACTTAAAATTCAATTTAGAGTTAATTTGGTGCAAGTTCAAGTCAATCATATAATTCAAGAACCAACACATTTCAAATACTAATTCATGTCAATAAATTTCTCAAAGTTTAAATGTTAAGATTTTCATCCCAAATTTTATTCCAAGCTTCTCAATTCAATTTCTAATACAAATTTTATTTTTTTTCTTTAACTCCAACCAATGTTCGATTTCTCTTCAAATTCAATCTCAACTTCGATTTTAAGTCCCAATTCCCATTTCAAAATTTCAAAGTTTCATTCTAAAACTCATGTCAATTCCAAATCCATCACAAACTTCCAAGTTCTAAGTTCAAAGTTTGCAAGTTAAAGTTTTCTTCAAAATTCTACTTTTGTTTATTTATTTACATTTGATCTAATTTGCTTACAACCATCATTTGGCTCCATCACTCTCATTGAGATTTAATCTATCACAAAAAACACACAAAAATCCTAAGCTATGCTTGTTGAATTCTGGATACGGTTCTAAGCAACACTCTGGGGCTTCGTGTCCAAATTCCCATATCTCTTCCATTCCTCGCCAAGCTCGATGCACATGAAATAAAGAGAAGATTAGTATTCATTTATATCTGCATCCAAGAATAAGCATTTTTAATCCAAAACAAGAATTCAAATATGCTCCATTCATGCATTTTATCAAGTATTTTTCATACCACACATCCAAGCATCATTCCAAACTCATACATAATCACACATACATATCATATTTCAATCAAACCAAATTCGTTCAAGCAAAACCAACACTAATACACATTGTCACCAAAATGTCACAAGGAGGTTTCAAAAAATAATGTTCACAAGTTATAACAGCAAGATTCAAGGTCAGAAAATCAAAATGGATAAGGGATCGTTTGTCCATTAACGCACCAAAATTTTCAAACAAAAAAAAACAAAGTTACAAGCCCAAAGCAGCAGTTCACAAAGACAGACCCCCTTTTGTCAGCAGGATCTGGTTCAGTAATGCAAAAAAAAGAAGAGATTTTTTAGGATAGTATAACAAAAGACCAAGGGACCACCACATGTACCCTAACAGTTTTGTTTTAGAGAAAAATATAAAAAATAAAAAAAACTTCAAACAACAGAAAATAACAGCAGGGCTTTGGTTTGTTTATGTGAAAAATTAGTGAAAAGAGAGAAAGGTTCAGACCTGCTATAGAAAGGCAGAGTTGTAAGAGGCTATTTCAGGTCACTCTATAATGAATCGGTGTCTCATCAGGTTAACAAGGAGCCTGCAACTCAGCTCCTACACCAGAATATGTTAAGCTCTTCCACCCCTAAGCAAGACCTGCATCTGAAAGTGACCAAACATTAGCATCAAAATAAAACTGGATATCACAAACTTCTCTAACAAGCTTTCAGGACATTTTCAATTTTTTCCAAACCCTAACATTTCCCTATAAAAGGAGACGTTTTAAGAAGAAGGGGGACGACCAGAAACATCAACAACAAGATCAGTAGCCACAACCTTAACAAAATAAGACAGAAAAATTGAACAAACACGATTTTTTTTGTGAAAGGAAACTTACTGTTTCAAATTTCCGACACCAAACCGCCTTCAACCATCACCGTCAAAATCGTTACCCTCACCATCGCACCACCAGCCATCACCCCATCCACCGAACCAGCATACTTTCTCCCACAATTTTCACCTCCGCCATTACCGTAACCGGACCCCAATCCATCTATCCACCGCAAAGTTGGGATCCACGAAAACTCAAGACAAACACCTACACCAAATGCAACTTGTCAAGGATAATCAAGAGTCGCGAGTTGAGAGACTAACAAGGAGGGAAGGAAAGGCCGAAGTGTACTCACCATAGCCACCGAGGATCCCAAATCGGTAGATTTCTGAATTTTTGCTTGCTCTGCTTTGATGTTTCTTTCATTATCTTATTTGTGATCGCTTTGAATCAATTTAGATTAGGATTAGACGGGTTTTATTTTGAGGGTTAGGGTTTTGTAGTGATTAATTTGAGAAGGAGATTAGGATTTGAAGATATGTTTGCGTCTTCCTTTTTTTCCAAATTTTTGCTCTGTGCGATATTTGAGTGTTGGGGGCTAGGGTCTTAGAAACACTATTTCTTTGCCTTTTTTGTGAAATAACCGGACCGGATCCGGGTCGACCCGTGATCCGGCCGGTCTCATCCTCCGTTGGGCCTGCTGGGCCGTTTTTACCCCCTTATTTCTTTTCTTCTTTCATAGTTTTTTTCATGTTTTATTCTTCTTCTTCAACTTTTCTTTTTTCTTCTAAATATCTCTTTTAAAACAAATTTAGAAAAATAGTTAAATTATGTTAAATTTTTTTTTATTTAATTAACTTTAGTAAATATTTATTTTAATTTTAGTTGGTTATTTATCTATTTATTTTTTCGGTATATTTGTTTATATTTGTAAGGTCTTTGCTTATATTTTCTTACACTTTATTTGGTTATAATAATAATGATTGACTTGTGTAAACATTGAATCTCATTCTCGATTTTTGATTGTATTTTGTTAATCAAGCCATGAATTTAGTGTTTCTAAATAATATTTAAATTGTTAAAAGAATAATTTAGTAAATATCTTGGTCCAACGCCCAGTTAGCAATTCATGCGTTTATATCTCACACACACGTAAGTCGGTCATTATGTGATCGCCATCTGCACGACTTATCGCACTTTAATTAAATTAACAGGGAACAGAGCTCCGGAGTCTAGCACTTCGCACGTTCTGAAACGAATCACAACTGGGCTAGCCCCACGCGTAATGTTTCGTTCACTCCTTCGTTATTAATTACATCAATTCTAAAACGTCTAAAAAACGATTATTCAACTTATTTAAAAAATTTAAATACGGAAATAGAGCTCCGGAGTCTGGCACTCCGCACGTTCGGGATTGGATCATTCCTGGGCTATCCCCACGCGACGTGGTTCAATCACCGTTCGTATATCAAAATATCTCAATCATTTTATTAATTCACGAAAGAATGGAACTCCGGAGTCTAGCATTCCGCACGTTCTAGAATGAATCTTTCCTGGGCTAGCCCCACGCGACGCACTTCATTCACTCTTTCATATCTTAAAACAACTTAAAACTTACCAACCAATTCGAATCACTTTCATAATTAATCAGCGAAAGATAAAACTCCGGAGTCTAGCACTCCGCACGTTTTGGAATGCAATCACTCCTGGGCTAGCCCCACGCGACGTGGTTCATTCGCCCTTTCGTTTAAAAACACCTTAACAAAAGTTAAATACTTTTCTCTAAAACGAACATTGTTAAATCATTCTATCTCGCAAACAAGCTAGCGCTTCAGCCTCCACCGCGAGTATAAACCTACGCTTAGCAGTAGAATGTGTTTTAAACAATCATTCATTTAAAACACGCAAACCGTAGTAGCACGAACTACGAAGCTCTGACTTTCCCATTGCACAAGGGAGTACGTAGGCACGAGGATTTTAATCCTTCGCGAGCGCCCTATTTAAAAAAATCAATCTTTTTCTCTCCGTCGCAATAATAACAAACTTTTAATCTTTTCTCCGACTTATTAATAATATAACTCTAATTTCCTTGGAACAAACATATTAACAGACATTAAGAAGACAAAGCTTAAGATCAAACATTTAATCGCATAATTAGCTAAGAGGTTCCCGTTGAATACAACGGACGTGATGGGTGTTAATACCTTCCCCTCGCGTAACTGACTCCCGAACTTAGAATTTGGTTTCATAAACCATTCCTTATCCGTATTAGGTTGTATCTATATCTCCCTTTTCTCTCGTAGAATAAATAGAATTAGGTGGCGACTCTGTTGTTTGTTTTAGGATCGTATTTTTTCGAGGTACGACAGTTGGCGACTCTACTGGGGATTAGCTTCATGCTAGAGAGAGTCGAGCCTAACTTAGCTTTATGTGTTTATCTGTTTGATTTTGTCTTTTGTCTTCTCTATGTTTGCTATTTATGTCTTGTTATTTGTTCTTTTATTCGCTTTCTTTTATTACTTATTATACTTGACTGTAGGATCTTGGGGTCACTTTGCAAGTAAAAATGAGTTATGGAAAAAGCAGAGGGAACACCTAAGTTTAGAATTGGATGTTATTAGTGTTAGTCTCCAAGGACTCGCTCCTTGCACGCCTAGCATGAAAGCTCCCCCAGATAGTTAGACTTTTCGTAGATCTTGTCACAACGCAGCTAGCCTGTCGCGTGACCTGATTCACGAAAGGGCTGTGATTTTGGGACCCCCTAGGACCTGTTTCAATTTTGGTAGTTGTGTAATGTTAGGCTCCGAGAGCTCGCCCCTTTATCAGCCTAGCATGAGGACTCCACTCAAGGTAGACCTTATCGTTATTATCGTCACAATGCAGCCAGCCTGCGGCGGGGAGTTAGTACGATAAACGTCCGTGACCTTGAGTTTCCTTAAACCATCACCATAGAAACTATCATGTGAGTGGGACTTATGGGTAGTAAAACGCAGAACCAATCTCTTACAGCCCACCTATTAGGAAGGTTCCGAATTTACCTGTGGCACCTTGCATCCTTACATCCTTGCATCTTTGCATTTCAGTATCATGTGCATCATTTTAGTAAATGCTTCAAGGAACAAAGAGATTTTTGTTGCAAACCTCATGTATTTTACCAGGAATGAACTTCAGTGTAGTAGTTCTTGGAAAATAATAAGAAAACTTTACCCATTTTGATGTTTTGCAATAACTTCTTAAGTCCCCTGAAGCGTTTGCATTTTTACTCATGAGTGCATCTCCGCATTTGCATTTGTCAAAAAACTCATTCTCGTCAACTCCTTTCCAGCTATCACACTGAGGATCTCACGCAAGTATTCCACCCGAGTCCAGACCAAGAAGAAGATGGCTGACAGGGACCCTGAAATGGACAAAGTTAATGAAGAGCTTTCTGACCTTCGTGGAAATATGGGTCAGATGATGGAAATGTTGCAAGTCATTCGAGCAAAATTAGATACCCAACAGACCGTGGTGTCTGAGATTGTCACTGCAACGACTGAGCCTACGCCATCAGTAACTACTCCTGTGACCTGGCCTCCTTTTGGGCTTCCTCATGGATTTGTACCTCCTCCTCAGGGTTTTGCTTCTCCAAGTTTTATTCCTCCTTCCCAAGGACTTGCTGCTCAGGGTTTCTTCCCTCCTTCCCAAGGTTTAGCTTCTCAAAGTTTCACACCTCCTTCTCAGGGTTTTGCATTTCCTTCCTAAGGTTTTGTACCTCCCCCTCAAGGATTTGTTGCTCAGTAGACTATTCCTGTGACTAATGAAGAGAACCACGCGATTACTAATTTTACACCAGACATTGTGCACACCCGTGCCCAACCATACTTTAACGACCCTCAGGTGTATGATGTGCCAGATATGTCTGAGAACGGAAATGAGAAACATGAGAAGATGCAGGAGAATTTTGATACCCTTGAGAAAAAGTTAAGGGCAATTGAAGGTGACCAGATCTTTGGGGCTGCTGCTAGAGAGATGTGTCTGGTGTCTGGGCTTGTAATTCCTCTAAAGTTCAAGATACCCACTTTTGACATGTACGAGGGCGCAACGTGTCCTAAGAACCACCTCTTAATGTATTATCGAAGAATGGCTGCGCAGGTGGACAATGATAAATTAATGATCCATTGCTTCCAAGATAGCCTGAAGGGAATTTCCTCTAAGTGGTATTTAACGCTAGATCAGTCAAAGATCTGAAGTTTTCAAGACCAGACAGATGCTTTCATCCAGCAATACAAGTACAATATGGACCTTGCTTCCGATAGGAGGCAGCTGTTGAGTATGTCCCAGAAAGATTCTGAATCTTTTAAAGAATATGCTCAAAGGTGGAGAGGGACCGCTTCTCAGGTAGATCCCCCGTTGTCTGAAAAGGAGTTAGCTGATTGGTTTGTTGACACGGTGCGACCAGAATTCTTTGAGAGAATGGTGGGAAGCGTAACTGCTAGCTTCTCTGACCTTGTAGTTATGGGAATCAAGGTTGAACTTGGACTGAAAAATGGAAAGATGAGTGGTGCATCTAGTAGTTCCAGCAATGGTAGTGGAAACAATGTCAAGAAATTTACCAGCAATTTCCACAAAAAGAAAGAGGGCGAGACGAATGCAATAATGACGAGTCAAAGGAGAAATCAGCTTTGGCAGAGGCCTCCACTTGTGGCTCAACACCAGTATGTCTACCCACCACAGTATGTTCAACATCCTTATGTAGCGGCAGTCCAACCGTCATATAGTCAACAAGTTCCAATGTATCGGGCAACTCAAGCAGTACCGATGTACCAGCAAGCGGCTCCAGTGATTCCAGCTTATCAACCGATGCTCAACAATCCAGGCTATCAACGAGCGCCCAATGCTTCAGCTTACCAGCAGAGGACTCCAGCTCCTCATCCAAATTCCAACTTTCAGAATAGAAGACCAGGAGGAAGGTCTCCCCATCCTCGGATCCCTATGAACTATATTGAATTGTATCCCTCACTATTGAAGAAAGGCTTGGTTACTCCAAGGCCTTTGGTTCCTCCACCAGATCCACTCCCACCAGGTTACAACTCAAGTGCCCACTGTTTGTTCCACGAAGGTACTCCGGGGCACGATTTGGAAAATTGTATTGCTTTGAGGTATGTTGTGAAGGATCTAATGGATAAAAACATTTTGTCATTTGGAGATACTGGTCCGAATGTTAAGAATAATCCTTTACCTAAGCATGGGTCCATAAATGCCATTGTTGATGAGTCTGACGGAGATTTGATTTTCAACGCCACAGAGATCAAAACCCCGCTTAGAGACTTCCATGCGAAGTTAGTATAGGTGGGTATGCTGAAGAACTGTCATAAGAATTGTGAAGCTTGTGCGGATAATCCAAAGGGATGTGAACTGGTTTTGAGAGATGTTCAAAGTTTGATTAATCTGGGTGTTTTACAAGTAAGCGGTCATGTGAAGAGGAATGAAGTAGCAATGATTGAACCCATTTTCAACTTGCCTGAATCTGACTCTACCATGGCACCGGTGTTTAACCTGCCTGAGTCCCCAAGAGTTCAACCCATCTTTAATATGCCAGAACCTGTGGTGCCCATTTTCAATATACCCGAACCAAGGATTGAGCGAAGGAGTAAACCTTTCCTTTATGAAGATACCAAAGCAGTTCCGTGGAAGTACGGTACAGGGGGAATTCATCAGAGGTTTGAACATGCTGGTCAGAAGGAAGGTTCAAAAGTGGCAAGTGCTGACATAGCAGGTGCAAGTCGTTTAACTCGCAGTGGTCGTGTTTATACTCAGCAAGTCAATACAGTTCCACCTAAAGAAGTAATTCCCACTGTTGTCAACCAGGATAAAGGTTTGGTCTTGGAAGAAGAGGATGCATAAATTCTCAGAATCATTAAGAAGAGTGATTATAAGGTTATTGATCAGCTACATCAAACGCCTTCCAAAATATATATCTTATCACTTCTAATGCATTCGCCGGCCCATCGAGGTGCTCTCCAGAAATTACTAGCCCAAGCTCATGTTACGCATGATATAAATGTGAATCAGTTTGATGGAGTCATTGCTAATATCACTGCATGTAACAATCTCAGCTTCAGTATAGAGGATCTTCCAAAAGATGGCTTGGACCATAACCGTGCTCTTCACATATCTGTAAAATGTCAGGAGGATACTTTAGCAAGAGTTCTTGTAGATACAGGATATTCATTGAATGTTTTGCCGAAAAGAACGCTTGCCAAGTTATCTTATCAAGGGGCAGAGATGAGACCCAGCGCACTGATTGTGAAAGCTTTTGATGGGTCAAAGAGGACTGTTATCGGGGAGGTAGACCTACCGATCTTGATTGGACCACATGTGTTCAAGATCACTTTCCAGGTTATGGATATTAACCCTAATTACAGTTGTTTGCTGGAAAGACCTTAGATCCACGTTGTTGGGGCAGTCACTTCTACCTTACACCAGAAGATGAAGTTTGTAGTCGATAATAAGCTGGTAACTGTGTCTAGTGAAGAAGATCTCATGGTCAGCAACCTTTCTTCCTTTAGCTATATTGAGGCTGATGAAGATGCTTTGGAAACTGCTTTCCAAGCTCTAGAGATAGCCAATGTTGTCCTTATGGAAGTAGAAGAGTCAAAGGGGAAGGGTATTCCATCTTTTGCATCATTGAAAAGTACCATTTCCACAATTGAAGAAGGAAGCTATGAAGGTTGGGGTAATGTCATTGAAGTCAAACAGAAGCTAGATCGCTATGGGTTGGGTTACAAACCAACTCATGTGAAGGAAGGAGCGTCAACCTCCGTCAAAGGTCGTCCAAAGACCATTCAAGAGGTGTTTTCCAGTGTCGGCTATCAGATCAATGCAATTAATGGGGATGCTGAAGATGAAGATGTGGATCATTTGGTTTATCAGTGTGAAGCAGCTTTGGGCAATTGGGAGGCAGTTGAGATCCCAGAATTTTTTCCATTGTCAAAGTAATTTATTGTTTTCTTTAAGTATTTTCAAAGTTCCCTAGCTCTGCCCAAAGCTATGGGATCATTTTGTAGGGCCCCTTCTCATTTTCAAGTTATTCAATCAATGAAGGCATTTTGTTAAATTCTTACTTTGCTTTTATTTACTGTTTTTCTCTTTTCACTTTTAAAAGAAAATGGCAATCTTTCAAAGCTAATAAAAAGTTTTTCTTGCATCCCTCTATTTTTGCTTTTAATAAAAGCAAATCATTCCCATATGCAGAACAATTGAAAACCCTGTTGAATCCATTGACTCTATATTCTCTCCTAACTTCGATTCGCCCATCTACCAAGCGGAAGATGAAAGTGAGGAAGATTGTGACATTCCCGAAGAACTGGCAAGATTAGTTGAGTATGAGCACACAGATCTTCAGCCCCATAAGGAGCAGGTAGAGACCATCAACCTTGGCACCGATGAAGACAAGAAGGAAGTCAAAATTGGTACAACACTTGGGGCAGACATCAGAGAAAGATTGGTCAAGCTTCTCAAAGAGTATGTGGATGTGTTTGCATGGTCGTATCAGGATATGCCCGGTTTGGACACAGACATAGTTGTTCATAAGTTGCCGCTTCGACCAGATTGTCCTCCAGTAAAGCAAAAGCTCTGAAGAACAATGCCAGACATGGCTCTGAAAATTCGAGAAGAGGTCAAAAGACAATTTGATGCTGGATTCCTCGCAGTTGCAAAGTACCCTGAGTGGGTAGCTAACATCGTGCCAGTCCCCAAGAAGGATGGCAAGGTTAGAATGTGCGTGGACTATAGGGATTTGAACAAAGCCAGCCCAAAAGACGATTTCCCTCTTCCGCACATTGATACTTTGGTTGACAACACTGCTAAGTTCGCTGTTTTCTCCTTCATGGATGGATTTTCAGGATATAACCAGATCAAGATGGATCCTGATGATATGGAAAAGACAACTTTCATCACACCATGGGGCACTTATTGTTACAAGGTTATACCGTTCGGTCTCAGAAATGCAGGAGCCACTTATCAAAGGGCAATGGTCACCCTTTTCCATTATATGATGCATAAAGAGATAGAAGTTTACGTGGATGATATGATTTCCAAATCACAGAGTGAGAAGGATCATTTGAATCATCTCCTGAAGTTATTTGAGCGCCTTAGAAAGTTCCAACTGCGTCTGAATCCAGCTAAGTGAACCTTTGGTGTCCGGTCAGGGAAGTTACTTGGTTTTATTGTTAGTCAGCAAGGAATTGAAGTAGATCCGGACAAGGTCAGAGCAATTCAAGAGATGCCAGCTCCAAAAATGGAAAAGCAAGTCAGAGGCTTCCTTGGAAGATTGAACTACATCTCCAGATTTATCTCCATCATGACTGCTACTTGTGAACCTTTATTCAAGTTGCTCCGGAAGAATCAAGCAATTGAGTGGAGTCTCGATTGTCAACTGGCTTTTGAGAAGATTAAGGTTTACCTACAGGAACCTCCTATCTTGATCTCACCTACTCCAGGGAAGCCTCTCTTCATGTATCTGACTGTACTTGAGGGATCTATGGGTTGTGTTTTAGGCCAACAAGACGAAACCGGTCGTAAGGAACATGTCATTTATTACTTAAGCAAGAAGTTTACAGATTGTGAAAGCAGATATTCGCTTTTAGAGCAGACTTGATGTGCTTTGGCATGGGCTGCCAGACGTCTCAGGTAGTATATGATTTGTCACACTACTTTGTTGATCTCGAAAATGGATCCAATAAAGTACATTTTTGAGAAGCCTGCCTTGACTGGAAGACTCGCTCGTTGGCACATGTTGCTGTCTGAATACGACATCCAATATGTAACCCAGAAGTCTATCAAGGGCAGTGTTTTGTCTGATTACCTTGCTGATCAACCTGTTGAAGACTATGAACCTTTGAAATTCGATTTCCCAGACGAGGACATCATGTTAATAAAGGACTGTGAAGTTCCAGGTCCAGATGAAGGTCCCGAGCCAGGTTCTCGATGAAGATGATGTTTGATGGTTCCTCTAATTACATGGGGCATGGTGTGGGAGCTGTTTTGATGAATCCTGACGGTGGTTATACTCCCTTCACGGCCAGATTATGTTTTGAATGTACAAACAAAATCGCAGAGTATGAAGCATGTGTTTTGGGTATCGAAGCTGCAATTGATACCAGAATCAAGATCCTTGAAGTATACGGAGACTCAGCCTTGGTAATCTACCATGTCAAAGGTGAATGGGAGACCCGTGATGAGAAGTTGATCCCTTACCGTGCCCACATTGTGGAATTAATTAAATACTTTGATGAAGTCACTTTCCATCATGTTCCAAGGGCAGAGAATTAAATTGCAGACGCTTTGGCTATGTTGGCCTCTATGTTTCAAATCAGATTTCTTAATGAAGCTCCGCTCATTACAATCGAGCGAAAAACTACACCAGCCTATTGTCTACTGGTCGAAGAAGAAACTGATGAGAAACCATGGTTCTATGACATCAAGAACTACTTGCGAAATCAGGAGTACCCAGCGGGTGCAACAACTCTAGACAAGAAGACTCTGAGAAGATTGGCATCCAAGTTCTTCCTCAGCAACAATGTGCTTTACAAGAGAAATCATGATATGGTTCTGCTTAGATGTGTGGACAAGTGCGAGGCAGACTTATTAATCAAAGAAATCCACGAAGGATCATTCGGAACACATGCCAATGGACATGCCATGTCCAGGAAGATCTTGAGAGCTGGTTACTTCTGGTTAACCATGGAGTCAGATTGTTTTAAGTACGACAGGAAGTGTCATAAATGTCAGATTTATGCCGACGAGGTGCACGTACCTCTGACCTTTTGAATGTTCTGTCATCGCCTTAGCCTTTCTCAATGTGGGGCATTGATATGATAGGGGAAATTGAGCCTAAAGCTTCCAATGGTCACCGGTTTATCTTGGTTGCAATCGATTACTTTACCAAATGGGTAGAAGCAGCTTCATATGCCAAAGTGACAAAGCAGGTGGTTGCCCGTATCATCAAGAACCAAATTATCTGCCGCTATGGGATCCCAAGCCGAATCATCACAGGTAATGGGACCAATTTGAACAACAAGACAATAAAGGAGTTGTGTGATACATTCAAGATTGAACATCATAACTCTTCTCCTTACCGTCCGAAAATGAATGGAGCTGTTGAAGCTGCAAACAAGAACATAAAGAAGATTCTGCAAAAGATGGTGAAGACTTACAAAGATTGGCACGAGATGTTACCATATGCTTTACACGGATATAAAACATCAGTTCGCACTTCAACAGGGGCATCCCCTTTCTCTTTGGTGTATGGGATGGATGTAGTTCTCCCTATTGAAGTAGAGATACCATCTTTGAGAATCTTGATGGAAACCAAACTGGAGGAAGCTGAGTGGGTCCAGAGCAGATATGACCAACTGAACCTCATCGATTAAACGAGAATGACCGCCATGTGCCATGGCCAGTTGTACCAAAAACACATCAAGAGAGCATTCGACAAGAAAGTCTGTCTACGAGAATTCAAAGAAGGAGACCTTGTACTCAAGAAAATCTTGCCAGTCCACAAAGACATGCGTGGAAAATGGAGCCCTAACTATGAAGGTCCATATGTTGTGAAGGTGGCATTCTCCGGAGGTTCCCTAATCCTCACAACTATGAATGGTGAACAATTGAAACACCCGGTGAATTCCGATGTAGTCAAAAAATATTATGCCTGAATAAAGCTTGCTAGGTCGAAAACCAGAAATGGCGACCTAGGAAAAAATGGGTATCCCGATGGATCATAACCTATGAAGGAGATCCAGGCAAAAGTTAGGGATAAAAACAAAAAAATAAGAGCTCGCTATGTTGAAAACCCGAAAGGGCAGCTTAGGCAAAAAAGTGTGTCCCGGTGGATTGAAAACCCGAAAGGGCGGTCCAGGAAAAAATTAACGACAAAGGCATTTGACCGTATCAGATAGTGTTTTCCATTATTGAAGATCATTACTTTAAGACCAATCCAGTCGCTCTTGTCAGAAGCAAGGTGTTGGGCGGTTTTAGTTATTAGGGATTATAGTGGTCGTTGGATTCAATGTAGACCTTTCCCTGTTGCCATTTTCAAATTGTAATTTTCCATGGGGCTTTTGCTATTGGCAAGCTACCATTCTTGATTGAAATACAACCTTTGCCTTTAAACTTTGTCTTTCAGCTTCTTATTTTCTTTGTTATGCAAAATGTCTTTACTAAATTATAATTTAATTCTGAAAATGACAACAAAAATTTTTTAGAAACAGTTTTGAAAACATACTGAAAAACATTCAAATTTCTTTGACTTTAGAAAAATTAAAAGATTTTCTGTCTTCTAAAAATCCCTCTGGCTTGCAGCAATACTCTCATGCAATTATTACAGAAATCCCCATAGAGGATTAAAAGCTGGTAGCACTCTTGGATGGATCCTTGGACCAAACATCGATTTCCAAGTTTGAAGGCATCTCCCCATCATCTTTCTTATTACTCGTCTGAGTATTTGCGCTGAGATCCTACTCTTCCCGCTTTATCAAAGTTCTCTGTCTCCCTAGAGTCAGCATTTGCTTATCATGATTATTCGCATCATGTTCAATCATACGCATTTGACATAATCATCTGTTTATCCCGAATTGTCGTTTGTCTAACTCCAGGTCCAGATTACTGTCTTTTGTTTTTTTTAAAGTCCACTGTTGTTGGTACCCCGCAGTGTGGTTGACCAAGTTTTTTTTTCCCAGCAACACTGGTATCCCCTGCATAGGCCCTCCTTGATGTACCTTAGTACAACCAATATTTCTTTTATGCCCAATTATCATTGGCATAAATCCTTTAAGTTGTTTACTTAAGTTTCAAAACCGTTTAATTCAACATGCACCCGTGTTCTCCTGGTAATTCCTGAAGGTTTTTCTTGAAATTCTTCATGTAAGGAATTTCCAGAGGTTGGTCGTTTATCTCGATAAAAACTCCAACATTTATTCTTATTTGCCAGCTGGTCGCTTAGAGCCGTTTGATTTATCTTTAAACGCTTTGCATGCTACTCCCAGTATCAGTTTGTTTGCACAGAGCCACTGCCTGAATACTGTTTTAGTTTCCCAATCCTCGGTCTCAACAGTTACACTTGAACCTGTTGATTTACCACTTCGGATTATATGTCTGTTATTTTATTTCCCGACCGCCGTGTCGATGTCTGTTATTTTCATTTCCTGACCGCCGTGTCATTATCTATTATTTATTTCCTCAACCGCCGTGTTGAATTTATTTCACGACCGCCGCGTCGATGTCTGTTATTTTATTTTCCCGACCGTCGTGTCGATGTCTGTTATTTTCATTTCCTGACCGCCGTGTCATTGTCTATTATTTATTTCCTCAACCGCCGTGTTGAATTTATTTCCCGATCGCCGTGTCGATGTCTGTTATTTTATTTTCTCGACCGCCGTGTCGATGTCTGTTATTTTATTTCCCGACCGTCGTGTCGATGTCTGTTATTTTCATTTCCTGACCGCCGTGTCATTGTCTATTATTTATTTCCTCAACCGCCATGTTGAATTTATTTCCCGACCGCCGCGTCGATGTCTGTTATTTTATTTTCCCGACCGCCGTGTCGATGTCTGTTATTTTCATTTCCTGACCGCCGTGTCATTGTCTATTATTTATTTCCTCAACCGCCGTGTTAAATTTATTTCCCGACCGCCGCGTCGATGTCTGTTTTTTTATTTTCTCGACCGCCGTGTCGATGTCTGTTATTTTATTTTCCTGACCGCCATGTCATTGTCTATTATTTATTTCCTCAACCGCCGTGTTGAATTTACTTCCCGACCGCCGCGTCAATGTTTGTTATTTTATTTTCTCGACCGCCGTGTCGATGTCTGTTATTTTATTTCCCGACCGCCGTGTCGATGTCTGTTATTTTCATTTCCTGACCGTCGTGTCATTGTCTATTATTTATTTCCTCAACCTCCGTGTTGAATTGCTTTCCTGACCGCCGTGTCAAGATTTATTTATTTATTTCCTCAATCTCTGTGTTGAGTTTTGTTTTCCTTATCGCTGAGTTATTGTATCGGGATCCCCGACAGTCACCTTTGAACTTACTAACTCACCACATTAAGCCATTACGTTTTACTTTGAACTTTTTTTCTCATTGTCCTAAAGTGTCAGTCTGTTCATTAATCTTATGCTATGGATTTTTGTTTTGTTTCCCGTCTGTTGTTATTCTTAGTGCCAGCAGTTACACTTGAACCTGTTGATCTACCACTTTGAATACATCCTGTTTCTGTCTTGTCATCCCCAACATATTGTTATCCCTAGTGAGTCTTCACCCTCAGTGTCGTTTCTGTGGATTACCGTCGCATTTATCTGCATCATACCATATTCAGCATATTCATCATTTAAAAAAAATAGCCTGCCAGGTTTCACTGAATCTCGCATGTCATATCCCCAGTAAAACAGAGGAGTCCCTCATAAGTTCATAGCATGTCATTGCATTTAGAGGTAAAATTTTTGGTTATTTCTATATTTAAATACCCTTCACTACGATTTTTATGAGGATTAACATTCCTCATGCCATCTGGTAAAGTTATTTAAATAGGGGCAACTGTCGTACCCCAAATTTTACCCCTAACTGCTCTCCTCATATTTTCATTGCACTTAAGAATATTCCAAGTTTGTTTTTTTTTCTGTCACTTTCAACTCATTTTTCAAGTTACTCATGAATTTATCTTTTTATTTATTTCTTTCCATTTCCGAGTTTCCATTTAATTTCTGTTTCTCACTTCTAACCTTTTAATGTATTTTTGTATTTTATCTTCAATTTCTAATTCTATTTCTATTTCTTTATTCTATTTTCAACTTCCTATTTCTAATATTTTATTTCAATTTCTATTACTAGTTTTTAGTCATCCTCTCTCTCTCTCTCTCTCTCTCTCTCTCTCTCTCTCTCTATATATATATATATATATATATATATATATATATATATATATATATATATATATATATATATATATATATATATATATATATATATATATATATATATACCCGTTTTAAAGTTAATTTCTATTCATGTTTAAGTTCCCACTTCTAAAATTAATCTTTAATTTCTTAATTTTCTACCTCCATTTTTTTTATCATTTCATTTTCAAAGAAAAAAAACTGTTTCCATTTTTATCATAACTTCAATTTCAATTTAAGTTCATATTCTAAGCTCTAATTTTATTTCCCCATTTTTCAAATTTTCATCTTCAATTTTTTATTATCATCATTTGCATTTACAAATTCATTACAATAAATCTATCACAATTTTACACAAAAATGCTTTGTAAATATATAAAACCCATTTTCTCTTTTCTATTTTCAATTCCAGCACCATTTGCTTAAGATTCTACCAAAGGAGGTTTGTGTAAAGAACTTAAAATTCAATTTAGAGTTAATTTGGTGCAAGTTCAAGTCAATCATATAATTCAAGAACCAACACATTTCAAATACTAATTCATGTCAATAAATTTCTCAAAGTTTAAATGTTAAGATTTCCATCCCAATTTTTATTCCAAGCTTCTCAATTCAATTTCTAATACAAATTTCATTTTTTTTCTTTAACTCCAACCAATGTTCGATTTCTCTTCAAATTCAATCTCAGCTTCGATTTTAAGTCCCAATTCCCATTTCAAAATTTCAAAGTTTCATTCTAAAACTCATGTCAATTCCAAATCCATCACAAACTTCCAAGTTCTAAGTTCAAAGTTTGCAAGTTAAAGTTTTCTTCAAAATTCTACTTTTGTTTATTTATTTACATTTGATCTAATTTGCTTACAACCATCATTTGGCTCCATCACTCTCATTGAGATTTAATCTATCACAAAAAACACAAAAAAATCCTAACCTATGCTTGTTGAATTCGGGATACGATTCTAAGCAACACTCCGGGGCTTCGTGTCTAAATTCCCATATCTCTTCCATTCCTCGCCAAGCTCGATGCACATGAAATAAAGAGAAGATTAGTATTCATTTATATTTGCATCCAAGAATAAGCATTTTTAATCCAAAACAAGAATTCA
This sequence comes from Lathyrus aphaca, assembly GCA_963966055.1. Taxonomy (NCBI): domain Eukaryota; kingdom Viridiplantae; phylum Streptophyta; class Magnoliopsida; order Fabales; family Fabaceae; genus Lathyrus; species Lathyrus aphaca. Next base: position 75,939,166 of record OZ014519.1, read on the forward strand.
AATATGCTTCATTCATGCATTTTATCAAGTATTTTTCATACCACACATCCAAGCATCATTCCAAACTCATACATAATCACACATACATATCATATTTCAATCAAACCAAATTCGTTCAAGCAAAACCAACACTAATACACATTGTCACCAAAATGTCACAAGGAGGTTTCAAAAAATAATGTTCACAAGTTATAACAGCAAGATTCAAGGTCAGAAAATCAAAATGGCTAAGGGATCGTTTGTCCATTAACGCACCAAAATTTTCAAACAAAAAAATACAAAGTTACAAGCCCAAAGCAGCAGTTCACAAAGACAGACCCCCTTTTGTCAGCAGGATCTGGTTCAGTAATGCAAAAAAAAGAAGAGATTTTTTAGGATAGTATAACAAAAGACCAAGGGACCACCACATGTACCCTAACAGTTTTGTTTTAGAGAAAAATATATAAAAAAAGAAAAAGCTTCAAACAACAGAAAATAAGAGCAGGGCTTTGGTTTGTTTTTGTGAAAAATTAGTGAAAAGAGAGAAAGGTTCAGACCTGCTATAGAAAGGCAGAGTTGTAAGAGGCTATTTCAGGTCACTCTATAATGAATCAGTGTCTCATCAGGTCAACAAGGAGCCTGCAACTCAGCTCCTACACCAGAATATGTTAAGCTCTCCCACCCCTAAGCAAGACCTGCATCTGAAAGTGACCAAACATTAGCATCAAAACAAAACTGGATATCACAAACTTCTCTAACAAGCTTTCAGGACATTTTCAATTTTTTCCAAACCCTAACATTTCCCTATAAAAGGAGACGTTTTAAGAAGAAGGGGGACGACCAAGAAACATCAACAACAAGATTAGTAGCTACAACCTTAACAAAATAAGACAGAAAAATTGAACAAACACGGTTTTTTTTGTGAAAGGAAACTTACTGTTTCAAATTTCCGACACCAAACCGCCTTCAACCATCACCTTCAAAATCTTTACCCTCACCATCGCACCACCATCCACCGAACCAACATACTTTCTCCCACAATTTTCACCTCCGCCATTACCGTAACCGGACCCAATCCATCTATCCACCGCAAAGCCGGGATCCACGAAAACTCAAGACAAACACCTACACCAAACGCAACTTTTCAAGGATAATCAAGAGTCGCGAGTTGAGAGACTAACAAGGAGGGAAGGAAAGGCCGAAGTGTACTCACCATAGCCACCGAGGATCCCAAATCGGTAGATTTCTGAATTTTCGCTTGCTCTGCTTTGATGTTTCTTTCATTATCTTGTTTGTGATCGCTTTGAATCAGTTTAGATTAGGATTAGAAGGGTTTTATTTTGAGGGTTAGGGTTTTGTAGTGATTAATTTGAGAAGGAGATGGGGATTTGAAGATGTGTTTGCGTCTTCCTTTTTTTCCAAATTTTTGCTCTGTGCGATATTTGAGTGTTGGGGGCTAGGGTCTTAGAAACCCTATTTCTTTGCCTTTTTTGTGAAATAACCGGACCGGATCCGGGTCGACCCGTGATTCGGCCGGTCTCATCCTCCGTTGGGCCTACTGGGCCGTTTCTACCCCCTTATTTATTTTCTTCTTTCATAGTTTTTTTCATGTTTTATTCTTCTTCTTCAACTTTTCTTTTTTCTTCTAAATATCTCTTTTAAAACAAATTTAGAAAAATAGTAAAATTATGTTAAATTTTTTTTATTTAATTAACTTTAGTAAATATTTATTTTAATTTTAGTTGGTTATTTATCTATTTATTTTTTCGGTATATTTGTTTATATTTGTAAGGTCTTGCTTATATTTGCTTACACTTTATTTAGTTATAATAATAATGATTGACTTGTGTAAACATTGAATCTCATTCTCGATTTTTGATTGTATTTTGTTAATCAAGCCATGAATTTAGTGTTTCTAAATAATATTTAAATTGTTAAAAGAATATTTTAGTAAATATCTTGGTCCAACGCCCAGTTAGCAATTCATGCGTTTATATCTCACACACACGTAAGCCGGTCATTATGTGATCGCCATCTGCACGACTTATCGCACTTTAATTAAATTAACAAGGAACAGAGCTCCGAAGTCTAGCACTCCGCACGTTCTGAAACGAATCACAACTGGGCTAGCCCCACGCGTAATGTTTTGTTCACTCCTTTGTTATTAATTACATCAATTCTAAAACGTCTAAAAAACGATTATTCAACTTATTTAAAAAATTTAAATACGGAAACAGAGCTCCAGAGTCTGGCACTCCGCACGTTCGGGATTGGATCATTCCTGGGCTAGCCCCACACGACGTGGTTCAATCACCGTTCGTATATCAAAATATCTCAATCCTTTTATTAATTCACAAAAGAATGGAACTCTGAAGTCTAGCATTCCGCACATTCTAGAATGAATCGTTCCTGGGATAGCCCCACGCGACGCGCTTCATTCACTCTTTCATATCTTAAAACAACTTAAAACTTACCAACCAATTCGAATCACTTTCATAATTAATCAGCGAAAGACAAAACTCTGGAGTCTAGTACTCCGCACGTTTTGGAATGCAATCACTCCTGGGGTAGCCCCACGCGACGTGGTGCATTCGCCCTTTCGTTTAAAAACACCTTAACAAAAGTTAAATACTTTTCTCTAAAACGAACATTGTTAAATCATTCTATCTCGCAAACAAGCTAGCGCTTCAGCCTCCACCGCGAGTATAAGCCTACGCTTAGCAGTAGTATACGTTTTAAACAATCGTTCATTTAAAACACGCAAACCGTAGTAGCACGAACTACGAAGCTCTGACTTTCCCATTGCACAAGGGAGTACGTAGGCACGGGGATTTTAATCCTTCGCGAGCACCCTATTTAAAAAAAAAAATCTTTTTCTCTCCGTCGCAATAATAACAAACTTTTAATCTTTTCTCCGACTTATTAATAATATAACTCTAATTTCCTTGGAACAAACATATTAACAGACATTAAGAAGACAAAGCTTAAGATCAAACATTTAATGCATAATTATCTAAGAGGTTCCCGTTGAATACAACGGACGTGAGGGGTGCTAATACCTTCCCCTCGCGTAACCGACTCCCGAACTTAGAATTTGGTTTCGTAAACCATTCCTTATCCTTATTAGGTTGTATCTATATATCCCTTTTCTCTCGTAGAATAAATTGAATTAGGTGGCGACTTTGTTGTTTGTTTTAGGATCGTATTTTTTCGAGGTACGACAAGGATTGAACACAAAAGCCCAAAAATTTGCACTCGCTGGTGTGTAGAATGATATTGTTGGTTGATCGTGATGCTTGAATGGGCTTAAAGATGCCATTTGGATAAAGAGTCTTCAGATATGTTTCTTAAATATGAAGATAAATTTTTTTGGGAAGAATAAATGACGGCCCAAAAAAGGAGATAACCCTTCGGGAAGAATAAACGACGGCCCGAGGTAACAAGATAACCATTGGGAAGAATAAACGATGGCTCACGGTAACAAGATAACCATTGGGAAGAATAAATGATAGCCCAAGGTAAGATAACCTTCGGGAAGAATAAACGACGACCCGAGGTAACACGATAACCATTGGGAAGAATAAATGACGGCCCAAGGTAAATTGACTTTTGGGAAGAATAAACGACGGCCCAAAATGAGATAACCTTCGGGAAGAATAAACGACGACCCGAGGTAGCAAGATAACCATTGGGAAGAATAAACGACGGCCCAAGGTAAGTTGGCTTTTGGGAAGAATAAACGACGGCCCAAAATGAGATAATCTTCGGGAAGAATAAACGACGGCCCGAGGTAACAAGATGACCATTAGGAAGAATAAACGACGGCCCAAGGTAAATTGGCTTTTGGGAAGAATAAACGACGACCCAAAATAAGATAACCTTCGGGAAGAATAAACGACGGCCCGAGGTAACAAGATAACCATTGGGAAGAATAAACGACGGGCCAAGGTAAATTGGCTTTTGGGAAGAATAAACGACAACCCAAAATGAGATAACCTTCGGGAAGAATAAACGACGGCCCGAGGTAACAAAATAACCATTGGGAAGAATAAACGAAGGCCCAAGGTAAGTTGGCTTTTGGGAAGAATAAACGACGGCCCAAAATAAGATAACCTTCGGGAAGAATAAACGACGGCCCGAGGTAACAAGATAACCATTGGGAAGAATAAACGACGACCCAAGGTAAGTTGGCTTTTGGGAAGGATAAACGACGGCCCAAAATGAGATAACCTTCGGGAAGAATAAACGAAGGCCCGAGGTAACAAAATAACCATTGGGAAGAATAAAAAACGGCCCAAGGTAAGTTAACTTTTGGGAAGAATAAAAGATGGCCCAAAAATGAGATAACCTTCGGGAAGAATAAACGACGACCCGAGGTAACAAAATAACCGTTGGGAAGAATAAACGATGACCCAAGGTAAGTTGTTGATGAAGTTTGTCTGTTGGAGAATTAACCTGAAAAATAAGGTTAGCTTGGTGCAAATATAAGGATATAGATAACATTCTGCAAGTTAATATTTTATGAGAATGCGTATAATATGATATGATATGATATGATATGATATGATATGATATGATATGATATGATATGATATGATATGATATGATATGATATGATATGATATGATATGATATGATATGATATGATATGATATGATATGATATGATATGATATGATATGATATGATATGATATGATATGATATGATGTGTGTATGAATTATGTAGCTGAAGCGTATAAGTAGCTTCGTAGAACAATTGCTGGCTGGGGAAAATAAATCCCGATTAGTTGCTGAAGAGTATGAAGACTTCGTTCCCGTCTTGTTTAAGAACATTGTACTTAGAACCATCTCGTTTTTGTTCGCCGTACTTCTTATTGAAGGAATAAGTTCCTGAATATCCTGACTGAGGATAAAAGAGATGGACATAGATCCGGGAGACTTAATTCTTCATAGGATATGAAACTGCTTGAAGACTTCGTCGAGTGGGAAGTATAAGATATTACTTGAAGTATTATGTATGGATATCTGTAAAGATTACTCTGTGGGGATGAACCGGCGAAGATTCGTTGAATTCCTACCTCCGTTCGTTCTTAGTAAATGCTATTGTTGTATTTTATGCATTTATGGTAAACATCAATCATATTCAAAAGCAAATATACATTCCAACATAACCAACAGACATTTCTCGCTTTAGTAAAAGGGGAAAAGTAAACCTGAATTTGGAAAACATTTCTTCCTTGAATAAAGAGGGAAAAGTAAACCTGAACTTGAAGCAGAATCATTTCAACTTTGAGAGTGTATAACCAATTGGATTTAGAGCTTCTAATGTTCTTAACTTCCTTGAGTAATTTCCTAGAAATTCTCATGACTGGATTCGAAGACATGATACTGATACCATCTGATACTACTGGTATAGACAATTAATTTCCACAATGACTTCTGCTGAGAATCCAATATCAAGGTAATGCAATGAGAGGACCGTGCTTTCAAATTGTGATGGATCATATATGCTCTGGGTATTAGATTTGGAAAGAGAGTGTTGCTCCTTGGTTGAGGATGAATTGTCCCATAATGGAAGTATCTGAATGGAGCTGCCTCAAGAGAAATAAGCAAAATACCCCACAATAATATGCCCCTGGCGTCATGAACGATGTAAGGTTACCCTTGATAATCTAGATAGATGAGGAGTTTTTCCCCTGGATACTTAAGCATAGCTGAATCTTGACCTGATTGCCCCAAATAAATTGGGCAGTAACTTGGTATGCCCCAAGAATTGGGAAATAGTGACTATGCCCCTTTGTATACATGGGCTTTGATCCAGGAAGCAACTTTGTTTATCAGAAGTACCTTGGTTTATTGAACATTCATCCTGTAAGTTTCTCTGTTTGTCAAACACTTAGTTATATGCAAACAATAATATTCAAAAATGCAATGCTTATGTCTGTCTTGAAGTTTTGAGAAAGAGTTATTTTAGTAAAACAATGCTTGTAAAAACTGTGATATTAACTCAAGATTTATAATAAGCCTTAAAAGAGTCAGGATACCTTTTTGTAGCAGTACGCTTTCGAACTAACCATGCTTCAGTTAGGACTTTTAAAGGGTTGTAACGTAGTCTGGTTCACGGTTTAAAAACAAAGGATAAAGGCTCAAATTTTATTTGTACCCAACCTAATCTCCATGATGTTCTTCAGTCCTATGTTCGGTTAACTTATGCATTGAGGCTCCAAAGGAGTTTGGAATTGTAACACTGACATTTGTGATGATTCAGGAATAAAAAAAAAATTATTTGAAAATTCAGTCATCTTTCTTTATTGAGGATCTATAGTGACCTCCTTTTTTCTTTTGACTTTGTTATCCCTTCTTTTTTTCCTGAATTGTTTATTTCAAGGTTACAGTCAACGGGATGTCTTAATTTTTTTTATTAAGTCTCCTTCATAGGCTTTGACTTAGTGAGCTTTTCTTTTTCTAGATATTGACTTGCAGACTTTAGTGATTAGAGGGAAACATCATTAGTTATGTACAACACAAACAATTGGCATAGTTGAGTTAACCGAGTAACTACCCTACCCCAGGTTATGAATAAGGGTTTTAATTTGCATGAGAATGAAAAATCCTACTTCATAGGCTCAAAAGGGTTGACTAGGGATTAAATTTCTTATATCTCCACTGTTTAGGAATTGAAACAATGCCTGTACATCGTCAGCATAGTCTGTTCAAAAGCATACTGCATAAGATTATGGTATTGTTTTCGTCTTCCTCCCTCTACAGGCTTATAGCTTTATCAGGAGTTAAATATCACAAAATAGAAATATGAAGCATAGTTCAAAATATAGTGAAACGAATGGATTAATTCAAGACAAACATATGCAATGCATTAATGAAAACAAGAGTTTAACATAATAGTAAGTGTTTAAACAAAATAAAAGAAATTACAAATGAAAGTTCAAATGTTATCCCATCCAGTTGGCTGAACATCTTCAATTGCAATTTGTGGACTTTCAGGAGCAGTATATTTCACCATGAAATCAAATTTTCCACTTGGATGTCCCAAGGTGCCCCATATCTCAATAGGAATAGGTATGCTTTCTTTCTTGCTACTTTGGGCAACTTGTCTGGTAGCTTCGATGTTTGATGGACGATAGCAGAATTCAATTTGGCCTTCTGGCGTAACCACGAGGATTCCTTCGTCAATCAGGTCTTGAATCGTTTTCTTCAATGTCCAATAACTATTAGTATCATGTCCGGGACAGTTGGAGTGGTACCCACACCTTGCCTTGGGATTATAGCGAGGAGAGGAAGTGTTAGGATTTTGAGGAGGATTTTTCAAGGAAATTAGCTTCATCTCCAACAAGCATTGTAGAACTTGCGACACTGGAGTGCTGAATTTGATAAACTGTCTTCAACATTCCTTATGTTGAGGTGGATTAACCTTACCAGGTCTTTTTTCTTCAACTGAAGAACAATCAGTGGCAACCTGCCTCTTACCTTCTTTTATCCTCATCTTCCTTTCAACCAAGTCAACTTGTTTTAACGAAGGTTGACTGACAATTAGATTCCTGACTCCATTACTTTGAAGTTTGTGAACAAAGGTTCTTAGCTCTTCTTGCCCCTGAGCTAAACTTTGAATAAGAGCCACCTAGTCATTCATATGGATTCTAATTTTTGTCATCTCAGCTTGCAATTGTTCCAACTGACCATTCTTGTTATCTTCATGATTTTCATAGAAGAGTGCTTTCAACTCTTCTTGCCCCTTGGACAAATTCAGGATCACTTCTTGAAACTGAGCATTCTGAGCTTGGAGGTTTTTGACAGATTGTTCGAGAGTCATTTCTGCTGAAATAAACAGCGAGAAGATTGAGAAACCTGCTATGGAAATTTGTCATGCAATGATATGGTATGTAGATGCATATGCAATGTTTTCAAGGACCGCAAGATTCAAATTTGTTCGAAAACAAAATTTTATTAGTAAGTGTTAGAGTAATTTGCCCCTTGGGCTTACAATAAAAGGAAATAATAATAAAGTACAAAAAATAAATATATGGGGTTTCAAGTCTCCCATGGACGCTTCCTCTTTGTGCGGAGGTACTTGTTGAGGTTTTGCTCCTCATGAAGTTGCCTTGTCAGCTCCAGAATTCTTTCTTGACCAGCTCTGAAATGAGTCTCAAAAGTATCCCTTTGCTCCTTCAACTGAATCCAGGACTTTTGCAACTCTTCCAAATCAGTGGGCATGTCCGGATGAAGGATGGTATAAGGAACATCTCCTTCAGCAACAGACTCCATAGTGATTGGTATAACAGCAGGATATGGCATCATAAGAGTCTGAGCACGAGATCGAACCCATCTGAGATAAGGCTCCATAGGAATAGAATACTTTGGCTCCAAAATGATGTTGTCAATCCTGTTCACCTTGTTCCAAGCTCGTATAAACCTTTGATGGTAACCCTGAAGATTGTTTTCGTAGTCGAACACAATACCCTGAATAAGCATGTCATGAGGACCAATACTCCGAGCATAACCAAACTGACGTAGAGCTAAAGAAAGGTTGTAGATAATGCCCCCACTTATGCCTAGAAGTGGCACATTAGGGAATTCCCCACAACGGTCAATGATAGTAACATTCTCCATAAATCGAGAGCACCAATGAATATCTGAATAAGAAAGTGACATGATCCTCTTAGACCATCTGAACCCTTGTTCATTCTTCATCATTGATCGAGGAAGGTGAGAAATAAACCACCTAGACAATAAAGGTATGAAGCACATCAGAGTCCCTCTCGCCTTCGTAGTACGAGTGTGAAGAGAATGTAAGATGTCTCCAAGTAATGTAGGCATTGGATTCCAAGTCAGAAATATATCGATGGCGTGTGTTGCACCCCAAAATTTGCCCTCACAATACAAGACTTTATGTTCTATGAAGGTTCACAAGGTTCACAAGTTTCCCAACACTTACAAGACCTTTCATGAGGTTCATGAAGTCTACAAGTTACTTCATGAAGGTTCACAAGGTTCACAAGTTCCACAATGCTTTCAAAACCTTTCATGAGGTTCATGAAGTCTACAAGTCACTTCTTGAAGGTTCACAAGGTTTACAAGCTTCTCAACATTTACAAGACCTTTCATGAGGTTCATGAAGTCTACAAGTCACTTCTTGAAGGTTCACAAGATTCACAATGTTTACATGACCTTTCATGAGGTTCATGAAGTCTACAAATCACTTCATGAAGGTTCACAAGGTTCACAATACCTCCCATAAGGTTCACAAGACAATTTATGATGGTTCACAAGGATCACAAAGTTCACAATTGGTCAGAAGAGTTGACAATTCCCTCAGACAATGCACCTCCTAAGCAGTGCATCCAAAACTAGGGTTTTGACTTTAATCAAGCTAAATGGACTTCCAAGACTTCAAGTGAGCTTCATAACATCTTATATGTGTGTAATAATCCCCATGATAAGTTTCAAGAATTTTCTCAAAAGTTTGCTCAGTCAGATGATCAGATAAGTCAAAATCAGTCAATGCAGTTAAAAAGTCAAACTGAGGTCAACTGTGGTCAAACCAAAGTCAAACTTCATGATTTTTTGCCAAACATCAAGTATATGAAGTAAAATTCATCATTTGATCAAGGGTTGATCATGATTCATCAAGGAGATTTCAGATCATCAAGAATCAGGAGTTTCTAAATTAGGGTTTCCTTAGTAAAAGTCAACTGAACTTTGACCAGCCATAACTTTCACATACTTCATCACCAAGTCTCCACTCAAATCTCATTTTGAAGGAAATTGAATTCTACACAACTTTGTGTCTCACAAGCCAAGCCCAAAAATGCTTCATTTGGAAGGTATGAGCTAGGACATTATAGGTCATTTTGAAAGTCAACAAAAAGTCAACAACTTCAAAAGGGCATAACTTGAGATTGGTAAATGATATGGACATGAAACCAGTGGGGTTGGTTAGAGGACTCTTCAAGCTTTCCAAAATGTCCAAGAACACCCTCATAGCATTAAAATTGAAGGATATGTGCCCTTGCAAAGTTGGGAAATTTTGAGTTGGTTTATGATGAAAAAGGAGGTCTAAAACCAATTTCTTCCAAATGGGCTTGCCAAATGATGACCCAATCCATACATTGACTTCATGCACGACCCAAATCATTAAAAATCAGAATTTTTATTATTTTATTTTTATTTATTTTGATTTAATTCATTAAAATCATTTTAAATAAAAATAAAAAATGAAAATGCAATATTTGATGGAGATTGAGCTTCTAGAATATCTTAAATGCTGATTGAAATTGAAGAGGAATGAAATCACAAGATTGATCCAAAAATAGTAAGCCTTTATACAAGAATATTGGACTTTTAAGGCATGATCAATTTCAATCTTTTCATATCAAAATTTCCACACAACTATTCAAGTTTATGACCTAAATTCACTCACATATAAATACTAAACTCAACCCTATTGCATTGGTACGGATTCCACAGCCCAAGAGTAAGTTCACCATTGTTCAAAAACCTCTCCACAAGTCACATTCGGATTCTTGGATTTAAGGCATTAGAAGGTAAAACAAGCACATGGGAAGCTTCCTTGGACTTCTCTGATCATGAACCATTACCCATATGCATCGAAAACATGTCATAATGCTCAACCCGCATCCACCTTGTTCTTGAATATATTTTTTTCGGTTTCACTAATTTAATGTATCTCAATGAATTTTGTTTGGTTTATGATGTTTGTATTGAGCTTGTGAAGGTTTCTGGACAAAGAGATTGGAGTTTCGTGACCTAAATAGCAATCGGCCATTATTAGGGTTAAAGCTTCAAAATTAGGGATTCATAGAATACCTAATATAAATTGATAATGGACTCATATTTGGACTGTATTTGTTGTGTAGATCATGTTTGCAGGTTCAATTTGAAGAAATTTCACTCGTATGATGATGTATGTGATTCGCAGGTTTGAATGGCATGAAAATTCGTAAGAGTTTTCCCAGAAAAATTCGCAGGAAAACCTACGAATTTGAGGTTGAAGATGAAGTTGGTTTGGCGCGAATTCTGTATTTGAAATTTTGTTTTAAAATATTATCTTATTGTTCTGGATATCTATCACCACATGTTGTGTGGTCCAGTGGAAAGTGGCGTTGGTGTTTGGCTGCAAGACCTGTGTTCGAATCCTGTCTTGTACCATTATTTTTCTATTTTTTCAGGTTAATTATGAAGCATAATATATTATGTTCAATTGCCATTCTAATATCAGATGGGCTCTTCCAGCCGGGTGGTCATGCGCGCGTTTGTGTTCAAAGAGGTCCTGGGTTCAATCCTCCCCCAGGCCTTTTTGCTTCTCATTATTTTCCCTGATTTTTCCAGACAAAGAACAAAACTAATTAAGCTCACCTTCTTTCTGCCTGCGTGTGGGCTGGCCTGGTGGTATGTCTTGCTGCTGGTGAACCTGGTGACCTGGGTTCAAATCTCAGCCAGGTATGTTTTGGTTATATTTTTATTTTATTTTGTTAAATTGATTTAGAAGTACATATATGATTAAATAATTGTACAAATACATGTTTAATAGTTTCTAATATTTTAAAATCTTATTTTCTTAATTCAAAAAATTATTTCTTTTATTAGGTAATTATAATATATGTACATTAATTAAAATAATTTTGTATATTAAATTAAACTAAACCTTAAAAAATATTTTCTAACAAAACCCTAATTTTGAAAACCCTAATTTATTTTCTAAATAATAAAAAACTAATTTATCTTATGATTTAAATTTGTAACTTTTGTAAATATAATATTTAATATAAAATTTTGTAAATATAATTTCCTTCATATAATATGTAAATATTTTTTTATAATTCGTTTATAATCCAAATATTATATATAAATAATTAAATCTATGATAATTTTTGTTTTGTAATTATAATATGTTAAAAATAATTTAATAATTGTTAATATTTATAAATAATTGTCTATATCAAAAAAAATTTAATATTTTGTTCATTATTTTAATTATGTTATTATATTCTTGCCAATTCCTCTTATTTTAACTATTTTTGTTATTATTAATCATATTATTTCTAATTTCCTTTATTTTATTATACTTATTATTATTATTTCACTAACCTTATATATTTTTATTATTATTCCTCTAACCTTGTTTATTTTTACTACTAATCATATTATTTCTAATTTCATTTATTTTATTATTATTTCACTAATCCTATTTATTTTTAGTTTTTATTATTACTAACCCTATTATATTATTGCCCATTTATTTATTTTTTGCTTATTATTTATTTATTTGCTATTTATTATAATTATGTAATTGCTCCTTGGTGTAAATTTTTGTAAATATTTGAATTATTTTATTTTTATGCCATGGTTAGTAAAATAGGGAGTGTAAACATGTATTCTATTTTAAAATTGAATTTAGATCACTTTAATTATAAGATAAATATAAATTAAACACTCACACACGTAAGTCGATTTTTAATCGCCATCTCACTTTCTAGGGCTATCCCTCAATGTTGCCTAATCATAAGGTCAAGTGGGGTGTATAAAGCAAGTCCCTTAAAGAAAAATCATCAAGTCCCTAATGGTTGCCTTTAAAGATCAAGTCCCTTTTCGAATAATGATGATAGTCCCTCCTAAATGCTTAATACACCTCACAGTTGCCTTCACAAAACAGATGTCCCTCATATGTCCCTTACATCCAAGGTAATGACTACCTATTCCTTAATAATAGGGATAGTCTTACCACTTAAAAGGATAAAGAACAGAAAAGACTTAAACTTTAGGGTAGGTATCTCATAGTTGCTTGCTCACTTCATTCCAAATTTTCAAACACTTAACAAATTTCAAACAAATTTTCAAATACAAGTTTTTACGCATCCGTACATGGATCATTATTAACTCTTATGAAAATTTTCTATTCACACACTTCACATTTTCAAAAACAATTCAAAAGTGAGCTAAGTAACTAAGAGCCCATGGATAACCATGGATGTAGAGGGTGCTAACACCTTCCCTTTACATAACCTACCCCCCGAACCCAAAAATCTTTTAAGGTCTTTCCTGTTCTTTTATGCCCTTTCCTTTGGATAAAATAAAAGTCGGTGGCGACTCTTGCTATCCGCAACATTTAACTAAAGTCAGTTCTCCCACCGTGTTACAGAACTGGCGACTCTGCTGGGGATAATAATTTAAGAGGGGTACCCTTAGGAATTAGATCACGTTAAATTGTGTGCCTTGTTTGCTTTATATTATCTTGTTGGGGTGCTCTTATGTGTGAAAGGTCCTAACCCGGATCTAGTGTACCTTAGGTAAATGGCAATAGACCAAGGAAACTGTACGACGTATATCGATACGGTTGATCTGGTGGCCATAGTTAGTGCGACTTCTTGGTTGGTGCTTATGTTCCTTAAGTCAAGTTGAGGATAATATGAGGCTGCCATATGTTGTTAATGCACTAACTAACTTTTAGAACCCTAGTTAACTCATCTTGGCCTTTAGAAAGTAGTGAGGTAACCGGCTTTGGTACAGACTGAAGTTGGTTGACACTCGATACTACGCTCATTGAGATCTTAAACTTGGAGGGTTTTGGTTGGCAAGTAAGTTGCCTTATGAACAACCACCCTTGTGAAGGATCAATGATATTGAGATCCCTTAGAACCTGGTTACTTTTGTAGGATAGGATGAACCATCTAACTTCAGGGGAGGGTACTTACCTTTGAACCTCATGCAAGCCTTTAAACTTAGGGCTATGGTGTGACTTGTTTGTGTGTGCCACATGTTTGTGATTGAGCATAACATCATGACATCATCATGCATCATAAGCATATCATTTTCACTAACCATTTCAAGGACCAAAGGATTTATCTTTGTTCTTTGTTGCAGGTCATGGCTTCTGCTCGTAGAAACACTATCAGGATCAACTTTGTGGGCATGCCTGCTAAGCTTAAAGAGTTGGTTTCTCAAGTGTCTGATCATTCCCAGTTCATCAAGAGACATGGTTACCTATTGGATCTAGTCACCTCAGGGTTCAATGAAGACATGATGAGTGTCCTGTTTCAGTTCTTTGATCCTAAGCACCATTGCTTCACATTCCCCGACTACCAGCTGGTTCCTACAATGGAAGAGTTCTCTAAACTTCTGGGTATACCTGTACTTGATCAGAAACCATTCACAGGCTTGGAGAAAGAATTTAAACCAGAGGTTATTGCTGCAGCTCTACATCTGAAAAAGTCTGATATTGTTCTAGAAACGAGAAGCGGAGTTAAGGGTATTCTTGCCAAGGTATTAATGGATAAGGCTCAAATGTTCTTGAAGGCCATGAGCTATGATGCTTTTGAGGAGATCTTAGCCTTGCTGATATATGGCTTAGTATTGTTCCCCAATCCAGATCAGTTCATAGATGTTCATGCCATCAACATTTTCCTGAGTCACAATCCAGTGCCTACATTGCTTGGAGATATCCTACATTCTCTTCACACCCGTACTACAAGGGCAAGAGGAACTTTGATGTGCTGCATACCTTTGCTTTCTAGGTGGTTTATTTCTCACCTTCCTCGCTCAGTAATGAAGAATGAGCAAGGGTTCAGATGGTCTAAAAGGATCATGTCACTTTCTCACTCAGATATCCATTGGTGCTCCAGATCTATGGAGAATGTCACCATCATTGACCGTTGTGGTGAGTTTCCTAATGTGCCACTTCTAGGCATAAGAGGAGGCATCACTTACAACCCCTCTCTAGCTTTACGACAGTTTGGTTACGCTCGGAGCGATGGTCCACATGATATGTTAATTCAGGGCATTGTGTTTGATTACGACAACGATCTTCAAGGTTACCGTCAGAGATTCATACGAGCTTGGGGAAAAGTAAACAGGGTTGACAGCAAGACACTGGAGCCTAAGTACACTATTCCTATGGAAGCTTATCTCAGATGGGTGCGATCTCGTGCTCAGACTCTCATGATGCCATATCCTGCCGTCCTACCAGTTACCATGGAACCTGTTGCTGAAGGAGACACAACTTATACCATCCTTCACCCAGACATGCCTACTGATATGGAAGACTTGCAGAGATCATGGATCCAACTGAAGGAGCAAAGGGATACTTTCGAGGCTCATTACAAAGCAAGCCAAGAAAGGATCCTGGAACTAACAAAGCAACTTCACGAGGAACGAAATCTCAATTCATACCTCAACACAAAGAGGAAACGTCCATGGGAGACTTAAAACCCCATCTTGTGTACTTATTTCATTTCATTTTTTGTAAGCCCAAGAGGCAAAACAAAGTTATTACTAATAAAAGTTTACTTTCGTGTTTGTTTAAGCAAATTTAAATCTTGCGGTCCTTGAAAACATTGCATATGCATTCACAAATCATTTCATCGCATCACAGGTTTACAATTGTGCACAGGTTTCTCATCTTCTCGCTGTTTATTTCAGCAATGGCTCTTGAACAATCAGTTAAGGATCTCCAGGCACAAAATGCACAGTTCCAAGAGCTGATCCTGAATCTATCCAAGGGGCAGGATGAATTGAAGACACTGCTGGCCAATAAGACTAAGAAGACTAGAAGGTCAGGTGGCCTGCTCAACATGGGAAGAAGGTTCAAAGGTCCTGTCAAGACCAAAGAGCAGGTTGAAGACTATGAATCTGAGGAATCTGAGAAAGAGGGAGGCAGTCTCCACAACACTATGGGGGACTCTGATTCTGAGGCTAATTACTACCATGAGCCTAATGAAGACAAATTCAAGATGCTGGTGGATAGAATGGATGCCATGGAGTTGCAGAAATCATCTGGGCTGGATTTTGAGGATTTGAGTCTGATATCTGGGGTTGTTATACCCATTGGTTTCAAGGTTCCTACCTTTGTTGTTTATGATGGGGTCTCTTGTCCCAAGCTGCATCTGAGGTCTTATGTCAGAAGGATTCAACCTCACACTGCTGACAAGAAGTTGTGGATCCACTTTTTTCAAGAGAGCTTATCTGGAGCTCAGTTGGAGTGGTATTATCAGTTGGAGAGTGTCAACATCAGAGACTGGAATGATCTTGCTGAAGCTTTCTATAAGCAGTATCAATACAATGCTGACTTAGCCCCCACTCGCATGCAACTTCAGAGCATGTCTATGGGTGCCAAAGAAAGTTTTAAAGAGTATGCTCAGAAGTGGAGAGATTTAGCTGGAAGAGTTCAACCCCCTTTGACTGACAGGGAATTGGTTGATATGTTCATGTGCACGCTGAATGGTCCGTTTTACAGTCATCTCATTGGAAGCTCATCATCTGGCTTCACTGAGTTGATCATGACAGGAGAGCGAGTAAAGAATGGTATAAAGAATGGAAAGATCCATGTGGGTACTTCTTCATCAGGTGCTGCAAAGAAGCCTCCCACTGGGAAGAAAGAATCCAATGCTGTTTATGGTCAGCCTGATCGTAATAGAAGACATCAGTCTGTTAGTGCAGTTCATATTTCAAATCCAACTCCTGCAACAACAGAGCAACCACAGGGCAACCAACAGAGGGCTAGAAGACAGTTCACAAAGATCAACATGTCACTGGCTCAGGCATTGCAACATTTGTTGAAAGCTGAACTCATTACTTTGAAGGAGGCTCCTCAAAACCCTAATGTTACCTCACCCAGGTACAATCCCAATGCACGATGTGCATATCATTCAAACTGTCAAGGTCATGATACTAATAACTGTTGGGTCTTGAAGAACAAAATTCAAGATATGATCGAGGCTGGAGAGATTGAGTTTGATCCTCCGGGTACTCCAAATGTGATTACTGCTCCAATGCCAAATCACGAGAAGACTGTCAATGCCATTGATGAAGATCTACATGTCTATTCAGTTATGGAGTTGACCACACCATTGTCTGTTATCAAAGAGAGGTTAGTACAAGCTGGAATCTTTCCAGGTTGTCGTGAAGATTGTTTGTATTGTACCTATAAGCCGGATAGTTGCTTCATATTGAGAGATGGAATTCAACGTCTCATGGATAAGTATACTATAGTGTTTGAGAGGACTCCGTCGTCTGTAGAAAGTATGGTGGATCATCTGACTCAAGGTAGGAAGATTGAAGAGGTTGATATGGTTGACAAAGTACCGGTAAGAATCACTTCAAAGAGACCTATTAAGATCACTCATCAGGGTCCAATCAAGATCACTGCTGAAGGCCCTGTGAAAGTTGTTGCTGAAGCCAGAGTTGCTCCTATGGTCATTACTACTCCTGGTCCTATTCCTTATACATCTGATAAAGCTGTGCCTTGGCACTATGGGTCTGATGTTTACACCCATGGTGTTAAGCAGGAGCCTTTAGCTGATGTGCCTGTTGACATTGATAATATTGTTGGATCTAGTAAGATCACGCGTAGTGGAAGGGTATTCTCTCCTCCAGTTACTTCTAAGAACGCAGTTACTCCTACTGCTACTTCCCCCACTGATGCTCGGGGCAAAGGTCCCGTTATTGAGCCTGTATCTACTGATGTGCCAGCTGCTGATGATCTCTCTAAGCAGATGGAGGAAGTATTGAAAATCATTCGCAAGAGTGATTATGACATTGTTGATCAATTGGGGCATACTCCCTCAAAGATTTCTATGTTGTCCTTGTTGTTATGTTCTGAGGCTCATGCCAAGTCCTTGATCAAGTTTCTGAAGACTGCTCATGTACCCAATGCTATCTCTGTTGATCAGTTTGAGAATTGTGTTGCCCACCTTACTTATGATAATGGGTTAGGGTTTTCTGATGCTGATTTGACCCCTGCCAAGAGGGATCATAACAGGGCCTTGCATATTTCAATTGAATGCAGGGGCACTACCCTGTCACATGTGCTGATAGACAATGGTTCCTCTCTAAATGTGTTGCCTAAGGAAGTCCTGAACAAGCTGAGTCCTGAAGATGCTGTGCTGAAGCCCAGTAATATTGTGGTGAAAGCTTTTGATGGTTCTAGAAGAGTAGTACATGGAGAAATTGATTTACCAATTAAAGTTGGTTCCCAGGTTTTTACTGCTACATTTTATGTGATGGATATTCGCCCTTCGTACTCTTGTCTGCTTGGTCGTCCCTGGATCCATGGGGCAGGTGCTGTAACCTCTACATTACACCAAAAGTTGAGATATCCGGTGGATGGAAAGGTTGTTACTGTCTATGGAGAAGAAGAATACTTTGTCAGCCATGTAAACACTTTCAAGTATCTGGAAATGGAAGGTGAATACATTGAAACTCCGTGTCAGACATTTGAAGTGGTTCCCTGGGTTGTTAATGATTATGTAGCTCCTCCTGTTGCGAAGAAAGTTCTTGTGGTCACCAGAAAACCTCCAACAATGGCAATGGCCTCCCTCAATGATGCTAGAGCTGTGGTGGATGAAGGTGGTTGTACTATTTGGGGTCAGCTTCCTGATATTCCATACAAGTCTGACAAGTTTGGTTTGGGTTTCACTGCAGAGTCCCAGAAGGCTATTCGTCGTGCTCGTGCTGTTCGTATCACCAATCGAGGGGTTATGAAAGATCAGATCAATGCTGTGGGAGACTATGATGAAGACTACAATCTGGATGCTTGGATTTTTCCTACTGTGGGTGCTGGACTCAATAATTGGAAAGCTGAAGATGTTATCCCTATCTCCTTTAGTCAGGAGTAAATACTATTACTATGTTGTTGCTTTTTAAATTTGTAATTTCTTGAACAATAAAACTTTCAAGCCATGTGCCTTACCCGGGGCACAATGGTGTGCTTGTTACGGGCTGTCATTTCATTTGCATACTTCATTCAATAAAATCAGTGGACGTTTCGTTTTCGTAAATATTGTGTTCCTTGTCTTTCTTTTTCTTTTATTTTTTTTTTATCAGCTATGTGTTCTTACACACACCCACATCACTAAAATGCAGATCCTCATCCACTCTGGATCCTGTTGATAACAGTTCTACTATTGCCAATTATAATTTCGAGAATCCGATCTATCAAACTGAAGACGGAAATGAGGACGATTGTGAAATACCTGTAGAGCTTGCTAGGTTGTTACAACAGGAAGAGAAAGCTATACAGCCACATGAAGAGCTAGTCGAAGTTGTGAATCTGGGAACTGAAGAAAACAGGAAAGAAGTCAAGATAGGGGCTGATTTAGAGGACAGTGTCAAGAGCAGATTAATTCAGATGTTACGTGACTATGTGGAGATCTTTGCTTGGTCTTATGAAGATATGCCAGGGTTGGATACAGACATTGTGGTTCACCGTTTACCGGTGAAAGAAGATTGCCGTCCAAAGAAGCAGAAGGTTCGTCGTATGCGTCCTGAAATGTCAGAAAAGATCAAGGCAGAGGTAATGAAACAGTTCAATGCAGGGTTCTTAGCAGTGACTTCTTATCCTCAGTGGGTTGCAAATGTGGTACCAGTTCCTAAGAAAGATGGTAAGGTACGTATGTGTGTGGACTACAGAGATTTGAACAAGGCTAGCCCCAAAGATGACTTTCCACTTCCTCACATTGATATTCTGGTAGACAACACTGCTCAGCATAAGGTATTCTCTTTTATGGATGGTTTCTCTGGTTACAATCAAATCAAGATGGCTCCTGAAGACATGGAGAAGACAACATTTGTGACACAGTGGGGCACTTTTTGCTATAAGGTGATGCCATTTGGTTTGAAGAATGAAGGGGCAACATATCAGCGTGATATGGTGGCTTTGTTTCATGATATGATTCATCATGAGATAGAGGTATATGTGGATGATATGATAGCCAGATCTCAGAATGAAGAGCAACATCTTGATCATCTGCACAAGTTGTTTGAGAGGTTGAAGAAATACAAGTTAAGATTGAATCCAAACAAGTGTACTTTTGGAGTTAGATCTGGAAAGCTCTTGGGTTTCATTGTTAGTGGAAAAGGTATTGAAGTGGATCCTGCAAAAGTGAAAGCTATACGAGAGATGCCAGCTCCCCGTACTGAGAAGGAGGTTAGAGGTTTCTTGGGACGATTGAACTACATTGCAAGATTTATTTCCCAATTAACTGCCATCTGTGAGCCAATCTTCAAGTTGTTGAAGAAAGATCAGGTGATGGAATGGAATGACGAATGCCAGACTGCCTTTGATGAAATCAAGAGATATCTGCTGGAACCACCAATTTTGATGCCACCAGTTGATGGAAGACCCTTGATTATGTACTTAACAGTGTTAGACAACTCAATGGGGTGTGTGTTGGGGCAACATGACGAGTCTGGTTGAAAAGAGCAGGCAATATACTACCTTTGCAAAAAGTTTACCGACTGTGAAACAAGATACTCACTGCTCGAGAAAACTTGCTGCGCTTTGGCATGGGCTGCTCGCCGACTAAGACAGTATATGTTGACTCATACTACCTTATTGATTTCAAAGATGGATCCAATCAAGTACATATTTGAGAAACCTGCTCTCTCCGGAAGAATTGCAAGATGGCAAATGATCTTGACAGAATATGACATACAGTATACTACTCAGAAGGCCATTAAGGGAAGTGTTGTAGCAGATCATTTGGCTCATCAAGCAGTGGATGATTACCAGTCAATGAGTTTTGAGTTCCCTGATGAAGATATTATGATTATTACCAAAGAACCTGGACAATATGACGGACCTGAACAAGGATCCCGATGGACTATGGTTTTTGATGGTGCCTCCAATGCACTTGGTAATGGTGTTGGTGTTGTGATTAGTTCCCCTGAAGGTTGTCATACCCCATTTACTGCCAGACTTTGTTTCTATTGTACCAATAACATGGCTGAGTATGGGGCATGTATCCTGGGTATTAAAGCTGCTATTGATATGAAGATTCAGTTCCTTGATGTGTATGGAGATTCAGCCCTGGTAGTAAGTCAGATTAAAGGAGATTGGGATACCAAGCATGATAACCTCATTCCTTACAGAGAGCATGTGTTGTCTTTGATCCCACATTTCAAAGAGATTACCTTTGGACATATTCCACGAAGAGAGAATCAGTTGGCAGATGCATTGGCCACCATGGCATCTATGTTTGAGATCAGTTGGGATGATGAAGCTCCCAAGATTACTATTGATAGATTTGAAAAGCCTGCATACTGCAATGAGATTGACACTGAAGGGGCAGAGGAGAAGCCTTGGTTCTATGAAGTGAAAAGATATCTTGAATCTCAGGAGTTCCCTGAAGGGGCATCTGTCAAAGATAGGAAGTTCCTGAGAAGGTTTTCTGCTAAGTTCTTTCTGAGTAATGGCATTCTGTACAAGCGCAATCATGATTCAACTATGCTTCGTTGTGTGGATAAGAAGGAAGCAACTGAGATTATGGAAGATATGCATGATGGGATCTTTGGCACTCATTCTAGTGGTCATACCATGGCAAAGAAGATATTGAGGGCAGGTTACTATTGGTCTACCATGGAAGCTGACTGCTATCAACACTCCAGAACGTGTCACAAATGTCAAATCTATGCTGATAAAGTACACATACCTCCATCACCTTTGAATGTGTTGACTGCTCCTTGGCCTTTTGCCATGTGGGGCATTGATATGATTGGTGAGATCAAGCCTACTGCTTCTAATGGGCATCGTTTCATCTTGGTTGCTATCGATTATTTCACAAAGTGGGTGGAGGCAGCCTCATTTGCATCTGTTACTAAGAATGTTGTGGCTCGATTCATTAAGAATAATCTCATATGTAGGTATGGCATCCCTGAAAGGATTATCACTGACAATGGCTCTAATCTGAACAACACTATGATTACTGATCTCTGCACGCAGTTCAAGATTAAGCATCACAACTCTTCTCCGTATCGTCCAAAGATGAATGGGGCAGTTGAAGCTGCTAATAAGAACATCAAGAAGATTGTACAGAAGATGACTGTTACTTACAAGGATTGGCATGAGATGTTACCATTTGCTCTTCATGGTTATCGCACTACAATACGTACTTCAACAGGGGCAACCCCATTCTCTTTAGTCTATGGTATGGAAGCAGTTCTGCCCATTGAAGTTCAGATTCCCTCCTTGAGAATTATGAAGGATGCAGGCTTGGATGAAGATGAGTGGATTCAGACTCGACTGGACCAGATAAATTTGATTGATGAGAAGAGGCTAGCAGCAGTTTGTCATGGCCAGATGTACCAGAAACGAATGATCAAAGCTTTTAACAAGAAGGTTAAGCCAAAGGTATATCAGGCTGGTGACTTGGTAATCAAGCGTATCATATTACCACAGGGTGATCCTAGGGGCAAGTGGACTCCAACATATGAAGGACCATTTGTAGTTAAGACAGTGTTCTCAGGAGGTGCCATGATACTAACTACAATGGATGGTGAAGACTTCCCACAACCTATAAACGCAGACATAGTTAAAAAATACTACGCATAAAAAGAGACCCGCTAGGTTGACAGGCCTAGGCAAAAATAAGGGCATCCCGGCAAACCAAAAAGGTTTGGGCAAAAATAAGGGATATATATGAAAAGATGTACACCCGGCAAGTCGAAAACCTGAAAAGGCGGCTTGGGCAAAAAAGGGTATCCCGGTGGATTGAAAACCTGAAAGGGCAATCCAGGCAAAAGTTAGGGATTAAAGCGTATGACTATGTCTCGTTTGGATCACCAATGAAACTGCAACCAGTTGTGTTACTTACCCAAGCTCAAACAGATAAAGCTCAATCCAATCGTTTCCGTCTCAACAGCAGAAGATGAGATACTTGAAGATAATGGCAATAGTAGAGCTGAAACTCAATAGGGTTATTTCCCACATAGCTAATGTTCCTTGTTTTGTAAAAAAAAAAAACTTTATGACAAAATCCTCCTACTAGGGTTTATGTCTCCTTGTACAAACTTACACGTGTATGGGTCACTTGTTGATATAAATAAATTCCATCTTTTGAATCCAGATTTACTTTTACCCTATTTACATAAGCGAAACGTCCATTGGTTGTGTTTAAATGCATGTATGCTTTTTAATATGATTGATGTTTACCAGAAATGCATGAAAATGCAGTAATAGTATTTACTAAGGACGAACGAGGGAAGGATTTCAACGAAGCTTCGCCGGTTCATCTCTAACAAGACAATCACAAAACCCTCAGTAGGGCAAATCTATCTTCATAAAGTCTCATCTCCCCTGGAATTTATATCCATCTCTTTTATCCTCATACGGATATACGGGAAATTACTTTCCAATAAGGGTACGACGAACGAAGACGGGTGTTATATTTAATCTACTATCAAACGAAGACGAAAGTTATATATACCTTACTATCCCCAGCAGACGGGAGGTTACGTCTATCCTTATTATCCCCAGCATACGGAAGGTTATGTATATCTCAAACAAGACGGGGACGAGTTCCTCATATTCTTCAGCAACGAATCGGGATTTATTTTCCCTGGCCAGCAGTTGTTATACAAAGATATCTAGATGCTTCAGGCAGTGTCATATCATACATACACCATTTACATCATACCATTTACATACATATCCATAGATACATAATACATTACTTAAGTGCATCATATCATACATGCATACATAATGCATAAACTAATTATACAGAATGCTACCTTGTTTTCAGGTTAAATATCCAGCAAACAAACTTATGAGTATCAGGATTGCTTTATCCTCCTGAAAGCATATCATCCATCAGGACTGCTTTATCCTCCTGAAAATTCCTATTACATCAGGAATGCTTTATCCTCCTGAAAACTTATCATCTCTCAAGACTGCTTCATCCTCTTGGGAACATATTACTACACCAGGACTGCTTTATCCTCCTGACAGCTTATTACCTCAGGACTGCTTTATCCTCCTGACAGCTTATTATTACCTCAGGATTGCTTCATCCTCCTGACAGCTTCTTGTACCTCAGGATTGCTTCATCCTCCTGACAGCTTCTCATACATCAGGACTGCTTTATCCTCCTGAAAACTCCTATTACATCAGGACTGCTTCATCCTCCTGAAAATTCCTAGTACATCAGGATTGCTTCATCCTCCTGGAATCATATTATCAATACCGCAGGATTGCTTTATCCTCCTGACAGCTTCTTGTACCTCAGGATTGCTTTATCCTCCTGACAGCTACCATTATACTTTCATATTCAGGACTGCTTCATCCTCCTGATGGCAATCATCATTACCTCAGGACTGCTCCATCCTCCTGACAGCTATCATTGTACCTCCACATTTTGGACTGCTTCATCCTCCAAGACATGTATCTGAAGAACTTTTTTCAAGTGGCATCTTTAAGCCCACTCAAGCATATACAACCAACCACCAATATCAGTTTACACACCGGTGAGTGCAAATTTTTGGGCTTTTGTGTTCAATCCCCTTCAACCTTCCAGGTCACGACTGGCAAACATACCAATCTAACCCCTCAGGTTTCAGAAAATTGAACAGGGGCAGCTGTTGCACCCCAAAATTTTCCCTCACAATACAAGACTTTGTGTTCTATGAAGGTTCACAAGGTTCACAAGTTTCCCAACACTTACAAGACCTTTCATGAGGTTCATGAAGTCTACAAGTTACTTCATGAAGGTTCACAAGGTTCACAAGTTCCACAATGCTTTCAAAACCTTTCATGAGGTTCATGAAGTCTACAAGTCACTTCTTGAAGGTTCACAAGGTTTACAAGCTTCTCAACATTTACAAGACCTTTCATGAGGTTCATGAAGTCTACAAGTCACTTCTTGAAGGTTCACAAGATTCACAATGTTTACATGACCTTTCATGAGGTTCATGAAGTCTACAAATCACTTCATGAAGGTTCACAAGGTTCACAATACCTCCCATAAGGTTCACAAGACAATTTATGATGGTTCACAAGGATCACAAAGTTCACAATTGGTCAGAAGAGTTGACAATTCCCTCAGACAATGCACCTCCTAAGCAGTGCATCCAAAACTAGGGTTTTGACTTTAATCAAGCTAAATGGACTTCCAAGACTTCAAGTGAGCTTCATAACATCTTATATGTGTGTAAGAATCCCCATGATAAGTTTCAAGAATTTTCTCAAAAGTTTGCTCAGTCAGATGATCAGATAAGTCAAAATCAGTCAATGCAGTTAAAAAGTCAAACTGAGGTCAACTGTGGTCAAACCAAAGTCAAACTTCATGATTTTTTGCCAAACATCAAGTATATGAAGTAAAATTCATCATTTGATCAAGGGTTGATCATGATTCATCAAGGAGATTTCAGATCATCAAGAATCAGGAGTTTCTAAATTAGGGTTTCCTTAGTAAAAGTCAACTGAACTTTGACCAGCCATAACTTTCACATACTTCATCACCAAGTCTCCACTCAAATCTCATTTTGAAGGAAATTGAATTCTACACAACTTTGTGTCTCACAAGCCAAGCCCAAAAATGCTTCATTTGGAAGGTATGAGCTAGGACATTATAGGTCATTTTGAAAGTCAACAAAAAGTCAACAACTTCAAAAGGGCATAACTTGAGATTGGTAAATGATATGGACATGAAACCAGTGGGGTTGGTTAGAGGACTCTTCAAGCTTTCCAAAATGTCCAAGAACACCCTCATAGCATTAAAATTGAAGGATATGTGCCCTTGCAAAGTTGGGAAATTTTGAGTTGGTTTATGATGAAAAAGGAGGTCTAAAACCAATTTCTTCCAAATGGGCTTGCCAAATGATGACCCAATCCATACATTGACTTCATGCACGACCCAAATCATTAAAAATCAGAATTTTTATTATTTTATTTTTATTTATTTTGATTTAATTCATTAAAATCATTTTAAATAAAAATAAAAAATGAAAATGCAATATTTGATGGAGATTGAGCTTCTAGAATATCTTAAATGCTGATTGAAATTGAAGAGGAATGAAATCACAAGATTGATCCAAAAATAGTAAGCCTTTATACAAGAATATTGGACTTTTAAGGCATGATCAATTTCAATCTTTTCATATCAAAATTTCCACACAACCATTCAAGTTTATGACCTAAATTCACTCACATATAAATACTAAACTCAACCCTATTGCATTGGTACGGATTCCACAGCCCAAGAGTAAGTTCACCATTGTTCAAAAACCTCTCCACAAGTCACATTCGGATTCTTGGATTTAAGGCATTAGAAGGTAAAACAAGCACATGGGAAGCTTCCTTGGACTTCTCTGATCATGAACCATTACCCATATGCATCGAAAACATGTCATAATGCTCAACCCGCATCCACCTTGTTCTTGAATATATTTTTTTCGGTTTCACTAATTTAATGTATCTCAATGAATTTTGTTTGGTTTATGATGTTTGTATTGAGCTTGTGAAGGTTTCTGGACAAAGAGATTGGAGTTTCGTGACCTAAATAGCAATCGGCCATTATTAGGGTTAAAGCTTCAAAATTAGGGATTCATAGAATACCTAATATAAATTGATAATGGACTCATATTTGGACTGTATTTGTTGTGTAGATCATGTTTGCAGGTTCAATTTGAAGAAATTTCACTCGTATGATGATGTATGTGATTCGCAGGTTTGAATGGCATGAAAATTCGTAAGAGTTTTCCCAGAAAAATTCGCAGGAAAACCTACGAATTTGAGGTTGAAGATGAAGTTGGTTTGGCGCGAATTCTGTATTTGAAATTTTGTTTTAAAATATTATCTTATTGTTCTGGATATCTATCACCACATGTTGTGTGGTCCAGTGGAAAGTGGCGTTGGTGTTTGGCTGCAAGACCTGTGTTCGAATCCTGTCTTGTACCATTATTTTTCTATTTTTTCAGGTTAATTATGAAGCATAATATATTATGTTCAATTGCCATTCTAATATCAGATGGGCTCTTCCAGCCGGGTGGTCATGCGCGCGTTTGTGTTCAAAGAGGTCCTGGGTTCAATCCTCCCCCAGGCCTTTTTGCTTCTCATTATTTTCCCTGATTTTTCCAGACAAAGAACAAAACTAATTAAGCTCACCTTCTTGCTGCCTGTGTGTGGGCTGGCCTGGTGGTATGTCTTGCTGCTGGTGAACCTGGTGACCTGGGTTCAAATCTCAGTCAGGTATGTTTTGGTTATATTTTTATTTTATTTTGTTAAATTGATTTAGAAGTACATATATGATTAAATAATTATACAAATACATGTTTAATAGTTTCTAATATTTTAAAATCTTATTTTCTTAATTCAAAAAATTATTTCTTTTATTAGGTAATTATAATATATGTACATTAATTAAAATAATTTTGTATATTAAATTAAACTAAACCTTAAAAAATATTTTCTAACAAAACCCTAATTTTGAAAACCCTAATTTATTTTCTAAATAATAAAAAACTAATTTATCTTATGATTTAAATTTGTAACTTTTGTAAATATAATATTTAATATAAAATTTTGTAAATATAATTTCCTTCATATAATATGTAAATATTTTTTTATAATTCGTTTATAATCCAAATATTATATATAAATAATTAAATCTATGATAATTTTTGTTTTGTAATTATAATATGTTAAAAATAATTTAATAATTGTTAATATTTATAAATAATTGTCTATATCAAAAAAAATTTAATATTTTGTTCATTATTTTAATTATGTTATTATATTCTTGCCAATTCCTCTTATTTTAACTATTTTTGTTATTATTAATCATATTATTTCTAATTTCCTTTATTTTATTATACTTATTATTATTATTTCACTAACCTTATATATTTTTATTATTATTCCTCTAACCTTGTTTATTTTTACTACTAATCATATTATTTCTAATTTCATTTATTTTATTATTATTTCACTAATCCTATTTATTTTTAGTTTTTATTATTACTAACCCTATTATATTATTGCCCATTTATTTATTTTTTGCTTATTATTTATTTATTTGCTATTTATTATAATTATGTAATTGCTCCTTGGTGTAAATTTTTGTAAATATTTGAATTATTTTATTTTTATGCCATGGTTAGTAAAATAGGGAGTGTAAACATGTATTCTATTTTAAAATTGAATTTAGATCACTTTAATTATAAGATAAATATAAATTAAACACTCACACACGTAAGTCGATTTTTAATCGCCATCTCACTTTCTAGGGCTATCCCTCAATGTTGCCTAATCATAAGGTCAAGTGGGGTGTATAAAGCAAGTCCCTTAAAGAAAAATCATCAAGTCCCTAATGGTTGCCTTTAAAGATCAAGTCCCTTTTCGAATAATGATGATAGTCCCTCCTAAATGCTTAATACACCTCACAGTTGCCTTCACAAAACAGATGTCCCTCATATGTCCCTTACATCCAAGGTAATGACTACCTATTCCTTAATAATAGGGATAGTCTTACCACTTAAAAGGATAAAGAACAGAAAAGACTTAAACTTTAGGGTAGGTATCTCATAGTTGCTTGCTCACTTCATTCCAAATTTTCAAACACTTAACAAATTTCAAACAAATTTTCAAATACAAGTTTTTACGCATCCGTACATGGATCATTATTAACTCTTATGAAAATTTTCTATTCACACACTTCACATTTTCAAAAACAATTCAAAAGTGAGCTAAGTAACTAAGAGCCCATGGATAACCATGGATGTAGAGGGTGCTAACACCTTCCCTTTACATAACCTACCCCCCGAACCCAAAAATCTTTTAAGGTCTTTCCTGTTCTTTTATGCCCTTTCCTTTGGATAAAATAAAAGTCGGTGGCGACTCTTGCTATCCGCAACATTTAACTAAAGTCAGTTCTCCCACCGTGTTACAGCGTGTACGTCTATGAACTGGTCTAGATTAGGGAACAACACTAAGCCATAGATCAATAGGGCCAGGATCTCCTCAAAAGTTCAATAACTCATAGCCTTCAAGAACACTTGAGCTTTATCCATCAATACCTTAGCAAGAATACCCTTAACTCCGCTTCTCGTTTCTAGGACAATGTCTGATTTCTTTAGATGTAGGGCTGCAACAATGACTTCAGGTTTAGGCTCCTTCTCTAAGCCTGCGAAGGGTCTCTAATCAAGGATAGGTATACCCAGTAGTTTGGAGAACTCTTCCATTGTAGGAACCAGCTGATAGTCGGGGAATGTGAAACAATGATGTTTAGGATCAAAGAACTGAAGACACTTATCATGTCTTCATTGAACCCTGGAGTGACTAGATCCAGTAGGTGACCATGCTTCTTGATGAATTGGGAGTTTTCAGAAACTTGAGAGACCAATTCCTTCAGCTTAGAAGGTATTCCTACAAAGTTTATCCGGATTGTATTCCTACGAGCAGAAGCCATGACCTGCAACAAAGAACAAAGATAAATCATTTGGTCCTTGAAATGGTTAGTGAAAATGCTATGCTTATGATGTCATGATGTTATGCTCAATCACAAACATGCGGGACACACAAACAAGTCACACAATAGTCCTAGGTTTGAAGGCTTGCATGAGGTTTAAAGGTAAGTACCCTCCCCTGAAGATTAGTTGGTTCATCCTGTCCTACAAAAGTAACCAGGTTCTAAGGGATCTCAATATCATTGATCCTTCCCAAGGGTGGTTGTTCAGTAGGCAACTTACTTTCCAACCAAAACCCTCCAAGTTTAGGATCTCAATGAGTGTAGTATCGAGTATCAACCAACTTCAGTCTTCACCAAAGCCGGTTATCTCACTACTTTCTAAAGGCCAAGATGGGATAACTAGGGTTCTAAAAGTCAGTTAGTGTATTGACAACATATGGCAGCCCCATATTATCCTTAACTTACTTAAGGAACATAAGCACCAACCAAGATGTCACACTAACTATGGCCACCAAATCAACCATATCGGTATACGCCGTACAGTTTCCTTGGTCTATTACCATTTACCTAAGGTACACTAAATCCGGGTTAGGATCTTTCACACATAAAGCCCAACAAGTAATATAAAGCAAACAAAGCAAACAATTTAAAGTGATCTAATTCCTAAGGGTACCCCTCTTTTACTTAGTAATTCCCCAGCAGAGTCGCCAGATCTGTAACACGGTGGGAGAACTGACTTTTAGTCATGTTGCGGATAGCAAGAGTCACCACCGATTTTTATTTTATCCAAGTGGAAAGGACATAAAAGAACAGGAAAAACCTATTTTAAAAAGACTTGGGTTCGGGGGGTAGGTTATATAAAGGGAAGGTGTTAGCATCCTTTATATCCATGGTTATCCATGGGCTCTTAGTTACTTAGCTCACTTAAATTGTTTTTGAAGAGTGTAGTGTGTGATTAGAAATTTTTCTAAGTACTTTATAATGATCCTCGTATGGATGTATACAAAGCCTTGTTTTGAAAAACGTTTAAGAAAGTGAGGTGTAAAAAGTAATTTTAAAATGTGAGCAAGTAATTAAGAGGTACCTACCCTAGACTAGTCTTTCATATTCTTGTATGTTCTTTCAAGGGTAAGACTGTCCCTATTATTAAGGAATAGGTAGTCATTACCTTGGATTTTATTTAGGGACAAGCATAGGGTCATCGTACGGTCAACGAAGGCAACTAGAGGGTGTCTTTAGCAACCTGGGAGGGACTATCGTCTTTTACCGAAGGGACAAGATCATTATCGTAGGCAGCATCGTAGGGATTTGATCTTTTATATTTGGGAGGGACTAGATGATTTATTTATGGAGGGACTTTGCTTAAGACACCCCATTTTCGAGGGACTTGACCGTATTTAAAGGCAACCAAGAGGAATACCCTAGGAAGTGCAGATGGCGATCAAAGATCGACTTACATGTGTGATTTATTTTTAAATATTTATGTTTTTAAAGTTATTATCTAAGCCTTTTTAATTCAATCATGTTTTGCACTCCCTATTTACTAACCACACAATTATAAAAATAAATGGCAGAAAATTAAAGGCAAAAATAAAAAATTCTCAAACTATTATAATGCTTCGGGGCAGTTACATAATTATGAGGCGAAAAATAAAAATATGAAAATTTACAGGTGAGAAACAGTTACATAGTTATAATGGCGAAGGGAAAATTTTAGAGCAACAATAACAAGGCAGATTATGAATAACATAAAAAAGAGGAAAAGGTTTAAGGTTTGAAAAAAATATTTTAGG
Organism: Lathyrus aphaca; assembly: GCA_963966055.1. Taxonomy (NCBI): domain Eukaryota; kingdom Viridiplantae; phylum Streptophyta; class Magnoliopsida; order Fabales; family Fabaceae; genus Lathyrus; species Lathyrus aphaca. The sequence goes on from OZ014519.1 coordinate 75,970,149, forward strand.
GTTTGAAAAAAAGAAAAAAATTTAGGTTTAATAAGTAATTAGGGTTATATAAAAATAAATAAATTAGGGTTTAAAAGAAAATTTTAATTTATAAAAGAAAACCTAGTTACTAATTATTATTAATTAATGAAAATAAATTAATAATTATATACAAAAAAAGTTTCATTTTAATTCATAAAATATAATAAAATTAAAAGAGATAAATTATAAAAAAAAAAGGTTTATATAAAGAAATATAGGTTTAAAAAAAAGATTTTCTTTTATCTTTTAAAAATTAGTTTAATAATAATAATAAGGAAATTCAAAGAAAATACATAATTTGATGAAAAAAAGGGAAAATAAAGTTAGAGATACCCAAAATGTTGGGGGTTGGTGTTGAACCCCTGACCTTGCCTTTGCCAACAAAATTCTTCTGTCACTATGCTACGCCACGTTTCTTTGCCAAAATGTTGGGAATGAGTGTTGAACTCACGTTTCTTTGCCAAAATGTTGGGAATGAGTGTTGAACCCACGCCCTCAGCCTCTCAACCTTAGGTCTTTGTCACTAGGCCAATCAGCGCACGCCACGCACGATCTTCTTCCTCCCACCTGCATATTTTTTGTATATACTATTGGAAGAATAAAAAAAAGAAATAAACAGGATCAAATAAAATCGCTGCAGATTTTAAAATAATGAAAAATAAGAAAAGCGATTAAAATAAAATCTAAAAAATATTAAAACGATGTTAAAAATCTAATAAAATCAAATAAAGAACGCACAATTTTTTTAGATTTTTTTGAGAATATGAAAATAGAAATTAAATCAAGTAAAATAGAAAAAAGAGGAATTTGCGATTTTGAGGTCGAAATCTTTTAGAATTCTATTCTAAAAGAGTATTGTTCTTATATTTTTTTCTGAACTTCTGGAAAAAAAATCGGAGTAAATCGAAACAGTAGTACTTACCTGACTTACCTGTCAGCCTGAAATTCTTATCACTACTGCAGCCTTCGAAGTATCGACGAAAACAGATTACAGCAGATTAACCAATAGTTTTGTTCTCCATGGTGCCCTACGATTCCTGCATCGATACTTAAATCCAACTATCCTGAAACCATCTACACAATCAAACAAACATA